>CM046441.1:29355998-30025998 GCA_025506515.1 Flaveria trinervia
TTCTTTTTCTTGTATGTGACATGAAAGTCTTTTGAACTTTCAGTCACTTTCTCCATGGTAGCCTCCTCCTTCTCTTTTTCCTTCTCTTTCTCAGTCTCCTCAACCACTCCTCAGTTTCCACTACTGTCTCTTCTGTTTCTTCTCCTTCTCTTTCCTCTTTCTTTACCTTCACTGCTGAACTCTCCCCCTTTTTGGGTGCATTGGTTGCAGGGAATTGAGTAGCAGAAAGTTGTTGCTCAGAACATTCTCCACCATGGGTTGTAAGACAGAAGAAAGTCTCTCATCAACAGTTTTGATCACCAATTCAGTTAGCTGTGGGGTGATGAGAGATAGGGGATTTTGAAGGATAGCACCAGTTGCTCAGGGGGTTCTGTCCCTGAGGAATGGTGCCAGAAACAGAGGCAGGTGGCTGAGATTTTGTGAGTGGTTGTGTGTTTAGGAGACCTTCAGAGGAAGGTGCCATCTGTTGGGTTGATGTGGTGGCAGATGGTCTTACTCCTTGAGAGAGTTGGTCAAGTAGGTTTTGCAGTCTACTGACTTCCTCCTCTAGGATCGTGTTCTGGGCAAGAACATCATAGAAGAAGCCCAGGTCATCATCAGCATATGCTGAATCACCTGACCTCCTGCTTGTAGCAGGATAACATGCTCTGGGTGTAGACCAGATGTAGCATGTGCCCCTTTGTCTTGGAACTGGGGACTTCCAGCCTCAGGACGTTGTCCTTCATCGGCTGTTGCCTCTAGGAGGTCTTAGCAATGTTACCAGCCTCAGTCTGGTCATGTGCTGATCAGAGGAGGTGGCAGCCTCACTAGAATTCTAATCTCCTTATCAACACCAGGAGATAGAATTGGTAAACCCCTGTGCTGTGGGTTCTCAGGTGCACTGTGTTCCTCCCCCTCAATTGTAGAGGTATTCCCAGTGGAAGTGGTTTCTGGGGAGGGGGTGAGGAGTGCAATTGAGTCAGCACTTGTGCAACTATTAAAGTTGGGCTGTGAGGGGCGGTTGTTGGGGTACAGGGGAAGAAGCAGTGTGCACCTGGGGTGGATGGTGCTCTTCAATGGCAATCTCCTCAAGTGAGGAAGATCCCAGATAAGTAGGTGCCCCTTGGTTGCTGCAGGTTCCTGTTGAGAGGAAGCCTGAGCGGCTGTGGCTGGAGGAGTCATTGTATCCACTAGGGGGTTTGGACTAGTGGATATATCCTGCGTTTGTTGTGCAGGAGCATCCTCAGGGGACTCAATTCCCTGAGTAGCCATTTTGGGTTTCTTTTGGTGGGTTTGGTGGGGACATTGGATTTGGAGGTGGTGGCTGTGGGTTCCAGCTGCGTGGGTTTTCGCAGCTTGGCAGCCATTTTAGTGTCCGGTCGGAGTTGTGCCGGGAGTATACTTCTGGCAAAACAGCCGTAGCAGGGACTCCCAAGCCAACAAGTCCCTCAGCATTAAGCTGGTCTATTATAATGGCCATGATGAACCGTGGATAGAGTATCCAACGGTTGGCAGTTATTTTTGAGCCATATCTTTGAGCTCTGAAAATATTAATTCTGAAAAGTTCAGTGGTTGTTGCTCAAGGATAGAATACAATACCTGCTGCCATTTGGTGGACATTTGATCCCAAGACGATGTCTTAGGGGCCAAACATACATTGACCATGTGAAAGATCAGGCGCTCAGCGTCATTGAAGTGTTTCTTCATAATGGTGTGGCACTGAGATCACCTTGATATCCATGCTGAGCAAATGATAGATCTATGGTGCCCTTCGGATATCCAGCAGGAGAGGTAGCATCACTCAGGTGAAGAATTTTTCGGATTGTTGCAGGAGTAATCACTACTTCTTTGTTGTTGACTACAGACCGGAGGGATGGTGTGTTGCTCTCCTCAGTTGTAACCGTAACGTTCATCCAAAATGGTTCAAGGATTCGGCATGTAAAACAGGGTTCAGAAGGAATGCCTTGTTGTATGGGGACTGAACCATAAGATCGATAGCATTATCGAACTTAGTCCAGATCGGCGATTTTGTGAGGTAGGCAACACAGTTGTGTCGCGGTTTAATTTGCAAAGACGCCATGGAAATTTGTTGGAGAGGAACGTTAGGTTTGAAGAAGATGAAGTATGGAGAGCTCAGGTTAAGGGTATATATAGGGTACGGGTGAGGAAACGACTGAAGGATGTGGTGTTAGTCATCAGTAGTTTTAAACGACCGTTGACATGGTATTATCCTTTCAGACGTTGAAACAGCTGAAGTCGCGGTGTTAGGCATCAGTAGTTTAGAAAACTACTGAAGACCGTGGTTTTGACTTCAGGTGATTGAAACAACTGAGGACATGGTGTTTGTCATCAGTAGTTATGAAACTACTGAAGACAGTGGTTTTGTCATCAGCTGTTGTAAACAACTGAAGACTTGGTATTGGTCATCAGTAGTTATAAAACTACTGAAGACGTGGTTTTGCTTCAGTTGTTTAAAATGAAACAGCAGTGGTACAAACGACTGAAGAGAAAGTTCTCGTCAGCTGTTTTCGTCAATTCTTAGCTTTTCAGCTGTTTCAAACTGTCCTCAACACATTCATCAGTCTTTATGGCTGATTTCAGTTGTTTCATAGGACATCAGTACTTATCTGTTTTTACTGATTTCAGTAGTTATGACTGCATCAGTAGTTGTAACTACTTCAGTAGTTTAGAACAGATGAAGTACTTCAGTACTTGTGAGAACTTTTAGCCTTCAGTAGTTATAAAACTACTGAGGTTAAAAGAGCTCATCAGTACTTATATGTGACAGGCACTCATGATCATCAATATGAATTACTGAGATCATCAGTAGTTGTCACCTATTCTAGCTGCAGCATACCAAGCCTTAACACCAGGTTTTGGAAAGTTGAACTATCCAAAGGCTTAGTAAAAATGTCTGCAAGCTCATCAGCACTGGGCACAAACTTAGGATCAATCAGACCTTTTTCAAAACAATCTCTTATAAAATGATGTCTGATCTCTATATGTTTGGTCCTAGAGTGCTGGACTGGATTTTTGACAATGCAAAGAGCTGAAGCACTATCCATTAACAATGGAGTCTTAGTCTCTGTAATGCCATAATCCAAAAGTTGGTTTTGAAGCCAGAGTACCTGAGATGTACAGCTTGCAGCAGCAATGTACTCTGCTTCCGCAGTGGATGTAGCAACTGAGGTCTGTTTCTTGCTCTGCCAAGAAATAAGCAGTTGCCTAGGAATTGGCATCCACCAGAAGTTGATTTCCTGGTCAACTTACACCCTGCATAGTCACTGTCAGAAAAAGCAACTAATTTACCAGAATGGTTGGTAGAATACCATAAACCTAGAGATGGAGTGCCTTGCAGATATCTAAAGATCCTCTTGACTGCAATCAGATGAGACTCTTTAGGTGCAGCCTGAAATCTAGCACAAACACATGTAGCAAACATAATATCTGGTCTAGAAGCTGTTAAATACATCAAGGACCCAATCATACATCTGTAAAGTGTTTCATCAACCACTTTACCTTTCTGATCTAAGTCCAGTTGTGTGGTGCTGCTCATGGGAGTAGAACAGGGCTTACAGTTTTGTAAATCAAACTTTTGCAAAAGATCTTTTGTATATTTGGATTGATGAATAAAAATTCCATCAGCCTTTTGTTTGATTTGCAACCCCAGAAAGAACTGTAATTCTCCCATGGCACTCATTTCAAACTTCTGTTGCATCAACTTTGTAAAGGCATCACACAACTTTGGATCAGAGGATGCAAAAATATATCATCTACATAAATTTGAACAAGTAGATTATGCTGCCCAGCTTTCTTAATAAATAAAGTCTTGTCTATGGAGCCTCTAGTGAAATTGTTTTCCAGAAGAAAGTTTGATAATGTCTCATACCAGGCTCTGGGAGCTTGTTTTAACCCATAAAGAGCTTTATCAAGCTTATACACCCAATTAGGATGTTTGTTGTCCTCAAAGCCTGGAGGTTGACATACATAAACCTCTTCTTTAACTTTTCCATACAAAAATGCACTTTTGACATCCATTTGAAAGACTTTAAGTTTTTGATAAGCAGCATAAGCTAAAAACAATCGAATTGCTTCCAGTCTGGCTACAGGGGCAAAGGTTTCATCATAATCAATACCTTCTTCTTGTGCAAACCCCTGAACAACCAGTCTGGCCTTGTTCTTAACAATAAGCCCATTTTCATCAGTTTTGTTCCTAAACACCCATTTAGTGCCTATTGCACACTTACCTGGAGGTAGAGGAACCAGTTCCCACACTTGCTGTTTCTTGAACTGAAGAAGCTCAAGCTGCATGGCATCAACCCATCCATTGTCCTTTAAAGCAATGTGATAATTCTTTGGCTCTTGCTGACTGATGAAGAGAGCATAGAAGCAGAAATTGGACAATTGACTTCTTGTTGATACTCCAGCAGTGATATCACCAATGATTTGAGACATGGGGTGATTCTTCAGATCTTGATACACAATGAGATCTGTGCAAGTGTTTGTAGCCGGTTCAGCAGCAACAGATGGTGATGGTGAATCATTTCCTTGAAACCAATCAGTGGATGGTAATTCAAAGGAAGTTGAATTCGAAGAAATCTCATCAGCATTTGTTGTGGATGGTGCTACTGGCGCTACAGGAACATCAGGTCTAGTTGAATCAGGCAGCTGATCACTAAACCTGAAGAGGTGAGTACTGCAATCATCATCATCATCAGCAGTACCACCAGGTGGTGAACTGTTGACAGGAGCAACAGCAGGAGTTTGATAAGGAACATATTGCAGTATGTCCAGATCAAATAACTCCACAGGACTTTGTGGAATCTTGTCCTTTGGAGATTCATTAAACTTAACATGTAGAGTTTCTTCAACCATCTTTGTTCTGCAGTTGAAGACTCTGTATGCTTTGCAAGTAGATGAATAACCAACAAAGTATCCTGCATCCACCTTAGGATCAAATTTGTGGAGTTGATCCTTTGTGTTGAGAATAAAACAGGGACACCCAAATGCTTTGAAAAATGAAATCAGTGGAGCCAAATGATGGAGAACTTCATATGGAGTCTTCATCAACCTCTGATTTACTAAAACTCTATTTTGCACATAACAAGCTGTGTTGACAGCTTCGCCCAAAAGGTCAATGGCAAACCTGAGTCAGCCAGCATGGACCTTGCAGCTTCAATGAGGGTCCTGTTCTTTCTCTCCACTACTCCATTTTGTTCCGGAGTCCTTGGAATGCTGAACTGCCTTTTGATTCCCTTTGAGAGATAGAAGTCATCAAGTGTATGATTTCTGAACTCAGTTCCATTATCACTCCTAATACACTTGACTGGAAGGGAATACTGCTTCTCAATGTACAGCACAAAGTGGATAATCTTCTGAGCAGCCTCATCCTTTGAATGTAGAAAGAAAGTCCATACAAATCTGGAGTAATCATCCACAATTACCAGACAGTATTTCTTCTTTGCCATGCTCATTACTCTCACAGGACCAAATAGATCCATATGCAGTAATTGCAAGCAGGCAGTGGACTTGGACACTTCAATAGGAGGAAATGAGACCTTGTGCTGTTTTCCTTTTAAACAAGCAGTGCAAGTTTCATCACAGTGGAACTCCTTTATTGGTAAGCCTCTGACTAAACTATTGTGGCTAAGCTGATTCATGTTTTTGAGATTAACATGACCAAGCCTCCTGTGCCATAGTTTAGATTCTTGAAAAGAGGCTTTGGAAAATAGGCAAGGATTACCTTTGAGATCTATCTTCTTAGAGAGATCTAAGGCATACACTCTTCCTGTCCTGTTGGCTTTCAGGAGAGTGTGATCATCCAAACCTTGTCAATCAGGGCAAAACTTTGGATGACAGAATCCTACAGTTTTGACTTGTGAAAAGGGCAACATGGCCTTTATCACACATTTGACTGACACTCAAGAGGTTGTACTTGAGATTTTCCACATGATTAACATCATCAAATTTGATTTCTCCATTGGAGACAAAGCCCTTACCGATGATGTAACCCCTAGCATCATTGCCAAAAGAGACAAATCCCTTCTTTCCTTGAGAGTAGTCATGAAGAAGAGAGATGTTCCCAGTCATGTGCATAGATCCCCCACTGTCTACATACCAGATGCTATTTTGGCATGTTGAAGAACCCTGCAATAATAAACAATCAGTTAGTTTTAGAGACCCAAACCTTTTTGGTTTTGGGCCTGGTCTCATCAATAGATGGTAAACTAGCATGTTTATTTGTAACAACAGCCTGAGAGGAAGAAGATGGTGCAGAAGAGGAGTCCTTTGGCTTAGACCTCCTTTTCTGTGGTTTCAACATAGGAGAATCTAGTTGGTTAACTCTACCCAACAGATGTTGTACCATCATCACCAGCTGTGTCTGATTTTGTGATAAAGCTTTCAGCTCATCAGACACATTGCTAGTGGAGTTAGATAAGGTCCTATGTTGCACCTTCTTCTTTTGAGCACCCTCAGCTGTCACCTGTTTAACTCCTTCCTTTTTGAATTGCTTTAAGGACTTAAGGGTTACAGGATTTGATGTTGCTGATACAAATGTGGTCTCAAACTCATTTTTCATTTTTACCATTTTCTCATTAATTTCTTCCTTTTGTTTGAGTTTGGAACCTCTTTTGTACCAACAATCATCTGTAAGATGATTGAACAAACCACATACTTCACATGGTTTCTTCTTCATCTTAGGTTGATCATCAACTAAAGATGGTGAAGACTTGTTCTTCAATGCTTTGGAAGCATTGGTTTTTCTTGACAGCATCTTTAGTAGTCTTCAAACTCTTTCTACTGCCAGTTTTCTTCTCTTCAGTACTGACAGCAGTTGAAGTTTGAACTTCAGGAGTTGAATCCTGCTCTCCAGTCCTTTCAGGACCTTCAGGATTGACTCCTGAGTTGATCAACTTATTGATCATGTGAATGTCAGCATTTGGACCATCAACATCAGCTGATAGGTTCAAAGAGGACTTGATACTGACTGCTACTTCTGATTGTGCTGTATCAGAAGGTAGATCACATGACTTGATGGATTGGTTATCACTCTCACCATCAGATTCTACCTCTGCTCTTGGGGTAAAATCTGTAGGTGGAGCAGTGTGATTGTAACCAATTCCAAACTTCACATTTGAAGCAGATTGCTTACTAAGAAGCATTTCAAAACCTTTGCATGATTGTACCCATCTATCACACTCGACCTGGGTAACTGCAAGGGTTTCTTTGAGATCTTTGTACTTCTCTAAAAGTACATCTTCTCTAGCCTTATCATCAATTATTTTGCAATTCAGTTATAAAACCTCATCATTTTTATCTTTGAGCACAAACTCAAACTCAGCTTTGTTTTTGGAAATTTCTTGTTCTAGCTCAATGTTCTTATTAATTAAAGCTACATTTGCTTCTCTAATGGAAGCAAATGCTGCTATGCATTGTTCAGAACATAATTTGGCTTTTGCCTCAGAGGATACCTGTGATACCTGAGGTGTAGAGGCATTGGAAGATGAAGTATCAGCAGACTCCAAAGCCATAAGAGCTAGATTCCCAAAAGGACTGTCACCACCATGTTGACCAGCACTGAGAACAGTTGATCATGACCAGACAAGTCATCTGGTAAACTGCTCCAGTCAACAACTCCTGGGGTGAAGAAGCTGTGTTGTTGAGATGAAGGTTGTTGATGAGATGGGAAGGCTGAGGTTCTGGTAATGCATGAGGTTGTGGTGTCATAGGAACTTGAACTTGACTTGACTGTGGCATGTAATACAAGGGTACTGATAAGGCATTTGACCCTGAGGAACAAATATGCCGGAGATTGTTGTTGAGGATGATGACTAGATGTGACAGGATGTTGCCCTCTGTTTTGTTGACTGTTGCCAGGAAAAGTCACAAAGGGTGCAGAGAGTTAGATCCAGTTGATCTACACTCTCTTGCAAAGTGTCCAAGCCGTGGCATTTGTGACACCTCAACTTGCTCTTGTCAAAACCAACTTTGGTTTTGCCAGAGAGTCCTGGGAATTTTCTTCCAGTTCTTTTGTAGAACTTCTGAGATCTGATATTTATCAAGGCCATTTGGCTCAAAATATCCATCTCTTCTAAGTCATCATCAGCAATCCCCTTGAGATCATCCATGATGAAACATAAATTGTCATTATTACCACCAGTAAACTGACCATCAACACTTACAAATGCAGAATTAGAAGTGCTCGAAGAGAAATTAATATGCTCATCATACTGGCATTCAGATGCAGCATATTCTGACTCATGACCCACCAAGGCAGTGTTGCCTTGAATAAAGTCTTCAGTGAGCTTTCCAGATGAAGACAGCTTTCTCTTCTGTTCTATCTCTCTCTCAAAAGTGAGCAATTTCCCATGGAGTTGGGTGAGAGATAGTTTGTCCAAACTTGCACTGGAGCGTAGGACAATAGTATATGTGTCCCATCTCTCAGGCAGTGATCTGAGAAATCTGTTATTCATCTGAATATTGGTGTATTCAAGTTTGACCATTTTTAGTTCAGAGATCAAACAAGAAAACCGCTCATATTGTTGAGTCAGTGTCTCACCCTTTCTATGAGAGAATGTCTCATATTGTTGGGCAAGAATTTCTCTATTATTTGCCAAGACCTCATCTGTTCCTCCAAATTGTTCTTTCAAAGCAATCCAGAGGTCATGGGCAGTTTCATGATGCATTAGCCCAGAATAGATTTCATTGGGCAAAGCCATGGCCAGAATTCCATGGGCTTTTGCATCAATCTCAAGCAACTTTTTATCCTCATCTGAGTATTGCTCCCTCCTCTTCGGAACCATTTGATTGGTTTCCGGGTTATTCACCATAGGCTTGTGTGGACCATGTACCACTGATGTCCAACACCCTGCGCTGTTAACAGACAGGTGATGGAGCATACGTCTTTGCCATATGTTATACTCATTCCTAACCAGCATAGGAGGCTTGGTTGAGGAACCAGTATTGTGAGGATCATTGGAGGGAGTGGTCATTTTCAGTTCAAAAACAGTTTAGTTCAAGTTTTAAAAAGTTTTAGACAACCACAACAAACTCAATGAGAACCAAGAATAAGATCTCAGGATGAATGAGCAGAAATACAGAAAATTCAATCTCTATAACCGTTTCTTGCAAAAACAAAAGCTAATTCAATCAAACTTGGATCTTGAATAGCAGTTTCAATGATCAATTATTAGATCGATCAATGATTAACCTGCTCTGATACCATTTGACAGGATCAGTGATCACAAGTTTGATGTTTATCAGAATGTAAAGCAGCGGAATACACAACGAATTAGACAAATTGTAGCAAGCAAACAATATATGTAAGCGTTAAGATCGCATACGGTTATAGGGAGAGAATATGAATTTCTGATTTCTAGGAATGTTTATAGATGGAGAATATTTCTAATCAAATCAATCAAACATTCCATTCAATTGCTCATATCACTCAATATTACAATGGGTTGTCACTCCTTATATAGAGTGCAACAGTCACTGCTGTTATCACGGAAAGTGACAACTGGCAGATCCAATACAGAAATAACTAAATCTTAACAAACTACTGAAATGTTCACAACTACTGAGAACATATCAGCAGGTTAAGTACAAAATATAAAACTACTGAAACTACAACGACTGAAGAACAAGCTCTTCAGTCGTTTTACAAAACTACTGAAACATAAAACATAAAACTACTGATATCACAACTACTGAAGAAGTACTCTTCAGCAGTTGTGACAAACTACTGAGGCTTCAGTACTTGTCTTCAGACTTTGACCTTCAGGCGTTTCATCAGCTGATGACTTCAGTAGATATCATCAGCTGATGTCTTCAGTCTTTGTCTTCAGACTTTGTACATCAGTTGTTGATCTTCAGTACTTGTGAACTCTTCAGCTGTTGTACTTCAGTACTTTGGTCTTTCAGCTTCAGCACTTGTGTTCTTCAGCTGTTGTACTTCAGCACTTTGGTTCTTCAGCTGTTAAGGTCTTCAGCACTTGATCTTCAGCTGTTGAAGTCTTCAGTACTTGTCAAACTACTGATGAGGCTTTCAGCAGTTGTTGTGATACCGTGTGGGACTTAGATTTTCTGATCTTGGCTCATTGGTTCTTTTGGTCCAACAGGAAATCACTATTATGAGTTAATATTTTTGTTAATGACTAGCTATCTGTTTACAATGCACTACTTTTAATCTCATTATTAAAACTGCTTCTGTTTGAATAAGCAACTCTTGAACTCTCCACCACCGTGGTTGACATTTTAGTATGCTTTCTCAGGTCCTTACTTTGCATGCACTTTAGGAGCACTGCAACGGTTCATCTTGCATTCCTAAGACTTGGTCTTAAAGACCTACTTAAGTGGTTTTAATATTAATGTTTACTCATTTTTGGGTTGGCGCTATTTTGCCATAGTATGCATGTATATTCGTTGGCTTTGTTTTACAAAGCGCTCCGTACAGTTTCAAGTTTAAACTTTGGTTTGTTTTATTTTAATGTTGCTATAGTGTCGTTCTGAGTAACTATTGACTGTGATCCCGGTTTGTTCACACGCCTCGTGGTAAACTACGCACGTGGATTTTGAGGGTCTGACAGATTGGTATAAGACCATGGGTTATAGAACTAGTTGCAACACACAGACTTAACCACACACAGTTATTAGTTACCTGTGCCTTATTTTCATCTACTGTATATCCATTGGCATACACGTCACACTCTCTGCAACATGGCATCGCATCGAGAGCTCCGGGTAAGCGACCAGCATCACCTTCACGATCTGAATCCCTACCTCCCACACCTGTACCTGACAATGGACCCGACTGGCCCCCACTAGCTATCCTCGAGGGGAGATTGACTCGAATCAACCTTTTGCACTGATAGAGCGTGACCCGCCACGAGACTGGAGTTTCTACCCAGATTCGTTGATCATATTATGTATAGGGAGCCCGTACCTGTCCCGAGGCCCAAGACTAGGAGCAACGCCGATCAACCAATGCCTTCACTTCCACAGACGGTGCAGTCCAACAAGCAACTGATTGCTGCACTGGGGGCTGCACTGGATACTGAGCAACAACGAGTCAGGCGACTCACGAGTGATATTTGTACACTGCAGCATGAGGTGCACAAACTAAGACATCAAATGGATGAACTTGAGAAGCAAAACAAGAAGACCCTAAATGGTGTCACCATATGGAAGACGGTCTCATAGCACTTAGAGGACGCGTCACTGCTCGTGAATAGTGGGATGCAATAGCTGATAATAGAATTTCTATCTTAGAAGCCCAATTGGTAGCGCTTCAGATTGCTATAGCTCTTGCTCCTGCAGTAGACTCCGAGGATGAGGATCTCGAGGAGGAACCCAAAGAGGAGGAACCAGTGGAGATGGAAGATGACAGCGATGGGTTGGATGTTGTCGATTGATTTTTTTTATTTATGACTTGGACTATGTAGTGTTTCTCTCTTTTGAAACCTATATGGGAAGGGTTGTTTCCCCAACCGAACGAAATTTAAATTTTGACATTGATGAATACATTGTGACTCATTACAATTTATTTACCTTGGTTATCATTTTTGTTATGAATGTTGTGGTTGTGAGGATCCATTATTCCTTACTACTTAATGTACTTCAATGAGATAAATGTGTTTGATGTTACTCATTATTGTATTTGTGGACGCCCGTGGACGTGGACGTGGACGTGGCCGTGGGCGCGGACGTGGACGTGACACTGGAGACCATGGCGGTGGTGCTATAAACATGACCCCCATAGAACTAGCTGCCCTAATAAATGAGCATGTGCAGGCAGCGGTGGCTGCTGCCCAGACGGGACAGCCAGCAGGTAAACGATGATAGAAAGTTGAATCAAATATCTTGAATAATCGTATAGGATATCTCATCAATGTTATATGTTAAAACAGGACCACCAGTGCGTATTACAAGTCCTTTATGGACTGTAAACCACACACCTACAGCGGTACTGAAGGGGCTGTAGGACTGGTGCGATGGTTCAAGAAGACAGAGTCTGTCTTCTCCAAGTGCAACTGCCCACCTACTGATGAGGTTAAATATGCCACCGGTACTCTGGAAGGTGCCGCTCTGTCCTGGTGGAATGCGCAGGTCTAGATGCTAGGACAAGCGATGGCAAATGTACTTCCCTAGGCTGAATTTAAAGTGATGATGACTAAGAGTACTACATCCTCGTAACAAAGTGGAAAAGCTGGAGATGGAGTTCTGGAAACTCAAGATGCAGGGCTCGGAAATCGAGGCCTTCACAACCCGAACCCATGAACTAGCCCTCTATGCCCGGGAATGGTGAACGAAGTGCACAAGAGGGTTGAGCATTACATACGAGGATTAGTACCCGAAATTCAAAGCATGGTGACTGCTTCCAACCCAACCACAATTCAGTAAGCCATTCAGTTAGCTCATAAGCTGACTGATCAAGCAGTGGAGCAAGGACGTCTACCTAAGTGGGGCGCTGTGGCGAGCGTGCCCGACAACAAGAGGAAGTGGGATGCTTCCAACAACAACAAATCATCATCATCTAGTGGTCAACCCCAATCACAACAACAATAGCAGCCAGTTCAGCAACAACGGAGGTTGGACAATAACCGTAACTTCAACCAGATGGCTTAAAACAATCAAGGACCCAATGGTTATGGTGGTAGACATCCGAAGTACACTCGGTGCAATTACCATCATGTGGGTAGGTGTGATAACTTCAAGTGTCAACGCTGTGGTAAGATTGGATACACTGCTAAGGATTGTCATGGTGAACTGTTAAGGAAGCCACATTAACCTCGGGAGACGCCCAAAGGTTGTTTTGAATGTGGGAAAGAAGGGCATTACAGGTGAAACTATCCACAACTAAGGAGAAATGGTAATAGCAACAACGACAATGGTCACAACAACAACAATGGTAATAACAACAACAGTGGCAATGGTAATGGTGGCAATAACGATGGAGCTAAAGGGGGAGCCTTCGTCATTGGCTCAGGTGAGGCTCTAAACGACCCCACAACTGTTACGAGTAGGTTTTCTGTTAATGGGTGTTTTGCTACGGTATATATTCGATACTGGAGCTGATAGAAGCTTCGTGTCCTTAAAGTTTTGTAATCTTTTAAGTGATATACCCTCCGCCTTAAAGTTCTCAGGTCATTAACTTGCTTGCCTTTAGGAGCACTGCACGGATTCATCTTGCATTCTAAGACTTGGTCTTAAAGACATCTTTATTGTTTTAATGATTAATGTTTACTCATTTGGGTTGGGGCATATTTTCACATAGTATGCATTTATATTTGTTGGGTTTGTTTTACAAAATGCTTCCGCACAGTTTCAAGTTTAATCTTTGGTTGATTTTATTTTAGTGTTGCCATATAGTGTCATTCTGAGTAACTATTGACTGTGATCATGGTTTGTTCACACGCCTCGCGGTAAAACTCTGCACGTGGATTTTGAGGGTGTGACAATCAGGGTATTCGACCCGATGTGGCTTACCAACTTGTCAGTTGACAACGTCTACACTCGATACAAGTGGCCACTGTTCTATGACACGCAGGATATTGTACAAGCCCTCCAATTCCAAAATGTGATATGTCTCTGCTTTGCATTTGAAATACATGCAGGAGTCACAAGAGAGGAAAAGTACAACAAGTATGAGGAGGTTATGAAAAAGGTAAGATGATAGATATATCTAGGTCCAAGGGGGAGTTTGTTGATACATATATATCAAGATTTGGATCTTAATGTAATATGTCTTGATTGTCTTACACTTATGTATGCTTGGGTATTTAATGAAATGAGAATGTTTGGTTGTGATTTATAATGTTTAATATTTCATTAATGAGTTGTGTAACGCATATTGACTAGATTATATAGGTTTGTGATTGTTTGAATTGATAAGCATAATGTTATAATAATAAATACATTCAAACTTGATAAGCATAATTTTATAATAATAAATACATTATATAGGTCTGTGTGTGTGTTGATGTGTGTGTCTGTGTGTGTGTGTGTCTGTGCGTGGGTGTGTGTCTGTGCGTGTGTGTGTATGTGTCTGTGTGTGTGTGTCTATGTGGTGTGTGTGTCTGTTGGTCTGTGTGTGCATGTATGTGTGTGTGTCTGTGTGTGTCTGTGTGTGTGTGTCTATGTGTGTGTGTGTCTATGTGTGTGTGTGTGTCTATGTATGTGTGTTTGTGTCTGTATGTGTGTGTGTGTGTGTGTTTGTGTGTGTGTCTGTGTGTTTGTGTGTGTGTGTTGTCTGTGTGTGTGTGCGCGCGCGTGTGTGTGTATGTGTGCGTGTGTGTGTCTGTGTCTGTATGTGTGTGTGTGTCTGGGTGTGCGTGTGCGTGTGCGTGTGTGTGTGTGTCTGCGTGTGTGTGTGTGCGCGCGCGCGTGTGTGTGCGTGTGCGTGTGCATGCGTGTGCGTGCGGGCAGGCGTGCGAATGGGCAAGCGGGCGCGCGCGCGTGTGTGCGTATATATACGTATATGTACGTAAATATCTACGTATACGTGCGTATATATATACGTATGTATATATAGATAGATACGATATATATACGTATACATATAGATATATACGTATATATATAGATATATACGTATATATATATCTACGTATATATACTAGTGGATGAACCCGCGCGTTGCAGCGGGAGTGATAGAATCTGTGGACTTGACTTCACAAAGAAAGAAGACAAAAAAGAAAGCAAAATCAATTTATAAAGAAGTTGATTGTAAACTCTATCTATAAATACAACTTTTGTATTCAAATTGTATACTACTTATTTATAAATTTTATAATAATAATAATGATTATTATTATTATTACTATTATTATATTATTACTATTATTATTATTACTATTATATTATTACTATTATCATTATTACTATTATCATTATTACTATTATCATTACTACTATTTTCACTACTACTAGTTTCACTACTACTACTTTCACTACTACTATTTTCACTACTACTATTTTCACTACTACTATTTTCACTACTACTATTTTCACTACTACTATTTTCACTACTACTATTTTCACTACTACTATTTTCACTACTACTATTTTCACTACTTCTATTTTTACTACTACTATTTTTACTACTATTATTGTCACTACTATTATTGTGACTATTGTTATTGTCACTACCATTATTGTCACTACCATTATTGTCACTACCATTATTGTCACTACCATTATTGTCACTAACATTATTGTCACTACCATTATTGTCACTACCAGTATTTTCACTACCATTATTGTCACTACCATTATTGTCACTACCATTATTGTCACTACCATTATTGTACCGTTATCGTCGCTACCGTTATCATCGCTGCCGTTATCGTCGCCGCCAGTATGGTCGCCGCCAGTATTGTCGCCGCCAGTATTGTCGCCGCCAGTATTGTCGCCGCCATTATTTTCGCCGCCATTTTGTCGCCGCCATTATTGTCGCCGCCATTATGTCGCCGCCATTATTGTCGCCGCCATTATTGTCGCCGCCATTATTGTCGCCGCCATTATTGTCGCCGCCATTATTGTCGCCGCCATTATTGTCGCCGCCATTATTGTCGCCGCCATTATTGTCGCCGCCATTATTGTCGCCGCCATTATTGTCGCCGCCATTATTGTCGCCGCCATTATTGTCGCCGCCATTATTGTCGCCGCCATTCTTGTCGCCGCCATTTTGTCGCCGCCATTCTTGTCGCCGCCATTCTTGACGCCGCCATTCTTGTCACCGCCATTCTTGTCGCTTATTGTCGCCTATTGTCGCCTCCGTTATTGTCGCCTCCGTTATTTTCGCTTCCGTTATTGTCGCTTCCGTTATTGTCGCTTCCGTTATTGTCGCTGCCGTTATTGTCGATGCCGTTATTGTCGCTGCCGTTATTGTCGCTGCCCTTATTGCCGCTGCCATTATTGCCGCTCCCATTATTGCCGCTCCCATTATTGCCGCTCCCATTATTGCCGCTCCCATTATTGCCGCTCCCATTATTGCCGCTCCCATTATTGCCGCTCCCATTATTGCCGCTCCATTATTGCCGCTGCCATTATTGCCGCTGCCATTATTGCCGCTGCCATTATTGCCGCTGCCATTATTGCCGCTGCCATTAGTGTCGGTGCCATTAGTGCCGGTGCCATTACTGCCGGTGCCATTACTGCCGGTGCCATTACTACTGCCGGTGCCATTACGCCGGTGCCATTACTGCCGGTGCCATTACTGCCGGTGCCATTACTGCCGGTGCCATTACTGCCGGTGCCATTACTGCCGGTGCCATACTGCCGGTGCCATTACTGCCGGTGCCATTACTGCCGGTGCCATTACTGCCGGTGCCATTACTGCCGGTGCCATTACTGCCGGTGCCATTACTGCGGTGCCATTACTGCCGGTGCCATTACTGCCGGTGCCATTACTGCCGTGCCATTACTGCCGGTGCCATTACTGCCGGTGCCATTACTGCCGGTGCCATTACTGCCGGTGCCATTACTGCCGGTGCCATTACTGCCGGTGCCATTACTGCCGGTGCCATTACTGCCGGTGCCATTACTGCCGGTGCCATTACTGCCGGTGCCATTACTGCCGGTGCCATTACTGCCGGTGCCATTACTGCCCGTGCCATTACTGCCCGTGCCACTACTGCCCGTGCCACTACTGCCCGTGCCATTACTGCCCGTGCCACTATTGCCGTGCCACTATTGCCGGTGCCACTATTGCCGGTGCCACTATTGCCGGTGCCACTATTGCCGGTGCCACTATTGCCGGTGCCACTATTGTCGCTACCATTATTGTCGCTACCATTATTGTCGCTACCATTATTGTCGCTACCATTATTGTCGCTACTATTATTGTTACTATTATTATTACTATTTATTGATACATATATGTACCTAGATTCTGGTCTCAATGTAATATGTCTTGAATATCTTGCACTTATGTAATATTGGATACTTAATGAAATGAGAGTATTTGTTTGTGATTTGTCTTGTTTAATATTTCATTAATGAGTTGTTTAACGTATATTAACTTGATTATATAGGTTTGTGATTGTTTTAATTGATATACATAATGTTATAATAATGAAACATTCAAACTTGGTTAAGTGAAGTTCTCATGCGTCCGACTGGACCATGCGCCCCAACAGTGGTCATGCGTCCGAATGGCCATGCGACTGGGTGTCCATGCGCCTGACTCAGTCGCACGACTGAACACTCAGTCATGCGAATGGATCAACCGCATGGCTCAATCGCAAGAATGAACCATGCTAATGGTTCAGTCGCCTGAATGAGCAACCCTAACCTATAAATACCACTTAATTCGTGGAAGAACTAAAGCATTCAATCCACTTCGATTCCAGACGTACCCAAGCCGTCTAGAATCCTCTAAGTTCGTACTCTAATTCCTAGAACGTTGTAGATCAATTCCTAATCGATTCTAGACGTTAGATTCAATACATTATTGTGTGTACGTGCGTTCCCACTGATTGGATCGCCAATTAAATAGGATTCCGCACTATTTGATTTGGTTTAATACGTTAATCAGTTGGTGGTTCATTCAAATACCAGATCCTAACAAGTTGTATCAGAGCTCTGGCTCTTGATTACGTGTTGATTCAATAGTTTTGATACAAAAATTGTGTTTTTTTCATCAAAAACACAATCTTTTGTGTCTAACGGAGTCTTAGACGTTTCCTGACCTAAAAGTTTAGTTTTTCCAGCATACGGCTATTAGTGTTTGTGAAAATTCGAGTTTTTACGGCCAAAACACGTTTAACCTACGAATTATCAAACTTCAGCAGGTTCAATCGCACGATTGGCTCAATCGTACGACTGAGTTCATTCACATTCTCCAAGCGCACGATTGGACTCATTCATACCCTCATTCGTACGACTGAGAACCTCATTCGGACTGTTCGACCGCATTAGTTCATTCGGACGACTAACTCTTCCGCATTTGTTCAGTCGCACGATTGAACCATCCGCATTTGTTCAATCGCCCGAATAAGCCCAATCTCATACATCAGCAGTTTGTTAAACAGTAAAGTTAAGTGAAATGGAGGACCTATTTTCAGCATAAACAGCAAGTATAGATACACCTATTCAAAATCTACTGCTGTTGGAGAACGAAGTGGGAATTCACAATAAACCCCCGAAGCTTATAACGTTAGACGACTACCCACAATGGAAGCAACATTTCGAAATCTACTTAAATGGAGTAGATACAAATCTGTGGGAGGCAATAGAGTCGGGGTATAACATGCCTGTAGGAGCAGATGGAGTTAAACTTACGCTAAGTGGGATGTCAGATGCTCAGAAGGTAAAACACAACACTGAGACGAAAGTATACGCTTTGCTCACTCAGTCTATTCTGAAGGATATCTTCCATCAGTATTTGGAGTATACTCAAGCAAAGAAACTATGGGATGCATTGGAGAAGAGGTATGACGGAAATGCCTCACTTAAGGCCATTAAGGCCAAAGCCTTGAAGAAAGAGTTTGACAACTTTTCTATAATGGGAAAGGGAGGCCTGGATGATGTGATCGACAGATTCTACCACTTAATGAGTGAGATGCACACTCATGGAGTAATTACGTCGATGGAGGATAAGGTGTCCAACTTTGCTAATGGACTACTAGAGAAATAGGCTTCCTTCATTTCAAATCTCAAACAGAATGGGATGCTCTCGAAGTTAGACATAAATGACTTCATTCTGAAACTGAGAGAAGAGGAGCTTAGGATGATGTACAGAGCCCAAAAGGTCAACTACAATCAGAATCCTGCACTCTACAAAGCAACTCCTCCGGCCAAGACATCTGGAGCACCACTGCAGACTGCCTTCGTCTCAAGCGTAGCAATTCCAGCACAACCGCCAACTTCAGGGTCCGAAACGTCAGGGTCGTCTGGCACCCAGTATATGATACCTGAAGCTAATACAGCAAAACTGAAAACCGATAACTTCGGTAATGTGACTGTTGAGGTGGCCAAAGAACACATGGACCTCATAGCTGCTGTAGTCCACTCCTATGATGGACTAGTTGCTGGAAGATAGGAAATTGTCACCTGGGAGATGAGGATTATGAACAGGTGGACGAAATGGAGTTGGAACAAATGGACATAATGTGGTCTCTGGAAAGTGTTGTCCGACGAGCTAAGAAGTTTGTCAAAAAGACCGGACAGAACTTGGTTGCTACCAAGGACACAACCTTTGGCTTTGACAAGTCAAAGGTAACTTGTTTCAACTGTGGTGAGAAGGGACACTTCAAGCGGGAGTGTGTGAAGCCAAAGAAGACTGGGAATGGCAATCCCTTCTCATCCTTTAATCATCAGGACAAGGCCACATCTAGCAGTCCTACTTCATCAAGCAATGACCCTAAAGCCCTGACCGCTAATGAGGATGAAGGATAGTACTGGAGCTTCCAGTTTGTCTCACTGGGAGAGTCCAACATAGCTAGTGTGGAGGACATTGATGACGATTCTACCAGTGAGGGAGATATAGCAGTAGAGCTCGCGATGTCAAATTCTGAAGACACTGCAAATGTGGTCAACCACCTTCCTGAAGAAGAAAAATCTACATCAACGTTAGAATCACCAGAACCAGAAATGACATATTCTGCAGTCATGGCTGATTCCTCTTCAATATCTCAGGTAAGTACCACTTAGTAGTTGTTCAATAATCATGCTTGTTTGGAATGCAATAAATTTAGAGAAAATATAGATTTGAAATTTTCTAGGTTATTAGATCATAATGATAGCTTAGTAAAGGATCTAGAACTGTGCACTGAGGCAAATAAAGTATTAAAACAAAACGAGCATAGTTACAAGGAAAAGATAGACCTATTGAATAAACAGCTTAGGGAACAGAGGTAGTTGCCTTTAACCAACCATCTAAACTCCCTAGAGGACACTAAGAAGCAAAAAGCAGTTTTAGAAGTAGAAGTCAACTCTTTAAAACAAAAACTACACAGTTGGACTAGCTCATCTCATATTGTCCAACACTTAGTGAGAGAGAGAAACAATGGGGAGGGATTGGGATACAAAGTGGTTCCACCACCACCTGAGACCTTGATGAACACCAAAAGTAAACCAATTAACAATAACCCCATCAAGGATCACATGGTGTCCACTCCTCTTGTTAGTGATCCAGATTCCGTAAGTAAATCAAATGAATCTGACGCTAAACAAAAGGAGGCCGCTTCAAAGGCAAAAGAAAAAATGCATTGTGTTCATTTAGAAATTGAGTTTGAAAAGGTTAAGTTAATGTCATGGTCAAACAAAGTCAAATCAGAACCCAAAAGGACTATAAAACCTAATCAATCACGCGCGTCATGTCAAAGTCTAGGTAAACAAGAGACACAAGATGTAAAACCAGGTAAAGCAATTAAGTTTGTAAAACCAACTCATACATCTAACAAAGAAGTGTCTCAATATAAACATAATAAGGTCGACAGTGTGAAATCTACATCTCCACCAAAACATATAAACCGTAAAGTTGAAAGCAGATCCTGCTATAATTGTGGAGAGTATGGTCACATAGCGTTTTAGTGTCCTTATTACTAGACACCAAGGAGGAACGTTGAACTTTCTGTATCTACACCTAGCTCTTTTAAGAGGAACTCAGTGATGCCTCCTAAAAGGGATAGTGAACCCAAAGTTCAATGCATCAGTCAGTCGTTTGTTTATCACAAACAGGCTCTACACAAAGCTCTCTTATCAAACGTCAAAAAAATAAAGGGACGGCATGTTTCATTTGCTGGAAACAAAGGCGATAAAGGATTCAAAGTAGTCTTTGACAACAAGAAGTGCTATGTTCTGAAGAAGGGCTATGTGATCCCAGAGGACCAAATCCTAATGTCAGCTTCAAGATATGTTGATCTTTACATTTTGGATCTCTCAAAGGCCTCCACAACGGATCGTGAAGTCCAATGCTTCTTGTCCAAAGCTACTGAGAAGGGATCCATCTCATAGCATAGGAGAATGGGACACATAAATTCGAGGAAAATGAATCACTTGATCCAGAATGATATAGTGAGAGGAGTAAATGTCAAAAACTTCCAACTCCCGGATTTCTGTGTTGCGTGCAAAAAGGGAAAGCAGACGAAGAAGTCTCATAAGGAAAAGAAAGTTCATTCTATAGAACTTCCTCTTGAGATCCTTCACATGGATCTGTTTGGTCCAGTCAGTACAAGAAGCATCGCAGGCGACTTGTATTGCTATGTAGTTACTGATGACTACTCAAGATTCTCTTGGGTAATGTTTCTGAAATCCGAATCAGAAACATTTGAATCCTTCAAGGAATTGGAAACTACACTGGAATCCCTATACAAGCAGAAGGTATGACAGGTGCGCTCAAACAACGGAACCGAGTTCAAGAATCGGTGGATAGAGGCCTATTGTAAGGAAAAGGGAATTGTGCATCAATTCACCTTTGCCTACACTCAGATGAACGGGGTTGCTAAACGAAAGATTCACAGCTTGATAGAGACAGCATGTACTATGCTGGCAGACTCGAAACTGCCTATTCAATTCTGGAATGAAGCAGTGGCAAATGCATGTTACATGCTTATTCGAGTTCTGGCAGTGAAACGCCATGGAAAAATGTGCTATGAGTTACGACAACAACGTAAACCTAACTTAGAGTATCTCGAGCCATTTGGCGCTCCGTGCACCCTGCTGAAGAAGACTCAGGAGGGAAAATTCAGCGAGAAGGTTGATGAAGGGATCTTTCTAGGATACAATATACCGAATAAGAGAGTTTACAACAACTCCACGGGTCAAGTAGAGGTGTGGTGTAACATTGATGTTCAAAGATACATCACACCACCTGTTGGAAAAGGACCTGCTTACTTCTTCGACTATGATGGATTCTTCAAGTCCTTCAACATACCTCTCTCTGCTTCAGAAGACGAGTTGGCAAACAAGATGATGTATGATGTCTTGAACATCCCGTCTCAAGATTCAACACCATCCAGTTCTCAAAGTCAATCATCTACCAACTCAGGGGGAGCACTTGATGTGAGTGACTCTTCCTCTAATCAAGAAAATGTGGAAAATGATCAGACCACCAGGACATACAGGTTCCGACTACCACAAGTCCACAAGCATCTGCTAGTGATGCTTCTGAGCCTTTGGAACCTCAGTCTCCTATTGCCTCAGATCCAGAAACAAATGTTCACAATCTTGATTCTGAGGTAGTTGTTCCAGTAACTCCCGGCTCACGTCTAAATATCTATCATCCCTTTGATGATGTTATAAGAGATGTGAGATCAGGGGTTCAGACAAGAAATCAGCTGTACTCAGTTGATTATGCCTCTGTGATGGAAAATGGATACCTTCACGATGGTGCTTACCGCTGCTTTGTGTCTCAGTTTGAGCCAAAGTATGTTAGTGAAGCACTAAATGATGAGGCTTGGGTGAGTGCCATGCAAGAAGAACTACTTCAGTTTAAGAAGTTGGGGGTATGGACTCTAGTGGATAGACCTAAAGGTGCTAAAGTCATTGGCACCAAATGGGTCTTGAAATACAAGAAAGATGATCAAGGAGTGATCATCAGAAACAAGGCTCGGCTTGTTGTTCAGGGTTTTCAACAAGTTGAGGGTATCGACTACTATGAAGTGTTTGCACCGGTGGTAAGGATGGAAGCAATCCGCATCTCCCTTGCCTATGCATCTTATATGAAAATCAAAGTTTATCAACTAGATGTGAAGAGTGCGTTCCTTCATGGTGAGATTTGAGAGACAATGTATGTCAGTCAATTTGAGGAATTTGAGGATCCATATCATCGGGACAGAGTTTACAAACTCGACAAGGCACTATACGGGCTTCATCAAGCTCTGAGGGCCTGGTATGAGAAACTCTCGACTCATCTTGTGAAACACGATTTTCGCAAGGGAGTCATTGACTGTACATTGTTTATAAAAGAAAAAGATGGAGATTTACTACTGGTACAGATCTATGTCGGTGACATAATCTTCGGTTCGAAGAATGAAGAATTATGCAAAGAGTTTGAAGCAGTAATGAAGGCGGAGTTTGAGATGAGTGCAACAGGAGAGATGAAGTTCTTTCTCAGGTTACAGGTGGATCAGACACCAAATGAGATTTTCCTACATCAGACCAAGTATGTAGGTGATATTCTCAGTCGGTTTGACATGGAGAATGCTTCTACAGCTGGCACTATACTTGCTACAAACCATGATGTCGCACCGTTAAGAATGGTGATTTGGTAGATGCCACTATGTACCGAGGGATGATTGGAACTCTCATGTATCTCACTGCCTCACGACCTGACATCATGTATGCTACATGTTTATGCTCACGATATCAAGCAAAGCCTAAGGTGAACCATCTAATTGGGGTCAAAAGGATTTTTTGCTATCTGAAGGGCACACCCACATTTGGGTTGTGGTATCCTCATGATGATGACTTTGAACTTACAGCGTATAGCGACTCAGATTACAGCAGCTGCAAGATGAACTACAAGTCTACATCAGTAGGGTGTCAGTTCTTTGGGAGAAGATTAGTAACCTGGCAGTGTAAGAAGCAGACCTCGGTTGCATTGTCAACCTGTGAAGCCGAATACGTTGCTGCTGCAAGCTGCTGTTCTCAAATCATATGGATTCAACAGCAAATGCGGGATTATGGTTTGAATTTCTCTTCTGCTCCTATCTTTGTGGACAACTCTGCTGCAATTGCAGTCACCAAAAACTCAGTCCAACATCCTAAGACCAAACACATCGGAATTAAATATCACTTTATACGTGATTGCTTTGAAAAGAACTTCATCGATGTGGTAAAAATATATACGGATTTTCAACGCGCTGACCTCAATACAAAGGCATTTGACAAACCACGTTTTTTATATTTGTTAGAGGTCAACGAAGTTAAAAAGAAAAATGAGGTCATTCCTGACGATGACCATGCATAGTCCGATGCGTCGTGTCTAGTTCCGTTTATTTTTTTCAATTTTTTAATTTTTATTTTATTCTATTCTCTTGTCTTTGCTTAATCTTAAGTATTTTAATTACAATTGGTTTATTCCTTGCCTATTAAAATCCTAAAACGCTAATCCGTGACGGTTTTACAATTTTAGGGGGAGAATAGGTTTAGGTAATAATATTAAAAAAAGGAAAGAAAAAAACGAGGGAGAAGGAGGGGCAAGCTGATAAAAATAAGACCGTATGTGTGATACTGATTCAATCTTTAAAATATGATAGTACACAGGTACAAACCATTTGGGACTTTAAAAATCAAAATTGAAAAAGATGCAAAGCTCAAGTATAAGTCTGTATAGTCTGAGCAATATAAAAGGAAATATGATAGATAAGCTAGCTACTACTAAGGTAACACAAAGAAAGTAGACCTAGAGGTTGCTAGACCACAAATGATATGTTGGTAGATTCAACACAATAGATAACTAGACCTTTTTGGTGATCACAAGATTAAACTAAAATGTTTGACTAGCTGTGGGTAACACCTTATCCCTGGTTAACACAATCAACAAGATTCCAATAAGGGGTGATGAGCAAAATAAACACCACAAATGTGTGCGTAAGACCAAAGCATGAGCAAAAGCACATAAAAATGCAAATACAATCAAACTAATAACTTATCTTGTTGGTGAGATCTGTGTTGGGATTCAATAATGGACTAAACTGAAGCTTACCAAATCATAATTACATCCAACTGAAGATCTCATTGTACAAGTTCAGAGACCAAGTTGATTACAACAAAACAAGACAATTCAACATGACAAAGTTACATCAAGACAATTAGAAAGTCAAAATTAGGTCATGTTGTAATATTAGTATAAATAGACCCACTAGTGCATTTATGCATGTGTGGCTTTTGTGTGTGTGTTTCTCATGGTGTAAATCACCATCAAAGGAGAAATCCTCTCCTTTGGGTGGGTTTGATTTCACCAGCCATCAATGATTCTCATTGTAACTTGTTTATCAACATCAATGAAATCATAACATTATTATTATCCATCTCTTTGTTCTATGATTCACACACGTCCACCCATCTTAATTTTGATTTCTAGATCTGAACATGATGAATCCTAAGATCCAAGCTCAATGAATCTGAAATATTGATTTAGCAAAATGGTATCAGAGCTGTTGGTTGCTGGATTTATCTAGTTTTTAGATTTTATTTCATCTTTAATGATGTCAAGAACAATGAAGAAAAGAAGAAAAATGAAATACGAAGTCTCCGTTCATCAAAAACCCACCTGTTCATACCCAAAATCAGAAGAAAAACAAACAAATCTGTTCAACTATGGTACGATTTAAAGAATCTTGAACATGCTCATGATTATTCCTTCAAAATTCGATGCAATTGAACAAGATAAACATCAAAAAAGAAGAAAACACATTTGTTCATCTCAAAAATCAAGAAGAAAAATCACAGATCTATTCTAATATGGTACGATTTGAAGAAATATAATCATTCACTGGATTATTCCTTCAAAATTCGATGCAATTAAACACGATCATCGTTAAAAACAAAGAAAAGATGAAGAAATGGAAGCTACTGCTGATTTCTCGAGCTGCACAGCAGTGTGAAATCGTTTTTTTTCAAGTCTGAAAACAAATGCAGATGAACAAAAACAAATGCGGATGAAGCTTCATCAAACGCGGATGTGTTATACACAAATGCGGATGTGTTATACACAAATGCGGATGAGTTGTCACCAAATGCGGATGACTTGGCAACAAATGCGGATGACTTGTCACAAATGCGGATGACTTGTCACAAATGCGGATGACTTGTCACAAATGCGGATGACTTGTCACAAATGCGGATGACTAGTCACAAATGCGGATGACTTGTCACAAATGCGGATGACTTGTCACAAATGCGGATGACTTGTCACCAAATGCGGATGACTTGTCACCAAATGCGGATGCCTTGACACCAAATGTGGTTGACTTATAAACAAATACGGGTACTCTAAGCACAAATGCGGGTACTCTAAGCACAAATGCGGGTACTCTAAGCACAAATGCGGATGCTTTGAAGTTAAATGCGAATGCATTGAAATCAAATGCGGATGCCTTGCAAACAAATGCAGATGCTTTGCAAACAAATGCGGATTGGCAAAGAAATGCGGATGTGTTGCAAGAAATGCTTATGAACACTTGATGAACATGACTTCAAAAAGAATAGAAAAACATGAACATGGATGATTGCAACCAATAGGCACGTCCATTGTGATCAACTTTGGTCACTTTTTCACAAATTCATCCAGGGACTTGTACAACTATCAGATGCCCTTTTTGAAGTAATTGGGCTCACATTTTTTCTGTTGATGTTTTGCACCCGTGTCTGACTACTGAGCGGACAGTTAGCCAGACTTTAATAAAGGGAGTACTCATTATAAGAAGAATGTCATTTATCAAGTTATTTCAAAAGAGTGGAAGTTTTTTTAACATTAATTCAAGTTCCTGATGCAGTTTGTTGAAGTTCAAAGCCTCACCATATGCCTAATACATACTAATCCTTGAGTTGTGATATGAACTGTAATCCAAATGTGATACAACCCATATCCAATACCAAGGAGTATTCTCAAGAGATTCTAACCTTTGTCAGAAATATATTAGGAGGAGCTTAACCTGAGGGGGAGAACATTAATGAATTGTGCCAGAACATCAATTGATTAAGAAGACATGTGACAGAGAAGATCTTCAAATTCAAGGTTTGTCAAGCATCAGTTTAGGGGGAGTATTGTTGGGATTCAACAATGGAATAAACTAAAGCTTACCAAATCATAATTACATCCAACTGAAGATCTCATTGTACAAGTTCAGAGACCAAGTTGATTACAACAAAACAAGACAATTCAACATGACAAAGTTACATCAAGACAATTAGAAAGTCAAAATTAGGTCATGTTGTAATATTAGTATAAATAGACCCACTAGTGCATTTATGCATGTGTGGCTTTTGTGTGTGTGTTTCTCATGGTGTAAATCACCATCAAAGGAGAAATCCTCTCCTTTGGGTGGGTTTGATTTCACTAGCCATCAATGATTCTCATTGTAACTTGTTTATCAACATCAATGAAATCATAACATTATTATATCCATCTCTTTGTTCATTTGTTCTATGATTCACACACGTCCACCCATCTTAATTTTGATTTCTAGATCTGAACATGATGAATCCTAATATCCAAGCTTAATGAATCTGAAATATTGATTTAGCAATCTGTGCAAAAAAAGAATGAATTGCTCAAACAAGAAGATAGGTTATGTGCCTCTCTGTTGTGCAGTGGCACTGACCTGAGGATAAGCATAACCAATATATTCTAGAATTCATTGTGTTTGCCGCCTCTCTGTTGTGCGATGGCACTGACCTGAGGCTTGGCTTCTCTTTGAAAGTTCTATGAATAGTTTCTTCTTGAAATACTACCCTGAGACCGCTCGAAAATCTCCTGAGGAATGTTGATTACCATATAAGTATAGGATCCACAAATGCTTGTTGAAATAAACAAACCTTAAACTATCACCTATCTGTGTAGAAAGTCTGTGTATGAATTTAAGAGGACCAATATACTAACAATCATTATGGTTATAATTCTTGAAAGTTCACATCAGTGTGGGGACCTAAGAGTACTAGTATGATTTCCCAAATTTTCTAAATGACTCCAGATGAAAAACAAGAATAGAGCATCAAAGTTTTTTAAATAACGTGTCCTGGATGATTTGAGTATCCTGTATGATTCCAAATTGAATTGGTCTATATATAGTTTAAATGATTAGAGCTGCTCTCTCAGAAATATTATTCCTTAGAACTACATCTTAGGAGTCAACCCTCACAAAAACATGTCTTAGTTTTAAGTTTTTAGTTTTATTTATTTTATTTCTGTACAAGTTTGTCAAATTCAGTATGTTAGTATCGGACTATGTCATGGACGTTGATAAGGACCTTATCATCTAATAGGTCATGTCTAAGGTGACAAAATGTTTTAAAAGGATCACGTCTGAGGTGATCAAAGGATTTTCAAGGTAAAATGATCATGTCTGAGATAATCAAATGCTCATAACGTTTATTCATAAGTTAAAAGAGGTGTAAAATATAAAATGGTCTTCAAGTCAAAAACCATGAGTATGACTCATTCGCATGACTGGACCATGAGCATGGACCATTCGTACGATTGAAGGATATGAATGTGCCCAATCGCATGATTAACCCACACGTATGGGATATACATGCGATTGGACCATCAGTACGACTCAAATCACACGATTGGGCACCTAAAATGGGCAAACTGCATGAATGAAAGTGACCGAATGACACAGTCGCACGACTGACCTCTAGTCGTACGACTGAAGATGACCGACTGTGCCAGTCGCACGAACAACTTGTGCACTGGGCTCAGTTGCACGACTGAAGGGAACCCTAGTATAAATAAAGGGGCATCCAGTCGTAGTCACTCATCACCCCAAAATCGCCCTAAGTCGCGCCACACATCGTTACCATGCCAAAATTTCATTTGAGCCTATTATCCTACTAATTCTTGTGTACTGATGATTTCCACTGACTTTACAGGTATAATGCAGCTCAATACAATCATATTTCATTCAATTTGACTCCTAAATCGACAAGTTCGGCCCAAACAAAGAACCAAGACTTGTTTGACTAAATAACCTAATTAATCTAAGCCAAGAACTGAAATTAATGTTATTAGGTGTTAAGTATAATGATTGCGAGTCCAATGAACCAAAACACGACGTCTAACCATAAGAACTGATCAAAACTTGAATTTGAATTGAACAGCAGTCTGTATGCGAATGGATAGGTAGATGAACTTCAGTCGCACGACTGAGTAGTGCGAATGGCTAGACCGCATGATTGGACCATGCGTAAGAGTTCAGTCGCACGACTGATATACACGAATGAGTTTACATACGTATGAGCTCAGTCGCATGCCAAGTCGTACGTAAGAGGTAATTCGCACGACTAGATCTCAGTCGCACTACTCATTCGCACAACTAGATCTCAGTCGCACAGTCTCATTCACAAGATAGAACAGAAAGAAATTCAAGTCCAAGTGATTCAAGATATTATTCATCAACGGATACTAATGTTTATATTCATTGTGTAACAGATGGCGAGTCGGTGGACTATGAGCACTAAGCACAACATTTGTGCTCATCTGGATCTGACATCCAGAAATGCTTCAAACTTTTCTGGCATTATCTCATTTCTGAGGAGATCGAGGATCTCTCATGCCATATCTACTCCATGTACACCGTATCACTCTATTCAGCAGGCCTTCTGGGAAGGCGCAGTTGTCGATAGATCCACATAGCCTCATCGCATCAGGAGTTCTATTTTTGGAGAGGGCATTGAGATCACTGAGGATGATCTCAGGACGGTGCTACAGTTTGGGGACGATGCTGACTGTCCCACTAGACTACACCCCCTTACTGTCCAAGGATGCTTCTTGCGAGCTAAGTACTCCGGGGACATCAATGCAGGGGTGCTCAACAAGAGCAACTTGTGTCCTCAGTTAAAGTACCTAGCACATGTGTTGCTAAAGTGCATAGCGACTTGGAAGGGAGGATTTGATAAGCTGTCAGATCAGATCCAGAACACGTATGCAGTGTTGGTGCTGAACCATCCGTTCAGCTTATCCAGGATGATCTTCACCTACTTGGTGGAGAACGTTGAGGGGAAAGGGAAGGAGGGCTTCTGCATGTACCCTCGCTTCATGCAGATGATTATCGACCAGAAGCTCCCTTCCTTGCCAAAGGAAAAGGAGGATGTTGTGATCCTTGAGGTGATGGACGACACTACACTTGGTCGGATGAAGGTCTACAGGGGGAAGCAGGTTAAGCCCCCTGTGAGAAGATTATTTGGACATCTGGCCCGAGAGGATTACGTGGCGCTGGCTAGGCATAAATGGCGTCACGTTGACGGTGACTCTGAGGTAGAGCAACTACAGCTCCGGAGGATGACTCCTATGATGATGACAGCAGTGATGCTGGAGATGCAGGGCCCACTCAGCCAAGGGGTCCCACTGCTGATATAGCATCTCCAGCATCTGCCCCCACTGGAGATGGAGCTGAGACTGCTGGATTCCACCAGGATTTCATACCTGGTGAGGAGGAGGAATCAGATGAGGAGCCTTTGACACGGACTGTGGGCAGTAAAATCATTGCCACAGAACGAGGGCTCCGGGCGGTTGGTGAACACCCCGGCGGGTCGGGAGAGGCTGACATGATCCAACATATGCTCCCTATCAGCCAAGCCATGTTCAAGGGGGAGCATCCTCCTCAACAGGATCGAGGAAGAAGAGGATGGCTCAGCCCCACGGCATGAAGAAGAAGAAGAGACGAATCACCTTCATCACTACCACCACCACCCCTACTTTTACCACCACTACTCCACCCACTACTACCACCACAGCTACCACCACTACCATACCACCCACTATCACCACCACACCTCCACCCTCCATTACTACAGCCACACCTCCACCAGTTATACCACCCCCAATCTACACCACAGCCACCACCACCACCACTAGCCACCATGTTGTACCACCATCATACCCCTCCTACACATCAGGATCACCTCTGCCTCCTAGTGGGGTAGAGGAACAGCTCTCAGCACTTAACCGTATGGTGCTGAGGCTGTTGGCGGCAGATGAAGAGAAGACTGCTCAGCTGCGATAGCTAGTAGGCCTTACTGCTGCCCAAGCTCTGCAGATATCTCATCAGCATAGCAGATAGATGCTCAACGTGTAGAGATGTCCCAACTCCGGGAGCAGCATGTTCTATCAACAAAAAGGATTGAGGAGTTGGAGACCACTAACAAGACCATCATGATACGTCTAAAGAGATCCAAGGAAGAGCCCCTTAAGATCAAGGAAGGGGATGGGGCTGATAGTGATGATAAGAGTGAGGATGAGGATGACGATGGTGATGATGATACTGATGTTGCTGGTGATGCTGGATATGATGTTGGTGATGATGATGACGATGACGACTCATCTTCTACGGGTGCCACATCTGCCAGTGAAAGGAGGACTAAAAGAGCACATGATCAAGGTGCCTCCACATCCGCCCCGTCAGAAGAAGAGCCGATGATCCAGGACAAGAGTAATGCTTAGATGTTTTTTTTCCTTGTTATTTAAAATCATATGTATTTGGATCATGTATCAAATTAATGTAATGAATGTTTATATTTAATGTAATGTTTCTGTTTTGATTATTAACTAATGACTGCTGTGTTGAATGTCTAAATCAAGCGGATCCAAACTTTCAAGAGATGACTATGATATTGCTCCCCTCCAACAGGTCAAGACTCAACTCACATTGATTCTTGATCTGCAGGGTATTGTCAGGAGATCGGTAATGTATACTCCTGAAGAAGGAGAAATCATTCACAATCTCACTACGAGCGACTAGCCGAAATGTTCAAGCTAAATGCTGAAAAGATTGTGAAGATGCTCCGACTGTGCATGTAGAGAGTGACGTTGAGCTTCAGGATGTCGATGAGATTGATAGAAGATGTTACTGCTCAACACTATCCAGAGTACACTGACAATGAGGGAACTGCCATTCCTAATCTGGGAGACACTCTTGTCAGTGACACTTTTGAGAGTCTGGATAGGATGGAGCAAGAGTCCAGAAAGGATAAAGATAAGGCCCAAGCCACAGATGCTAAAATGAACATCAAAAAGGCAGAATGGGAAGCATGTTTTGAGGAGATAGGAGCCCAACGCAACGCTTTAACGTCAACTGCCTACACCAAACTATATAAGGTCAAGAAATATCAAAAAGTGGCAGGAAGGATCATAGCATGGGCACATTTTGAGGACCTTAACGTTTATGCGGTTAAACGTGAGAAGGGAATTGAGTACTTCAGGTTCCCACATGACCTGAAGACTCTTCTAGGTTTTTAGCTTAACCAGTTAGCAAAATTAAAATTGCTATATGCTGACCCTCGTAGATGTCAGGCTGGTTTGAAGCAGCTCTAAAGAGGAGTACCACACCAGATGGGTCAACTTCAAACCTCAACACCAACGAGGTACATCAAAGATCTGAGGTTGATGCCATAACTGGCAAACCAAAAGTAGTGTTGAAGTGGAGTCCACCACGTACAATGTCAAAGATCCCCACTACGTGAGATGCCATAGGACTTCACTCCACACTTCAAATAGTGGTACTACGATTGGAGAACGGGAGAGGCCATGATAGTCTTGAACAAGAATGGTACAAATGGAAACCATTAGGGTTTTTGACCCGATGTGGCTCACCAACTTGTCAGCAAAAGATGTTTATACGTTATACAAGTGGCCACTGTTCTACGACTCACAAGATATTGTACAAGCTTTACAGTTCCAGAAAGTGATACAACTTTGTTTTGCCTTTGAGATAAATACAAGAGTCACCAAAGAAGCTAAGTACAAGAATTTTGAGAAAATTATGAAAGATATTAGACAATAGATAGATCTAGGTCCAAGGGGGAGTTTGTTGATACATATATGTACCTAGATTCTGATCTCAATGTAATATGTCTTGAATATCTTGCACTTATGTAATATTGGGTACTTAACGAAATGAGAATATTTGTTTGTGATTTGTCTTGTTTAATATTTCATTAATGAGTTGTTTAATGCATATTGACTTGATTATATAGGTTTGTGATTTTTTGAATTGATATACATAATGTTATAATAATGAATACATTCAAACTTGGTTAAGTGAAGTTCTCATGCGTCCGACTAGACCATGCGCCCCAACAGTGGTCATGCGTCCGAATGGCCATGCGACTGAGTGTCCATGCGCCTAAATAGTCCATACGCCTAAACAACTTTATGCGACTGACTCAGTCGCACGACTGAACACTCAGTCATGCGAATGGATCAATCGCACGAATGAACCATGCTAATGGTTCAGTCGCCTGAATGAGCAACCCTAACCTATAAATACCACTTAATTCGTGGAAAAACTAAAGCATTCAATATACTTCGACTCCAGACGTACCCTAGCCGTCTAGAATCTTCTAAGTTCGTACTCCAAGTTCCTAGAACGCTGTAGATCAATTCCTAATCGATTCTAGACGTTAGATTCAATACATTATTGTGTCTACGTGCGTTCCCACTGATTGGATCGCTAATTAAATAGGATTCCGCACTATTTGGTTTGGTTTAACACGTTAATCAGTTGGTGTTTCATTTAAATACCATATCCTAACAAGTGGTATCAGAGCTCTGGCTCTTGATTACATGTTGATTCAATAGTTTTGATACAAAAATTGTGTTTTTTTCATCAAAAACGCAATCTCCCACTTGCTATTGGGTATGACCCGACTTGGATCATAACGTACTAACCACATCAATGTTCAATGTGTCTTGGGCATAAAGAATCCAACAATCTCCCACTTGCACAAGATTCATAGAACATTGATGCAAACAGTAAATACCGCCTAACAACGGTTTACTACCCTTAATACGCATGACTGAAAGCCATTCAATAACATCATCCCCTTCAAGAATCCAACTTGAAATGATTTAGGTGAATCAACCATGTATCCTTTTGTTTCAGATGTCATGATAAATCCAGGACATAGAATGATCACTCCTTGTTGATTTAACTTAATCAGGCCTTAGACATCTTGCTCTCAACGAATAAGAGGAACAAATTCCATCTTGACTACATACGTTTTTCACAATCACCTCGTGTCACACCTGAACATAGCCTTATGTACTGCCCATTATTTCAGAGCAGCGAAGAACTAGCTCAAGGTATAACATTTGGTGAATATCAAAACCCAATATGCATCTCGGGTCGGAGGATACCAAATGATATTCGCCTTTACTCAAATTTACTTATGATCAATCTAGAAGATTCCATGTAGTAAAATTGAGATGCGGGTCAGTCCAATATTTGTATCCCACAAATATTTATGAACCTTGGCAGCAACCAATTGCTCTATACTCATTCCTTATGAATATCCACCAATCCATGTTCATAATAGTCTTACATTCATGTTTGTTCCCACAAACATGACCGACTACGGACATTTAGAATAATAAACATATTCATGGATGTATACATGCTAAAAATGAATGTAACTCAAAATATCACAAGTATATAAAGAGTTAAATATTACATTGTTTCAAACTTTTAATACTAAACAGATCAATTCCAGTCACTTGAATATCGAAGTCCTAAGGCACAAGTATGACTTTATGTTTTGCCCTTTCAAGGAGCTTCGTGAGTGGATCCGCAATGTTTTGACCGGTGTGAACTTTACGAATACATATTTTTCCCTTTTCAACTTCATCCCTTATGTAATTGAATTTCAGCTCAATGTGCCTTGCCTTTTGAAGTGCACAGGGTACCTAGATTTATGCAATCGTACCCTCGTGATCACAAAAGGATTTCTAGGGGTCTTGAATGGTAGAGACCACCCTAGGTAGGTGATAAATTTCTTTATCCATGCAGCTTCCTGAGCTGCTAATGATGCGGCTATGTATTCAGATTTTGTAGTGGACAATGCTACCCATTCATAATAAAGACATACCCCGATAGTGATCGAGAATCATCTCGAACGGTTTGGAAACTCGCATCCGTGTAACCCTTTACAACGAGATCCTCTTCTTCAGATCCATATATTAGAAACATTTTCTTAGTCCTCCTAAGGTATTTCAATATACTTTTAAGAGCCATCCAATGGCTATTACCTAGATTCTACTGATATCTGCTCATCATGATTAACGCGCATGACACGTCCGATCTAGTGCATATCATCGCATGATGGATCCTATAGCTGATGCATATGGGATGTCCTTCATTCGATCTTGCTCATCCTTTGAGCTTGGACATTGAGATGTACTCAATATTGTCCCTCTTTGAATAGGTACCATACCTTTCTCAGAGTTTTTCTATCTTGAACCTTTTCAAGACTTTATTAATATATGCACTTTGATTTAAACCTATCAACCACCTCGATCTATCCTTATAGATCTATATTCCCAAAATATAGGCGGCTTCATGGAGATTTTATGGAAGAACAACTTCCAAGCCAGGTTTTGACACCTTCCATGGTTAGAATATTATTTCCAAAAGGTAGTATGTCATCAACATACAATACTAAGAATGTTATTATTCTCCCACTAGCCTTCGTATATACACAAGCCTCGTCAGCGTTCTTGATGAAACCAAATTTCTTGATCTCTTCATCAAAACGTTGATTCCAAGTTCTCGATGCTTGATTCAATCCATAGATTGACCTCTTTAACTTGCATACTTTTAGGATGTTGTGGACCGACAAAACCATCAAGCTGAACCATATGGACAGTCTCTTCAAGATGTCCATTAAGAAAAGCAGTTTTGACATCCATTTGCCAAATCTCATAGTCATAATATGCAGCTATGGCAAATAATATCCTAATTGACTTTAGCATTGCCACAGGCGAGAAGGTTTCATCATAATCAACCCTTTGAGTTTGATTGAAACCTTTGTTGGACCAAAAGAACCAATGAGCCAGATCAGAAAAACCTTTAAGTCCCACAAGACATCACAACAACTGTTGAAGACTTGATCAGCTGTTTGACAAAGTCTGAAGATCAACACTGAAGACTAAAGTACTGAAGACTTCAACAGCTAAAGACCAAAGTCTGAAGTTCAATAGCTGAAGACTAAAGTACTGAAGACTTCAACAGCTGATGACTAAAGTACTGAAGACTTCAACAGCTGAAGACCAAAGTCTGAAGTTCAACAGCTGAAGACTAAAGTATTGAAGACTTCAACAGCTGAAGACTAAAGTACTGAAGACTTCAATAGCTGAAGACTAAAGTACTGAAGATCAACAGCTGAAGTACAAAGACTGAAGACATCAGCTGAAGACATCAGCTGATGACAATAGCTGAAGTTCAAAAGTTCAAGTACTGAAGCCTTCAGAGTTTGTCACAACAGCTGAAGAAGCATTCTTCAGTTGTTGTGATGGTTTCCTTTCAGTAGTTTTCTTTTCTATTTCAGTACTTGTAAAACGACTAAAGAGCATGTTCTTCAGTCGTTGTTGTTTCAGTAGTTTCTTTTCAGTAGTTGTAGTGCTAGTTAACACTTGGTATTTTTGTAAGAAGATGTCAGCTGTTTGACATCTTCAGTAGTTGTGTTAACTTTCAGTAGTTAAATAACAGTTAGATGTCACTGTCAAGTGACATCAGCTGACGTCAGCTTTCCTTATAAAAGGAAAGATGACCTAATTGTAACGTTGCGCGAAAGCCAGCCGAAGCATATATTGAATGAATATATTCCTTTTGGCAGAAATTCTCTCTCTATAACAAACGCTGTTTCATTGATAAATTTCGTGTGTTCTTGTTTAAATTTGTTAATTCGTGGGCTCATTCCGCTGCAAATCCAATCTAATTGATCAAACTAGATGCTGAGATCCTAACAATTGGTATCAGAGCTGGTTAATCATTGATCGATTTAACAATTGATCATTGAAACTGTTCTTTTGCTATCTACGTTTGATCGAATTAGCAAATTTGCAAGAATCGGTTATAGAGATTGAGTTTCTGTTGCTTCTGGCCATTTTGTTTGAGGTTCTAAGTGGTTTTGAGCTAGATTTAATTTGTTTACCTTGAATTTGTCTAAATTCTGAATATGACTACTCCTTCTAATGACCCTCACAATACTGGTTCCTCAACCAAGTCTCCGATGCTGGTTAGGACTGAGTATAACATATGGCAACGAAGAATGCTCCATCATCTGTCTGTTAACAGTTTAGGTTGTTAGACATCTGTAGTACATGGTCCACATAAGCTTATGGTGAGCAATCCGGAAACCAACCAAATGGTTCTGAAGAAGAAGGAACAATACTCTGATGAGGATCGAAAACTGTTTGAGATTGATGCTAAAGCTCATGGCATTCTGGCCATGGCACTGCCTAATGAAATCTATTCTGGGCTTATGCATCATGAAACTGCTCATGACCTCTGGAAGGCACTGAAAGAACAATTTGGTGGTACTGATGAGGTCTTAGCAAACAATAGGGAATACTTGCCCAACAATATGAGACATTTGCTCATAGGAAGGGTGAGACTCTGACTCAACAGTTTAAGCGTTTTTCATGTTTGATCTTTGAGCTGAAAATGGTCAAACATGAATACACTAATAGCCAGATGAACCACAGATTCCTCAGATCACTGCCTGAGAGATTGGACACATATACAATTGTCCTACGCTCTAATGCAAATCTGGATAGCCTATCTCTCACCCAACTTCATGGGAAACTGCTTACATTTGAAAGAGAGATAGAGCAGAAAAGGAAACTGGCATCATCAGGAAAGCTCACTGAAGACTTTGTACCAGGGAACACTGCCTTGGTTAGTCATGAGTCAGAATATGCTACATCAGAAAGTAATTATGATGAGCATATAAATTTCTCTTCAAACAGTTCTGATCATGCATTTGTGAGTGTTGATAGTCAGTCAGGCTGTAATAGTGACAATTTGTGCTTCAATATGGATTATTTGAAAGGTATAGCTGATGATGACTTAGAAGAGATGGATATTTTGAGCCAAATGGCCTTGATTAATATCAGATCTTAGAAGTTCTATAAGATAACTAGTTGGAAATTCCCTGGACTCTCTGGCAAAACCAAAGTTGGTTTTGACAAGAGTAAGTTGAGGTGTCACAAATGCCACAGGCATGGGCACTTTGCAAGAGAGTGTAGATCATCTGGATCTAACTCCTTTGCACCCTTCGTGACTTTTCCAAGTAATATTCAACAAAACAGAGGGCAACATCCTGCTAGTTCTGGTCATCAATCACAACCTCTATCTCCTACATATTTTGTCCCTCAGGGTCCAATGTCATATCCATATCCCTGCTATTACATGCCACAAACCAGTCAAGTTCAAGTACCCATTGCTCAACAACTACCTGCTCTTCCTGAGCCTCAACCTTCCCAATCTCATCAACAATCTCAACCTCAACAACACAGATTTTTCACCCTAGGAGTTGTTGACTGGAGCAGTTTACCAGATGATATGTCTGGTCATGAACAACTATTTTCTGGTGCTGGTCAACATGGTGGTGATAATCCTTTTGGAAACCTTGCTCTAATGGCCCTGGAGTCTGCTGATACCTCATCCTCTAATGCCTCCACACCACAGGTATCACAGGTATCCTCTGAGGCCAAAGCCAAGCTATGTTCTAAAACATGCATAGCCGCATTTGCATCTATTAGAGAAGCAAATGTAGCTTTAATTAACAAGAACATTGAGCTAGAACAAATAATATCCAAAAGAAAAGCTGAATTTGAGTCTGTGCTTAATGATAAGAATGATGAGATTTACAAACTTAAATGCCAAATCACTGATGATAAGGCTAGGGAAGAGGTACTTCTAGAGAAGTACAGAGACCTCAAAGAAACACTTGCAGCTACCCAGGTAGAGTGTGATCGATGGGTACATTCCTGCAAGGGTTTTGAATGCTTCTTAGTAAGCAGTTTGCTTCCTATGTGAAGTTTGGCATTGGTTATAATCACACTGCTCCTCCTACAGATTTTACTCCCAGAGCAAAGGTAGAATCTGATGGAGAAAGCAATAACCAATCCTTTTCATCATGTGATCTACTATCTTATACAGCACCATCAGAGGTTGGTGTCAGCATTAATTCCTCCCAAAACCTATCTGCTAATGTTGATGGTTCAAATGCTGACACTCACATGATCAAAAGGTTGATCACTCCAGGTGGTATTTCAAAAAGTACTGAAAATACTAAAGAGCAAGTCATAACACCTGGAGAACAAACCCAAACTACTACATGTACTAAAGGGAAGAAAACTGCCAGTAGAAAGGGTGGGAAAACTACTGAAGAAGATATCAAGAAGCATGTACTGCAAGGAAGAAAACTGCTAGTACTGATCGCAAACTGCTGAAGAATAAGTCTTCAGTAGTTTCATCTTCTTCAGCAGATGATCAACCTAAGATGAAGAAAAAGCCATGTGAAATATGTGGCTTATTCAATCATCTTACTGATGATTGCTGGTATAAAAAGGCTCCAAACTCAAACACAATGAGAACCTTAAAAAAGAAAATGGATAAAATGAAAACTGAGTTTGAAACCAAGTTTGTACCAGCAACATCAAAACTTGTAACCCCAAAATCCAAAAGAAAACCAAAAAGGAAGGGGTTAATCAGGCAATAGCTAAGGTTGCTCAAAGGAAGATGGTACAACACAGGAATCCATCAATCTCACGCACTAATGTGTCTGATGAGCTGAAGGCTTTATCACAGAATCAGACACAACTTGTTATGATGGTTCAACATCTATTGGGGAGAGTCAACCAATTAGATGCTCCTGTGTTGAAACCACAGAGAAGAAAATCCATGCCAAAGGATTCTTCTTCTTCACCATCTCCATCCCCTCAGGCTGTTCTTCATAGCAAATCTGTTAGTTTACCATCTATTGATGTGAACAGACCCAAAACCAAAAAGGTTTGGGTCTCAAAAACTAACTAATTTATTATGATTGCAGGGTTCTTCAGCATGCCACAGTAGCATCTGGTATGTAGACAGTGGAGGATCTATGCATATGACAGGGAACAGCTCTCTTCTTCATGATTACTCTCAAAGAAAGAAGGGGTTTGTTTCTTTTGGCAATGATGCTAAGGGTTACATAATTGGCAAAGGCTTTGTCTCCAATGGGAAAATAAGGTTTGATGATGTTAACCATGTGGATAATCTCAAGTACAATCTCTTGAGTGTCAGTCAAATGTGTGATAAAGGCCATGTTGCTCTTTTCACCAGTCAGAATTGCAGGATTCTGTCATCCAAAGTTTTGAGTTTGATTGATAAGGTGTTGGATGATCATACTCTCATGAGGGCCAACAGGACAGGAAGAGTGTATGCCTTAGATCTTTCCAAGAAAATAGATCTCAAAGGCCATCCTTGCCTATTTTCCAAGGCTTCTCCTCAAGAATCTATTATATGGCATAGAAGGCTGGGTCATGTGAATCTTAAAAACTTGAATCAGCTGATACATCATGGTTTAGTAAGGGGATTGCCTATGAAGGAGTTCAGATGTGAAGACAACTGCACTGCTTGTTTGAAAGGAAAACAGCACAAAGTCTCATTCCCTCTTATTGAAGAACCTAAGTCCATTGCCTGCTTGCAATTACTACACATGGATATCTTTGGTCCTGTGAGAGTAATGAGTATGGCAAAGAAGAAATACTGTCTAGTCATTGTGGATGATTACTCCAGATTTGTATGGGCTTTCTTCTTGCATTCAAAGGATGAGGTTGCTCAGACGATTATAAACTTTGTGTTGTATGTTGAGAAGCACTAATCCCTATCTGTCAAGTGTATCAGAAGTGATAATGGAACAGAATTCAGAAACCATACACTTGATAATTTTTATCTCTCAAAGGGAATCAAGAGGCAGTTTAGCATCCCAAGGACTCCAGAACAAAATGGAGTAGTAGAGAGAAAGAACAGGACCCTAATTGAAGCTGCAAGGTCAATGTTGGCTGACTCTGGTTTGCCACTGACCTTTTGGGCTGAAGCTGTTAACACAGCTGGCTATATGCAGAAGAGCCTTAGTAAATCAGAGGTTGATGAAGACTCCATATGAAGTTCTACATCATTTGGCTCCTTTAATTTCATTTTCAGAGCCTTTGGGTGTCCTTGTTTCATTCTCAACACAAAGGATCAACTCCACAAATTTGATCCTAAGGTGGATGCAGGGTATTTTGTTGGTTATTCATCTACTTGCAAGGCATACAGAGTCTTCAACTGCAGAACAAAGATAGTTGAAGAGACTCTGCATGTGAAGTTTAATGAATCTCAAAAGGACAAGATTCCATAAAACCCTGTGGAGTTATTTGATGTTGGAGAGATTGGAAGGTTGAGGTTAGGTAATGCATGTGTTTTGTTGTGCAATTGGAGCTTGACCGTATTTGGCTGAGGCATGTAATAGCAGGGAAAGGATTGACATTTGACCCTGGGGGACAAAATATGCAGGAGATACAGGGTGTGAGTGATGACCAGAACTAGAGTGATGCAGGAGTTGCCCTCTGTTTTGTAGACTAGTGCTAGGAAAAGTCACAAAGGGTGCAGAGGATTAGATCCTGTTGATCTACATTCTCTTGCAAAGTGTCCAAGCCTTTGGCATTTGTGACACCTCAACTTACTCTTGTCAAAACCAACTTTGTGTTTGCAGAGAGTCCAGGGAATTTCCTGCCAGTTCTTTTGTAGAATTTATGAGATCTGATATTAATCAAGGCCATTTGGCTCAGAATATCCATCTCTTCTAAATCATCATCAGCAATTCCTTTAGATCATCCATGATGAAGCATAGATTGTCACTATTTCTGCCAGAATGACTGTCAATACCACAAAAGCGTGATCAGGACTGTTTGAAGAGAAATCAATATCTCATCATAATTGCTTTTCAGATGCAGCATATTGACTCATGACCAACCAATGCAGTGTTCCCTGGTACAAAGTCATCGGTGAGCTTTCCTGATGATGACAGTGATGGGTTTGATTGACACAAGAAAACATTTAACCTTTTAAACTTTCAGAAAAACGCAGCGGATGTTGAGGATTATAACATGTTTATAATGTGTAAATTTCGGTTCTAAATGATTTTTAGATGGAGAAACAAACCCAAATCAAAAGGGATCTTTTGTATGTGAATAAACATGCTATGTATACATAAACAACATAATATGACAACCACAAAGGGGCTGCCATACACCTTCTGCAGCCCAAAATCGACCAAAGAAGAGTAGAAGGATACTGAAAATTCGGCCAAAACTCCAAGGAAGGAGCCCTCAAGCTTGTATACCCCAAGCCTCCTGCAAAGCACCTCTTGTTAGGAGATTCAACACCAAAATCAACACAAAATGGCTCTCAAAACCCTATGCTGCTGCTCGTGGCTGTAGCTCTTGTGAGAGAGAGAGAGGATTATTTTTGTTGTCTTGCATGTATAGAGTGTGGTCAAATGAAAGTGTAAGACTAATTTAAGTTATGTGTGTTTTCTAGACACCAAAATGGTCCAATCCCATTAAAGGGTGTTGGACCAAAAGAACCAATGAGCCAAGATCAGAAAACCTCTAAGTCCCACATGGTATCACAACAACTGCTGAAAGCCTCATCAGTAGTTTGACAAGTGCTGAAGACTTCAACAGCTGAAGATCAAGTGCTGAAGACCTCAACAGCTGAAGAACTAAAGTGCTGAAGTACAACAGCTGAAGAACACAAGTGCTGAAGCTGAAAGACAAAGTACTGAAGTACAACAGCTGAAGAGTTTACAAGTGCTGAAGATCAACAACTGATGTACAAAGTCTGAAGACAAAGACTGAAGACATCAGCTGATGATATCTACTGAAGTCATCAGTTGAAAACACCTGAAGGTCAAAGTCTGAAGATCAAGTACTGAAGCCTCAGTAGTTTGTCACAACTGCTGAAGAGTACTTCTTCAGTAGTTGTGATATCAGTAGTTTTTATTTTTATGTTTCAGTAGTTTTGTAAAACGACTGAAGAGCTTGTTCTTCAGTCGTTGTAGTTTCAGTAGTTTTTATTTTTGTACTTAACACGCTGATATGTTCTCAGTAGTTGTGAACATTTCAGTAGTTTGTTAAGAATTAGTTTATTTGTATTAGATCTGCCAGTTGTCACTTTCCGTGATAACAGCAGTGATTGTTGCACTCTATATAAGGAGTGACAACTTATTGTAACTGTGATGAATGAATGGAATGAACGAATGATTTGATTAGAAATATTCTACATCTATAAACATTCCTTGAAATCAGAAATATATATTCTCTCCCTATAACCGTATGCGCTCTTAATGCTTACAAGTATCGATTGCTTGCTACAATTTGTCTAATTCTTGTTTGTATTCCGCTGCTTTGATTCCTAATACATCAAACTTGTGATCGCTGATCCTGTCAAATGGTATCAGAGCAGGTTAATCATTGATCGATCTAATAATTGATCATTGAAACTGCTATTCAAGATCTAAGTTTGATTGAATTAGCTTTTGTTTTTGCAAGAAACGGTTATAGAGATTGAATTTTCTGTATTTCTGCTCATTCATCCTGAGATCTTTTCTTGGTTCTCATTGAGTTTGTTGTGGTCTGTCTAAAACTTTTAAAAGCTTGAACTAAATTGTTTTTGAACTGAAAATGACTACTCCCTCCAATGATCCTCACAATACTGGTTCCTCAACCAAGCCACCATGCTGGTTAGGAATGAGTATAACATATGGCAAAGACGTATGCTCCATCACCTGTCTGTTAACAGCGCAGGTGTTGGACATCAGTGGTACATGGTCCACACAAGCCTATGGTGAATAACCCGGAAACCAATCAAATGGTTCCGAAGAGGAGGGAGCAATACTCAGATGAGGATAAGAAGTTGCTTGAAATTGATGCAAAAGCCCATGGAATTCTGGCCATGGCACTGCCAAATGAAATCTATTCTGGGCTAATGCATCATGAAACTGCCCATGACCTCTGGAATGCCTTGAAAGAACAATTTGGAGGAACAGATGAGGTCTTGGCAAATAATAGAGAAATTCTTGCCCAACAATATGAGACATTCTCTCATAGAAAGGGTGAGACACTGACTCAACAATATGAGCGGTTCTCTTGTTTGATCTCTGAACTAAAAATGGTCAAACTTGAATACACCAATATTCAGATGAATAACAGATTTCTCAGATCACTGCCTGAGAGATGGGACACATATACTATTGTCCTACGCTCCAGTGCAAGTTTGGACAAACTATCTCTCACCCAACTCCATGGGAAACTGCTCACTTTTGAGAGAGAGATAGAACAGAAGAGAAAGCTGTCTTCATCTGGAAAGCTCACTGAAGACTTTGTACAAGGCAACACTGCCTTGGTGGGTCATGAGTCAGAATATGCTTCATCTGAATGCCAGTATGATGAGCATATTAATTTCTCTTCAAGCACTTCTGATTCTGCATTTGTGAGTGTTGATGGTCAGTTTACTGGGTGTAATAATGACAATCTATGCTTCATTATGGATGATCTCAAGGGGATTGCTGATGATGACTTAGAAGAGATGGATATTTTGAGCCAAATGGCCTTGATAAATATCAGATCTCAGAAGTTCTATAAAAGAACTGGAAGAAAATTCCCAGGACTCTCTGGCAAAACCAAAGTTGGTTTTGACAAGAGCAAGTTGAGGTGTCACAAATGCCAAGGCTTGGACACTTTGCAAGAGAGTGTAGATCAACTGGATCTAACTCCACTGCACCCTTTGTGACTTTTCCTGGCAATAGTCAACAACACAGAGGGCAACATCCTGTCACCTCTAGTCATCATCCTCAACAACAATCTCCGGCATATTTTGTTTCTCAGGGTCAAATGCCATATCCGTACCCTTGTTATTACATGCCACAGTCAAATCAAGTTCAAGTTCCTATGGCACCACAACCTCATGCACTACCAGAACCTCAGCCATCCCAATCTCATCAACAACCTCAATCTCAACAACACAGCTTCTTCACCCCAGGAGTTGTTGACTGGAGCAGTTTACCAGATGACTTGTCTGGTCATGATCAACTGTTCTCAGGTGCTGGTCAACATGGTGGTGACAGTCCTTTTGGGAATCTAGCTCTTATGGCTTTGGAGTCTGCTGATACTTCATTTTCTAATGCCTCTACACCTCAGGTATCACAGGTATCCTCTGAGGCAAAAGCCAAATTATGTTCTGAACCATGCATAGCAGCATTTGCTTCCATTAGAGCAAATGTAGCTCTAATTAATAAGAACATTGAGCTAGAACAAATAATTTCCAAAAACAAAGCTGAGTTTGAGTTTGTGCTCAAAGATAAAAATGATGAGATTTATAAACTGAATTGCCAAATAATTGATGATAAGGCTAGAGAAGAAGTACTTCTAGAGAAGTACAAAGATCTCAAAGAAACCCTTGCAGTTACCCAGGTCGAGTGTGATAGATGGGTACAATCATGCAAAGGTTTTGAAATGCTTCTTAGTAAGCAATCTGCTTCAAATGTGAAGTTTGGAATTGGTTACAATCACACTGCTCCACCTACAGATTTTACCCCAAGAGCAGAGGTAGAATCTGATGGTGAGAGTGATAACCAATCCATCACATCATGTGATCTACCTTCTGATACAGCACAATCAGAAGTAGCAGTCAGCATCAAGCCCTCTTTGAACCTATCAGCTGATGTTGATGGTTCAAATGCTGACATTCACATGATTAATGAGTTGATCAACTCAGGAGTTAATTCTGAAGGTCCTGAAAGGACTAGAGAGCAGGATTTAACACCTGAAGTTCAAACTTCAACTGCTGTCAGTACTGAAGAGAAGAAAACTGGCAGTAGAAAGAGTTTGAAGACTACTAAAGAGGCTGTCAAGAAAGCAAACAATGCTTCCAAAGCATTGAAGAACAAGTCTTCTGTTGCTTCACCCTCTTTAGTTGATGATCAACCTAAGATGAAGAAGAAACCATGTGAAGTATGTGGTTTGTTCAATCATCTTACAGATGATTGTTGGTACAAAAGAGGTTCCAAACTCAACAAAAAAGAAGAAATTAATGAGAAAATGGTAAAAATGAAAACTGAGTTTGAAACCACATTTGTATCAGCAACATCAAATCCTGTAACCCTTAAGTCCTCAAAGAAATCCAAAAAGGAAGGGGTTAAACAGGTGACAGCTGAGGGTGCTCAAAAGAAAAAGGTGCAACATAGGAACTTATCAAACTCCACTAGCAATGTGTCTGATGAGCTGAAAGCTTTATCACAAAATCAGACACAGCTGGTGATGATGGTACAACATCTGTTGGGTAGAGTTAACCAACTAGATTCTCCTATGTTGAAACCACAGAAAAGGAGGTCCAAGCCAAAGGACTCCTCTTCTACACCATCTTCTTCCTCTCAGGCTGTTGTTTCAAATAAACCTGTTAGTTTACCATCTATTGATGAGACCAGGCCCAAAACCAAAAAGGTTTGGGTCTCTAAAACTAACTAATTGTTTATTTTTGCAGGGTTCTTCAACATGCCAAAGTAGCATCTGGTATGTAGACAGTGGGGGATCTATGCACATGACTGGGAACAACTCTCTTCTTCATGACTACTCTCAAGGAAAGAAGGGATTTGTCTCTTTTGGCAATGATGCTAGGGGTTACATCATCGGTAAGGGCTTTGTCTCCAATGGAGAAATCAAATTTGATGATGTTAATCATGTGGAAAATCTCAAGTACAATCTCTTGAGTGTCAGTCAAATGTGTGATAAAGGCCATGTTGCCTTTTTCACCAGTCAAAACTGTAGGATTCTGTCATCCAAAGTTTTGCACTTGATTGACAAGGTGTTGGATGATCACACTCTCCTGAAAGCCAACAGGACAGGAAGAGTGTATGCCTTAGATCTTTCTAAGAAGATAGATCTCAAAGGCAATCCTTGCCTATTTTCCAAAGCCTCTTCTCAAGAATCTAAACTGTGGCACAGGAGGCTTGGTCATGTTAATCTCAAAAACATGAATCAGCTTAGCCACAATAGTTTAGTCAGAGGCTTACCAATAAAGGAGTTCCACTGTGATGAAACCTGCACTGCTTGTTTAAAAGGAAAACAGCACAAAGTCTCATTCCTCCTATTGAAGTGCCCAAGTCCACTGCCTGCTTGCAATTACTGCATATGGATCTATTTGGTCCTGTGAGAGTAATGAGCATGGCAAAGAAGAAATACTCTGGTAATTGTGGATGATTACTCCAGATTTGTATGGACTTTCTTTCTACATTCAAAGGATGAGGCTGCTCAGAAGATTATTCACTTTGTGCTGTACATTGAGAAGCAGTATTCCCTTCCAGTCAAGTGTATTAGGAGTGACAATGGAACTGAGTTCAGAAATCATACACTTGATGACTTCTATCTTTCAAAGGGAATCAAAAGGCAGTTCAGCATTCCAAGGACTCCAGAACAAAATGGAGTAGTGGAGAGAAAGAACAGGACCCTCATTGAAGCTGCAAGGTCCATGCTGGCTGACTCAGGTTTGCCACTGACCTTTTGGGCTGAAGCTGTCAACACAGCTTGTTATGTGCAAAATAGAGTTTTAGTAAATCAGAGGTTGATGAAGACTCCATATGAAGTTCTCCATCATTTGGCTCCTCTGATTTCATTTTTCAAAGCATTTGGGTGTCCCTGTTTTATTCTCAACACAAAGGATCAACTCCATAAATTTGATCCTAAGGTGGATGCAGGGTACTTTGTTGGTTATTCATCTACTTGCAAGGCATACAGAGTCTTCAACTGCAGAACAAAGATGGTTGAAGAAACTCTACATGTTAAGTTTAATGAATCTCCAAAGGACAAGATTCCACAAAGTCCTGTGGAGTTATTTGATTTGGACATACTGCAATATGTTCCTTATCAAACTCCTGCTGTTGCTCCTGTCAACAGTTCACCACCTGGTGGTACTGCTGATGATGATGATGATTGCAGTACTCACCTCTTCAGGTTTAGTGATCAGCTGCCTGACTCAGCTAGACCTGATGTTCCTGTAGCTCCAGTAGCACCATCCACAACAAATGCTGATGAGATCTCTTCGAATTCAACTTCCTTTGAATTACCATCCACTGATTGGTTTCAAGGAAATGATTCACCATCACCATCTGTTGCTGCTGAGCCGGCTACAAACACTTGCACAGATCTCATTGTGTATCAAGATCTGAAGAATCACCCTATGTCTCAAATCATTGGTGATATCACTGCTGGAGTATCAACAAGAAGTCAATTGTCAAATTTCTGCTTCTATGCTCTCTTCATCAGTCAGCAAGAGCCAAAGAATTATCACATTGCTTTAAAGGACAATGGATGGGTTGATGCCATGCAGCTTGAGCTTCTTCAGTCAAGAAACAGCAAGTGTGGGAACTGGTTCCTCTCCTCCAGGTCCAAGTGTGCAATAGGCACTAAATGGGTGTTTAGGAACAAAACTGATGAAAATGGGCTTATTGTTAAGAACAAGGCCAGACTGGTTGTTCAGGGGTTTGCACAAGAAGAAGGTATTGATTATGATGAAACCTTTGCCCCTGTAGCCAGACTGGAAGCAATTCGATTGTTTTTAGCTTATGCTGCTTATCAAAACCTTAAAGTTTTTCAAATGGATGTCAAAAGTGCATTTTTGTATGGAAAAATTAAAGAAGAGGTTTATGTATGTCAACCTCCAGGCTTTGAGGACAATAAACATCCTAATTGGGTGTATAAGCTTGATAAAGCTCTTTATGGGTTAAAACAAGCTCCCAGAGCCTGGTATGAGACATTATCAAACTTTCTTCTGGAAAACAATTTCACTAGAGGCTCCATAGATAAGACTTTATTCATTAAGAAAGCTGGGCAGCATAATCTACTTGTTCAAATTTATGTAGATGATATCATTTTTGCATCCTCTGATCCAAAGTTGTGTGATGCCTTTACAAAGTTGATGCAACAGAAGTTTGAAATGAGTGCCATGGGAGAATTACAGTTCTTTCTGGGGTTGCAAATCAAACAAAAGGCTGATGGATTTTTATTCATCCCAAATATACAAAAGATCTTTTGCAAAAGTTTGATTTACAAAACTGTAAGCCTTGTTCTACTCCCATGAGCAGCACCACACAACTGGCAGATCAGAAAGGTAAAGTGGTTGATGAAACACTTTACAGATGTATGATTGGGTCCTTGATGTATTTAACAGCTTCTAGACCAGATATTATGTTTGCTACATGTGTTTGTGCTAGATTTCAGGCTGCACCTAAAGAGTCTCATCTGATTGCAGTCAAGAGGATCTTTAGATATCTGCAAGGCACTCCATCTCTAGTTTATGGTATTCTACCGGACATTCTGGTAAATTAGTTGCTTTTTCTGACAGTGACTATGCAGGGTGTAAGTTGACCAGGAAATCAACTTCTGGTGGATGTCAATTCCTAGGCAACTGCTTGATTTCTTGGCAGAGCAAGAAACAGACCTCAGTTGCTACATCACTGCTGAAGCAGAGTACATTGCTGCTGCAAGTTGTACATCTCAGGTACTCTGGCTTCAAAACCAACTTTTGGATTATGGCATTACAGAGACTAAGACTCCATTGTTAATGGATAGTGCTTCAGCTCTTTGCATTGTCAAAAATCCAGTCCAGCACTCTAGGACCAAACATATAGAGATCAACATCATCATTATAAGGGATTGTTTTGAAAAAGGTCTGATTGATCCTAAGTTTGTGCCTAGTGCTGATGAGCTTGCAGACATTTTTACTAAGCCTTTGGATAGTTCAACTTTCCAAAACCTGGTGTTAAGGCTTGGTATGCTGCAACTAGAATAAGTGACAACTACTGATGATCTTAGTAATTCGTACTGATGATCATGAGTACCTATGTCACATATAAGTACTGATGAGCTCTTTTACCCTCAGTAGTTTTTATAACTACTGAAGGCTAAATGTCTCACAAGTACTGAAGTACTTCATCTGTTCTAAACTACTGATGTAGTTACAACTACTGATGCAGTTACAACTACTGCAATCAGTAAAAACAGATAAGTACTGATGTCCTATGAAACAACTGAAATCAGCCAAAAAGACTGATGAATGTGTTGAGGACAGTTTGAAACAGCTGAAAAGCTAAGAATTGACGAAAACAGCTGAAGAGAACTTTCTCTTCAGTCGTTTGTACAACTGCTGTTTCATTTAAACAACTGAAGCAAAACCACGTCTTCAGTAGTTTTATAACTACTGATGACTAATACCAAGTCTTCAGTTGTTTACAACAGCTGATGACAAAACCACTGTCTTCAGTAGTTTCATAACTACTGATGACAAACACCAAGTCCTCAGTTGTTTCAATCATCTGAAGTCAAAACCACGGTCTTCAGTAGTTTTCTAAACTACTGATGCCTAACACCACGACTTCAGCTGTTTCAACGTCTGAAAGGATAATACCATGTCAACGGTCGTTTAAAACTACTGATGACTAACACCACATCCTTCAGTCGTTTCCTTACCCGTACCCTATATATATCCCTAACCTTAGCTCTCATGCTTCATCTTCTTCAAACCTAACGTTCCTCTCCAAAACTTCCCTCTTCTCAATGGCGTCTATGCAAATTAAACCGCGACACAACTGTGTTGCCTACCTCACTAAATCGCCCATCTGGACTAAGTTCGATACTGCTATCGATCTTATGGTTCAGTCCCAATACAAACGGCATTTCTTCTGAATCCCATATTACATGCCGAATCCTTGCACCAATTTTGGATGAACGTTACTGTTACCACTGGGGAGAACAACACACCATCCCTCCAGTCGGTCGTCAACAACAAAGAAGTAGTCATCACTCCTGCAATAATCCGCCAAATTCTTCAACTGAATGATGCTAGTTCTCCTGCTGGATATCCGAAGGGCACCATAGATCTATCCTTTGCTCAACATGGATATCAAGGCGATCTCAGTGCCTCCACTATCATGAAGAAACACTTTAATGACGCTGAGCGCCTGATTTTTCACATGGTGAATGTATGTTTGGCCCCTAAGACGTCGTCTTGGGATCAAATGTCGACAAAATGGCAGCAGGTAATGTATTCTATTCTTGAGCAACAACCACTAAATTTTTCAGAAATAATATTTTTAGAGCTCAAGATATGGCTCAAAAACTAACTGCCAACCGTTGGATACTATATCCACGGTTCATAATGGCCATCATTACAAACCAGCTTAATGCTGAGGGACTTGTTGGCTTGGGAGTCCCTGCTACGGCTGTTCTGCCGGAAGTATACTCCCGGCACAACTCTGACCGGACACTCAAAATGGCTGCCAAGCTGCGAAAACCCACGCAGCTGGAACCCACAGCCACCACCTCCAAATCCAAAGTCCCCACCAACCCACCAAAAAGAAACCCAAAACGGCTACTCAGGGAATTGAGTCCCCTGAGGATGCCCCTGCAACACAAACGCAGGATATATCCACTAGTCCAAACCCCCTAGTGGATACAATGACTCCTCCAGCCACAGCCGCTCAGGCTTCCTCTCAACAGGAGCCTGCAGCAACCACACAGGGGCACCTACATATCTGGGATCTTCCTCACTTGAGGAGATTGCCATTGAAGAGCACCAACCTCCCCAGGTGCACACTGCTTCTATCCCTTCACCCCAAACAACCGCCCCTCACAGCCCAACTTTAATAGTTGCACAAGTGCTGACTCAATTGCACTCCTCACCCCCTCCCCAGAAACCACTTACTACTGGGAATACCTCTACAATTGAGGGGGAGAACACAGTGCACTTGAGAACCCACAGCACAGGGGTTTCCCACTTCTATCTCCTGGTGTAGACAAGGAGCTTAGAATATCTAGTGAGGCTGCCACCTCCTCTGACTCAGCACATGACCAGAGTGAGGCTGGTAACATTGCTAAGACCTCACTAGAGGCAACAGCTGATGATGGACATTGTCCTGAGGCTGGAAGTCCCCAGTACCAAGCACAAGGGGCACATGCACCAACTGGTCTACACCCAGTGCATGTAAATCCTGCTCTAAGCAGGAGGTCAGATGATTCAGTTTCGGCTGATGATGACCTGGGCTTTTTCTATGATGTTCTTGCCCAGAACACAATCCTTGAAGAGAAAGTCAGTAGGCTGCAAAACCTACTTGACCAACTCTCACAAGGAGAAAGACCATCTGCCTCTACCACCCACAGATGGCACCTTCACTTGAAGGTTTCCCAAACACTGAGCCACTCCAAACTCAACCACCTGCCTCTGCTTCAGGCCCTACTTCTCAGGAACAGAACCCTCCTGAGCAAATAGGTGCTGTACTTCAAAATTCCCTCCCTCTCATCACACCCATAATCACTGATATTGTGACTAAAGCCATTGATGAGAGGCTTTCCTCAACTTTACAGCCCCCTGGTTGATGCTGCTGTCCAAAAGACTCTTTCTGCGGTACAAACCCCTTCCTCCAATGCAACCAAAAAGGGGAGAGTACTGCAGTGAAAGAAAAGAAGAGGAAAAGAACAGAGGAGAAGAGGAAGAGAAGCAAGCCCAAGAGGAGAAAAAGAAAAGCAACCTCTGCTCACTTACAAGCGAAAGAGAAGTGCTGATGATCACACTGCTGAAGACAAATCCTTGGAGGAGCTGGTCAAAGAAGCTGACACTACACACAGCCGATCCATGGATAAAATAATTGAACAACTCTTCAGGCAGGGGTTGACACAGCCACACTGGATAGTGAGATCAGAAGAGAAGTACAAGAGATACAAACCCGATGGGCAGGGTATGATGCTCTTGAGAAAGAGAGATTGGAATAATGATCCGCTTTATTGCAAAATACTTAGGAAGATCGTTGTGGAGATTCGCGCATGGACCAGGGACAGCATTCTGGCTATAGCCACCAGAATCTGTCTGTCTGAGCAATTCAACAAAGGGATTATTGTGGAAGCCCTTGATGAGGCTGGGGCTGGTAAAAGGTTAGAGATGGCTAAACTCACAAAGGCGAAACTAACTACAAGGATGCTGATCAACCTTCCCTTCCACCCACTCAAACAACCTATCCCTCAAATCTCCCACCAATCTCTAAGCCAAAATCCAAACATCCTCATTCTTCAAAACCAATTCCTTCACCAACCAACCATCATCCAGTGATGTACCCAGAAGGAGGAGAAGGGTGCTGAGGATGGAAGAAGAAGAAGAAGAGGAGATGAAGATGATAGTCTGCCACTCTCTGCTGTTCTGAAGCTACCAAAACCCCAAAGTCAACCCATGATCACACCTGACTCTCAAAGGGAAATGGTCAGAGTCAAGATAGAAGAAGAAGAACAGCAGAAACAGCACGATGAGCAACTGTTGAAGATGGTTGACAAGGAATTCCTCCTCAGTCATCATCTATTCAAGCCATGAAAGGGCATGCTCAAAGGCTGTACACTCTCAGGCACACCTTTCAGTATCAGAAGGAGAGAGTGAGAGTATGGCCAGACCCCAGGGTGAGTTCTAGAATCCATAAAAGAACTATCCACACAGATACAACGGCCAGGTACGAAAAACATAGAGTCTACCATCATGTTGGCCGTTGTAGTCTCACCTTGGGAAATCATTGATGAATTCAAGAAAGCTCACCAAGCAAAGAAGACCCCTCAAGCTTTACTAGAACAAGATGATTAAGAAGGGGTTGTTATATAAAAAGCTTGAAGACATCCAGAAGAATGAGCTCCAGTTACTCCTTGAAGGCAACCATCCTGATGAATTTGTATATAGGGAGGTAACTACGGTGGAGCTGAAAAATGGCAGGACCATGAAGTACTTATCAGAGTACTATGGTCCAGAGTTCTTCTTCGAAGGAGGAGCAGAAGAACTCTCTCAGGAGGAACAAGTTGTTCTCCTTGAGGCCTATGTTCGTGAGTCATACAGACTCATTATGGGGAAGTAAATCTCATGAATGGGATAACAACTCTGTGTCCAGTTCCCCAAAACAGAGTTCCCATTCATACTCTGCCAAACAAATATTGAGATTTCTTCCCAGGCCGGAGCTTACATGGGTCATCTTCTCTACTGATCAAGAAGGAAAAAGACCAACATTTTGCCATCAATAAGTGGGAGAATAAATAAGTTAGAGGTTTTGGCTGCATTGGTTCAGGGGAGTTTGTTGGACCAAAAGAACCAATGAGCCAAGATCAGAAAACCTCTAAGTCCCACATGGTATCACAACAACTGCTGAAAGCCTCATCAGTAGTTTGACAAGTGCTGAAGACTTCAACAGCTGAAGATCAAGTGCTGAAGACCTCAACAGCTGAAGAACTAAAGTGCTGAAGTACAACAGCTGAAGAACACAAGTGCTGAAGCTGAAAGACCAAAGTACTGAAGTACAACAGCTGAAGAGTTTACAAGTGCTGAAGATCAACAACTGATGTACAAAGTCTGAAGACAAAGACTGAAGACATCAGCTGATGATATCTACTGAAGTCATCAGCTGATGAACACCTGAAGGTCAAAGTCTGAAGATCAAGTACTGAAGCCTCAGTAGTTTGTCACAACTGCTGAAGAGTACTTCTTCAGTAGTTGTGATATCAGTAGTTTTATATTTTTATGTTTCAGTAGTTTTGTAAAACGACTGAAGAGCTTGTTCTTCAGTCGTTGTAGTTTCAGTAGTTTTATATTTTGTACTTAACACTCTGATATGTTCTCAGTAGTTGTGAACATTTCAGTAGTTTGTTAAGAATTAGTTATTTTTGTATTAGATCTGCCAGTTGTCACTTTCCGTGATAACAGCAGTGATTGTTGCACTCTATATAAGGAGTGACAACTTATTGTAACTGTGATGAATGAATGGAATGAATGAATGATTTGATTAGAAATATTCTACATCTATAAACATTCCTTGAAATCAGAAATATATATTCTCTCCCTATAACCGTATGCGCTCTTAATGCTACAAGTATCGATTGCTTGCTACAATTTGTCTAATTCTTTTGTATTCCGCTGCTTTGTATCCTAATACATCAAACTTGTGATCGCTGATCCTGTCAAAGGTGCGGCCAAAATGAATTCTTAAACAAAAAAACCCAAGTTTTCCCACTAAAACTTAACACACACACAATTAAAACTATCCCTTTTGTCACACAATTAATCCTTCAGCTACTAGACTTATTTAATGTGACATATGTCTTCTTTCTTTAACTTAACAATTTAATTAAAGTACACCCAACTGTTTTAATGTTCTTTAAACCCTTTTATGACAAAAATACCAATAAACCATTAACAAAGTATCCTTATAATTTTGTTCCATCTCAATGCAACTTATTAGAAACCATTTTCTAAATTTGGTGTAGATATTTAAATTGCATGATCATATCATCAATTAAATATTAATTGTTGTTTGCTAAGCTTGTCATGGGTATAACCCGACTTGGATCATACGTCTAACCACATCAATATCTAAGTGTCTTGGGCACATAGAATCCTACAATCTCCCACTTGCCAAGATTCAAGAGATTGATGCAAGCAGTAAATACCCGCCGCCTAACAACGTTTTACTACCCTTAATACGCATGACTTATAGCCATTCTAATATCATCCCTTTCAAGTACCCTACTTAAATGATTTTAGGTGAATCAATCATTTATCTTTTTGTTACAGATGTCATGTTAAATCCAAGACCAGAATGATCATTCCTTGTTGATTTAACTTATCAGGCCTTAGACATCTAACTCTCAACGAATAAGAGGAACAAATTCATCTTGACCATACGTTTCTCACAAACACCTCGTGCATATCTGAACATACCCTTATGTGCTGTCCACTTTCAGGACAGTGAAGAATAAGCTCAAGGTAAATACTTGGTGAATATCAAAACCAATATGTATCTCAGGTCGGAGGATACCAAATGATTTCGCCTTTACACAAATTTACTTATGATCAATCAATAAGATTCCATGTAGAAAATTTGAGATGCGGGTTAGTCCAATATTGTATCCCACAAATATCTATGAACCTTGGTAGCAACCCATTGCTCTATATTCATCCTTATGAATATCAACCAATCCAAGTTCATAATAATCTTACCCTCACACTTGTTCCCACAAGTGTGAACGACTACGGACATTTAGAGTAAACAATTTACTCATGGATTAAACATGCTAATTGGAACATTAATTGAAACATTATAACCAAATAATTTTATTCAAATAATAAAGAGTCCACATATCGAAATACAAGTTTACCGATCAAATCCAATCACTAGAATATCGAAGTCCCATGGCACAAGTGTGACCTTCATGCTTTGCCTTTTCAAGGAGCTTCGTGAGAGGATCCGCAATGTTTTGATCCGTGTGAACTTTGCGAATACATATCTTTCTTTTTTCAACTTCATCTCGTATGTAGTTGAATCTCCGCTCAATGTGCCTAGTCTTTTGATGAGCACGAGGTTCCTTGATTTGAGCAATCGCACCCTCGTTGTCACAAAAGATCTCTAGGGGTTCCTGAATGGAAGGAACAACCCCTAGATCGGCAATGAATTTCTTCAACCATGCAGCTTCTTGAGCTGCCAATGAGGCGGTGACGTATTCTGATTCTGTAGTTGATAGAGCCACCACATCCTGCTTGGAGCTCTTCCAAGAGACAGCTCCTCCATTCAGAATGAAAATGTATCCCAATTGTGACCGTGAATCGTCACGATCGTTTGGAAACTCGCATCCGTGTAACCTTTTACAACGAGCTCCTCGTCACCAGATCCATAGATCAGGAACATATCTCTTGTCCTCCTTAGGTATTTAAGTATGTTCTGATAGCCATCCAATGACTGTTTCCAGGATTCTGCTGGTAACGGCTTGTCATGCTCAAGGCGCATGACACGTCCGGTCTAGTGCATATCATTGCATACATGATGGATCCAATAGCAGATGCGTATGGGATTGCCTTCATTTTATCTTGCTCACCTTTGAGCTAGGACATTGAGTCGTACTCAATATCGTTCCTCTTTGAATAGGTACGGTACCTTTCTTAGATTCTCCATCTTGAACTTTTTCAAGATCTTATCAATGTATGCACTTTGATTCAAACCAATCAACCGCCTTGATCTATCCCTATAGATCTTTATTCCCAGAAATATGCGGCTTCACCAAGATCCTTTATGAAAAAAACTTCCAAGCCAGGTTTTTACACCTTCCAAGGTTGGAATGTCATTTCTAAATAGTAGTATGTCATCAACATACAATACTAGGAAAGTTATTGTGCTCCCACTAGCCTTCTTATACCACAAGCCTCATTAGCGTTTTTGATGAAGCCAAATTCTTTACCTCCTCATCAAAACGATGATTCCAGCTTCTAGATGCTTGTTTCAATCCATAGATTGATTTCTTTAACTTGCATACTTTATTAGGATGTTTTGGATCAACAAACCTTCAGGCTGAACCATATAAACATCTTCCTCAAGATATCCATTTAGGAAAGTCGTTTTGACATCCATTTGCCAAATCTCATAATCATATGAGCAACTATGGCAAACAATATCCTTATAGACTTAGCATCGCAACAGGTGAGAAGGTTTCATCATAATCAACCCCTTGAATTTGAGTGAAACCCTTTGCTACAAGTCTAGCTTTATAAGTATCCAAGTTTCCATTCATATCGGTTTTCTTCTTGAAAACCCACTTACTTCCAACTACCTTGGAATTAAGAGGTGGCACAACAAGTTCCCAAACTTGATTGTCATACATGGATTGCATCTCAACGTTCATGGTCTCAAGCCATTTGTCACAATCCAAATTGGACACTGCATCATGGTATGTGGTTGGTTCATCTGAATCTACCACATAGCATCCATCCATGAAAAATCCATATCTTTCAGGTGGATTACTAGTTCTACCACTTCTGCGAACGTTTGTGTGTATTGATCAACCATTTGATCATCTTCAACATCCTCATGTTGAGTGCTAGTTTCAACAAAACGTGTATCGGGTTGTGGTTCTTGATCCTCCTCAAGATCCACTGTTCTACAGTTAGTTCCTTCCATAAGGAACTTTGCTTCTAAGAACTCACCCTTTCTGGCAACAAACACCTTTTGTTCCAATGGATAATAGAAATAATATCCCATAGAATATCTAGGATATCCAATAAAGATACACTTGGTGGATCGGACATCTAATTTGTTTGGGGGGGAGTCTTAACATAAGCCTCACAACCCCAGACCCTTAAGTATGATAGAGATGGAACCCTTCCATGCCATATCTCAAAAGGTGTCCTTTCCACCTTTTTGGTTGGGGCCATATTTAGAATACGGGCCGCGGAGAGCAGAGCGAAACCCCAAAATGATAGAGGTAATGAGCTTCTAGCCATCATAGATCGGACCATATCTAATAAGGTTCGATTCCTCCTCTCAGACACACCATTGTGTTGTGGTGTTCCAGGTGGAGTGAGTTGTGAGACAATCCCACAACTCCTAAGATGATCTTGAAAAGCATCACTCAGGTATTCACCTCCTCTATCGGTACGGAGAACTTTAATTGACTTGTTAAGTTGATTTTCTACTTCATTCTTGAAGATTTTGAACATTTCAAAAGCTTCATCTTTGTGCCTTAATAAGTACACATACCCATAGCGACTATAATCGTCGGTAAAGGTAATGAAGTATCTTTCACCATTCCTAGTCATTGGCTTAAAAGGACCACATACATCCGAATGTATGATTCCTAATAAATCTTTTGCCCTTTCATTAGTTCCACTAAAGGGTGCCTTAGTCATCTTTCCTTGTAAACAAGATTCACAAACATCAAATGAATCACATTCATTTGTTTTTAAAAGACCATTCTTTTGAAGTGTTTGTAAACGTTTCTTGTTTATATGACCAAGACGACAATGCCAAAGATAGGTATCACTCAAGTCCAACTTGAGCTTCTTGATGTTAGTTGGTACAGTGAACTATTTAAAGTATTTTCATGAACCAATTCATAAATACCATTAATGGGAATTGCTTTAAAATAGAACATACCATTTAAAGAAACATGAATATCATTTTCAATAAAGGATAGTACATAATCATTATGTCTTAATTGGGATAAAGAAATAATGTTCCTAGTCAAACTAGGAGCATACAAAACATTCTTCAAAATAACATCCAAGCCATTTGGAAGTTTTAGGATGTAATCCCCACGAGCTTCAACTAAGACTTTAGTTCCATTGCCCATGAAGAGGCTAACATCCCCTTGATTGAAGTCCCTACTTCTTGTGAACCCCTGCAACAAATTGAAAATATGAGTTCCACATCCGGTATCCAATACCCATGTGTTAGAAGATGTTACATTAAGATCAATGAATCATGTTTATTGTACCTGAGGTTTGCCCGGCATCCCTCTTCGCTTTCAACTCTTGGAGATGGGGGACAATTCCTTGCCCAATGTCCAATCTCCCCACACTTGAAGCATGGGTCATTAGTAGCAACCTTTTGCCTTTTCTCTTATGGTTTGGGTGGCACCCTTGCCACCCCTTTCCCTTTTCCCCAAGCGGGTCCCTTACCCTTTGCAACCTTTGCCTTGGGTGCGGGACGAGGCCTTTTGTTGTTCCCACCTTCATTGATGGTGAGAACGGGTAAAACCCTTTTACCCATGGCCGCCTCGGCCGTTTTGAGCATTGAGTGAAGCTCACCAATGCTTTTGTCCCAAGCATTCATGTTGTAGTTCAACACGAATGTCTCGAACCTCTTGGTAAGGCCATTTAGGATCAAATCCGTGGCCAATTCTTTCGAGACGGGACAATTAAGCCTTCGAGGCGGTCAATGTGACTTTTCATCTTAAGTACATAAGATGAAACAGATTGGTTGTCGTCCATACAACATGCATGGAGTGCTCGAACCGTTTCGAAGCGCTCAACCCTAGCTTGCTGTTGGAACGTTTCCTTCAGTTGGGCAATCATGTCGTAAGCTCCGTGATGTTCATACTCCTTTTGGAGATCTGGAGTCATGCTCGCTAGCATGAGACAAGACACTTGGACGGAGTCCTTAGTGTATTTCAGCCAATCGTTATAGGCCTCCTCATCATCCTCGCTAGGTTGATCGGGGATAGGGTCGTCTAAAACATACGATCTTTTCTCTTGCTTGAGAACGATTCTCAAGTTTCGATACCAGTCGATAAAGTTGTTATGATTTAGACGTTCCTTTTGGAGGATCGCTCGTAGAGATTGGTTGGACGCGGATGAGTTATCGGAATTATCATTATGTGAGGCCATCTACAAAATTTAACAAAGTTTTGTTTTAGTATTTTCGATATAGCCAATTTTAATAATTAATGCCTTTTAAGGCCATTTTACTATTAAAATCTAGAACCCAACATTATATTAAATTGTGGTTAGGTGACCTTTATCCCACGATTTAAATTAATAAGGTGGTCAACGATTGACGGTTGCAACCATTTGCAACTTCTAGATGTATGGGATCGACCTTAAACATCATATGTAAAGTCGGCACGTTAATCCCATCAACACCATTTGGAAACCATATTTAGGTGATCCATTTAACATGGTTTGCAAATCAAGTTACCCTACTTGCACACACGTGTGAGTTTACCCACATAAGTGGTTAGGTGACCTTTATCCCACCAATGTGGTATCCCCACCTTAAATCACAAGTTCCCTCTAAATGGTTAGGTGACCTTTATCCCATTTAGAGTTTCCAAATGACTCAAGTGTTGTGCAAAAGGACGGTGTTGAACTTGTTTGTTAAAAGTTTAGAGATTTCATAATTCTAGTTTTAGAAAACTCTATGTACTTGTATTTGCATGCTTTCAAATACAAGGTACCCTATGGTCCTTGATTAAAACCAATTTTAATCTTTAAAATCATTAAATCATTTTAATAACCTTTTATTACTTTTAATGATTAAGAACTACCAATTTTCAGCTTGTAAAGTTTTGTTAATGAGTTTGTAATGTATGACAAAATATCAACCAAACAATCAAACAAGCATAAACATAAACAACCATAATGTGCATAACCTTAGCAACTATTGTGACCATACTTGTTTGCCATCACAAGTGTGGTCATTAGGTCTTTCCTAAGGGTTGAAAACAACACAAAATAGGGGTCTTGATGGACTCCCACTTGAACTTGCATCCATATGCATCGAGTCCTTCTTTTGTGTCTTCCATTGTGCTTCCATCCGAGCATCTTCTTTTACAAAATATATATATCCTAATACATATTTCTAGTAAAAGGAAAAAGGCTCCTAATCTATTATTACATCCCAATTAATAAATAGACAAATTACATTTTTAAACAAAGCACAAATGAATAATATTACAACCCAATGTATAAATAACCAAAACAAACATTGCAAGCATCCAAACAACACAAGGTCAAAGGCTAGGTTATGCACACTAACAACCAAGTATCATATCATCAAAACATACAATGAAACCCCACTTAAAACCTTGAAATTTCAGCCAACATAAACTGAAATTTTTGGTTTTAAACATTGTCCAAACAATCAACATATCATGATACATATCTTTCAAGATCTAATCACAAGCATGTGTGATATGACTTTGAAAGTTGGGGAATCATTCAAACAAAACATAGCAGCCCAAAAAACAGACTATAACAAGTCTAAAACCATCCTTTAAAACCAATTTCAAAGGATAAAACAAGCAAGTCATCCACATAACCGGCTCTTGATGCCATTGATGGTTGATTGAACACAAGAAAACAAGTTTAACCTTTTAAACTTTCAGAAAAACGCAGCGGATGTTGAGGATTATAACATGTTTATAATGTGTAAATTTCGTGTTCTAAATGATGTTTTAAGATGGAGAAACAAACCCAAATCAAAAGGATCTTTTCTATGTGAATAAACATGCTATGTATACATAAAACAACATAATATGACAACCACAAAGGGGCTGCCATATCTACCTTTCTGCAGCCCTAAAATCGACCAAAGAAGAGTAGAAAGGATGCTGAAAATTCGGCCAAAACTCCAAGGAAGGAGCCCTCAAGCTTGTATACCCCAAGCCTCCTTGCAAAGCACCTTCTTGTTAGGAAGATTCAACACCAAAATCAACACAAAATGGCTCTCAAAACTCCTAATGCTGCTGCTCGTGGCTGTAGCTCTTGTGAGAGAGAGAGAGGGATTATTTTTGTTGTTCTTGCATGTATAGAGTGTGGTCAAATGAAGAGTGTAAGACTAATTTAAGTTATGTGTGTTTTCTAGACACCAAAATGGTCCAATCACCATTAAAGGGGCGGCCAAAATGAATTTAAAACCCAAGTTTTCCCACTAAAACTTGAACACACACACAATTAAAACTAGTCTTTTGTCACACATTAATAAGTCATCTACTAGACTTATTTAAAATGTGACATATGTCTTCTTTAATTAAACAATTTAATTAAAGTACACTCATATGTTATTAATGTTATTTAAACCCTTTTAAATGACAAAAATAACAATAAACTCATTAACAAATTATCCTTATAATTTGTTCCATCTCATATGCAACTTATTTAGAAAACCTATTTTTCTAAATTTGGTGTAGATATTTAATTGCATGATCATATCATCAATTAAATATTAATTGGTGTTTGCTAAGCTTGTCATTGGGTATAACCCGACTTGGATCGTAACGTACTAACCACATCAATATTCTAAGTGTCTTGGGCACATAGAATCCTACAGACAGTTTCCTTTTCTGCTCTATCTCTCTTTCAAATGTAAGCAGTTTCCCATGAAGTTGGGTAAGAGATAGTTTATCCAGATTTGCACTGGAGCGTAGAAAAATAGTATATGTGTCCCATCTCTCAGGCAGTGATCTGAGGAATCTGTTATTCATCTGGCTATTGGTATATTCATGTTTGACCATCTTTAGCTCAGAGATCAAACAAGAAAAACGCTTAAACTGTTGAGTCAGTGTCTCACCCTTCTTATGAGAGAATGTTTCATATTGTTGGGCAAGAATTTCTCTATTGTTTGCTAAGACCTCATCAGTTCCACCGAATTGTTCCTTCAGTGCATTCCAGAGGTCATGAGCAGTTTCATGATGCATAAGCCCTAAATAAATTTCATTAGGCAGTGCCATAGCCAGAATTCCATGGGCTTTTGCATCAATCTCAAACAGTTTCCGATCTTCATCTGAGTATTGCTCCTTCTTCTTCGGAACCATTTGATTGGTTTCCGGATTGTTCACCATAGGCTTATGTGGACCACAGGTGATGAAGCATTCTTCGTTGCCATATGTTATACTCAGTCCTAACCAGCATCGGAGGCTTGGTTGAGGAACCGGTATTGTGAGGGTCATTAGAAGGAGTATTCATTCTCAGAATCAACCAAAATCAATTAAGTTTTAATCGTTTAGAACAAAACACAACAGACCAATTTGAACCAAGAGAGCACAGAGAGCAATAAAACGAAAGCGACAGAAAATCAATAATCTATAACCAGTTCTTGCAAATAAGCTAATTCAATCAAATGCAGATATCGATTAGCAGTTTCAATGATCAATTGTTAGATCGATCAATGATTAACCTGCTCTGATACCATTTGATAGGATCAGCAATCTACGTTTGATTGATTAGAGATTATTACAGCGGAAGTTTAACAAAAAATTTAGCCAATTCACAAGATAATAATGGATATTCAACGCAAGAGCAAACGGTTATAGAAGAAATTCTGCGAATCAAGGATTTCATTCAAAACGCGCTTTCGTGGTGGCAAAATGTCACACTTAAAATCAGGTCAATCATCCCTTATATAGGAATGTCGTGGTGAAACATTACTTATATAGGAGATGTGACGTCCGTTGATGTCACTCGATAGTGACATCTAACAGAATTATTTAAACAACTGAAACACAACTACTGAAGATGTCAAAACAGCTGACATCTTCTTACAAAAATACTAAGTGTTATCAGTTACTACAACTACTGAAAAGAAACTACTGAAACTATAATGAGTGAAGAACAAGCTCTTCAGTCGTTTTACAAAACTACTAAAAGTAAAAACATAAAACTACTGATAAACACAACTACTAAAGAAGTACTCTTCAGCTGTTGTGACAAACTACTGAAACTTCAGCACTTGGTCTTCAGACTTGAACTTCAGACGTTTCATCAGCTGATGACTTCAGTAGATGTCATCAGCTGATGTCTTCAGTCTTTGTCTTCAGACTTTGTACATCAGTTGTTGATCTTCAGCACTTGTGGACTCCTCAGCTGTTGAACTTCAGTACTTTGGTCTTCAGCTTCAGCACTTGTGTTCTTCAGCTGTTGGACTTCAGCACTTTAGTCTTCAGTTTCAGCACTTGTGTTCTTCAACTGTTGAGCTTCAGCACTTTAGTCTTCAGCTGTTGAAGTCTTCAGTACTTGATCTTCAGCTGTTGAAGTCTTCAGCACTTGTCGAATGCTGATGAAGCCTTCAGCAATTGTTGTGATATCATGTGGGACTTAGAGGTTTTCTGATCTTGGCTCATTGGTTCTTTTGGTCCAACATTTGATTTGGACATACTGCAATATGTTCCTTATCAGGCTTCAGCTGTTGCTCCTGTCAACAGTTCTCCACCTGATGGTATTGATGATGATGATGATATCAATGCTCACCTATTCAAGTTTAGTGATCAACTGCCTAAGTCCACTAAACTTGATGTTCCTGTAGCTTCAGCAGTTCCATCCACAACAAATGCTGATGAGATCTCTGATTCCTCTACATCTTTTGATTTGCCATCTTATTCTTGGATTCAAGAGTCTACATCACCATCTGCTGCTGCTGAAGGTCCTACAAACACTTGCACAGATCTCATTGTTTATCAAGAGCTGAAGAATCACCCAATATCTCAAATCATTGGTGATATCAATGCTGTAGTTTCAACAAGAAGTCAATTGTCCAATTTCTGCTTCTATGCTCTCTTCATTAGTCAGCAAGAGCCAAAGAACTATCACATTGCTTTAAGAGACAACGGATGGGTTGAAGCCATGCAGCTTGAGCTACTTCAGTTCAACAAGCAGCAGGTCTCTACCCCCAGGTAAGTGTGCAATAGGCACTAAATGGGTGTTTAGGAATAAAACAGATGAAAATGGGCTTACTGTTAAGAACAAGGCCAGACTGATTGTTCAGGGGTTTGCATAGGAAGAAGGTATTGATTATGATGAAACCTTTGCTCCTGTAGCCAGACTGGAGGCAATTAGATTGTTCTTAGCCTATGTTGTATTCCACAATCTTAAAGTTTTTCAAATGGATGTTAAAAGTGCATTTTTATATGGTAAAATAAAAGAAGAGGTTTATGTGTGTCAACCACCAGGTTTTGAGGACAATAAACATCCAGATTGGGTATACAAGCTTGATAAGGCTCTTTATGGGTTGAAACAAGCTCCTAGAGCCTGGTATGAGACATTATCAAATTTTCTTCTTCAAAATAATTTCACTAGAGGCTCCATAGATAAAACTTTGTTCATTAAGAAGGTGGATCAGCATAAGCTACTTGTTCAAATTTATGTTGATGATATTATTTTTGCATCCTCTGATCCCCAGTTGTGTGATGATTTTACCAAATTAATGCAACAGAAGTTTGAAATGAGTGCAATGGGAGAATTACAGTTCTTTCTAGGATTGCAAATCAAACAAAAGGCTGATGGGACTTTCATTCATCATTCTAATATACAAAAGATCTTTTGAATAAGTTGATTTACAAAACTGTAAGCCCTGTTCTGCTCCCATGTGCCACACCACTCAACTGGATGCAGATCAGAAAGGTAAAGCTGTTGATGAAACACTTTACAGATGTATGATTAGGTCCTTGATGTACTTAACAGCTTCTAGACCAGATATTATGTTTGCAACTTGTGTTTGTGCTAGATTTCAGGCTGCTCCTAAAGAGTCTCATTTGACTGCAGTCAAGAGGATCTTTAGATATCTGCAAGGTACACAATCTCTAGGTTTATGGTAGTCCACTGGACACTCTTGCAAATTAGTTGCTTTTTCTAGATAGTGACTATGCAGGGTGTAAGTTAACCAGAAAGTCAACTTCTTGTGGATGTCAATTCCTAGGCAACTGTTTGATTTCTTGGCAGAGTAAGAAACAAACATCTGTTGCTACATCCACTGCTGAAGCAGAGTACATTGCTGCTGCAAGTTGTACATCTCAGGTACTCTGGCTTCAAAACCAACTTTTGGATTATGGCATTACAGAGACTAAGACTCCATTATTAATAGACAGTGCTTCAGCTCTTTGCATTGTCAAGAATCCTGTCCAACATTCTAGGACCAAACATATTGAGATCAAACACCATTTTATTAGGGACTATTTTGAAAAAGGTCTGATTGATCCAAAGTTTGTACCTAGTGCTGATGAGCTTACAGACATTTTTACTAAGCTTTTGGATAATTCAACTTTCCAAAACCTAGTGTTAAGGCTTGGTATGCTGCAGCTAGAATAAGTGACAACTACTGATGATCTCAGTAAACGAGTACTGATGATCATTAGTAAACATGTCACAAATAAGTACTGATTCTGTTACAAACTACTGATGTAGTTATAACTATTGATGTTAGTAAAAACAGATAAGTACTGATGTCCTATGAAACAACTGAAAACAGCCAAAAAGACTGATGAGTAAGTGTTGAGGACAGTATGAAACAACTGAAAAGCTAAGAATTGACGAAAACTACTGATGGAATTTTCTATTCAGTTGTTTTACAACTGCTGTTTCATCTTAAACAACTGAAGCAAAACCAATGTCTTCAGTAGTTTCACAACTACTGATGACTAACACCAAGTCTTCAGTCGTTTACAACAACTGATGACAAAACTATGTCTTCCGTAGTTTCACAACTACTGATGACTAACACCAAGTCCTTAGTTGTTTCCAACATCTGAAGTCAAAACCATGGTTTTTAGTAGTTTTATAACTACTGATGCCTAAAACCAACACTTCAGTTGTTTCAACCTCTGAAGGTTAATACCACGTCATCAGCCGTTTACAACTACTGATGATTAACACCAAACCCTTCAGTTGTTTTATAACCCTTACCCTATAAATACCTAATCTTACAGAGCTTCATTATCTCAAACCTAACGTTCAAAAACTCAGAACCTTCTCTCACATCAATGGCGACCATGCAGTTTAAACCACGACACAACTGTGTTGCCTACCTTACCAAATCACCTTTCTGGACGAAGTTTGATATTGCCATTGATCTAATGGTCCATTCTCCATACAAAACGGCCTTCCTTATCAATCCTACCATTTATGCCGAATCCCTAAATCAGTTCTGGACGGACGTCACCCTTACCACTGGGGAGAATGACACCGAGTCTCTACAGTCGTTCGTCAACTCCCAAAAGGTGGTCATCACTCCGGCAATCCTTCGCCAAACCCTACAACTGGATGATGCCACCTTCCCCGCTGGATATTCAAAGGGCATCACTGATCTATCCTTTGCCCAACATGGATACCAGGGTACCCTCAGCGCTTCTACCATCCTAAAGAAGCATTTCCATGTCGCAGAACGCCTTATTTTTCATATGGTGAATGTCTGTCTAGCCCCTAAGACTTCTTCTTGGGATCAAATGTCAACCATGTGGCAGCAGATATTCTTTTCTATCCTTGAGCAACAAAACTTAAATTTTTCTGAAATAATATTTCTTGAACTTAAGGATATGGCCTCAAAACCTATTGCTAACTGATGGATATTATATCCTCAGTTCATAATGGCCATTATAGAGAACCAGCTGAAAGCTGAGGGACTTGTTGGCCTTGGAGTCCCTGCCATGGCTGTATTGCCTGAGGTATACTCCAGGCATAACTCAGACCAGTCACTCAAACAGGCTGCCAAGCTACGAAAACCCACGCAGCTAGTACCCACAGCCACCACCTCCAAATCCAAAGTCCCCACCAAACCCAAACACAAGAAACCCAAAAAGGCTGCTCAGGGAGATGAGTCCCCTGAGGATGCCCCTGCAACACAAACGCAGGATATATCTACTGGCCATAACCCCCCAGTAGATACACGTACTCACCTACCCTCAACCGCTCAGGCTTCCTCTCAACAGGAGCCTGTAGCAACCACATTTGGGGCACCTATACATCTGGAACCTTCCTCATTTGAGGAGGTTGCCATCGCAACCGCCCCCCACTGCTTTCACACCACTCCCACTGCAACCGCCCCCAAAGTCCTACCATAATAGTTGCAAAAGTGTTGACTCAGTTGCATTCCTCACCCCCTCCCCAGGTACCAATCAAAACTGGGATAGCCTCAACAATTAAGGGGGAGGATCCAAATGCTTCTGATAACCCACAGCACAGGGGTTACACTGTTCCATCTCCAAGTGTAGAAATGGAGATTAGAACATCTGGTGAGGCTGCCACTTCTCCTGCTTCAGCATATGATCAAGATACAATTGGTAACATCCATAAGACCCCACCAAAGGCAACTGCCAATGAGGGACATAGTCCTGAGGTAGGAAGTCCCCAATACCAAGAACAAGGGGCACATGCTACTACTTATCTACACTCAGAGCATGTACATCCTGATTCAATCAGGAGGTCAGGTGATTCAGCACAGACTGATGATGACCTGGGCTTTTTCTATGATGTTCTAGCCCACAATATCATCCTCGAGAATAAGGTGAGCAGACTCAAAGAGCTGTTGGCCAAAATGTCTCAGGATCAAAGACCATCTATCCCAATAACCCCACAGATGGCACCTTCAATTGAAGGTTCACCAAACACTGAGCCTACACACATAACTGAGCCACCAGCCTCTGCTTTTGGCACCACCTCTCAGGGACAGAACCCCTCTGAGCAGATGGTTGCTATCTTTCAAACCTCCTTACCTCTCATCACTCCCATTATCACTGACATAGTGCATAAAGCCATTGATGAGAGGATTCCCACAAATCTATAAACCCTCATTGATGATGTTGTTCATAAATCTATTTCTGCCTTCCAAACCCTTGATTCCAATGCAACCAAAAAGGGGGAGACTGCAAAGTCTAAGGCAGTGAAAGACAAGAAAAGAAAGAGAGTTGATGCTGAGAAAGAGCCTGAAAAAGAGAACGAGCCTGAGAAAGAGAAGGAGGTTGAGAAAGAACTGATCTCAGAACAGCTGATTACATATAAAAGAAAGAAAAGTGCTGAGTCAAGAGCTGATGAAGAAAAATCATTAGAAGACCTTGTTAAGGATGCTGATGAAACTCATAGCAGATCAATGGATAAAATTATAGATCAGCTATTTAGACATGGTCATGACACAGCCACATTAGACTCTGAGATCAGAAGGTTGGAAATAGAAGAGATACAATCAAGATGGGCCAGTTATAGTGTGTTGGAAAGGGAAAGACTGGAAATCATGATCAGGTTCATAGCTAAGTATCTTGGAAGATCATTGATTGAAATCAAGTCATGGTCCAGGGACAGCATCTTGGCAATAACCACCAAGATCTGTTCATCTAAAGTATATACCAAAGGGCTGGTCATTGAAGCTTGAATGAAGCTGGTATCCAAAATGCTAGAACAGGCTGTCGAAATTCCCACACCAAAACCACCACAACCACAACCCACTAAACCATTCCCTTACCCACAAAACCAATAGCTGATGATGTACCCCAGAAGAGGAAGAGAAGGGTACTGAGGCTAGAAGAGGAAGAAGATAATGATGAAGATGAAGATAGGCTGCCAATCTCAGCTGTTATACAGTTGCCTAGGCCATAAGTCACCCTCCAACAATTACTCCTAAATCTCAAAGGCAAATTGTGAAAGTGAAGTTAGAAGAAGAAGAGCTTCACAAACAACATGATGAGGAACTTTTTGAGAAGAGTCGACAAAGCATACGTTGCCACATCTTCAATCATCAATATGAAGAAACATGCTCAGAGATTGTACACTCTCAGACATACCTTTCAATATCAAAAAGAGAGAGTGAGGATTTGGCCTGATCCCAGGGTGTCTCATAGGATTCAAAAGAAAAATATTCCACAGAGATACATTGGCCAAGTAAAGAAGATTGTAGATGAAGTGATCTCACTGGCCTTTGTAGTATCACCTTGGGAGATCCTAGATGACTTCAAGAAAGCCTATAAAGCTAAACTGACCCCACAAAAGATGCTGGAGAATAAAGTGGTGAAAAAGGGGTTAGTGTATAGGAGGCTTGAGGAAGTTAGAAAGAATGAGCTCCAGTTGTTCTTAGAGGGTATTCACCCAGATGAATTCCCATATAGAATCATAACAACTATGGAGCTAAAAAATGGGAAGCAGGTCAAATACCTCTCTGAGTACTATGGGCTAGAGTCACTCTTTGAAGGAGAAGCAGAAGAGCTTACCATGGAGGAACAAATAACCTTCCTTTAGGCCTATACAAGGGAGTCTTATAGACTCATAGTTGGGAAGTAGATCTCATGGATGGGGTAACAGCTCTGTGTCCAGTTCCCCAAGACAGAGTTCCCATCCATCCTTTGCCAAACAGATCATTGAGACTTCTTTCCAGGCCTGGGCTTACAAGGGTCACTTCTGAGCTGATCTAGAAGACAAAAAGACCAATCTTTCTGCCATAATAAGTGGGACATATTCAATAAGCTTAAAGGTTTTGGCTGCATTGGTTCATTGGGAGTTTGTTGGACCAAAAGAACCAATGAGCCGGATCAGAAAAACCTTTAAGTCCCACAAGACATCACAACAACTGCTGAAGACTTGATCAGCTGTTTGACAAAGTCTGAAGATCAACAGTTAAAGACTAAAGTACTGAAGACTTCAACAGCTAAAGACCAAAGTCTGAAGTTCAACAGCTGAAGACTAAAGTACTGTTTCTTCTTCATCTTAGGTTGATCATCAACTAAAGAGGGTGAAGCAACAGAAGACTTGTTCTTCAATGCTTTGGAAGCATTGTTTGCTTTCTTGACTGCCTCTTTAGTAGTCTTCAAACTCTTTCTACTGGCAGTTTTCTTCTCTTCAGTACTGGCAGTAGTTTGAGTTTGAACTTCAGGTGTTAAATCCTGCTCTCTAGTCCTTTCGGGACCTTTAGAATTAACTCCTGAGTTGATCAACTTATTGATCATGTGAGTGTCAACATTTGAACCATCAATATCAGCTGATAGGTTCAAAGAGGGCTTGATGCTGACTGCTACTTCTGATTGTGCTGTATCAGACGGTAGATCACATGATGTGATGGATTGGTTATCACTCTCACCATCAGATTCTACTTCTGCTCTTGGAGTAAAATCTGTAGGTGGAGCAGTGTGATTGTAACCAATGCCAAACTTCACATTTGAAGCAGATTGCTTACTAAGAAGCATTTCAAAACCATTGCATGATTGTACCCATCTATCACACTCTACCTGGGTAACTGCAAGGGTTTCTTTGAGATCTTTGTACTTCTCTAGAAGTACCTTTCTCTAGCCTTATCATCATTATTTGGCAATTCAGTTTGTAAATCTCATCATTTTTATCTTTAAGTACAGACTCAAATTCAGCTTTGTTTTTGGAAATTATTTGTTCTAGCTCAATGTTCTTATTAATTAAAGCTACATTTGCTTCTCTAATGGAAGCAAATGCTGCTATACATGGTTCAGAATATAATTTGGCTTTTGCCTCAGAGGATACCTGTGATACCTGAGATGTAGAGGCATTAGAAAATGAAGTATCAGCAGACTCCAAAGCCATAAGAGCTAGATTACCAAAAGGATTGTCACCACCATGTTGACCAGCACCTGAGAACAGTTGGTCATTACCAGACATGTCATCTGGTAAACTGCTCCAGTCAACAACTCCTGGGGTGAAGAAGCTGTGTTGTTGAGGTTGAGTTTGTTGATGAGATTGGGATGGCTGAGGTTCTGGTAGTGCATGAGGTTGTGGTGCCATGGGAACTTGAACTTGATTTGACTGTGGCATGTAATAACAAGGGTACGGATATGGCATTTGACCCTGAGGAACAAAATATGCCGGAGATTGTTGTTGAGGATGATGACTAGAAGTTACAGGATGTTGCCCTCTGTGTTGTTGACTATTGCGAGGAAAAGTCACAAAGGGTGCAGTGGAGTTAGATCCAGTTGATCTACACTCTCTTGCAAAGTGTCCAAGCCTTTGGCATTTGTGACACCTCAACTTGCTCTTGTCAAAACCAACTTTGGTTTTGCCAGAAAGTCCTGGGAATTTTCTTCCAGTTCTTTTATAGAACTTCTGAGATCTGATATTTATCAGGGCCATTTGGCTCAAAATATCCATCTCTTCTAAGTCGTCATCAGCAATCCCCTTGAGATCATCCATGATGAAACATAAATTGTCATTATTACACCCAGTAAACTGACCATCAACACTTACAAATGCAGAATCAGAAGTGCTTGAAGAGAAATTAATATGCTCATCATACTGGCATTCAGATGAAGCATATTCTGACTCATGACCGACCAAGGCAGTGTTGCCTGGTACAAAGTCTTCAGTGAGCTTTCCAGATGAGGACAGCTTTCTCTTCTGTTCTATCTCTCTTTCAAACGTGAGCAGTTTCCCATGGAGTTGGGTGAGAGATAGTTTGTCCAAACTTGCACTGGAGCGTAGGACAATAGTATATGTGTCCCATCTCTCAAGCAATGATCTGAGAAATCTGTTATTCATCTGAATATTTGTGTACTCAAGTTGACCATTTTTAATTCAGATATCAAACAAGAGAACCGCTCATATTGTTGAGTCAGTGTCTCACCCTTTCTATGAGAGAATGTCTCATATTGTTGGGCAAGTATTTCTCTGTTATTTGCCAAGACCTCATCTGTTCCTCCAAATTGTTCTTTCAAGCATTCCAGAGGTCATGGGCAGTTTCATGATGCATTAGTCCAGAATAGATTTCATTGGGCAGTGCCATGGCTAGAATTCCATGGGCTTTTGCATCAATTTCAAGCAACTTCTTATCCTCATCTGAGTATTGCTCCCTCCTCTTCGGAACCATTTGATTGGTTTCCGGGTTATTCACCATAGGCTGTGTGGACCATGTACCACTGATGTCCAACAACCTGCGCTGTTAACAGACAGGTGATGGAGCATTCGTCGTTGCCATATGTTATACTCATTCCTAACCAGCATTGGTGGCTTGGTTGAGGAACCAGTATTTGAGGATCATTGGAGGGAGTAGTCATTTTCAGTTCAAAAACACTTTAATTCAAGCTTTTTAAAAGTTTTACACAGAGCACAATAAACTCAATGAAAACCAAGAAAAGATCTCAGGATGAATGACCAGAAATACAAAAAAATTCAATCTCTATAACCGTTTCTTGCAAAAACAAAAGCTAATTCAATCAAACTTGGATCTTGAATAGCAATTTCAATGATCAATTATTAAATCGATCAATGATGAACCTGCTCTGATACCATTTGACAGGATCAGCGATCACAAGTTTGATGTATTAGAGTCAAAGCAGCGGAATAAGAACAGGAATTAGACAAATTGTAGCAAGTAATCGATACTTGTATGCATTAAGAGCACATACGGGTATAGTGAGAGAATATATATTTCTGATTCAAGGAATGTTTATAGATATAGAATATGTCTAATCAAATCATTCATATCATTCCCGTCATCCACATATTACAATAGGTTGTCACTCCTTATATAGAGTGCAACAATCACTGCTGTTATCACGGAAAGTGACAACTGGCAGATCTATTACAAAAATAACTAAATCTTAACAAACTACTGAAATGTTCACTACTACTGAGAACATATCAGAGTGTTAAGTGCAGAATATAAAACTACTAATTAGAAACTACTGAAACTACAACGACTGAAGAACAAGCTCTTCAGTCGTTTTACAAAACTACTGAAACATAAAACTACTGAAACCAGAAATATAAAATTACTGATATCACAACTACTGAAGAAGTACTCTTCAGCAGTTGTGACAAACTACTGAGGCTTTAGTACTTGATCTTCAGACTTTGACCTTCAGGTGTTTCATCAGCTGATGACTTCAGTAGATGTCATCAGCTGATGTCTTCAGTCTTTGTCTTCAGACTTTGTACATCAGTTGTTGATCTTCAGCACTTGTAAACTCTTTAGCTGTTGTACTTCAGTACTTTGGTCTTTCAGCTTCAACATTTGTGTTCTTCAGCTGTTCAGCTTCAGTACTTGCGTTCTTCAGCTGTTCAGCTTCAGTACTTGTGTTCTTCAGCTGTTGTACTTCAGCACTTTAGTTCTTCAGCTGTTGAAGTCTTCAGCACTTGATCTTCAGCTGTTGAAGTCTTCAGCACTTGTCAAACTGCTGATGAGGCTTTCAGCAGTTGTTGTGATACCATGTGGGACTTAGAGTTTTCTGATCTTGGCTCATTGGTCTTTTGGTCCAACAGCTTCCTTATAAAAGGAAAGATGACCTAATGTAACGTTACGCGAAAGCCAGCCGAAGCATGTATTAATGAATATATTCCTTTTGTAGAAATTCTCTCTCTATAACAAACGCTGTTTCATTGATAAATTCGTGTGTTCTTGTTTAAATTTGTTAATTCGTGGGCTCATTCCGCTGCAAATCCAATTAATGATCAACTAGATGCTGAGATCCTAACAACTTTTTTCTACAAGTCTTGCTTTGTAAGTATCCAAGTTTCATGTATATCTATTTCTTCTTTGAAACCCACTTGCATCCAACCGATTTGGAGTTAAGTGGAGGGTCAACCAATTCCCAAACTTGATTTTCATACATGCATTGCATCTCAACGTTCATGGCATCCACCATTTGTCACAATCCGAATTGGACACTGCTTCATGGTATGTAGTTGGCTCATTGAGTCAACCACATTGCATCCATTCATGAAAAATCCATATCTTTCAAGTGGAATGCTAACTCTACCAGATCTGGGAATGTTTTGTTTATGTATTGATCAACCTCTTGATTATCATCAACAACCTCTTGTTGATTGCTAGTGTCAACCAAACGTGTATCGGCTTGTGGATTTTGATATCATCAAATTCCACTTTTCTAATTTATTCCTTCCATAAGGAACTTAGTTTCCAAGAACTCATCCTTTTGAGCAATAATTACTCTTGCTCTGTTGGATCAAAGAAGTAGTATCCTATACAGTCTTTGGGATATCCAACAATATACACTTAGTGAATCACTATCTTGGTCAAGACCATATTCAAAATACGAGCCTCGGAGAGCATTGCGAAACCCCAAAATGATAGAGGTAGTGAGCTTGTAGCCATCATAGATTTGAACCATATCCAATAGGGTTCAATTTCTCTTTTCAGACACACTATTATGTGGTGGTGTTCCAGGTGGAGTAAGTTGTGAGACGATCCCACAACTTCTTAGATGGTACTAAAAACATCACTGGGGTATTCACCTCCTCTATCTGAATGAAGAACTTTGATAGTTTTTATTGAGTTGATTTTCTACTTCATTCTTGAAGGTTTTGAACATTTCAAAAGCTTCATGTTTGTGTGTCATCATGTACACCTAACCATAGCGACTATAATCATGGGTAAAGGTAATGAAGTATCTTTCACTATTTCTAGTCATTGTCTTAAAAGGGCCACATACATCCAAATGTATGATTCCCAATAAGTCTTTTGCCCTCTCGTTAGTGCCACTAAAGGGTGACTTGGTCATCTTACCTTGTAAACAAGATTCACACTTGTCGAATGAAACATTTTCATTTGTTTTTCAAAAGACCATTCTTTTGAGGTGTTTGAATCCGATTCTTGTTTGTGTGACCAAGATGACAATGCCAAAGATAAGAATCACTTAAACCCATTTTAAGTTTCTTGGTGCTTGTTTGGTATAATGAGCTATTATAGGAAGAATCATTATGAACCAATTCATAGATTCCATTAAAAGGCATAGCCTTGAAATAAAATAAATCATCCATACAAATAAATACCATTGTAAACAAACTTTAATTCATAACCACATTGTTTTAAAAGGGAAATTAAAATTATGTTCTTAAGAATAACTTCCAAACCATTTGAAAGTTTCAAAATATGTCTCTTTGGGCTTCGACATCAACTTTTGCTCCGTTGCCCATGTAGAGTCTTGTGTCTCCCTTCTTGAAGTGCATATTTCTTTTGAACCCCTGCAACAAATTTCATATGTGAGTTCCATATCCGGTATCCAATACCCATGTGTTTGAAGAAATAACATTTCAACCAATGTGAATTATGAAAGTTGTACATGAGGTTTGCCCAGCATCCCTCTTGTTTTTCAACTCTTTGAGATAGGTTGGACAATACCTTTTCCAATGTCCTATCTATCCATACTCAAATCATGGATCATTCTCCGTTACCTTAGGCTTCTTAAGCTTAGGCTTTGGAGGTTCCGCTTTAGCCTTTCCTTTCCCTTTCCCTTTGATGTACCTCTTTCCTTTGGCAACATTTGCCTTTGGATCAGGGAATGGCCTTTTCTTATTGCCTCCCTCATTGATCGAGAGAACAGGTAGAACCTTTCTACCCATCCCTGCCTCAGCTGTTTTGAGCATTGCGTGAAGCTCACCAATACTCTTGTCCTACCCGTTCATATTGTAATTCATTATGAAAGTCTCAAACCTTTAAGTAGGCCATTAAGGATCAAATCCGTGGCTAGCTCTTTTGGACGGGATAATTAAGCCTCTCGAGGCGATCAACGTGGCATTCATCTTAAGAACATAAGATGATACCGATTGGGTTTCTTCCATATGATACGCATGAAGCGCTTGAACCGTTTCGAAGCGCTCTACCCTAGCTTGTTGAAGGAACATTTCTTTCAACTGGGTAATTATGTCATATGCCCCAAGATGCTCCAAGTCCTTTTGGAGTTTGGGAATCATAGTTCCCAACATGAGGTAGGAAACCTGCATGGAATCCTCAGTGTATTGAAGCCAATCGTTATAGGCCTCAACATCCTCGGGGTCGGGTTGGTCAGGAATAGGATCGTCAAGGACATAGGCCCTTTTCTCTTACTTGAGAACAATTCTCAAGTTTTGATACCAGTCCATAAAGTTATTATGGTTAAGACGATCCCTTTCTAAGATTGTTCTCAGTGATAAGGTAGGGACAGTCGGGGTGGTAGCATTATAGTTTGCGGCCATTTCTACAAAATTACAAAGTTCATATTAGTATTTCTGAAAATTGCATTTTAGTTATTAATACCCTTTACACGTCTCATAGACAATTAATAATTAAAATCTAGAATCCAATGTTACATTTAAATGATGGTTAGGTGACCTTTATCCCATTATTTAAATTAACAAGGTAGTCAACATTTGACAATTGCAACCTATTGCAACTTCTAGATTTATGGGATCGGTTAAACATCTTATGTTTAGTCGGCATGTAAAATCCCATCAACACCATTATACGTCATGCTTCGATGACCCTATGCACATGGTTTCCAATTCAAGTCGTCCTACTTACACACACATGTGAGTTTACACATACAAGTGGTTAGGTGACCTTTATCCCACAAATATGTTAAGCTCACCTCAAACACACAAGTTCCCTAAAAGTGGTTAGGTGAACTTTATCCCACAAGTAGTTCTCAAGTGATTCAAGTGTCGTGTAAAAGGATGGTATTTAACTTGTTTCCAAAGGGATTTAAGTTTCCATTAATTCTAGTTATGAAAACTCTATGTACCTTGTATTCGCATGCTTTCAAAAACATGGTACCCTATGGTCCTCTTTTAATAAAACCTCTTTTATTTTGAAATCATTAATCCTTTTAATAATCTTTTATTAGTCACTTAATGATTAGGAACCAAAAAAATTCAGCTTGTTGTGATAATTTTTTTAGATTGTTAAGCATATCCATATATCAAACAACCAACATAAAATGAATAATCAAACAAGCATATATCAAACAACCACATGTGCATAACCATAGCCACTATGTTGACAACACTTGTTTGCCATCACAAGTGTTGTCATTTGGTCTTTCCTAAGGGTTGAATACAACACAAAATGAGATCTCCAAAGACCCCCACTTGAACTTGCATCCAAATGCTTCAAGTCTTTCTCTTGTGTCTTCCTTTTGTGCTTCCATCCTGTGCATCTTCTTTTACAAAAAATTATATCCTAATACAAATTTTCTAATAAAAGAAAATATACTTGATCTATCTATTACATTGCCATTGAATGAATAAATAAATTACATCCAAATTGCAAAACACAAAAGAATAATATTACAACCCATTATGAATGAAATCAACCAAAACAAACATCCATATAAAACCAAAACAAGACAAGGTCAAGCTAGGTTATGCACCAATATGAATCATCATAAACAACATTCAAGAACCAAATAAACCCCTATATGACCCTAATTTTCATCCAACATAAACCAAGAATTTAGGGTCTTTTGTCCAAACAAAACACAAGCAACCATTTGATATCTTTCTTTCAAGGTTTAATCACAAGCATGTTAGATATAACCTTGAAAGCTTGGGGATTTATAACATCACCACAAAACAGCCCTTATAAGGTTGTTAAAGCCCCATAAAACAATTTTACAATTTTACAAGAACAAATGAAACTATTCATTCACATATCCGGCTCTAGATGCCAATGTTGGGTTTGTTGGACCTTAGTCAAAGTAGTTTAACCTTTAAACTATGAAAAACGCAGCGGAATATAACCTTAAAATTATCATTTGTAATCTGAAAAATTAAGGCTAATAACATGACAACAACAAACCCAAGAACATAAGGATCATTTATATGTGTATGAACTAGCTATCAACAAGAAATAACAACCCAAAACAAGCCATACATACTACCTTTAGTAAAGCTGCAGAAAAACGATTTTGGGTGAAGAAGATGATGTTGTTGAACAGCCAAAACATCAAGGAAAGATGTCCTCAAGCATCCATACCCACAAGCACCAAGCAAGAACCTTTTTTGCTAGGATTTCACCACCAAAACAAACCTTGAAAGGCTGCTGAAAACCTTTCTTCCAGCCGAGATCAAGCTGCTGAAAACCTCTTTTCAACCGAAATTTACTTCTAGATTGGAGAGAGTTTTGCCTTGAGGTTCTTGCATATGTGAGAGATATTAGAGGATGGAGAGTGTGTGTAAGTTCTTAGAGTATGGTATGTCAAAAACAAGCAAGACCTACACCCCAAAAGGGGGCGGCCAAAACTTGTCTTTTGATGGGGTTTTCCCCCCAAAACCAAAAACCCAATTTTTATAAACTAATAATTAGAATAAGTTATGTAATTAGCCTTTAATTATATAACTTATACACACACTCCTATTATTTGATGTTATTTAACCAATTTAAACAACATTACAAATAATATCCATGAACAATATATCCATATAGGTTGTTCAATCTCATATGCAACTTATTTAGAAAACCCATTTTCTAAATTGGTGATTTATTTAATTGCATGATCATATCATCAATTAAATATTAATTGGTTTTTACTAAGCTTGTTATTTGGTATGACCCGACTTGGATCATAACGTACTAACCACATCAATGTTCTATGTGTCTTAAGCATAAAGAATCCAATAATGATGTTCATTTCCGCTGCGTTTTTCACAATGTTTAAATGGTTAAACTATGTTTTATATTCTAACAAACCCAACAACTCGGCCGGATAAAACCCTTCTCCAGTAGCTCCTGTAACTGACTAGATAATTCATGCATTTTGGACGGTGCTAACCGGTATGGTGTCTTTGCCACCGGTGTAGCTCCAGGAACCAATTCTATGCGAAATTTCACCTATCGTGGAGGGGGTAAACCAGGCAAGTCATACGGAAATACATCTGGGTAGTCTCGTACCACTGGAATATCCGCCAATGTCTGCTCTTCTTCTTTCTTTCTACCACATGAGCCAGAAAAGCGTAGCACTGTTTTCGTAAACTTCAGCGTGCTTTCATGTAGGAGATAAGCTTTAGGTTTCTTCCCGGTCGTTCTCCTTGAATTCTGAGTACCTCCCCGTTTGGCATGGGGATTCGTACGACTTTATCCTGGCAGACAATCTCAGCTCTGTGTTTCGACAACCAATCCATTCCCACAATCACGTCGAAACTTCCTAATTCAAAGGGTATCAAGTCTATATCGAAGGCATGGTTCTCCAATATAAATGAGCACTTTCTAATAATTTCATCAGGCCGAACAACCCTACCGTTAGCCATTTCTACGGAGTAGCTAGTTTCTAGCCTACTAGGACTCAAATCAAGCAATTGCACAAACTCAAAAGATATAAAACTATTGTCTGCTCCAGTATCAAACAATATAGATGCAAAGTGATTATTGAGTAAGTGCGTACCCGTGACAACATTCAGGTCCTGACGGGCATCGTTGGCTCCAATGACAAATGCACATCCCCGAGTTGTATTCCCCTGATTTCCTGGGCCTTGATTTCCAGCTATGGCCATCACCGGTTGCTGGTTGTTCCCTTGTTGTCCCGGCGCCCAATTCAGTCTGGGGCACATGTTCCTGTAGTGATCAGGGCTTCCACACTCATAACAACCCCTGGCATTCCCGGCGGGGTTAACCGCGTTGACCGGTGCCACCAAGTTCGGCGTTGTTCTGCAGTCTTTCGCTAGATGCCCCGGGCGTCTATAGTTCGCGCACACCCGGCACGGCACCGCTGGGGGATGATGGAAATTGCACCTTTCACATTTTGGGTGCGACCGTACATACTCTCTCCTGCCCTGCGTCACGGCCACAAAGTTTCTGGTTGTCTTGGCCCTTTTATCAAATTTCCTGACACTCGACCGGCTCGTTTCCCCAACATCCTTTCTCTTCTCTGCTCCTCTTCCCAATACCCCTGTTCTCACCATCTCGTCAGTTAGAGTGCCGGCCTTTAGAATTGCGCTCTGAATCGTAGGAGGAGCAGGTGCTGTTACCATTGCCCGGATTTGAGGCGCAAGTCCCCAAATGTACCTCTCAATCCTTTTTTATTCTGGAGTGACTAGATGTGGGACCAATCTTGCCGGCTCATGAAAACGGTCGGTGTAAGCTGCGTGCCCAGCCCCCACCATAGCATGATTCTAGAATTCATGCTCTAGTTTCTGCATCTCATTGAGAGGACAATACTCCTCGGTGATTAAGGCCTTAAACTCATCCCACGACATTTGCATCGCCGATTCTCTTCCCCTAGCCTGTATCTGAGTGTTCCACCAAGTTAGTGCCTTGCCCTACAGTGAACACGTGGCATACTTGATCATTTGGCTGTCGAGGCACTCACTGATATCGATTACTGCCTCCATCTTCTCAAGCCATCTGGTCAGAGCTATGGATCCACCCTTGCCATCAAACTCCTTCGGTTTACAGGTCATAAATTCCTTGTATGAACATCCCCTTCTAGCATTAACAACCCCAGTCTCATTAACAATCCCAGTTTCATTACCGAATGTACCACCATTCCCGGTCTCCTGATTGCTTTTGTTCCCAGTTGGGTTCCCATTACCCTCATTATCATTGCCACCAACTCCGTAGGGGTGGGGATTCTAAAGAGCATCGCTCACTTGGACCACAATAGTCGGGATCAGTGCGGCCAGCTGTTGAATGATCAGAGCTGCCACATCAGCGTTTCCTGTTCCCTGATTGTTGCTGGTAAGGCCATCATTTGTTGTTGGCACTCTACTTCTGCCTCTGCCTCTACCTCTCGAGGCTTCACTCTCGCCACTATTGCTGTGGGTAACTCTTCGAGGCGGCATTTTCTAATCATAGAAGTAGTAAACACATAAGCTTTAACCATTTCAAAGCATAATCCACACCACTCAGCAAAATTTAGCATTCCAAGTTGATATCACACATGTTGTTGCCACACATCACACACAAGTCATGTAATTCTCACACCATGAATTGATAAGGTTCCAACAGTAATCCATCATAATAATTACAATCCATGTATGTAATCACGTTAGTCTAGCGAAGGTTGTTCGTTTCCTCCTCTTTCGAGTTTCAGACATAACCTCCTCAGGGTAAATCTCAATGTCCAAGGTCAAGCGCAATAGCATGATCTGTGAAGATCTCTTTGGGTTTAATACCCGGATTTGATAAGACATCTCGGTGCGTAGAGGGAACGGATGATCCAATAGAAGCATCCTATAAAGAGTGAGCACAAGGGCTCTCTCATAGGGTGAAAAGATCACAAAACAGATAGATGAACGAATCAAGCAAAGAGGAACACATACACAAGATATAAAAGCATACAACCCTAGCATGCAGATCTACATGAAGGTTCCTAGGTTATAGTCTGGGTCAAGTGTATTGCCTAATTCTCTATAACCAATGGCTCTGATACCAGTCTGTCACACCCCCACTAAAAGCGGAAACACGGGGTTATAACGAGATGGGAATCGTCATAACACATGGTAAGCCATTAGAGATGCAATATAATAATGATACAAGCGTGTCATGACGACACCTGACAACAAGGGGACTTGTGTCATGTTTAGTCAATGTTCACGACAACATAGCCATAAGCATACACAAGGAAATGATCACACAAATACGAATGTCAACATTGTAATGTATTTTCCCACAACCCGGGAACAAGTAACAAAAGAGTAATTGTTGATTAAAACAGACTACAACAAATGTTTTCAAAATGACAAGTTTAGCCAAAAATGCATCCTAGGGTCTCCACTAAGGCAGCACACCTAGATCTTCAGCTAGCATGATCACCTGAAAAGATATGCTCAAAATGGTCAACAGAATTGTTGGTGAGCTCGCAGGTTAAATTGTAAATAGGTAAACATTGCTGAATAATAGTTTGTTGTGGAATACCATGCATACAGTTATAAGTAATCAAAGATACATGACCCGAGCTTTACACCAAACCTAACGACGTACACAAAGATCTTGTCAGAATATATTCACCCAAGGCCTGTTCCTGGCACTGTTGGTACTAACTAGTATACCAACAACGAGGGTGGGGGTGTCAAGCCAAGTAGTACTACCAATACCTATTCGTCGGTTCCACACTGGAATTAAGTGGTTTTAAGAAAGAACCACACGGCAGACTCAAGCATGTATCAGATAAGTACTCACAAAACAGTAGCACGTTGATTCCAAGTATGTAAATTGTATGTATGTTGTACAGCATAGAAAACGGGTGAGCATACTTTTCCCCTATGTTTGTAAATGTTTGTAAAGTAGTATAAGCATAAAAAGGGGCCGCGAAACTCACTTGTTAAGTGGTAAGTATGAATGATCAAAGTTTCCCAAATGTAGTATGCAATGAATGGTCAAACACCTATTGACAGTTATTGTTAAGCATTAATGATATGTATAATGCATATAGTAATGTTCAGTCGTTTGGGTTGTATCGGTTCGGTCGTGGGTAACACACACTCAAGCGGACACACGTATCAGATCTTATGTAGATCCAAGTAACGAAAGGGGTCGTCATTGCCAATGACATTTGTGTAAATATCCCATTGTTATAAGAGAAAGTACTTGTTAAATTTGTAGTCCTAAATGGGTTGTTGATAATTGTAAAATGTTAGGTTGATTTAAATTGAAATAGTATGTGCATGTTGATAGCATTGACTTTAATCTTTGTGGTCGAGCAATGACACTTTTACTGATGTTACCTTACCATCACATGACATTCAAGAAGGGAATTCACACACACAGCATCATCAGTCACACAACAGGACCTGACGCTCGACTCAACACTCAATTTGTACGAGTCAACCTTCAATCATACGAATCAGCCTCATTCGCATGATTGAACCTTCATTCGCACGACTGGCATTCAGTCGTACCACACAACACCCAATCGCACGACTTAACCTCCATACGCATGAATCAACCTTCATTCGTACGAATCAACTTCATTCGTACGACTGAACCTTCATTCGTACGACTGAACCTTCATTCGTACGATTGGCCTTCAGTCGTGCGACGCACGCATAATCGCATACATCCATTCGGTCGCATGACTCAATCGCACACAACATTCACCCGCATTGACTTAATCGCACACATCACTCATCCGCATTGACTTAATCGCACACATTCATTCGATCGCATGACTCAGTCGCATGACATCCCCAGTCGCATGACTCAGTCGCCCGAATGACTCAGTCGCACGACTCACCCAGTCGTACGGCTCAGTTGCATGATAGACCCAGTCTCCTGAACTGTAGGTTCGCGACTGCTGAAGTGCAGAGCTGTTGCCCCGAGCACGAGTTTTACATAACAAGAACTTCCAGAAACACACTACAAACACACACAAACAGGAAGCACACGCAGAAAGACATCACACGCACCCCACGACCTCTTATGTTCGGATTGACCCGAACACCCGAGACCCTAGAAATGGACAGTAGTAAAACGAGCAAGAAAGGGACAACCAAGGTCATCTACCTGGAAGGATGGAGTAGACTAGGTTGTAGACGAAGCCTAGACGACGAAAACGAGACGAAACGGGGCGGTTTTGGTGCAAGGATGAAGAAGATGTGAAGTGAAGAAGAAGGAAGAAGATGAAGGGTATGTTGTTCATAAAACCAAAGTTTAACCTCTTAAACATTCAGAAAAATGCAGCGGAAATATGTTAAGAAACATGATTTTATAACTGAAATTTCATGTTCTTATGGTGACAATATATATGTTAAAACAAACCCAAAATCAAAGGATCATTATATGTGAATGAGAAAGCTATGAAACATATGTAAATGTACATAAAATCACAGCTACATTGAGCTGTGAATAACTACCTTTCAACCAGCTTAAGTCGACCAGAAAGGGATGTAGGATGCTTAAATTCGGCCAAGGCTCCAAGGAAGGGACCCCTCAAGCTTGTATACCCCAAGCTAATATGCAAACACCTCTTCTTGTTAAGGAGATGAACACCAAAGTCACTCAAAATCCTCTCAAAACTTGCTGAAAAACCGAGAATCTTGAGAGAGAGAAGGGAGCTCCAAAATTCGATTTTGCATGTGTGTTGTATCAGATGGTTGACTGTTAGACTAGTTCTTAATGTTCTTTGTTTCAAGAAAGTAAAAAACTCTCATTGGAGAAGGTGGGGCGGCCGAATATTGTCTTAAGACAAAGTTCCCCCCAAAATTTTAATCAAGCAATTTTATAAATTAGTCCCTTATAAGTTTGTACAATTAACTTTTAATTGTATAACTTATACACTCTTTTATTACTTAATGTTATCTAACTAACTTAAATAACATTAAGTAATTTCTTGAACAAAATATCCTAATAAGTTGTTCCATCTCACATGCAACTTATTTAGAAAATCCATTTTCTAAATTTGGTGCTATTATTTAATTGTATGATCATATCATCAATTGAACAATTGTCGGTGATTGCAAGCTTGTTATTGGTATAACCCGACTTGGATCATGACATACTAATCACATCAATGTTCTATGTGTCTTGGGCATATAGAATCCAACAATCTCCCACTTGCACAAGATTCATAGAAGATTGATGCAAGCAGTAAATACCGCCTAACAACAGTTTACTACCCTTAATACGCATGACTTATAGCCATTCAATAACATCATCCCATTCAAGTATCCTACTTGAAATGATTTAGGTGAATTGATCATCTATCCTTTTGTTACAGATGTCATGTTAAATCCAAGGACACAGAGTGATCATTCCTTGTTGATTTAACTTATCCAGGCCTTACATCTTACTCTCAACGAATAAGAGGAACAAATCCCATCTTGACTACATACGTTTCTCACAATCACCTTGTGTCACACCTGAACATAGTCTCATGTACTGTCCATTATTTCAGAACAGCGGATAACTAGATCAAGGTATGACATTTGGTGAATATCAAAACCCAATATGTATCTCAGGTCTGAGGATACCAAATGATATTCGCCTTTACTCAAATTTACTTATGATCAATCAATAAGATTCCATGTAGTAATTTGAGATGCGGGTTAGTCCAATATTTGTATCCCATAAATATCTATGAACCTTGGTAGCAACCCATTGCTTTATATTTATCCTCATGAATATTAACCAATCCAACTTCATAATAATCTTACCCTCACACTTGTTCCCACAAGTCTGAATGACTACGAACATTTAGAGTAAACAATTTACTCATGGATTAAACATGCTAAACTGGAATATTAATCGAAACATTATAACCAAATAATTTTTATTCAAATAATAAAAGGTTCCAATATCCAAATACAAAATTTTAGATCAAATCCAATCACTAGAATATCAAGTCCCATGGCACAAGTATGACCTTCATGCTTTGCCTTTTCAAGGAGCTTCGTGAGAGGATCTGCAATGTTTTGATCCGTGTGAACTTTGCGAATACATATCTTTCCCTTTTCAACTTCATCTCATATGTAGTTGAATCTCCGCTCAATGTGCCTAGTCTTTTGATGAACACGAGGTTCCTTGATTTGGGCAATCGCACCCTCGTTATCACAAAAGATCTCTAGGGGGTCCTGAATGATGGGACACCCCTAGATCGGCAATATATTTCTTTAACCATGCAGCTTCTTGAGCTGCCAATGAGGTGGTGACGTATTCTGATTCTGTAGTTGATAGAGCCACCACATCCTGTTTAGAGCTCTTCCAAGAGACCGCTCCTCCATTCAGAATGAAAATGTATCCCGATTGTGATCGCGAATCATCATGATCGGTTTGGAAACTCGCATCCGTGTAACCTTTTACAACGAGTTCTTCATCACCTGATCCATAGATTAGGAACATATCTTTTGTCCTCCTTAGGTACTTAAGTATGTTCTTAACAGCCATCCAATGACTGCTTCCAGGATTTTGCTGGTATCGGCTTGTCATGCTTAAGGCGCATGACACGTCCGGTCGAGTGCATATCATTGCATACATGATGGATCCAATAACAGATGCGTATGGGATTGCCTTCATTTTATCTTGCTCATCCTTTGAGCTAGGACATTGAGTCGTACTCAATATCGTTCCTCTTTGAATAGGTACCGTACCTTTCTTAGAGTTCTCCATCTTGAACCTTTTCAAGATTTTATCAATGTATGCACTTTGATTTAAACCAATCAACCGCCTTGATCTATCCCTATAGATCTCTATTCCCAGAATATAGGCGGCCTCACCAAGATCCTTAATGGAAAAACAACTTCCAAGCCAAGTTTTTACACCTTCCAAAGTTGGAATGTCATTTCCAAATAGTAGTATGTCATCAACATACAATACTAGGAAAGTGATGATGCTCCCACTAGCTTTCTTATATACACAAGCTTCGTCAGTGTTCTTGATGAGTCTGAATTTATTTATTTCTTCATCAAAACGGTGATTCCAACTTCTCGATGCTTGTTTCAATCCATAGATTGATTTCTTTAACTTGCATACTTTATCAGGATGTTTTGGATCGACAAAACCTTCAGGCTGAACCATATAGACATCTTCCTCAAGATATCCATTTAGGAAAGCGGTTTTCACATCCATTTGCCAAATCTCATAATCATAATGAGCAGCTATGGCAAACAATATCCTTATAGACTTTAGCATCGCAACAGGTGAGAAGGTTTCATCATAATCAACCCCTTGAGTTTGAGTGAAACCCTTTGCTACAAGTCTAGCCTTATAAGTATCCAAGTTTCCATGCATATCAGTTTTCTTCTTGAAAACCCACTTGCTTCCAACTACTTTGGAGTTAAGAGGTGCTACAACCAAGTCCCATACTTGATTGTCATGTATGGATTGCATCTCAACGCTCATGGCCTCGAGCCATTTGTCACAATCCGATTTGGACACTGCATCATGGTATGTGGTTGGTTCATCTGAATCTACCACATAGCATCCATCCATGAAAAATCCATATCTTTCAGGTGGATTACTAGTTCTACCACTTCTGCGAACGTTTTATGTGTATTGATCAACCACTTGATCATCCTCAACATCCTCATGTTGAGTGCTAGTTTCAACCAAACGTGCATCGGGTTGTGGTTCTTGATCCTCCTCAAGATCCACTGTTCTATTGCTAGTTCCTTCCATAAGGAACCTTGCTTCTAAGAACTCACCTTTTCTGGCAACAAACACCTTTTGTTCCAGTGGATCATAGAAATAATATCCCATAGAATCTCTTGGATATCCAACAAATATACACTTGGTGGATCGGACTTCTAATTTGTTTAGGGTGGGAGTCTTAACATAAGCCTCACAACCCCAGACCCTTAAGTATGATAGGGATGGAACTCTTCCATGCCATATCTCAAAAGGTGTCCTTTCCACCTTTTTGGTTGGGACCATATTTAGAATACGGGCCGCGGAGGGCAAAGCGAAACCCCAAAATGATAGAGGTAATGTGCTTCTAGCCATCATAGATCGGACCATATCCAATAAGGTTCGATTCCTCCTCTTAGACACACCATTATGTTGTGGTGTTCCAGGTGGAGTGAGTTGTGAGACAATCTCACAACTCCTAAGATGATCTTGGAAAGCATCACTTAGGTATTCAACTCCTCTATCGGTGCGGAGAACTTTAATCGACTTGTTGAGTTGATTTTGTACCTCATAAAACCAAAGTTTAACCTCTTAAACATTCAGAAAAACGCAGCGGAAATATGTTAAGAAACATGATTTTATAACTAAAATTTCATGTTCTTATGGTGATAATATATATGTTAAAACAAACCCAAAATCAAAGGATCATTATATGTGAATGAGCAAGCTATGAAACATATGTAAATGTACATAAAATCATAGCTACATTGAGCTGTGAATAACTACCTTTCAACTAGCTTAAAGTCGACCAAGAAAGGGATGTAGGATGCTTAAATTCGGCCAAGGCTCTAAGGAAGGGACCCCTCAAGCTTGTATACCCCAAGCTAATATGCAAACACCTCTTCTTGTTAAGGAGATGAACACCAAAGTCACTCCAAATCCTCTCAAAACTTGCTGAAAAACCGAGAATCTTGAGAGAGAGAAGGGAGCTCCAAAATTCGGTTTTGCATGTGTGTTGTATCAGATGGTTGACTGTTAGACTAGTTCTTAATGTTCTTTTGTTTTCAAGAAAGTAAAAAACTCTCATTGGAGAGGGTGGGGCGGCCGAATATGTCTTAAGACAAAGTTCCCCCCAAAATTTTAATCAAGCAATTTTATAAATTAGTCCCTTGTAAGTTTGTACAATTAACTTTTAATGTATAACTTATACACTCTTTTATTACTTAATGTTATCTAACTAACTTAAATAACACTAAGTAATATTCTTGAACAAAATATCCTAATAAGTTGTTCCATCTCACATGCAACTTATTTAGAAAACCCATTTTCTAAATTTGGTGCTATTATTTAATTGCATGATCATATCATCAATTGAACAATTGTCGGTGATTGCAAAGCTTGTTATTGGCTATAACCCGACTTGGATAATGACATACTAACTGCATCAATGTTCTATGTGTCTTGAGCATATAGAATCCAATAGAAGATGAAGATGAAGTGAGGAAAAATGGCTGGGAATGGGGTTTTTATACCCATCCAGAGTTTGCAAAATGTCAGTTTTAGTCCCTGCACTTAGCCCCGAGTTCCCAAAGTTTATTTCGGTTGAAAACGACTTTAAAGGTGTTTGTTATATTAATGTTAGAAATATATTTAATTTTAATTGGCTCTTAAAAATGGTTTAATTAATAACAATAATATTATATAAAAATGATATTTTTAGTAATAACGACGATGGAAGTTTGTAAAAGTTTTAAGCTTAGCACGCGTTCACGAAGAAAGCACAAGCACAAGGGTAATAAAGCAAGTATGATCTCCACACCAGGAGTTCATGAAGAAGAGGAAGAACGATCAAGAAAAGTTAACGGTTAATCATGTTGATTGACGGGCCTTATGGTGACAGATGTCACACAAAGGACCTTAGAAAGCAAATTAACGGTGGCCTCTTGTTCCATAGCTCATAAGGGGTTTTTTCATAGGGCTTAACTATAAGAACTCTGTTCTGCACATAGCATGCAATGCTGACTGCCTCTGCCAGAATGTTAGAGGTAGTTTTGAATCAGCTAACATAGTTCGAGCAGCCTTAATAAGTGTCCTGTTCCTCCTCTCAGCAACACCATTTTGTTGAGGAGTTCTGGGAGCACTATATTGTATGGCAATCCCTTTTGAGTTACAGAATGAGTCAAGAATGAAGTTCTTAAACTTAGTCCCTTGATCACTTCTAATGATTTTAACCTTGTGATCAATTTGATTTTCTATTTTAAGAATAAAAGATTTTAGTGTTTCAGCAGTTTCATCTTTAGTTCTTAAAAAGAATACCCATGTGAATCTTGTAAAATCATCAACTATCACAAGGCAATATGATTTCCTTCCAATTCTCATTATACTTGTGGGACCAAAGAGATCCATGTGCAATAAGTGTAATGGAGTAGTGATAGAGTTAACACATTTGGGTTTATGAGATGTTCTGTGTTGTTTCCCTTTCAGGCATACAACATAGTTATCTTTGCAGAAAAACTCATTTTTAGGAAAACCATGTACCAAGTTATTTTTAGCCAATTTATTCATTGTCTTAAAATTTACATGACACGTACGTTTATGCCATAGTGTTGACTCATCACTATCAGCTTTGGAAAGAAAGCATGATACTTCTCCCATTGGGGAAGCATTGTTCATATCAAGCTTGTACATATCCCCTTTTCTGGGAGATCTAAGAAGCACCAATTCCAGAGGAATTGTCATCCCAGGTTTGAGGATAATGCACTCATGTTCTGTGAAAATCATTTGGTGCTTTTGATCACAGATGAGAAACACTCAAGAGATTGTGTTCAAGCTGCTTGACAAAGTGAACTTTGTCAACCTTTAATTTACCATTGGATATACTCCCTCTGCCAGAAATATATCCTCTCGCCTCACCTCCAAATTGGACAGGACCTCCATCATAGTTCTGAAACTGTTGAAGGAGAGATCTGTTCCTTGTCATATGCCTAGAGCATCCACTATCTACAATCCAGATATTGTTGTTCTTGTCATATGGATGTACCTGCACATAAGATGAGAATGTTAGTTTTGTTTGGAAGCCCAAGCCTTGTTGGTCTTGGGTTCTTCCAAAGATAATGACATAATTGAACCAAATGTTATGCATGGGGGTTCAATAGAGGTCTTTAAGGAAGAGGTTTGGGCTGTAGCATCTTCCTTGATCTTCCAGTCCATCCTTTGGTTGATCTTGGAGACGAGCTTGTTGAAGCTTTAGCAGCATGACTATCTTCCGAAGCTTCTTTCTTTTTGGAAGAAGTCTTCACCACCTTTTCTTCCGAAGCAGTCTTCTTCTGGGGAGGTTTCAAGGGAACTTTCTTGTTCTTCCAAACCTTAGTGGCTTTTGCTTCCAAAGCCATTTTCCCTTCGGAAGAAAGAGTTTCTTCCGAAAGCAACCTGGCTTCCGAAACTAGCTTTCCCTTTTTCATAACTTGAACCGTTTGAAAAGGTCCAAATGTGAAACCTTACTTGACTCCTTCTTTCCTAACATTATTTGCATAATGTGTGCTTGCAGGATTGTAGTAACAATCTTTTGCCATGTGGTTTTGCAGACCACACATTATGCATGCAATGTTAGTTCTTTGGGAATGTGAGGGTTGTTGTTTCTCGGGCTTCTTTTCTTCATCAGCAACTTTGCCCTTCAACTTCTGATCCTTTGGCAGGACAAAAGTGCTGGTATTACACTCCTTTCCTGAATCAGAAGTACCTAACACTTGGAATCCAGCTGAGATAAAAACACCCTTCTGTTTGGGATCAATCTTCAGCTTAGACTCAACCACCTTCTTGGCAATTCTCCTAGCAGCTTTAGCTCTGCTTCTTCTGGCCTTAGTGGTTAGGATTTGTTCTTCATAGGAGGAGATGGGTACATCTACCTGTTCCTTCCCTGTGGTGACCATTATTGTTGTTTCATCCTTCAACTCTGGTGAGGAAGGGTCAGCAGTTGGAACCTCTTGCTCTTCAGTACCACATCTTGGCTGTCTAATAGACTCATAGGAGTGTGGTGTAGCAATTTCATTGGTTCCCAACCCTCTTTTGTTCTGATAGCAGAGTTTGGAGTGGGAGGAGATGCAAGAATAGCTTGGAGGTTTTGCTTAGAGAGAGCATGCTTCCTGGCCTGAGCCTCAGCAGGGATAAGCTAGGCTTGAGCCTCAGACAATTTGGATATCATATCTTTGATTTGAATCTTGTAGTTGGTGTGTTCATGTTTTAAAAGAGACACAGTTTTCTCTAACTCCTCAATTTTCTTTTGATAGTCAGATTCAACTCTTTTAAAATCAGATTTTAAGATATTTAAAGACTCAATATCAGATTTGATTTCATATTGTAATCCTGATAGAGTTTAACTTTAGCTATACATGCTGGAGTGCAAAGATGTTCATATACCTGGGCTTCATCTGTTCCGGCCATGAGAGCTTGAGCATGAGTCACATCTTGTACCATGAAGCTCCAGTCAACTTCTTGAGCCCAGCTATTTCAGTTGAATTCTCAGCGGGCTTGAGGTTGAGGGATGTGTGGAGGCCTGTGGGGTTCCTGGATTGGTCTTGGGAGGCTTGCATTCCCTTGCAAAGTGACCCAGTTGGTTACAGTTGTAACACTTTGCCTTGGTCTTGTCAAACCTGAACTTGCTGGTAGTTGGGTTTTGAGGGAAATGACTTCTAGTTCTCCTAAAGAACTTCTTCACTCTGTAAGTTAAAAGAGCCATCTATGGGTCTGCTTGTTTGCTGGCCCTTCTTACTCTCCATCTCTAGGCGATATCCATCAAGGATGCCATAGAGTTCAGTCATGGTAGGAGTGTTCAAGTTCTCTGTCCTTTTGATAGAGACACAGTAAAATGTCCACTCGTTTGGAAGAGCACTCATGAACTTTCTAGTAAAATCTCTGAGTTCAGGAGTGATCTTCACAGACTGAAGAGAAGAGATAAGATCCATATACCTGAAGTACTGCTGGCTGAAGGTCTCTCCAGCAATATGAGTGAAGTTCTCGAACTGCTGCTTCAGTGAGTCCTTTTTTGAGTCATTGGAGTTTGAGTACATCTGAGCAAGTACATCAAACAATTCTTTGGCAGTCACGCAATGCTCGAATCCCACCATTATGGAGTTCGGTATTGCAGTCATGAGAATGGTCATAGCATTGATGTCGATGTCCATCTTCTTTCTGTCTTTATCAGAGCAATCCTCTACAGCATTTTCTATCATGGCACCGTTTCCACCAGGTGATGCCACCTTAGGCTTATATGGGCCATTGACAATGGAGTTCCACATCCTTCTATCTTGGTATCTGATGAAGCCTTCCATTCTCCTGCTCCAAGACTTGAAATTTTCAGGTGTAATGATGGGAGCCTTTGTCATGGTTCCCATCTCTACCTTGGACTTGTTAAGGGCCATTAGAGTGAATGGGTTGTAGGGAGGAGTGAAAAGCAGGTTGATTTGGATGGTTAGATCATGCACCAAGAGCCTGAGAAGCTCTGATACCAATTGCAGGATCAATGTTTGTCACTAAACACTTATGTTTTTCTCTCAACTTACCTAGAACAACACTGGGCTTAAGATAGAATCAGTAAGAGTTGATCACAATATAGAAAGTAATAAAGAACACAGGAAGTAATTTTCAAGGTACTTTTATATATTGCTTCTTAACTCAAAATACAAGACTCTTACAAGCAGTTGTTGTTTCGATGAGTTACAAAGAAAACCTATATATAATACTACCTACAGCCGGTCAGGACATGTCCCTGACTTACCTTTTGTCACCAACTAAAGTTGGTAACATGTAATATCATGAAAAGGTGAACAATGGAATAAAGTATGGTCAACTACATGGCTTTTTAGGAAGAAGCCATACAGTATCAGAGGTCGGCAGCAGAGTGTCAGAGACCATACTTGTGTCCACTGGTTCATACCAGTCTCTTCTGAAGGTTAAATGGCTTTGGAAGAGTAAGTACTTCCGAAGCCACTTATACTTTAGAAGAGGTTGCTTCTTCCAAGGCTTGGAGACTTCTTCTTTTCATCATACTTCGGAAGTGGTATTTAGTTCATTCTTCTAAGGCTTGAACTTCGGAAGTATACACTTGACTTCAGAAGTAGAGTTCTATCTTCGGAAGTTGATCTTTCACTTTGTCTTCGGAAGAACTCTACAACCTTCGGAAGTTCCATGCTAAGCTTCGGAAGCCTTTGCATTCAGTACCAAAATTATCTAAGTGACTTAGTTTTGTTGCATTAGCCTTCTTCTTGTTCCAACAGGAACCACTTTATTCCTCAACCTCTTCTCTTTTCGATCAATGATCACCACTGGTTGCTCCACATAATTGAGCCGTTCATCTACCTCGATATCCTCTAGTGGTACAACCATATCCTCGTCTGCTAAACATTTCCTCAGATGAGATACATGGAATGTCAGGTGGATTCCACTTACTCATCTGGTTGCTCTAACCTATAGGCCACCTCTCCTACTCTAGCAATGATTTGAAAAGGCCCTATGTATCTCGGGTTCAACTTGCCCCGCTTTCTGAACCGAATGATACCCTTCCAAGGTCAGACCTTCAACATAACCCTGTCACCCACCTGGAATTCAATCGGTCTACGTCGTTTATCAGCATACGACTTTTGTCTATCTTTGACTGCCTTCATGAAGGCTTTGATCTTTTTAAGCTTCTTAGTCGTAGCCTCGATTACCTCGATGCATCCTAATTCTTTCTTACCAATATCACCCCAACAGACGGGTGTTCTGCATCTCCTACTATATAGCATCTCATAAGGGGGCATACCAATGCTGACATGATAACTGTTGTTATATGAGAACTCAGCTAACGGTAAGTGGTCATCCCAACTTCCTCCAAAATCGATAACACAAGCACGAAGCATATCCTCCAAGGTTTGAATGGTCCTTTCTGATTGACCATCTGTCTGAGGATGATAAGCCGTGCTAATATGCAACCTCGTCCCCATAGCATCGTGGAATTTCTTCCAAAATTTTGATGTAAACCGGGTGTCACGATCAGACACAATAGGCACCGATACGCCATGACGAGTTACAATCTCCTTAATGAAAAGATCCACCAACCTCTCAGATGAATATGTCTCGTGGATCGGTAGAAAGTGAGCACTCTTCATCAGACGACCAACAATCACCCATATAGCATCGTACCCCTTCGGGGTACGCGGTAGCTTAGTAATGAAATCCATGGTGATGTGCTCCTACTTCTACTCCGGTATATCCAAAGGTTAGATCTCCCCATACGGCTTTTGATGCTCGGCCTTCACTTGTAAGCAAATAAGGCACTTACTCACATACTCCACCATATCACGCTTCATACCCGACCACCAATAATCTTTCTTCATGTCTTGGTACATCTGTGTAGCACCGGGATGAATAGAGTATCGAATCTTGTGAGCTTCATCCATAATCTTCATCCTTAGATTCCCATAACGAGGAATCCATATCCGCCCGAATGGGGCCTTAAAACCAAGTGTGTTTTCACCCAAGTCCCCAATCAGACCTCTCATTCTTTCAGAGTTAAGATGATCTTCTTTCAATGCCTCATATTGAAACTCTTTGACTTGTTTCATCACATCAGAGGTCATGATCAACTAGTATGCTTTCACCCGAATCAATTTGGGTCTCTCCTTCCGGCTAAGGGCGTCCACGACCACGTTGGCTTTGCCCGGATGGTAATGGATCTCGCAATCATAATCCTTTATAAGCTCCAAACATCTCTTCTGCCTCATGTTCAAATCTTTCTGCTCAAAGAAGTACTTCAAGCTCTTGTGGTCGGTGAATATGCTGCACTTTGTAACGTATAGGTAATGCCTCCAAATCTTTAACTCAAAGACCATGGCTGCTAGCTCCAAGTCATGAGTAGGATAATTGACCTCATGAACCTTCAACTATCAGGATGCATAAGCTATAACCTTTCCTCTCTACATTAAAACACACCCCAACCCTGAGTAGGAAGCATCAGAACAAACCACCAGATCTTCACTTCCATCGGGTAATGACAGAACAGGAGCTTGAGTCAACCTCGCCTTTAATTCCTCGAACGCCTTCTCTTGAGCTTGACCCCATACGAACTTCACATCTTTTCGGGTCAACTTGGTTAGTGGAGAAGCGATCTTAGAGAAGTCTTGAATGAATCTTCTGTAATAACCCGCCAAACCCAAGAAACTACGAATCTCGGATGGCGACTTTGGAGACTTCCATTGCATCACCGTCTCCACCTTTGCCGGGTCCACCATAATCCTCGGGATTCATCACATGACCAAGAACTAAACTTCGCGTAATCAAAATGCGCACTCGGAGAACTTGGCGTACAACTTCTCCTTTCTCAACGCCTCCAAAACCTCCCGAATGTGACCGGCATGCTCTATCTCGCTCTTTGAATAAATCAGGAATCGTCAATAAACATAATCACTGATTTATCCAACATCGGACGACACACTCGATTCATTAGATCCATAAAAGCAGCTGGTGCATTGGTCAAACCAAAAGACATGACAAGAAACTCGTGATGTCCATAGCGCATGCGAAAAGCTGTTTTAGGAATATCCTGCTCTTTCACCTTTAACTGATGGTAGCCTGATCGAAGATCTATCCTTGAGAACCAACTAGCACCTTGAGGCTGATCAAACAAATCATCAATTCTCGGTAAGGAGTATCGGTTCTTTATCGTTAACTTATTTAGCTCACGGTAGTCAATACACATCCTCATACTACCGTCTTTCTTTTTCACGAATAAGATCGGAGCACCCCAAGGAAAGATACTCGGTCTAATAAACCCATTATCAAGCAACTCTTGCAATTGCTCCATTAACTCTTTCATCTCAGTCGGAGCCAAACGATACGATGCCTTGGCAACAGGTTGGGCACCCAGTATCAAGTCAATCTGGAACTCGATCTCATGGTCAGGTGGCACTCCTGGTAGGTCTTCTGGGAACACGTCTGGAAAGTCACACACAACCGGTACATCGGACAGTTGTGGTGTTAGCGTATCCACATCCTTTACATAGGCCAAGTAGGCACTACATCCACGCCTCATGCACTTTCTCGCCACCGCCATTGAGATTACTTTTGGGATCGTCGTGACCCGATCCCCATAAACCGTCACTATACTCCCGTCAAGCGCTGTCAAACGAATCATCTTCTTGCGACACACAATGTTCGCCTTGTAATCCGCTAACCAATCCATCCCAATAACTACATCGAAACCACCTAAGGTCATCATGAATGGTCTAACAGGAAATTTATGACATTCTAGTTCCACATCACAGCCTTCTAAGAAATCCTGGTAGACTTACCTATGGTAGTTTCTACATCAAAGGGCGCATCAACACTCCTACTACCAACTGACAGTTTAGCACAGAAAGCAGCAGAAAAAAAAACTTTTACCGGCACCAGAATCAAATAACACGGAGGCTAAGATTTGGTTTACTGGAAACTTACCTGACACAACATCAAGGTCCGTCCTAGCCTCCTCTTGCATCATCGTAAACGCTCTGGCGCTCGCCCTTGGTCCTTCTCTTCCAGCCTTCTTCACCCTAGAACCCTCAGCCCTCAGCTTCTTACAATCCCTACTCATGTGACCACTTTACCCACGGTTGAAACACCTCATAGCCCCACAATCTCTAGCCACATGCTCCTTCCCACATTTGCCACACTTCTTCGATCCTGCACCATACGTGACCACACGGCGATCGTCCGCCTGTGCCTTCTTCTTACTTGTCGAGGCACCACCCCGACCGAACCTTTTCCTATTCCAATTCTAGTCACCACCACCCTTCTTGCTCACCTCCACCACACCACCTCTCGCTCGTCGTACAACCTTCCTGCCAAATCAACTGCCGACCTAAACGTGCTCGGTTAGGCAGCGATCATATGCCTACGGATATCTGCCGGCAAACCCTGAATGTACCTCTTAATCTTTCGTGACAAAGGCGTCACTTGATCCGGCACCAGACATACCATCTCATTGAATTTGGTGGTGTATTGTTGTGTCATCGTTCCCGCCTCCGGCTGCAGGAACTCTCTTTCCACCTTATCCATCTCCCGGTGAGGACAGAACTCCTTAATTACCAGCTTCTTCAACTCAGACCATCTCATCCTCCCAATAGCCCGACTACCCTCAGCTTGGACAATATTGTCCCACTAGCATAAAGCTGAGTCCACGAAAGAGTGGGCAGCAAACTTCACTTTTCTGATCTTCTCGACACTCGCTGATGTTCAGAACAACTTTCATTTCTCTCACCCATCGGTGAGCAGCAGCAGTAGTGCCATTACCATCAAAAGTAGGGGATTACACCTTTGAAATGCCCCATTGTTACAACCTCGTGCCGCCTCCGGCACAGGCTATTCTTCTTCCTCCTCTTCATCATCGGAGAGAACCGTTTCAGGATCCGGTGCTACCGTTCTCCTGAGGACCTGTTCCTCTCCTTTCTTTCTCCTTCTCATACATCCTTGATAACTTCGGTCACCACAGACGGTATGCTCGTCTGCATGACCTGATGGAATTTTTCCACAACAGCCTTTTTTTACCGAGGCTCTCAAATTGGTGCTCTCATCACCACCTTCCGGATGAGGGGTCTCGGGTTCTTCATGAACCACCTTTTCAACTCTAGGCCTTCCTCTTTTGGGTCGTGGTTCAGCACCACAACCTCCACCACGTGAAGCTTTCGAAGATCTACCACCGACCATCCACACACACACTGAAAGATTCAAACACCAACACGGTCATTCAAACACACTGATGGACTTTTTCCCATGACCTGATGGACTTTTCCACAACAGCCTTTTTTTACGAGGCTCTCAAATTGGTGCTCTCATCACCACCTTCCGGATGAGGGGTCTCGGGTTCTTCATGAACCACCTTTTCAACTCTAGGCCTTCCTCTTTTGGGTCGTGGTTCAGCACCACAACCTCCACCACGTGAAGCTTTCGAAGATCTACCACCGACCATCCACACACACACTGAAAGATTCAAACACCAACACGGTCATTTAAAGGAATAACTTAGTTTATGTCAAGTATAGTAAGTCCCTAATTACAGTGGCCAGTTGTGATTAGCCACTTACTTTATCTTCATACCCCAAGCATTACCTATCCTGACTAGATCAATATCTAAATCTACGTACATACATAACCACATAACATGCGCACATAATAACGGTTATCATTAAGAAAATACCTGATGGCACGCAGCTACTCAGACTGACATCCATTCCTTTTCGTCCCATTTTCAGTTTAAGTTTAGGTTTATTTGAAAATTTACCTGTTTCACTTAAACTTTGGCTCTGATACCACTTGTGAACGAAAACAAGTGAAAAGACAGATGTTAGCAGCTCCCCCTTGACTTTTTGTGGTTCTCTAATTAAAATCACTAATGATGTTATTTATTGGATGAGTTTTATGAATTCTTGTTGTTGGAATTGATTTAACTAGAATAGATGATTCCAAGTTAGTCATATCCATTGATGCAGATGGATTCAATCCAGTTGATGAATTTAGGAAGTAATCAAAAGTGTTCCTCATGTTCATCATTGGGTATGGAGGGATCTTCCTGAGTTTGAACATCATGTGCATTTTCAATATCTTCCGCAAGAGTTTCTCCGGATGCAGGTTGAGCTTCCGTAGTGTAAGGCCCCGTTCCTGGGACGCTTACAACTGGTCATTCATTGCACATAAAACATATATTTTCATTAAATTAAAGAAAACAATGCAGCAGAATCATTAAAACAGACATCTCATTTCATTATAAAAGCTTTTACAAAACAATACATCATTATGAAATTACAAAATACATGTGCATTACATCACAAAAGCATTATAAAAATGGATACCATCCAAAAGAGCTGAGTAGCCACCCCGTGCCATCCTCAGCAACATTACCTGCCAACTGGAAACACATAAAAGTCAGCGTTGCTGAGTGAGTTCTAGTTTTATTATAAAGAATACCTTGTCTTTAATTTAAAACCATCCATTACTTTCTTTCAAATCATAACAATCTTAGAACGTGACCACACATCGTACGTACACATTGATAATAGTTATTATCTTCATCATGTTCATTTCGTACTTTTATTATCTTTTCGTTTTCATCTAGGTCCTGTCATGTGCTTAACCCCCCCTCTAGAGCACCACGCAATTCATCTAGGGTTAAGCGACAAGGACCCCATACATACGATCAATCACAAAGATTGAACCCCTATGTGCATCCTCATGGGATATTTAACCCACACGTAGTTGAGCTGACAACCCCTCATTGGGTGTGAACCTCCATAAATTTGCTTAATCAAAAGTATTAAGCCCTAGTGTGTATCCTCATGGGGTAGCTAACCCGCACATGTTGAGCTAACACTTCTCATTGAGTGTGAACCTTCATACATTTGTTTGCAAGCCTTTCTTTTGTTCGTTCATTCGTTAATGCATGCATTCTTTCATTATGTTCCTCTTTTCATTATCTTCCACTTTACGTTACATAATACTTTTCATTTCATTCATCAACATACAAAGTAAAGCCACGGGAAGACAATCATACAAAGCAAGGAACAACAATATAAACATACAGCTTCACCATACACGACACCGTCATACATACATAACATACATCATACATACCATCATTCATGCCCAACATAATATCTATGGCCTCAAAAGTCAACTTACCTGAACCCCCGGGAACCTCCCAAGTCAAAACCTACCTCTACGCATCCCCCGAAAGTAAGAAAGTTAAACTATGCTCTTTCGGGCGCATAAGGCCTATTTGGGTGTATGGGCACCCTTCAGTCGCATGGCCTCCCAGGCGACTGAACACTAGGCGAATAAACGCAAGGCGAATAAACGCTAGGCGAATGGACCCTATGCGCATGATCACTATGGGCGAATGAACGCATGCAGATGAGCACCTAGGTGTATGGACCTCAGTCGCACGACTCACATGCGTATGGACCCCAATCGCACGACTCACATGCATATGGACCTCAGTCGCATGCCCTTCGGTCGCATGCCATTTGGTTGCATAGCCCTAGCCGGTGCAGAATGTAGTTCATCCCGAACCTAATCTGCACTTTTCGGTCTCCAAACCCTCTCAAACTTGTTCTAAGCTCAAATCAACCATCCTAACCTTAGAAACACATACCACAACACCATTCAAGCGCAACCAAGCCCGAAATCAAATCCCACCCGAATCACACACAAACACATACGCACGGGTTCAACACACTTCAAAAACGGGTTTTATTATGTGCTCCAGCCCCAAATTAGTTCAAAACATGCAAAAGAGGGGTCCTAGAACTCATACAAACAACCCTGTCAAGTAGAGCTTCAATCCAACCCGCTACACCTCAACTTTTGTGTTCGAAACCAAGAAAACCGAAGCTTGAACCCTCTTTTCTCCCCCTTTCTCTCTTTGGCCGATTTTCACAAGTGTGGGGGAGGGTGTGGGCTGCCTTCCTCTTATACCCCCACACATTCAAGGTTTTTCCCCTTTTGGCAAGTTTGGTCCCTCGACTTTGGACATTATTTCTTTTCTTTCTTTTGTCGGCTTCAAAGAAAATAACCGGGTGTTACATAAAAGATAAGACTGAAGATGCTAACTTTTTATTGTTTAATAATCTAAAAGGAAAAACAAAAAAAAACTATTAACTAATATTCTTAATGCCCATTCAAGAAGAAGTAATATTTTATTGTTTATCAAAATTAGTGACTCTTCCTTTTAAACAAACAATTAGTGAGAATGGATTCAGTTTAGTTTAATAAAAGCCTAAAGTTGTTGTTCGTCTTTCTTCGTTTACCATTGTCGATCGCATTACTAAAATTGACCGCAAAACATAACGACGGGTACAACTACACCATAAACAACCAACCATCGCACTGGTTCAAAGACCTTATAAAACAATACAGGACATAAGCAAATCTACAGTAAAAGTTATTATTTTTTAAACCACATAATAGGTTATTCTATACTTATGAGATAAAAGGTAGATATGCATGCTACGAACTTTGAATGCCGTTGATGTGTAAAAACCATAACAAAACTAAGATCAAAATCAAAACGCAAATGAAAATGTTGATTCATATGCACAACAATAATTAATAAATCATGTTCGTTTACGATATCTTATAGATAACAAGATAACTAATTAAAGAATTAAACAAGAACAACTAAATGATAAAAAAATCACTGAATCATGGTAAACAGTTCCATATACACAAATTGCAAAATCTAGCCACATAAACATGGAATTAAATCACCCATTATGAACTGCTCAAAATCCCTACATGCTAAAATAACTATAATGATGATTTTAGGCATAAATCTAAGCTTAATTTAAAACCAACCCAAATCAGTGTTATAATACTTTTAATGCAACAACATCAAGTGAAACTAACTCTAACAAGCAAGATAAATTAAGTCATACAAACTTGAAAAAAAAGCCCTAAATCAAATGATTTTAAACAAAAACATAATTTGTTAAAAAGATTAACAAACAAGATAACATTAGTACTTGGTAGCATGGGCTAACAAAATTAGCAGAACACCATAACAGCTACAATTATGACTAACAAGTACTTGATAGAAGCGGATGATTTAGTAGACGGCTGAAAACATACTAATTAGAAACGATAATACAAATCAATTTCAATTTAGATCAATTTCTAGTAACTAATAAATAGAATTTAAAATTCAAAAAAATGTTAGAATCTTTTTTAGATAGTTTGATGTGCGTTATGAATTTACCAAGCATGTAACCCTAGTCTAAATTCCAACTACTTCAAAACAGATCATCAATGATCAAATACAACAACTTAAAACAATTACCAAACATGTAACCCTAGTCTAAATTCCATTGTGGTGATGATAGTGAAATTGCATGTCAAACCTTGAAAAATGATAGCTGATTTGGGTTCGCCTAGCCTGGGCTATGTTGTGGTTGATAGTGAAATTGCAATGTGAAAACCTGAAGAATTTGGAGAAATTGTAAAGTTGCCAATCTAGTTTCAAAGCAAAAGTAAACTAACCGACACCTTATGGGTTCCGTTGGCATTGCTGCTGAAACGATGTAAATGATCCAAAGATAGAGAGAATGGAACATGGAATTGCAGTGAAAACTTAATCGAGAAAGCCCTTTATAAACAGTAGTGCACCATCGCATGTGATTCAACGGAAGGGTATTGATTCTTGAGGCAAAATCCATTGAATGCATCACTTGAAGGGGGCAAAAGGCATCTCAAAAGCTATCCACTTGATGTCAATTATTGAAGGGGAAGGGAACCGATAGAGTTGAGGAAACCGTTTCCCGTCGGATTGACCCGCAGGGGTAACGTAAGGCAGACATATAGGCGCGTCTTGCAAAAACCAGCAAATTTCCAATTTTACCCTACCTTCCTGCGTTATATAGTTGCAAAGATATATATATACACACACGTATATATACGTATATATACACGTATATATATGTATACGTATCTATATATATACGTGTATATATATATACGTATATATATATGTATACGTATCTATATATATACGTGTATATATATACGTATATATATATATCTATATATATACGTGTATATATATACGTATGTATGTATATATATATATTATATCTACGTATACATACTTGTATATATATATATATATTTATAAGCATTAAGTGAAAACTATGTTTATAATAAAAACGTAAAAACTACCACTACTAATCAAATACTTTAAATTTGATTTAACTTTTTAGTTTAAGTATATGGAGTAAAATTCTCTCAAATTCTAATGAACAATGATGTGTACGAATTAAATGTATGTAACTCTTAGTTGTACACTTTATAACACGTAGTTACATATACATAATCTCTATATATACATAACTTTTAGTTGTGTATTTTGTAACACGTGCTTACTATATATAACATATGGTTTTTATGTTTTTTATTTATAGCTTGATTTTCAAATGATCCATTCCCTTTATATATATAAAATAAACCGGTTCGACCAATCCGGTTCTCAATCCAACAACTGGTTTAACGTCAAACTAATTTTTAACATCAAATAGAACTGGATTGAAGTCTGTTCCTAGTCCAAGCAGCTAGTACATTCCGGTTTTCAAAATAATGCCATAGGAGTAAGGGGCTTTTTTACAGCCTTTTAATCAACCTCTTAATATTTTAGATGTTTGAATGATTCAACACTTAATGGTTCACACTGTTTGTTTCACGAGAACATATCTGAATGAATAATACATTTACCTCTGAATAGTAAAACATTATATTGATGCTGAATTGTTAAGAGGTCTAATGCTGAATTGTTGAAGACATATTATCTGTATTGATTAGATATTTATCTTTTACTAATTAAACAATATATTAATTTTTAATAATTCAAAACATTTAATAATTCAACACTTAATAATTCATATATCTTATTATTAGTTAGATTAATATATAATCATTTAAAAGTCGGCAAACAACCCTAAATAATAATTTGTTTTTATAAAACCGAAGGTCCAAACAAGAATTAAGCCACAATAGAAGGAGAGGCAAAATCGTATGAAATTAGGGTTTTTCTCGTGATAAAGATAAAACCCTTACAGTTTTTTCAGGCATTTCGATTCGATTCCCCCATCATCATCTTTGAATCGTCGTTGTCTCCATTTCTAGGGTTTCAGCATGAGCAGATCAGGTCAACCTCCAGATCTTAAAAAGTAAGGTCTCAGTTCCATTCGAGCACATCGTCTCCATTTCTTCTTATTTTCAGTAAATACTTTTACTAAGTTTTGTCCAATGATACAATGTTCTTACTAAATTTTCAATTGGATTACAGGTATATGGACAAGCAACTGCAGAGTAAGTTTTTACTGCTCTAATTGATGTATTTGTTACTCGTGCTTGTGAAATAAACAGTTTTACTGGATATATTGTTTGCTAAACCCTTTTACATCGTGAAGTTTCGCACTTCTATATGATTGAACCAAGTTTCTTGTTGGGTCATGATCTTTAGGGCATAAAATATCCTTTGTATGATGACTCTTTTTGTTTCCACTGAGATTTCTTATGAGTGCATGCATTTAAGTTTTATGTATTTGAGGGTAGACCAAATTAGGAACAGGGTTAGTGATAGATGAGACATGGTGAAGGAGAGTAATCTATAGATATGGGGGAGAAAGATGTGTGATACATGAGATCACTTGACGTCATAGTATCAAATGGGTGAGTGATTTCTAAAAATTCAGTGATTTGGTTGTCATATCAAATATGTTAGGGACGATTTATCCTATGGAAGCAAGAAAAAATGATATGAAAGTTGCATATTAGCTTCTTAGCTGTACTATTTGGGAGTAATTGCTGGTATGGAGTAATAAAATTTGCAGAATTGCAGGGACCATGTGAATAGCTACTGATGAAGTGTTGTTGGGTGTGTTTGTATGTTTAGATGCGAATAGTGAAAATGTTATTGGCTTATTTAGATTTGGGTTGTGCTTTTGTTAATCAATTTAGAGTCGGTGATGGTTTCAGATTTATTATTGAGATTGCGTTGACAATGAGTTGGAGTGTTTCTGAGCTTTGGTACTTTTACCTTCCATTGATGTACCTGACCTGTTGTAAGTGCATTGGTTCAAACATACATGACTGTCTTTTTGAGATGCCATTGAAACTTGTTCTTCTATTTATTTATTCTTTATATGACCTCTGGTGGTCATGAGGCACAATTGAGTTAAGATCAATAATTTAAGAAGTGCTAGTGGAGTTAAGAGACAACATTTTTTAGAACCTGCACCTTATGCCTAAGTGGTTTAATTTTTGTATTAATCTATACAATTAAGTTATAGGAACTCATAATAATTTTCCATATATATTGCTAGAACAATGTGATGTTTGATGGTTTGATACAAGTATCCTACTATATACTTGGCAGACTAACATTCCATAACGAACGTAAAGTAAACAGAAGTGCAAAAACTAAGAAGTGGAATGTTCTCTCTTTTTAGTTTCACTTGATGTAAGGCTATCATGTTTAATATCGAGTCTTGTGTAGTATTGTCTAATGACAAGTGAATTCAAGGAACAAAGTGTTTTAAGAAATTCTAAGGCAGGCACCTAGATGTGTGGAATCTCTTTCTTCTTGAAAACTGGTCACATTTGTTTTGTTAGTCAAATTAGAGGAGTGCCCTTGTTGGGGTTGCATTTTTTCACTAGGTGTTGTGGTCGAGTGCTCTATAACATGTTAAGCCATTATGGGCATTGCATTTGCCAAAAGGGTAATATAGAAAGAATCGATGTTGTACTTAAATTTATGCCATCTTTTGGAAAAACATATTCTAACACCAATTAAGTATATTTCTTTTATTAAGTATATTTCTTTTAGCTTTGCATTTTTGGTGTCAACTTAGATTGGAGATAACAAAGATAGGTGATAAACTCATCATTCATGTCATCTAATGTAATGTCCGGGCTCATTTAAGTAGGCTTTGTAATCATTAGTTAAAGGCCCAAGGCACAGTTAAGGCACAAAGGATGAGCCTCTTATTTGGGGAGGAGGTGCTTAAATAGCGCACACCCAAGACAAGCAACACACACCTTTGGTCTAGGTCATCTTAGCTGTTTTAAACTGGTTTTCAGCTGGTTCAGACTGTTTGAACCTACTTTTGGCTGGTTCAGACAATTTTTGGCTATTCTGGGCTGATTTTTCCTTGTTTCAATGCGCCTTTGTGCCTTGTTACACTCTAGGCGGTTGTGCCTCACCTCGCCTGGGCGCCTTTAACTATATAGTTTATAATGATTTCTTTTGAAGCTGAAAAACATTTATAAAAATGATAATATGACCAACTATTGGAGGTTGGGTAAGAGGTTAATGTTTGTATGAGTTATACAGGTGGGTTGGTTAACCTACTAATACTCGTGCACTGTTAATTTTTTATTTTTTCCAAAAATTATGCATGCATTACCTATGATAACAAAGACTATAATTACCAAGGTAGTCAAAGACTCAAAAGGTGCTCGACTAGGCGTTAAGTTAAGTGACTTTATGGAAGTTGTCTTGAGGGTTGTTAAGCAAGTTGGCTTGGTTAAGGCCCATGACTTTGTCGACAATTCTGTTTGGGCTAGTAGCCCGACTTCTGAGGTGGTAACCTTTTCTAGTAACAACTCGTTTATGTTTATATATTTAGAGTAAAGTTCTGCTCTGTTTCAAGAGGATTTGGTACTTCAAAATATTTGGTAATTCAATGCACCCGTCCCTCTGGCAATTATGTTTGTTCCATGTTTGTGTACATTTAGAAACCCTTTTCCTCGATGGTTTTGCTTTTCATCTTGTTTTCCCTTCATTCATCATTGTTCTCCCCCATTGAGACCATGGTTATTTGTAAATGTGGTGCTCCAACTACGATTCGCATCTCCAAGGTTTCACTATTGTTCACACAGGGTAATTTCATCTGCACCTTGAAATTTACATTCTTGCGCTGATTCTCTCTCTGCAATTTCAAGTATGTGGTTTGGTAGCGGGGGCTAATCCTCTTTTTTGTGTGAATGTTGTAATGTAATTTTCCTCGGCCTATTTTGAAGAAATAGCTACAAGGGTGATGAACATATGATGCTTAAAGTGGTGATTTTCTATAAGTTCAATTGTTTATATCATTATACAAAGTAGCATAAAATGGAAATACATCAAAATTCTTGGATTTCCTCTTTCTCTTTCTAATCTTTTTCACAGCAGTATTTGGCAAATCTTCCTCATTTGTTTCAATATCAAAGTCAACTAGATTAAATTCACGGTTATCATCTTCAAGATCCCTGTCCATGTGTTCTTCCTCATCGTTTAAATCCCCATCAACATTTGCTTTGCATGATTTCGTATAAGCATCTACATATTCTACCATATTATGTGTATCCTAAAAAACATCTTCGTCTGATGTCTATGTTGTCAAAAGTGCCAAGGTCTATGTTGTCAAAAGTGCCAAAGGTCTATGTTGTCAAAAGTGCCAAAGGTCTATGTTGTCAAAAGTGCCAAAGGCGTACACCTAGGCGCTTAGGCAAGGCGCACCAAAAGCGCCTTGTGTCGTTAAAGGCGCTTCTTCGTTAAGTATTTATATAGCTGCTGAATATATTTCTTATTTTTTTTATTATTATGCCTTTTTTTATCTTGGGCGAGCGCTTTTTTTGCTCGTTACGCCTAGCCTCCAAATGCGCATTGAACGCGCCTTGCGCCTTTGACAACATAATTTGACGTGCATTATCATCATCATCGTTTTGCAAAGTATCTTCATTTTTGTCTTCTATATCATTATGCAAAGTAGCATATATACCGTGTTTCATGCCAAAGTTATAATCCACATAAAAGTGACCATTTTGATTTTGCATAAAGTTACATTCATCTTCATTCTGCACATTCCCATTTGAACCCTCATTTTGCACATTTACATTTTAAATTCTCATTTGAACCCTCAATTTTGCAAAATTCTTGTATTTCCTCTTTTTCTATATCTTATCTTTTTCACAACAGTATTTGGCAAATCTTCTTCATTTGTTTCATCATCAAAGTCAACTAGATCAAATTCATGGTTATCATCTTCAAGATCCCCGTCCATGTGTTCTTCCTCATCGTTCAAATCCCCATCAACATTAGCTTTGCATGATTTCGTATAAGCATCAGCATATTCTACCATATTATATGTATCCTAGAAAGCATTTTCATTCCGACGTCTATGTTGTCAAAAGTGCCAAAGGCGCACACCTAGGCGCTCATGCGAGGCGCACCAAAAGCGCTTTGTGACGTTAAAGACTTAAAGGCGCTTGTTCGTTAAGTATATATATAGCTGCTAAATATATATCTTATTTTTTCCATCATTGTGCCTTTTTTATATCTTGGGCGAGTGCTTTTTTTGCTCCTTGCACCTAGGCTCCAAATGCACATTGAGTGTGCCTTGTGCCTAGGCTCCAAATGCGCATTGAGTGTGCCTTGCGCCTTTGACAACATATTTTGACGTACATTATCATCACTATCGTTTTGCAAAGTATCTTCATTTGTCTTCTATATCATTATGCAAAGTAGCATATATACCTTGTTTCATGCCAAAGTTATAATCCACATAAAAGTGGCCATTTTGATTTTGCATAAAGTTACATTCATCTTCATTCTGCACATTCACATTCCCATTTGAACCCTCATTCTTCACATTTACATTTAAATTCTCATTTTGATGAATAGTAGCATTTGAACCCTCAATTTTGCAAACTACTTAAACCTCATTACATATATTAATAGTCACATCCTCATTCTTTACTTCAACAGGTAGTCAAGCTTTACTTAGTGGTTTAGTTTGGATCATAGTGACATAGATCGCGGTACGTTCCGGTACGTGGTATGAAAACTATATGTGGTTTGTGCATTTAAAAAATTTGGTACGAGGGGTTAGGTTCATTTGGAACGCCACTTTGGTACGTGGTACAATGTACCATATAGTCGGGTACGTTGCATCATATACAAAACAATATATAATAAACTTATAAAAAATTTCAAATTTAAATGACTGTTAACATTCATAATTTCATATTTCAGATATCAAAGCAAACATTCAACTCATGTGACAATAACTGTTAATATTTAGATAGCAAAGCAAACATTTTATTCATTCAAAAATGACTGTTTAACATTCAATTCATTCAAAAATCAGTGGGAAAATAACTGTTGGGATCTGGAACGTGTACCATAGGCAATTCGAAACGCGTATCATAGACTATCCAATCACCGATTTATACAATCGGGTTCGCAAATTCGATTAATATTGTTCGAAAATTATTTCAATCGGGATGCTCAATTTAATCGATATGGATTGCGTACCAATTGCGATTGGTACGATTTTGTACCGCGAATGGGTTCAATCGAATTGATACGCGATTCGCAAAGGGTTAAGCGAATTCAGTGATTATGGTTTGGATGGTTCAGGCTAAACATGAGGATCCAATTTAAAATTTGACTTCACTAGGAAACTTGTGAAAGACATTCAACGTTGATACCTAATGCTTAATATACACTTTAAATCTTAAACCGTGCAACATATTGCAACATGTAATTGACATTTTGATCTGTTTCTAGTGCTTTAATACCAAAATCCAAGTTTATATAAGGAACATTATAATAATAAAACATTATTTTAGCCTTAGGATAACCTAATTCTTGGACCATAGGCCTTCATTACAGAGAACTCATCATCATCAGTTATATTTACATAGGTAATCTTACCATCCACGTAAGTGTAGCTAGTTTTGTGATGAAAACTCCCCCTTGAAATATCTTTAAAGTAGGTTTTTTCCTTAAAATGATAACCTAGAAAAATAAGAAAATCAATGCTTCACAAGGGTTGGAAACCATCAAATCCAACAAATTTTAAAATAACTATGAATATGAAATAACTATATGTAGCGTAAGCATCAAACTCTTCACCTGTAGGTCGAACATACAAAAGCGTAAGCACCATACTTGCAGAATAATGCTACACTCTTGGTTCTTTAAGATCTTATAAGAATTTTATAGTTATTTAGATTTTTTAGTGCAATGGTTTGGGAGTGGAAGGGTAACAATAGATTAGGTGAGGATCAAATATGACGTTGAAAAGGGTTTTTAAATGTATACAAACATGGAAAAGACGTAATTTTCCCTCATGTGAGGGCTATGTGCCATGATTTTATAGATTTTTTGAATTACGTAAGCCCTACGGACCAAAATTTGATAACACAGAAACTAGATATGATGATTTGACAAAATATTTGTTCTTGGACTAGATTGGTTAAAGTTCCCAAACATCAAGACCAAATGATATGTTTACTAATATATTTCTATGATAAATGTGCCCCAAAAATATTAATTAGGTTATTCTTTATGTACATAAGAGGGGTCGTATATATGTTTTATAATAAATAATAGAGTAAATTATATCTTCAACCAACAACCCTCTTTAGGTTTTGGGCCTCGTATTTCAAAGAAACAATCTAAATACTATCTTTTAACTTCCATAATAATATTAAAAACCCTAATATATCTTATGTAATGATTGATTTGTACTCAAGCTGTTTGGTGTATGCTTTGGGTGGATTAATTTGGAACAGTTGGGCTCGGCCGACCCAAGTTCTAATTAGGCCCGGTTTAGTTAGATTATTAACTAAAGAGTTTAACCTTAATTGTAGTCTATATATACTTCTTATTGTACTTTTAATCTTTATCACTCAATAAAAGAAAAACCCTAGTTGCCCCAAGAGCACGTATGTTGCACATCGCAACCGAACCTCTATAAATCTCGTGTCTTTGTTTATTGTTCTTAATTTGTGTGTTTCGTACAAGTTGATCCTAACAACTGGTATTAGAGCTTTAGGCTCTTGTTTACTGTTTAAATCTTCCCTCTGTTTCTGGGGAAATTTTTTTGAAGATTCCATATGAAACACGAATTAGGGTTTCTGCGCCGTTGGTCTCCAGTCGAGCAGAATCTTTGTCGTCGCCTGCTTTTGTCGAATTAGGGTTTTGTTCTGCCGTCGTCTGGGGTTTTTGATAGCCTGCTCTGTTCAAAACTCAGGTGCATTATTAAACTCGTTTGCTTTTGTTTTTTTTTTGAAACTAATTTCATAGAATAGTAATCAATTGAACAACACTCAAGTTCAGGTAGCCGGCCACAGTTGTGTTTGTTACTATTCTCAGTTCTGACTTGACTATTCTGCGGTTTAGAATAATGGCTGAGGACGAGAAAACAAGAATTGAGAAATTTGATGGTCATGATTTCAGCTGGTGGAAGATGCAAATCGAGGATTTGTTAGTTCGGAAGGATCTGGAAGCCACTTTGTTTGGAAAGAAACCGGATAAGACTTTCGATGAAGACTGGGTTGCTCTTGACATAAAAGTTGTCATAAGACTTTCTTTATCAAAGAATGTTGCTTTCAACATTCTGAAGGAGAAAACAGCTAAAGGCATCATGGATGCATTGTCAAACATGTATGAGAAATCTTCTGCTACAAATAAAGTCTTTCTTATTAGAGAACTGGTGAACATGAGACTGAAGGAAGGAGGATATGTTAATACTCATATCAGCAACTTTAATACTGTCATCTCTTGATTACTGTCTGTCAATATAAAATTCGATGATGAAGTTTAGGCATTGCTATTTTTGTCTTCTTTACTAGAAAGTTGGTCAGGAACTGTCACTGCAGTTAATAGTTCATCCGAAACTACTAAGCTTACTACCGATGCAATTTGGGATTTGATTCCGGGGGAGGATATTAGGCGAAGAGCTTCAGGAGAATCATCGAGTGCTTTACTAAGCGTTGAAATGAGAGGAAGAAAGAAAGAAAGAGGGCTAGTGGAGGAAGATCAAAATCCAGATGAGGGGTCAGTCAAAGCCCTGGAAAGATATCCAGTGTTGGAACTGTAAAGAAACTGGCCATTTCAGATGTCGATGTCTAAATCTGTCTGCCTCAAAAGATAAGAAGGAAGTCAATGTAGCTGCTGAGGATTCTGATTCTGATGCTCTCATCTGTTGTCTGGAGAACTCAACTGAGTCATGGATTATGGATTTCAGTGCATCTTTTCATGCTACTCTAGGACAAAGTCGATGAAGAATCTCCGAACAAGTAATTTTGGCAAAGTTCGGTTGGCAAACAACCACACTCTTGATGTTATAGGTTTGGGAGATATTGATCTGAAAACCTCATTGGGCACCTCGTGGACGTTAAAGGATGTTCGGGTCATTCCTAGCTTGAGAAAGAAGCTAATCTCTATTGGGCAGTTAGATGATCAGGGATATGATGTCATGTTCGGCGGGGGACAATGGAAGGTAGTAAAGGGGAACCTTGTGATCGCAAGAAGCAAGAAGAGGGGAACTCTTTACATGACGGAAGTTCCAGTAGATGGGATAAACTCGATGACCAGCGGACCGAGTTAATTCAGTTTGTGGCACCAACGACTTAGTCATATGAGTGAAAAAGGAATGAAAATGCTCGTTGCTAAAGGTAAGCTTCCAGAACTTAAGAAGGTTGAATCGGAATTCTGTGAACCTTGTATCTTTGGGGAAAAAAGAATCTTTTGTGAAAACGGGGAAGGCGCCAAAAGCTCATAAATTAGAACTTGTTCACACGGATGTATTCGGACTAACCTCGGTTCATCTCTGGGAGGAGCTCATTACTATGTCATCTTCATAGACGATTCAACAAGCAAGGTATGGGTCTATTTTCTTAAAAATAAATTTGATGTTCTTTATACTTCTAAGAAATGGAAAACTGCTATTGAATTGGAAACTGATTTGAAGCTAAAATGTCTGAAGTCCGACAACGGAGGAGAATACATAAGCGTTGAGTTCCTTGATTACTGTGTTGAAAACGGTATTCGGATGATAAAGACAGTTCCAGGCACTCCGGAATAAAATGGAGTGGCGGAAAGAATGAACAGAACGTTAAATAAGAGAGCCAGAAGTATGAGACTTAATTGTGGGCTTCCAAAGTTGTTCTGGGCTGATGCAGTTAACACCGCTGCCTACTTAATTAACCGGAAATTGTTGGTACCGTTGGGATTCAAATACCAGAAAAAGAATGTAGAGGGGAAGCAGTCAAATACGGGCATTTATAAGTTTTTGGGTGCAATGCCTACGATCTAATGAAAGATGGTGATAAACTTGATGCTAAAGCTAAGAAATACATCTTCATTGGATATGGGTCGGATACTATGGGCTATAGGCTTTGGAATTTTGAAAGCAAAAAGGTAGTTAGAAGCAAGCATGCTATATTCAATGAGGCTAAGTTGTATAAAGATAGAATTTTAGCAAACTCACAAGTTTAGAAAGAGCAGGTTGAATTTGAAATTGATGCAAACAAACAAACAACACAGCCAATCATTGAATTAGACATTGAAATTGAAGTTCCTGAGTTTGAAAATAATGATATGGATGGAGATGAAAAAGCAGTGGGAGCCTTTGATAGTGGGAGTTTAGAGTCTGATGATGAACAATCCCCGCAAAGTCCAGACCAGTCTCAAAATTGCGTTAGGAGGTCCACAGGAGTCTCCAAACAACTAGAGAGGTATAGTCCTTCAGTTAACTATCTTCTATTAACTGAAAATGGTGAACAAAACATGGGTACTAACCAAGCTTCTGCCATATAAAAGAGCTCTACACAATAAATGGGTCTTCAGGGTCAAGGAAGAACATGATGGGTCTAAGCGATACAAAGCTCGCTTAGTAGTCAAGGGTTTTCAGCAAAAGAAGGGGGTTGACTACGATGAGATCTTCTTGCCAGTTATGAAAATGACAACCATCAGATTGGTTCTAAGTCTGGTAGCTGCAGAGGGCTTACATCTAGAACAATTAGATGTTAAGACAATATTCTTACACGGTGACCTTGACGAAGAAATTTATATGACACAACCGGAAGGGTTTTGAGTTGTTTGGAAAGAAAACTGGGTCTGCAAATTGGAAACGAGCTTGTATGGTTTAAAATAGGCACCCAGGTAGTGGTACTTGAAGTTTGATAACTTCATGGAAAGGTCGGGGTACAAGAAATGTCAAATGGATCATTGCTGCTATTGAAGAGGTTCAAGAGCTCTTATATCTTTCTAATACTCTATGTAGATGATATGTTGATTGCGGGGTCAGATATGAAAGAGATATGCATTAAAGAAAGAAATGTCCAAAGAATTTAAGATGAAAGACTTGGGTCCAGCTAAACAGATACTCGGGATGAGCATTATCAGAAATAAAAAGGATGGATCTTTAACACTATCCCAAGAAAAATACATAGGGTGTCAGGTTAATCTTGACGGGTCAAGATGGGTCACGAACCGGGTCGGTTTATTGTTTGTTTTTATTTATTAGTATTTTAGTTTTAATAGATTGTTTGTTGAATTATTGTGCTTTTGACCAAGTCTTTGTTTGTACGTGGAAACGTGGAATAGTGGAATAGTGATAAAACAAAGTTGATAGTTTAGTAACTAGTGGATACCATGATTCCACGTTGAGAAAGGCTATTTATAGCTTATTTGTTTAATGAATGAAAATGTACTTTCTCTTCCAAATATGCAGTTCACTTTTTTATTATGTTATTCAATATAAACACAAAGCTCATAACAAAACTCAGATTGACAATCAAAGAAGAGTAGACTTGGTACCAACACTTGGTATCAGAGCTTCAGGGCTCGGGTTGATTAAGAGGAGAAAGAGGCGTTCCATGTGAGTAAAGAAAGAAGGCGTGAAGACCGGCTGCAGCAAAGACCGAAGAAAGAGACCGACGTTGGAAAGGAAGAACCGACGAGAAGAAAGAGAGACCGTGGCCGGAAAGGGAGTTCTGACGAGAGACCGAAATAACCGTTGCAAAAGACCGGAGGAACCTAGACCGAGAAAGGTTAAACCGAGACCGAAAGAGACAATCGTGACCGGCGGTTTGCTTGAGAAAGAAAGTTAGATTGAGAAGAGTAATCTGCTACAGAAAGATGGCGGAGAAAAGCAAGAAATTGTGGTTCGTGAGCAAGGTAACGTACCGCTTCAATGCCCTAAATTAACCGAGACTAATTACACTACTTGGTCTATTATGATTGAAACCGTGTTAAGGGCATATGGACATTGGGATGCTATAACTAAAGATGAGGTTGATGAGAAGAAGAATTATACCACTAAAGGTATAATTTATCAAACTCTTCCGGAGAATGTTCTCTTGCAGGTTGCTAAACACAAGAATGTGAAAGATGTTTGGGAATCAATTCGGGTTCGTTATCTAGGAGCCGAACGAGTACAAAAGGCAAGGTTACAAACCTTAAGAAATGAATTGGAGATGCTAAAGATGAAAGACAATGAATCAATCAATGACTTTTCGGGATGAGGTATCACTTTATTAGAGGATTGATCAGTGATGGAGCAATTAGTTTGAAGAAAATCTCAGGTGCGAAGAATCCAGCTGATATGTTTACCAATCCGTGGTGCTGGATAAGCTGAAGCTTTGCATAGCTTCAGCTGGCCTTCATGAACAATGTTGAGAAGGTGGGGGTAGCTAGGGGGTGCAAAAATCAGAGGGATTTTACAGAAGTACAAAGAAGCGGAGTGCAGTAGAACGTGTTTTGAAGCCTCCAAGTGGGAGAATTGTTGGGTGTAGGCTTCGGGTGGATTAATTTGGAACATTTGGGCTCGGCTGGCCCAAGTTCTAATTAGGCCGAGTTTAGTTAGATTATTAACTAGGGTTTAACCCTAATTGTAGTCTATATATACTTCTTATTGTACTTGTAATCTTTATCACTCAATAAAAGAAAAACCCTAGTGCCCCAAGAGGACGTAGGTCGCACATCGCAACTGAACCTCTATAAATCTCGTGTCTCTGTTTATTGTTTATTGTTCTTAATTCGTGTGTTTCGTACAAGTTTGATCCTAACACAAACACCCAAACAATGTCCGATTTGTACCCAAAAACCCAAACAAATGACAATATTTGGTCAATAGGCGCCTTCGTCTTCACCAACATCTTGACTCCAGTGTCAACATCTTTGATCGATGTGTATTTCAATGGTGCGACAATGATGGTGGAGGTGCAATTAACACCTTGACTCTCAAACACCCAAACAAATGACTATTCGATAAATTTCCAGCTCAAGAGGTTGCCAAGGGGATTTGTGATGGCTTTAGAAGTGTTCTTAGATGGTGGTTATTGTTAACACTGACAATGGTTGTCGGATGATGGAGGGAGGCTGGTGGTGGACATTGACAATAGGGGGGATTAGATGATGATTGTAGGATGATGATGAGTGGGGTATTATGGTAGTTTAATATTTTTTTATTATTTTATGATCTAGTGGTATATTAGTCTTTTTACCTTGATTTAACAGGACTACACAAACGGTGGTATTAGTGGTGTGGATGGAACTAAAAGCAAGTCTCAAATTATTGTAGATGTTAGTGTAATAAATAAACTATTAGATTGAAAACATAAGTGCTTCAAACTATACGGACTAAAACTGTAATTTACTCTAAATACTAAAAGCTCTACTCTGATCCACGGTTCTTTTTGCCACCATTTTTTTACCTATTGTTGGGAATGCTCAAGATAGGCTTAAAGCCAAGTACGAAAAGTTAACCTTTACATCTCATGACAGCAAACACTTTCCTAGGCATCATCAATATTCATGGCCAATCAATCATTTGGTTTGGGATGACTTCAGATCAGTGATTCCTTATGCGAAAAGTATCAGCATTCTGTGAGAAATGAAAGTAAATGTGTTAGGCTGATATAGGGTGCAATATGGGCATGGATGGGTTTGGCAATCGTAGGGTGGTATTAAACAGTCAGGTCATGTTTGGGCTGGCTCACAAACAGCTTTTTTTTAGTTTTATTAAAACTTAATGTGTTAAATTTTATTACAAAACTGTTGTTAATCATATATTCTTAATGATTTGTTTAAGAGGTTCTTTTTGTTTAAATGCACTTTGGATGACTTTTGACTTGTTTTCTGTATGTTTAAACATTCTATTGTAAGCCTTCTGAGCCAACATAACCAATTTATAATCAAATGGGGTGAATGTTAACTATGGTTTCTGTGTACTACACACTAGCAATTTTACTAATTACGTTATATTGATCAATAATTTAATAATTATCTCTAATCATATATTCCAGTCAAGCTGAATGCAAATCGGACAGTCATTGGGATGCTTCGTGGTTTTGATCAGTTCATGAACCTCGTCATCGACAACACGGTGGAAGTCAATGGTCAAGAGAAAAATGATATTGGCATGGTGGTAAGTCTCAGATTCTAGCAAAATGGGTGGGTTGGGTAACGTCTAATTTTGGTATTGATTTTGTCAACCTAAACACTTGCAGCCAAAAAGTTCTAAAAAAATTTACAATTTAGTGTCACCTTCACTTTTGACATTATTACCTTCAAGTACTTAGTAAACGTTTGCTTTACCTGTTTCACTCTTAACTCTGTTCAACTCATTAGTCATAAATTTGAGATCAAACAAGCTATCATAATCTGATACAATTTCGTACTTGTGCAGGTTATAAGAGGTAACAGTGTTGTCACTGTTGAAGCTCTTGAGCCCATCAACAAAGCACAGTAATCAACTTCGTGTCACGAATCTGTTAGTGTATGATTGGTTTTATGCTGATTTACACCTACTAGACAAATCTGTTACTATCTTTCGTATGTACTAGGGATATTTGCATTCAGACTTGTAGAATTTAAGAATTTGAATTATGGTTCTATTTTAGTTATGTCCTTCTCAAGAAACAATGTGAAAGGGCAAAAGGTGGATTTTGGGCAAAAGGTGGATTTTGGGCAAAAAGCCATTTAGCAAAAAGGAATGTTGTTCTTTTGAAATTTGATTTTTATCAACGGTTATTATTTTGGGTATGACAAACAGATAAACGTCCGAAACGGCTATTATTATGGATGACTTTATCTTTTAGTATAAAAGGGCTTGAATTCTCTTTTTCTCAACAAGCTGCACCTCCTACCTTTGTCCTATTCACATTGGGGCTAAGTTTATGCTTAGTAGGGCTGATTTTGACTAATTTAAAATGTGGGTTGAGCCACAACTCCAACTGTTATCTAATATCTTAAAAAAAGTAGTTTTTCTCATTTTTTTAAAACTTGATATTTTGGATATTAACTTTATATATAGAAGTAAGTTTGTCTTGAGGACATTTTGGTGGTTAATCTTCTACAACTGAAAGATTGAGGGTTTAAAATCTAACAGAATAAAGATTGAAGGATTTAATGTAGCATAGTTCAGTCGTATATTTATTCTTGAAAAACTAGGAGTTGCAGTTTAAACAATTTATAAGTTAATTCACCTTTATGTATAAAAAAATCACATAATAATATATGAATATATTTAGATTATACAAGGAGATAAGTGGGGTTAATTCAGGTATTTGCATAATTTTCTTTATGAGCATTCACATCTCGTTATTTAATTTCTTATATTATATAGAATGAGCGTTAGTCATTGTTAATAGAGGATAGAGAAAAAATGTTATTATTTATCTGTATATTTAAGAAAACATTGTTTAATTCATATAATGTTTTTAATATTTTTGAAAATGATTGTGAGTGGATTAAAAAGTAAAAAATAAAGTTATAAAAATTTACTATTTAATTAAAAAAAAGAAAATTAATTATTTTAATGTAATTATAAAAATAAAGATAAAGAATTATTTGTGAATGCTATAAAATAATTACAATATATGATAGGTGTGAAATTATTTTGCATATCAATTTTATGGAATAATCATCTTTTTGGTTTGCATCACACTCATAAAAAGCAATAGGTGTGATGAGTTTTATTTTCGTCCGAGATAGGTGTGTACATTTTTTTGGAGTCATTCCTTATTAAGGAGAATTTCATATTTGGAGTGTTCACTAGACAAATTACATTGAAAAATTCATCTAATAAAATGAAAGTGTTTTTAATCACAAGATCATTTTCGGTTGGTTTGTGACTAATGTTTATTAAACATATTGAGATATTTTTCTAAGTCATAATCGTCTTAAAGGTTAACTAAGGGTGAACATGGTTTGGTTATAAGCCAAAATCAAACCTATAATAAAAATCTTAGTTTTTATTTATAGAAGTTTAATTAATTTGGATATTGAAAAAGTTGGTTATGACTCAAAACTGAATCTAGATGTAACACTGTCGAATCTCACATATATCATAGGTAAGAGATGTTTTTAAAAAAAAATTTCTCACCTTAAATGATTCACCTCAAATGTATGATACATTAGAGAATTCACATCCCATTTTTTTAATCTTCATCCTTATAATTACCCTAAAACAATTATTTTTTTTCTATTTTTTCAGTTAAATAATATTTTTATACCTTTATTACTATTTTTTCACTCTTCTCCACTCAGAACTACTTTAAAAAGTATTAAAAATATTATAAAATTGAATAGTGTTTTCACAAATACTTTAAAAAGTATTAAAAATATTATAAAGTTGAATAGTGTTTTTACAAATATACAATAAAAGTAATATTTGTAGCGTTCACTAGACAAATTCATTGAAAAAAAATCGTCTAATAAAATGGAAGTGTTTTTAATCACAAGATCATTTGCGGTTTGTTTGGATCGTCTATACTTATGAATGATGATGTATATTATAAACTATTAGTACGTTGAGAAATTTGTTGGACATATCGATGGTTTTAATAGCCATTGGGTCATTATGTTATTGGTGTGACTAATGTGTATTAGACACATTGATTTTTCGAAGTCCTAATCATCGTAAACGTTGTAACTAAGGGTGAACATGGTTTGGTTATAAGCCAAAATCAAACCTATAATAAAAATCTTAGTTTTTATTTATAAAGGTTCAATTAATTTGGATATTGAAAAAGTTGGTTACGACTCAAAACTGAACCTAGATGTAACACTCTGTCGAATCTCACATATATCATAGATAAGAGAGGTTTTTATAAAAAAATGTCTCACCTTAAGTGATTTCGCCTCAAATGTATGATACATTAGAGAATTCACATCCCAATTTTTTTTTATCTTCATACTTATAATTACCCTAAAACAACTATTTTCTCTATTTTTTTAGTTAAATAATATTTTTATACCTTTATCACTACTTTTTCACTCTTCTCCACTCACAACTACTTTAAAAAATATTAAAAATGTTGCACCCTGAAAGGATCATACATGCCAACTCAATGGGTGAATTGATGATTGCTCAGCTGGAATCCCACAAGTCCAAGAAGAAATGCGGATGAAAATCTGCTAAGGAAAAGACAGTGTTATCTTTCACATTAGTTAATGCAGAAGACATAACTCTGATGCGGACAAGTGTTTACTCTACCGCATTGACTAATGCGGAAGACATAATACTAATGCTGAAGAACAAGTTACTCTTTCGTATTGACTAATGCGGAAGAACAAAAGAAGATGCGGACAAGACTTTGCTCATCCGCATTGACAAATGCGGATGACCGACCAAATGCGCATAAGTATTTGTTCATCCGCATTAACCAATGCGGATGACCAACTTACTAATGCGGATGATCAAATGGAGATGCTGATCAAGATTATCTCATCTGCATTTGTCAATTCGGATGAACAAGCAGAGATGCGAATCAAGACTTAGACTAGTTTATGATGTAATAGGTCAGGGGTAGTTTAGTCATTTTGTAAAGGCATCTTGTCTGCCTATATATAGAATAGTTGACCTCATACTGAGGTGACGGCTGATAGATAGAGAATTTTTGTTGTAATCATTCTCTGTAATTTATCAACTTTCATATATCAATACAAACAACATTTATGAGTATTTTTCTTGCTTTGAATGTTCTTTGATTGTGTGTTTCCGCCACTCAATCATTGACTTGATTATCATATTCGATTCACAGTAAGAATATCACTCTTACTTAACCCCAGTCAATTGGTATCAGAGCTTTGGCTCTCGATTCTCTTTTAGATCTGGGCACAGACTGAATAGAATTCGATTGATCTGGTAATCAAGTTGCTAGTAGTGGATATCATCATCTCTACTTAGTAAACAGCAAGAATACTCCTGTCAAACAACAAGAAAATCATACAGAACTCATTCTGAACCTCGAAAGAACTGCTTGAACAAGTTGGACTCATCAAACATAATCAATCTTAAAATCAACTAAATCTATTCTAACACAAATCAACATGGATTCTAACAGTTACTCTGAACTTGGTCATACACCTAAACCTCCCATGCTTAAACACAAATCTGAGTTTAAACAGTGGAGAATAAGGTTTAGAAATTATATCACAGGTGTAGATCCTGATTTTTGGATCTCAATATGTAAGGGTCCACACATCCCTGTTACTCTATCAACAGCTCAAGCTGCACTTTACAAGACTGCTAGAATACCCATTGAAGACTTAACTCTGGATGAAGATGACTATAAGAAAATCAAGATTGACCTCAAAGCATACTCAATTTTGACTCAAGCACTCAAGATGGATGTGCTGAAAAGATTGGAAAAGTATGGAACTACTAAAGATGTTTGGGATGCACTGAAAATTATGTGTGAAGGAAGCAGTGAGGTGGCTGAAATTAACAAAGACAAGCTTGTCAATCAGTATGAAACCTTCCATCACACCAAAGGAGAATCCATATCAAAACAACTGCACAGATTTATACAGTTGGTGAATGACTTGGAAATCATGGGAGTTTCTTAGAAAATTAAAGAACTTAACAAGAAAATGCTTCACAGTCTCCCTGAAAGCTGGAAGCAGAATGTCACCATGCTAAAAAATACTCTTGATCTTCAGAGTACCACTCTAGACATTATGATAGCCAAAATTGAAGCTTTGGAACTTGATGAACGAAGCAGAAACCTGAGTGGACCAAGAGTGATTGAGGCCTACAAATTTCCTTCAGAATCTCATTCTGTTGAAAATGCTTTCATCATGAGGAAGATGATTTCATCTCATCAAGAGATCAAATGAACAATACTGGGTTCATTGTAACTCCACCATTCAATCATCTATCAACTTCATCACAAGCACCTAAAGTCTCCACTGCTCCTCAAACCTCTCCTGAAGACTCAAGATCAGAAGAGCAAAAGGCAACTTACAATGCCTTTGTTGCAAGCTTTGAAGCCTACCTGGGAGGAAGATTCACTTCTGCCCACCTAATTTAGGAAGATTTGGAAGAAATGGATCCTGATGATGTTGAGGAAATGGATCTATAGTGGCAAATGACAATGATTGCCATGAGAGCCAAGAAATTCTTCAGAAAAGGAAGAAAGCTGAGCTTGAATGAGAACACAAAACTTGGATATGATAAATCCAAGGTGAAATGCTTCAACTGTGGCATGACTGGCCATTTCTCGAGAGAGTGCAATGCCCCCAAAAGAAACAACTATCAAAGGAACTCTCCAAGCCAATCATCATCACAACCCAACTCAAGCTATCACTCCAACAATCAACAACAGTAGTATCATCATTCTCATCATGAACAAACATACCAGAATCAACCACAACTGACAAATCAAGCTCATGCAAGCAGTCAGCTTTCTGCCAGTGCCCTTGTGATAAAACAAGATGGGATATATGACTGGAGTGTGTATGCTGAGGAAGTCAAGCCTCAATTCCAAAATCATGCTCTTATGGCTCACATCAACGATGGACCATCTTCAATGCCTACTGAGGTAAAAACTAACCTTTGTAGTGAAAAATGCATTAATGAATTACAAGAGTACAGGGAACACAACCAAAACTGGCAGATAAAATTGCAGAAGAAAAAGTGAAGTCAGAAATGATGAAGAGAGAACTAAAAAGTTTTGAAATAAAATCAAATCTCTCATTTTGACATAGAAAAATTGCATGGTGAGAAATACACTCTTGCAGCTGAAAATGAGCTACTTACTGAAAAGTTAGCTCAAGATAAAACTCAACAATCTATGACTAAAGTGAAACTTGAAAAGTTTCAAATGTCTTCAGTCAAGCTGCAAGAGATGCTGGATTCCCAAAAGGATCCAAAGGACATGTCAGGGATTGGGTATAATTCATGTCCTCCACCATACAATGACAATTACACTGTCATGCCTGAATCTGTCTCACTCTCTGAATCAATTGAACCTAAAACTATGGAACCTAAATCAGTAGTGAAACAAGTGACAAATCCTCAAAACAAACCTGATGTATATTTTGAAACCAATGAGGATAAAATCAAGTTAGGTCACCCAATCAAAATCAAAGAGTGTTCAGACAAGACAGTGAGTGTCATGAAACCATCAAGCTCTGTAAAAGCAATTGTACCTTTTATAAAATTCATACCATCTGTTTTACAAGGCAAAAAGAAATATGTCAAGATAGTGAAACCCACTACTTAGAGTAGTTCTGATAATGAGATTATATCTCCACGAAATTCAAGCAAATCAGAAAAGGTTTCACTCAAAAAGAAACAAACTGTAAAACTAAGTTCAACACATAAAACTTCATTAGACCCTTAGTCATCAAGGTTAAGGCAAGGAGTTGGGTTTGATATCTGTAACAAGGAACATCTTGACCATCATGGCTTGGGTTCCTTATTCTAGTTAGTTCTTTTTGCTTGTAGGTTCATCCACACAGGTCTAATAGCCTATGGTACGTAGACAGTGGATGCTCCCGACACATGACTGGAGATCATTCCCTCCTTCATGATTTCAAGTACATACAAGGAACTCTATGGCATTCGGTGGAGATTTAGAAGGTGGTAGAATTACATGAGAAGGATCTGTGACAAACGGGATGCTGAGCTTTGACAGAGTGAATTACTGTGAACAACTGAATTTCAATCTGCTAAGCGTATCTCAGATCTACGACAAAAAATATTCCACTCACTTTACAGACACTCACTGCTACAAAAAATAATAAGAAATGGTAATGGTACAGAGTTCAAAAATGAAAATATGAGTTCCTTTTGTGCAACCAAAGGCATTGCTCATCAATTCAGTACAGCTAGAACTCCTTAACAAAATGGGGTAGCTGAAAGGCAAAATAGAACACTAATTGAAGCAACAAGAACGATGCTAGCCGATGCTAAACTGCCAATCCCCTTCTGGGCAGAAGCAGTTAACACATCGTGCTTTGTGCAAAATCGAAATCTGATTGTTAAAAAAAGTAACATGACACCTTATGAACTGATATTTCATAGGAAACCATTTATTGGATTCCTCAAATCATTTGGTTGTCCAGTCTTAATATTAAACACCCGTGATCATTTGGGAAAATTTTCATCCAAGTCTGATGAAGGATTCTTTGTAGGTTATTCTTCTGTCTCAAAGGCTTATAGAGTGTTCAATCCTAGACTGTACATTATTGATGAATCTACAAATGTTCAATTCAAAGAACATTCGTTTCCCAAATCTACAAATGGTCCTGACTGATTGTTTGATATTGACACATTTACAAAATCATTTGACCAATTTCACTTGTCTGGTGCAGGAAATATACATTCAGATGGTACTTCATCAACTGTAGAAAGAAGAGATAATTATCCATTGATTCCACCTACATTTGATGAACATATGAATGAAGATGTTCCTCTTCAAGCCGATCCCATCAGACAACTATCATAAAACCTTAGTGTTTCTTCTGAAGAAGGTCCCAACCTGGTACCATCTCTCTCAGATGACTTGTCAAATGAGATCAGAAATCAAAAACAGGCTTCTCATCCAGTAGAAACACAAGGTACATCAAATGATGCAAGCAATCTCAGTGCTGTTGAAGATGTAGCAGTTATTGAAACAAAAGTTGACAATCTTCATAATTCAACAACAATACAAGATGAATGTGCCTCTGACCATAATGAACTGAATGTCTCCAATATTGATGTAACTATTGCTGGTGACACCATTCCAACCACAAGAATACACAAGAATCATCCAGTTGAAACCATTATTGGTGATCTTAATGAGAGGGTGACAAGAAGGAAGTCCAGTATTGCAAACATCTATTTGTTCTCATGCTTTCTATGTCAAACAGTACCCAAAAACATCAAAGAGGCACTTCAAGACAATAGTTGGATTGAAGCAATGTAGGAAGAATTCCTCCGATTCAAGAAGCAAGAAGTATGGCAGCTGGTAGATCTTCTGAAGGACAATACCCTATCGGTACCAGATGGCTGTACAGGAACAAGACTGATGATTGAGGGATAGTCATCAGAAATAAAGCAAGACTAGTGGCACAAGGATGCACTCAGGAAGAAGGAATAGACTACGATGAAGTGTTTGCTCCTGTTGCCAGACTAGAAGCAATCAGAATCTTCTTGCATATTCTGCGTCCATGAAATTTACTATTTATCAAATGAATGTAAAGTGTGCCTTCCTGTATGGAAAGATTGCTGAAGAAGTCTATGTGAGTCAACCACCTGCCTTTGAAGATCCAGATTTCCCTCACAGAGTTTACAAGCTTGACAAAGCTCTGTATGGTCTTCATCAAGCACCAAGAAAATGGTACGAGACTCTATCATCCTTTCTTCTTGAACATGGGTATGAAAGAGGAAAGATTGATCAAACTCTCTTCAAAAGAATAAGAGGAAAAGACATGCTGTTAGTCCAGATCTACGTGGATGACATTATATATGGCTTGACAAACAAGCAACTCTGCAAAGAATTTGAAGACCTTATGCATTCAAAGTTTCAAATGAGTGCTATGGGGGAACTCACCTTCTTTCTAGGGGTGCAAGTCCAACAAACAGCAGATGGAATCTTCATAAACCAATCAAAATATGTAGAAACCATGTTGAAGAAATTTCACTTTGTTGACTGTCAGTCTATCAGAACTCCTGTGGATACTAAAGTAAAGATTGGACCTGACCCTGAAGGCAAATCTGTGGATCAGACTAACTATCGATCAATGATAGGTTCACTTATGTATCTAACAGCCAGTAGGCCTGACATTATGTTTGGTGTTTGTGTGTGTGCCAGATATCAAGCTGATCAAAAGAATCACATGTGAACACAGTCAAGAGGATATTCAGATATCTAAAGGGCAAGCCAGCTCTTGGGTTATGGTATCCAAAGGAAGGAGAATTTAATCTCTATGCCTACACAGATAGTGATTATGGAGGATACAACTTCAATAGAAAATCCACTTCTGGAGGTTGTCAATTTCGTGGTCCCATATTAGTATCCTGGCAATGCAAGAAGCAGACAAATGTGTCTGTGTCCATAGCAGAAGCTGAGTATATTGCTGCATCAGCATGTTGCTCTCAAGTTCTCTGGATTCAAAACCAGATGCTTGATTATGGTTTTGACTTCTTGCACACATCAATTTCTATTGACAACACATCTGCTGTCTTTATAACTAATAATCTAGTTCAGCACTCAAAAACAAAACATATTGAGATCAGATATCATTTTTTGAGGCACTGTGCTGAAAAGGGTTTAATCAAATGATTCAAGTACCAACTGAAAATCAATTAGCTGATTTGTTTACCAAGGCATTTGAACCCAGTAGGTTTGAATTTCTGGTTCAATCAATTGGCATGATTAACCTTGAGTAAAAACTATGAAAAACATCAAAACAATTTAAAACATCAGAAAAACCACAAAAAGAAATCAAGTTTGATGAAGACAAGAATTCTTTGGGAATGATATAATTATAGTTTTATATCATTCACTGTGCTTAATTTCAAAATGTTAAAGACTAAAATGACTTACCAGATATGTTGGTAGGCTCAACTTGGAAGAAAAGATACATGCAGTGATGAATTAAAGACATATTCATTGTGAAACACTCATCACAAATTACAGGTATGTATTGGCTTATCTAAATGCATGTGTGTGTAGTACCCTAAACACACAAGGTAATGATACTTTATGAATCTCTTTCACCACATCATGTTTCATCTTTTTTTTGTTGAGCAAAGACCTGATGAAACTTGCACATAGTGTAGATGTCATGATCCAAAAGATTCCCAATGTGGAACACATCCAAAATTGGAAGAATCAATAAAGTAATACATTCCAAGTGAATGAACAAAAGAATCCTATCATGGATCACCTTCCAAAGTGAAGTGAAAATAATCCCAATGTGATCAACATGAAAAAGGATCAAATTAAAAGAATCCCAAAGGATCAGTGAAAATGAGATTTCATGACTTAAGTAACCTGGTAAGAAAAGTTGTGAAAAAGTTCTACCATGCATTGTATAAGGAGGGTGATCATTTCATGCTTATGTGTCCGAGGTACACATAAAATAATTAATCAACAAAACATGATAAAAGTCATTTGCATCAAAATATCAACCATGTATGGGTTTAAGAGGACAAACATACCTTCAATCTTCAAGTTCATAATCATGTCCATTTAATCATAAAAGATGCACAAGTGTAATGTAAGACTGATATGATCCCAACAAAGAGATTTTTATCTTCATTATTAATATTAATCAAAATAATATTCAAAAAGTTTTAAATCTTTAAGGTTTCTCTCCAAATGTGGATATAAACTTTAGGGGGAGTAATTTAAAATTTTTGAGTAAGTCCAAATTTTTGTTTATTAACTTAATTTTGAAAAACAAAACAAAAAGAATTTTAGTTGGTGTTGTTGCAATAAGTCATACCATTATATCTCAGAGTCTTCAACTCCATAAATTTGATCCTAAGGTGGATGCAGGGTATTTTCTTGGTTATTCATCTACTTGCAAGGCATACAGAGTCTTCAACTGCAGAACAAAGATAGTTGAAGAAACTTTGCATGTGAAGTTTATGAATCTCCTATGGACAAGATTCCACAAAACCCTGTGGAGTTATTTGATTTGGACATACTGCAATATGTTCCTTATCAACCTCCAGCTGTTGCAGATCCTGTGGATAAATCATCTTCTGCAGCATGTCTTCCACCTGGTGGTATTGATGATGATGATGATAATATCAATACTCACCTATTCAAGTTTAGTGACCAACTGCCTGTGTCTACTAAATTTGATGTTCCTGTAGCTTCAGCAGTTCCATCCACAACAAATGCTGATGAGATCTCTGTTTCCTCTACATCTTTTGAGTTACCATCTAATTCTTGGTTTCAAGAGTCTGCATCAACATCTGCTGCTGCTGAAGGTCCTACAAACACTTGCACAGATCTCATTGTTTATCAAGAACTGAAGAATCACCCCATGTCTCAGATTATTGGTGATATCAATGCTGGTGTTTCAACAAGAAGTCAATTGTCTAACTTCTGCTTCTATGCTCTCTTCATCAGTCAGCTAGAGCCAAAGAACTACCATGTTGCTTTGAGAGACAATGGATGGGTAAGCTATGCAGCTTGAGCTACTTCAGTTCAAGAAACAACAAGTGTGGGAACTGGTTCCTCTTCCCCCAGGTAAGTGTGCAATAGGCACTAAATGGGTGTTTAGGAATAAAACTGATGAAAATGGTCTTATTGTTAAGAACAAAGCTAGACTGGTTGTACAGGGGTTTTCACAAGAAGAAGGTATTGACTATGATGAAACCTTTTCCCCTGTAGCCAGACTAGAGGCAATCCGATTGTTTTTAGCCTATGCTGCATTCCACAATCTTAAAGTTTTTCAAATGGATGTCAAAAGTGCATTTTTATATGGTAAAATAAAGGAAGAAGTCTATGTGTGTCAACCACCAGGCTTTGAGGATAATAAACATCCTGAATGGGTGTATAAACTTGATAAGGCTCTTTATGGGTTGAAACAAGATCCTAGAGCCTGGTATGAGACACTTTCTACTTTTCTTCTTAAGAATAATTTCACCAGAGGCTCCATTGATAAAACTTTGTTTATTAAGAAGGTGGATCAGCATAAGCTACTTGTTCAGATTTATGTTGATGATATCATTTTTGCATCTTCTGATCCCTAGTTGTGTGATGATTTTACAACATTAATGAAAAAGAGGTTTGAAATGAGTGCAATGGGAGAGTTACAGTTCTTTCTAGGCTTGCAAATTAAACAAAAGGCTAATGGAACCTTTATTCATCAGTCAAAATATACAAAAGATCTTTTGAATAAGTTTGATTTACAAAACTGTAAGCCCTGTTCTACTCTCATGTGCAACACCACACAACTGGGTGCTGATCAGAAAGGTAAAGCTGTTGATGAAACACTTTACAGATGTATGATTGGGTCCTTGATGTATTTAACAGTTTCTAGACCAGATATTATGTTTGTTACATGTGTTTGTGCTAGATTTCAGGCTGCTCCTAAAGAGTCTCATTTGATTGCAGTCAAGAGAATCTTTAGATATTTGCAAGGTACACAATCTCTGGGTTTATGGTATTCCACTGGACACTCTTGCAAATTAGTTGTTTTTTCAGATAGTGACTATGTAGGGTGCAAGTTAACTAGAAAGTCAACTTCTGGTGGTTGTCAATTCCTAGGCAACTGTTTGATTTCTTGGCAGAGTAAGAAACAAACATCTGTTGCTACATCAACTGCTGAGGCCGAGTACATTGCTGCTGCAAGTTGCACTTCTCAGGTACTCTGGCTTCAGAACCAACTTCTGGATTATGGCATTACAGAGACTAAGGCTCCATTATTAATGGATAGTGCTTCAGCTCTGTGTATTGTCAAAAATCCAGTCCAGCACTCTAGGACCAAACATATAGAGATCAGACATCACTTTATTTGGGATTGCTTTGAAAAAGGTCTGATTGATCCTAAGTTTGTGCCTAGTGCTGATGAGCTTGCAGATATTTTTACTAAGCCTTTGGATAGTTCTACTTTCCAAAACCTTGTGTTAAGGCTTGGTATGCTGCAGCTAGAATAAGTGACAACTACTGATGATTTCAGTACTAATTACTGGTGATCATCGGTACCCATGTCACATATAAGTACTGATGAGTTTTTTCACCTTCAGTAGTTTTTATAACTACTGACAGCTAAATGCCTCACAAGTACTGAAGTACTTTATCTGTTCCAAACTACTGATGTAGTTACAACTACTGATGTAGTTATAACTACTAAAATTAGTACAAACAGATAAGTACCGACGTCCTATGAAACACCTGAAAAGCAGATGCAAAGTCTGATGAGTAAGTGTTGAGGACAGTATGAAACAGCTGAAAGGCTATGAATTGACGAAAACTACTGAAGAGACTTTCTCTTCAGTTGTTTCTACAACTGCTGTTTCATTCTAAACAACTGAAGCAAAACCATGTCTTCAGTAGTTTTATAACTACTCATGACTAATACCAAGTCTTCAGCTGTTTACAACAACTGATGACAAAACCACTGTCTTCAGTAGTTTTCATAACTACTGATGACTCACACCAAGTCCTCAGTTGTTTCATCATCTGAAGTCAAAACCATGGTCTTCAGTAGTTTTCTAACTGCTGATGTCTAAAACCACGACTTCAGCTGTTTCAAAGTCTAATAGGGTAATACCATGTCAACAGTCGGTTTAAAACTACTGATGACTAACACCACTCCCTTCAGTCATTTTCACTCCTACCCTATAAATACCTGTCCTCTTCTCTAATGTTTCATTAGCCGTTATTTTATGAACTTCTCTCTCTCAAACATGGCGACCATGAGTCTGAAACCACGACACAACTGCGTTGCTTACCTTACAAAGTCGGCTTTCTGGAACAAATATGATAATGCCATTGACTTAATGGTGGATTCCCCATATCGCACAGCTTTTCTCTTGAATCCAACCATTTACCCTGAATCCCTCAGTCAATTCTGGTCAAATGCTTCTGTTCATACTGATGAGTCTACCGGTCAGATCTCTGTTCGGTCCCTTATCAGCCAGAAACCAGTGGTCCTTACAGCCGACATCATTCGTCAGGCATTACATCTACACGATTCCACCGCTGTGACTGCATACCCAAAGGGCACAACCGATATGTCCTTTATCAATCATGGGTATGAAGGTGATCTTCGAGCCACAACCGTTTTAAAGAAACATTTCCATGACGCTGAGAAACTCATTTTTCACATGGTAATGTCTGCTTAGCCTCCAAGACATCTTCTTGGGATCAAATGTCATCCCAATGGCAACAGGTATTGTAATTATTCTAGAACACCAACCGTTAAATTTTCTGAAATTGTGTTCCTAGAAATAAAGAACTTGGCTCAGAAACCTGTGGCAAACCGATGGCCATTATATCCCAGGTTTCTGATGGCCATTATTTTGGATGAACTAAAATCTGATGGCCTTGTTGGCCTTGGCGTCCCTGCACGAGCTGATTTGGCTGAGGTATACTCCAGGCACAACTCCGACCTTAGACTCAAAGAAGCTGCCCGAATGCTAAAACCCAAGCACAGGGAACCCACAGCTTCCTCCATCAGAACCAAAGTCCCCACTAAACCAAAACCAAAACAACCCAAAACAGCTATTCAGGGAGATGAGTCCCCTGAAGATGCTCCTGCACCACCAACGCAGGCTATACTTGCTGGCTTAAACCCCCCCAGCAGTATCAGAGACTCTACCAGCCATAGCCGCCCAGGATTCCTCTCAAAAGGAGCCTGCAGCCACCACACAAGGGGTACCCACACATCTGGGATCTTCCTCACTTGAGGAGATTGCCATTGAAGAGCACCTTCCTCCCCAGGTGCACACTGCTTCTACCCCATCACCCCATGCAACCGCCCCTCAAAGTCCAACAATAATTATTGCAAATGTGCTGACTCAGTTGCATGCCTCTCCTCCTCCCCAAAAACCACCCACAAAGGGGAGAACCACAGACATTAAGGAAGAGGATCAACATGTTTCTGACAACCCATAGCACCGGGGTTTACAAATTCTATCTCCTGGTGTAGATAGGGAGATTAGAATATCTAGTGAGGCTGCCACCTCTTCTGCATCACCACATGATCAGATTGAGGCTAGTAACATTGCTAAGACCTCACTAGAGGCAACAGCTGATGAAGGACATAGTCCTGAGGCTGGAAGTCCCCAGTTCCAAGACAAAGGGGCACATGCTACAACTGGTCTACACCCAGTGCATGTACATCCTGCTCCAAGCAGGAGGTCAGGTGATTCAGCTTCTGCTGATGATGACCTGGGCTTTTTCTATGACGTTCTAGCCCACAACACCATCCTGGAGGCTGAGGTAAGCAGACTACAAGAACTGCTTGCCAAGAAGTCTCAGGATGAGAAGGCACAAGAGAAAGCCCAGGAGTTGGAAAAAGAAAAGCAACAACAACTGATCACCTACAAAAGAAAGAAAAGTGCTGGTGATCAAACTAATGCTGAAGAAAAATCCTTGGAAGAGCTGGTAAAAGATGCAGATGACACACACAGCCGATGCATGGACAAAATCATTGAGCAACTCTTCAAGCAAGGTTTTGATACAACCACATTAGATAGTGAGATCAGGATGTTGGAAGTGGAGGAAATTCAAACCAGATGGGCTGGGTATGATGTACTGGAGAAAGAGAGATTGGAGATCATGATTCGTTTCATTGCTAAATACTTAGGAAGATCTTTGATGGAGATTCTTATTCGAAGGAGGTAACTACTGTGGAGTTGAAAAATGGCAGGATTGTGAAGTACTTATCTGAGTACTATGGTCCAGAGTTCTTATTCGAAGGAGGAGTAGAAGAACTCTCTAAGGAGGAACAAGTTGTTCTCCTTGAAGCCTATGTTCGAGAGTCATACAGACTCATTATGGGGAAGTAAATCTCATGAATGGGATAACAACTCTGTGTCCAGTTCCCCAAAACAGAGTTCCCATTCATACCTTGCCAAACAAATATCTGAGATTTCTTCCCAGGCCGGAGCTTATATGGGTCATCTCTCTACTGATCAAGAAGGAAAAAGACCAACCTTTTGCCAACAATAAGTGGGAAAATAAATAAATTAGAGGTTTTGGCTGCATTGGTTCAGGGGGAGTTTGTTGGACCAAAAGAACCAATGAGCCAAGATCAGAAAACCTCTAAGTCCCACATGATATCACAACAACTGCTGAAAGCTTCATCAGCAGTTCGACAAGTGCTGAAAACTCCAACAACTGAAGATCAAGTGCTGAAGACTTCAACAGCTGAAGACTAAAGTGCTGAAGTTCAACAGCTGAAGAACACAAGTGCTGAAGCTGAACAGCTGAGAACACAAGTGCTGAAGCTGAAGACCAAGTACTGAAGTATAACAGCTGAAGAGTCTACAAGTGCTGAAGATCAACAACTGGTGTACAACGTCTGAAGACAAAGACTGAAGACATCAGCTGATGATATCTACTGAAGTCATCAGCTGATGATACATCTGAAGTTCAAGTCTGAAGACCAAGTACTGAAGTTTCAGTAGTTTGTCACAACAGCTGAAGAGTACTTCTTCAGTAGTTGTGATATCAGTAGTTTTATGTTTTTACTTTCAGTAGTTTTGTAAAACGACTGAAGAGCTTGTTCTTCAGTCGTTGTAGTTTCAGTAGTTTTATTTTTTTCAGTAGTTATAGTAACTGATAACACTTAGTATTTTTGTAAGAAGATGTCAGCTGTTTTGACATCTTCAGTAGTTGTGTTTCAGTTGGAATAATTCTGTTAGATGTCACTATCAAGTGACATCATCAGACGTCACATATCTTATATAAGAGGTGTCGACCTAATTGTAATTGTGACATTCCGTTACCACGAAAGCGAATATTTAATGAAATATATTTGCAGAATTCTCTCTATCTATAACCGTCTTTGTTCTTCATTGAATATCGTTTCGTTCTTGTGAATTGGCTAATTCATTGTTAGAATTCCGCTGCTATACTCTCTAATCAATCAAACTTAGATCACTGATCCTAACAAGTGGTATCAGAGCGGGTTAATCATTGATCGATCTAACAATTGATCATTGAAACTGCTAATTGATATATGTGTTTGATTGAATTAGCATATTCGCAAGAACTGGTTATAGATTATTGAATTTCTGTCGCTTTCGTTCATTTATTTTGAGATCTCTCCTGGTTCAATTGGTTGTTGTGTTTTGTTCTAAATCTGTTTTAGCTTAATTGAATTTGATTGAATCTGAGATGACTACTCCTTCTAATGATCCTCACAATACCGGTTCCTCAACCAAGCCTCCGATGCTGGTTAGGACCGAGTATAACATATGGCAACGAAGAATGCTTCATCACCTGTCTGTTAACAGTTCAGGTTGTTGGACATCTGTGGTACATGGACCACATAAGCCTATGGTGAACAATCCGGAAACCAATCAAATGGTTCCGAAGAGAAGGAACAATACTCTGATGAAGATCGGAAACTGTTTGAGATTGATGCTAAAGCCCATGGAATTCTAGCCATGGCACTGCCTAATGAAATCTATTCAGGGCTTATGCATCATGAAACTGCTCATGATCTCTGGAATGCCCCGAAGGAACAATTCGGTGACACAGATGAGGTCTTAGCAAACAATAGAGAAATCCTTGCCCAAAAATATGAGACATTCTCTCATAGAAAGGGTGAGACACTGACTCAACAGTTTGAGCGTTTTTCCTGCTTGATATCTGAGCTAAAAATGGTGAAACAGGAATACACCAATAGCCAGATGAACAACAGGTTCCTCAGATCACTGCCTGAGAGATGGGACACATACACTATTGTCCTACGCTCTAGTGCAAATCTGGATGGCCTATCTCTCACCCAACTTCATGGGAAACTGCTTACATTCGAAAGAGAGATAGAGCAGAAAAGGAAACTGTCCTCATCAGGAAAGCTCACTGATGACTTTGTACCAGGGAATACTGCCTTGGTTGGTCATGAGTCAGATATGCTGCATCTGAAAGCAATTATGATGAGTATATTGATTTCTCTACAAATAGTTCTGATCATGCATTTGTTGGTATTGAGAGTCATTCTGGCAGTAATAGTGACAATTTATGCTTCATTATGGATGATCTGAAAGGAATAGCTGATGATGATCTAGAAGAGATGGATATTCTGAGCCAAATGACATTGATTAATATCAGATATTAGAAGTTCTATAAGAGAACTGGCAGGAAATTTCCTGGACTCTCTGGCAAAACCAAAGTTGGTTTTGACAAGAGTAAGTTGAGGTGTCACAAATGCCAAAGGCTGGGACACTTTGCAAGAGACTATAGATCAACTGGATCTAACTCTTCTCCACCCTTTGTGACTTTTCCTAGTACTAGTCCACAAAACAGAGGGCAACATCCTGCTGGTTCTGGTCATCATTCACATCCTAGATCTCCTGCATACTTTGTTCCCCAGGGTCAAATGTCATATCCTTATCCCTGCTATTATATGCCTCAACCAAATCCTGTTCAAGCTCCAATTGCACAACAACTACAAGCATTGCCTGAACCACAACCTTCCCAATCTCATCAACAAACTCAACCTCAACAACACAGCTTCTTCACCCCAGGAGTTGTTGACTGGAGTAGTTTACCAGATGACTTGTCTGGTCATGAACAACTGTTCTCATGTGCTGGTCAACATGGTGGTGAAAGTCCCTTTAGAAATCTAGCTCTTATGGCTTTGGATTCTGCTGATACTTCATCCACTAATGCCTCTACACCAAAGGTATCACAGGTATCCTCTGAGGCAAAAGCCAAATTATGTTCTGAAACATGCATAGCAGCATTTGCATCTATTAGAGAAGCAAATGTAGCTTTAATCAACAAGAACATTGAGCTAGAACAAATAATTTCCAAAAGCAAAGCTGAATTTGAGTCTGTGCTTAATGATAAGAATGATGAGATTTACAAACTTAAATGCCAAATAACTGATGATAAGGCTAGGGAAGAGATACTTCTAGAGAAGTATAAAGATCTCAAAGAAACCCTTGCAGTCACCCAGGTAGAGTGTGATAGATGGGTACAATCATGCAAAGGTTTTGAAATGCTTCTTAGTAAGCAATCTGCTTCCAATGTGAAGTTTGGCATTGGTTACAGGATGGAATGACAAAGAGAAAGACAGGATGGAATGACATTCCAGTCCTCACATCATCAGCTATCTGTGCTCTATGCACCAACAGGCCATTCAATATGTCTGCATATGTTTTCAATGGCTTGGTTTCAAACATTAGAGAAGGGAAAAGATACAAGTTTATGATGTATCCAAGATTCATCCAGTGCCTAATCAATGAATCATTCCCTGACATTGCAACTGAAGGACCGGTGCTTGACATTCCACACTATGATGCAAGATCATATAAGTATATAAAGAAGAGAGACCCTAGAAACTTTTATAGTGGGGATCACACTCCTCTTCTTCCTTGGATGTTGCAATAGATAAATCAAGAAGCACAACCATCTCCATAACCATCACCACAACCTGCTACTCAACCATCACTAATACCATCACCAATACCATTACCAATACAATCACCACAACCTGCTACTCACCATCACTAATACCATCACCAATACCATTACCAATACAATCACCACAACCTGCTACTCAACCATCACCAATACCATCACCACAATCACCACCACTTTCAACTCCACAATCAACACCACAACCAACACCATAATCAACTCCACAACCAACTCCACAACCAACTCCACAACCATCACCACAACAATCTCCTCAACCAACACCACCATCTCATCAATCACCAATACAATCACCTCAACCTACACATATATCACCTCATCATCAATCTCCAATATCACCATCACAACAATCACCTATATCCCCTTTTCAACCTCTGCCATCATAAGATTACCCTGCTGATGCAGGAGGATCAACCAGTGCTTCTAAAGCTTCCAAATCATCTTCTGATGAGGAGGATCATCACACTCATATGCCTGCAAAAACAGCAACTTCTGAGCCTGCTCCCTCAGAGAGTTTTGCTGATTAAAATATTAACAGACCAGATGAGAAGGATGAATTGATTACTAAATTGATGCAAAAGATTGAAAGAATGGAGAGAATTCTAATCAAAAGGGCAAGAATCATAAATGATAGAATTCTGGAACTAGATGAGAAGGAACAGGAGCTGAAAGATCTTAAAGATAAACATAAGGCTGAATTGACTGAGAAAGATAAGGAAATTGAAGTTGTAAAGGCTGCCCTTAATCATTTAAGAGAAGAAGTCTGTGGACATGTTGACACTCTTGAAATTCAAACAATAGCAATGGAGGAACAATAAAATATCATAGAAGAACAAGCTAATACCATCTCCAAACTTGAAAAAGAAATTGATAGCAAGAACAAAAGGATACCTGGGCTTGAAATGATGATTAAGATCCAAAGAAATGAAGTGGATGATAATGATGAGAAAGAAGAACAAGAAAAGGTTGATGTTGATGGCAACCAGTCAGTTGATGAAAATGAAGAACAAGAGGGTAATACAAGTCAGACAGAGCATGAGGAACACAGTCTAGAAATGGTGATTTATTCAGGAGAAACCTCTGCTGATCACACTGAAAAAGCTGAGTTTGAAGAACTTTTCAGCACACTAGACAGCTTTACTTTTGAAGAATTCAGTGTTGATAGTGATTTCTGGGAGTTGTAAACAACCTAAAACCTGATTCTGATCAATTATGTTCATTCCAAAATCTCTAGAACCTTTGGAGAAAGAGCTAAACATGCAGATTGTTCCTGCAGTGTCTCTAACTAAAGAGCAAAAAGAAGGAATAAGAGAAATGATTGAACAAGAAAGAGAGAAAGAAAAAGAATCAGAAAAAGAAAAGCAAGAAATGAATGTGGATGAACAAGTACAAACAACACCAAGAGAATGCCTGAAGTAATAGAAAATGGTGAAGCTTCAAGCCCTCAACTTCAAACTTACTCACGAAAAAGGAAATACTTAGCTGAAAAGGCTAAGGGTAAGAGACCAGTAGTTGAAGAAGAACCAGTCAAGAAACAAAAAGATGATCCCAGAAGTCTAGTAGCAATTGCTGAATTTTTGGAAGAACATGAGCAGGCAGAAGCTCAATTGAAGAAATTGGCTGGTGCAATTGATTTAGAAGAAGGTGAGATTGCTGGTGGATATGAAGCTAAAAAGGATGTTCTTATGGACAGTCCATGAAAGCAATACAGGCAGTGGAAGACATGGTATCCAAAGCACAAACTGATGACTTGATGATTAAAGCCATGTTTCTGATCAATCAAGGTTATGATCCTGATGAAGTTTTTGGAATGACTTATGAAGGCATAAAGGAGGAGGAAGAGAAAGTAAAAAGGTTGCTTCAAAGATACTACTGTGCATAAAGGTTCTTTTATGAAGAAAACATCTGGGTATGAATTACCATTACCAAGACAGACTCCTCTATCCAAGCTATCATCAATAAAAAGATCATCTCCAATTCATGAGCCACTATTTCCTGATCCTTATAGTATGAACGATAAAGAAATGAAGGATTACCTCACAGATCAAGGCTTCACCAAAAGAAAGTTGGCTAACATGAAGACAATTCTTTAAGAGCTGCTACTCTCAAGATGATAAACGAGAAGAAAGAAAAATTAAAGCAGTTAGAAGAAGAGGTGCTTAACAAGAAGCCAAGAGCAAGAGTGTCTGCACATGACATGAGTCTTACTCACAAAGATCAAGATTATCTTGCACCTGTCATTCATAGATATCCAGAGTGGTTTGCTGAACCCTCTCAACTGAAGCTTCAAGAAGGGTTGACCACTGCTGAGATGATAAGAGGAATATCTACTCCAAAAGGCAAAATAGATCAAAAAATTATTGCCTGGAAGTATGATAGTGCATGGAGCATGTTTATGGTCAAAAGGATCTCTGGCTTAGTGCAATTCTTTACTGAGTACTCTGCTTTGGTAAATGCACTTGAGACTCATGACTTGAAAGAACTGGCCAACCTAGAGCTGATCAACCACAATGCCATGTACAGAGGCTATGAATTTGAAGGAATACTTAAAATGTTCAAAAGAACAAACAACTTCAACACTTTGAAAGCGACATGCATGATGAAAGACAAAACATTCAAGAATCCACTGGAAAAGAAGCAAATAAAACCAGCTAAATAAGTTGTATTCCCTGAACTTAAAGTCAAACCTATTGAAGCCTTGAAAAGAAAAATGGTAGCCGGTACACATTCCTCAATTCCAATTTCAAATGTGTTTTATGATGAGAAGACATATGAGTTAGTGATTGAGAGGAAATAGGGAGGAAAAGAGGGTGCTGAGATCAGATTATTCAGTGGTTATGAAGTGAGATTACTAGATCAATCATACATTCAATACATCTATACAAGACACTTCAAAGAGATATCATCAAACTACTAAAGATGGCCTATGATCAGATCAGTGCAAAAAGAGAGAAAAGAAAGAAGAAGAAGACACCTCTCCAATTGGGCAACATTGTCAAGCTTGAAGTTGATGTAGATGGTTCCCTATTGATTCACAGAGATGGACTTTCAACAGTTTCTCTTTGGGAACCTATTTCTTCGAAGAAACTACCACTTGAAGCAATTCATGATATGAGCAGAATGAAGATTCATGTACTGAGCAAGGACAAAATGTCGGAGGCTCAAGATTTTGTCAACATGATCAAAGCAATTCTGGATCCAAGACAAGTTGCACCTTTTGTATCATCAAAAGACCCAGCTGAATCATCACAACATCCATCACCTCCCAAACATTGAGGAAAACTAGGTTGTATAATCCTTAGGGGGAGTATTGTTGCACCCTGAAAGGATCATACATGCCAACTCAATAGGTGAATTGATGATTGCTCAGCTGGAATCCCACAAGTCCAAGAAGAAATGCGGATGAAAATCTACTAAGGAAAAGACAGTGTTATCTTCCACATTAGTTAATGCGAAAGACACAACTCTGATGCGGACAAGTGCTTACTCTACCGCATTGACTAATGCGGAAGACATAATACTAATGTTGAAGAACAAGTTACTCTTCCGCATTGACTAATGCAGAAGAACAAAAGAAGATGTGGACAAGACTTTGCTCATTCGCATTGACAAATGCGGATGACCGACCAAATGCGCATAAGTATTTGTTCATCCGCATTAACCGATGCGGATGACCAACTTACTAATGCGGATGATCAAGTGGAGATGCTGATCAAGATTATCTCATCTGCATTTGTCAATGCGGATGAACAAGCAGAGATGTGGATCAAGACTTAGACTAGTTCTGATGTAATAGGTCAGGGGTAGTTTAGTCATTTTGTAAAGGCATCTTGTCTGCCTATAAATAGAATAGTTGACCTCGTACTGAGGTGACGACTGATAGATAGAGAATTTTTGTTGTATTCATTCTCTGTAATTTATCAACTTTCATATATCAATACAAACAACATTTATGAGTATTTTTCTTGCTTTGAATGTTCTTTGATTGTGTGTTTCCGCCACTCAATCATTGACTTGATTATCATATTTGATTCACAGTAATAATATCACTCTTACTTAACCCCAGTCAAAAAATATTATAAAGTTGAATAGTATTTTCACAAATAATTTAAAAAGTATTAAAAATATCATAAAGTTGAATAGTGTTTGCACAAATATACAGATAAAAGTAATATTTGGAGTGTTCACTAGACAAATTCATTGAAAAAATCGTCTACTGAAATGAAAGCTTTTTTAATCACAAGATCATTTGCGGTTTGTTTGTATCGTCTATACTTATGAATGATGATGTATATTATAAACTATTAGTATGTTGAGAAATTTGTTGGGCATATCGATGGTTTCAATAGCCATTGGGTCATTATGTGATTGGTGTGACTAATGTTATTAGACACATTGACATATTTTTCTAAGTCCTAATCGTCTTAAAGGTGGTAACTAAGAGTGACCATGGTTTGGTTATAAGCCAAAATCAAACCTATAATAAAAATCTTAGTTTTTATTTATAAAGGTTCAATTAATTTGGATATTGAAAAAGTTGGTTACGACTCAAAACTGAATCTAGATGTAACACTCTGTTGAATCTCACATATATCATAGATAAGAGAGGTTTTTATAAAAAAATGTCTCACCTTAAATGATTTCGCCTCACATGTATGATACATTAGAGAATTCACGTCCCATTTTTTTTTATCTTCATACTTATAATTACCCTAAAACAACAATTTTTCTCTATTTTTTCAGTTAAATAATATTTTTATACATTTATCACTACTTTTTCACTCTTCTCCACTTACAACTACTTTAAAAAGTATTAAAAATATTATAAAGTTGAATAGTATTTTTTCAAATACTTTAAAAAGTATTAAAAATATTATAAAGTTGAATAGTGTTTTCACAAATATACAGATAAAAGTAATTTTGGAGTGTTCACTAGACAAATTCATTGAGAAATTCGTCTAATAAAATGAAAGTGTTTTTAATCACAAGATCATTTGCGGTTTGTTAGTATCGTCTATACTTATGAATGATGATGTATATTATAACTATTAATACGTTGAGAAATTTGTTGGACATATCGATGGTTTCAATAGCCATTGGGTCATTATGTGATTGGTGTGACTAATGTTTATTAAACACATTGAGATATTTTTCTAAGTCCTAATCGTCTTAAGGTTGTAACTAAGGGTGAACATGGTTTGGTTATAAGCCAAAATCAAACCTATAATAAAAAACTTAGTTTTTATTTATAAAGGTTCAATTAGTTTGGATAGAGAAAAAGTTGGTTACGACTCAAAATTGAACCTAGATGTAACACTCCGACGAATCTCACATATATCATAGATAAGAGAGGTTTTTATAAAAATACGTCTCACCTTAAATGATTTCGCCTCAAATGTATGATATATTAGAGAATTCACATCCCATTTTTTTAATCTTCATCCTTATAATTACCCTAAAACACTATTTTTCTCTATTTTTTCAGTTAAATAATATTTTTATACCTTTATCACTACTTTTTGACCCTTCTCCACTCACAACTACTTTAAAACGTATTTAAAAGTATTACAAAATTGAATAGTGTTTTCACAAATACTTTAAAAAATATTAAAAATAATATAAAGTTGAATAGTGTTTTCACAAACATACAGATAAAAGTAATATTTTCTTTCTCCTCTATTTATAACTATCATAACCATTTCATATAATATAAAAAATACACTTATATAATTTTAAGAAATAGAATGTAAATGCTCTTATCTGAGATTGAAAAAAAACTTCATAGGCAAGGGTGCTTAAGTGCAAACAATCACAATTTATGACATGGTATGAAGTTTTCACCTAGGCAAGAAAAACAAATTTGTAAGCTCCTAGTGGCAAAGTAGAAATTATTGGTTGATATAAGCGAGCGAATATTACATAATGTTCAAAAGAGACAGTGGAGTTGACAGCCGCGGGTTTGGATTAACATACCATATGATTAGGAAATAAACAAAAATATAAATCTAACAATTCTAGGATTTTACTTGATATATATTTATAAATTAGTGTGTACGACCGACTTTGCGGCAGGTGTAAAATGATTGATTATCAACCAAAAGTAGCGTTGTATATTGAAAGTATGTGTTTAAAAATGGAAGTTAACAGCAAGTGTTACATGTAATTAGACTTATAAAAAAACTGTTGATTGAAACTTTTATGTCCTTTTTATGTTGCATTTCATGTTGGGATGTATCTTCAAATGTTTAAAGTGAATCCATTGATTTTCTGATTTTTCAACACTATTCAAATGTTTCATTCGAAGCTGGTAACCAAAACAAAACAAATGTTGAGTTAGATGATAGTGAAGTAATGATGATATTTTGCAGACCTTGCTAAACTCCTTTGCTCTTAACAAAGCTTTCATAAGGGTGGTGTAAGTAGTCACAAATTGACTTATACCACACAAAAGCATTTAAAAATATAAGTGTACATATATATATATATATATATATATATATATATATATATATATATTATATATATATATATATATATAATATATATATGTCACACCTTCAATAAAACTTGTCACCAACCTGAAACTCTAAAGGTTTTCGTCTCCTGTCAGCATAACTCTTCTGTCTGTCTCATGCTGCAGCCATACGGTTTCGTATCTGCACAATCTTCTAGGTTGTCTCATGAAATAACTCAAGACCCGTCAGTTGACTATCACCAATTTCCGCCCAACAAACTGGTGATCTACATTTTCTCCCATACAACGCCTTGAAAGGTGCTGCCTGTATGCTAGTATGATAACTGTTGTTATAAAAAAACTCCACCAATGGCAAGTGATCTTCTCAGTTATTCCCGAAGTCAATCACACAAGGACGTAGCATATCCTCCAACGTCTGTATGGTACACTCACTCTGGCCATCCGTCTGTGGATGATAAGCAGTACTCATATCCAATCGTGTACCCAAAGATTTCTATAGTGATTGCCAGAAATGTGCCGTGAAACAAGCATCGCAGTCAGAAATAATTGAGGTCGGTACACCGTGTCTCGAAACGATCTCTTTAAGGTACAACCGGGTTAATTTCTCCATCTTGTCAGTTTCCTTAATGGCAAGGAAGTGAGCAGACTTTGTCAATCGATCCACGATAACCCATATCGTGTCACAACTAGGATTAGTCCGGGGTAACTTGGTAATAAAATCCACGGAGATTTGTTCCTATTTCCATATTGGTATCTCAGGTTGTTGCAACAGTCTGAATGGTTTTTGGTATTCCACCTTTACTTTCGAGCAGGTTAAACACTTGCTCACATACGTAGCTACATCCGCCTTCATGTTAGGCTACCAGTAGTGCGCCTTTAGGGTCATGGTACATCTCGTCGGATCCAAGATGTATAGAATACTTAGATTTATGTGCCTCACTCATAACTAAATCCCTTAGATTTCCATAGATAGGCACCCAAAGTCTATCCATGAAGTACCAAATTCCATCCTCTTTCATCACTAGTTGTTTATCCATTCCCCTTAACGACTCAGAACCAACATTTTCCGCTTTTAAGGCTTCTATCTGTGCCTCCTCAACTTGTTCGGGCAGTTGGGTACTGATAGTAAGTTGTAAAGCTCGCACCCGTTTGGGTTTGGCTGTTCCTTTCATGCTTAAGGCATCGGTAACCACGTTCGCCTTTCCCGGATGATACTTGATAGCACAATCATAGTCGTTTAGTAGCTCTACCCAACGTCGTTGCCTCATATTCAACTCCTTTTGCTCAAAGATATGTTGAAGACTCTTGTGATCGGTGTAGATAGTGCACTTGGTACCGTACAAGTAATGTCTCCAAATCTTTAAGGAAAAAACCACTGCACCCAATTCTAAGTCATGGGTGGTATAGTTCTTCTCGTGAACCTTTAGTTGTCTCGAGGCGTTGGCTATCACCTTTTCTTGTTGCATCAAGACACAACCCAATCCTTGAATGGATGCATCACAATACACCACGAAATCATCCATTCCCTCTGGCAGTGCCAATATCAGTGCACTACAGAGTTTCTGTTTTAACAATTGAAAAGCTGATTCTTGGCTCTCACTCTATTTGTATGTCATTCCCTTATGAGTCAAGGCTATGAGAGGTTGTAGGATCTTAGAGAATCCCTCTATGAATCGTTGGTAATATCTTGCTAATCCCAGAAATTGCCTTATCTCGCTCGGCGTTTTGGGTATTGTCCAATTCTTTATCGCCTTAATCTTGGCAGGATCAACATGTATCCCCTTCTCATTAACAATATGACCTAGAAATTGCACTTCTTGTATCCAAAAGTCACACTTAGAGAATTTGGCATACAACTACTCATTCTTCAATAGTTCTAAGATCATTCGTAAGTGCTCTTCATGATCCTCCTTGGTCCTAGAATATATCAGTATATCATTGATAAACACAATGACGAACTGATCGAGATAGGGTTTGCACACACGGTTCATGAGGTCCATGAACATAGCAGGTGCATTAGTCAACCCAAAAGGCATGACCAAGAACTCATAATGACCATAACGAGTACGAAACACAGTTTTGGGGATGTCTTCTTCTCGGACTCTAAGTTGATGATAACTGGATCTCAAGTCCACATTCGAATAATAGCTTGATCCTTGAAGCTGATCAAACAAGTCGTCGATACGAGGTAAAAGGTATCGGTTCTTGACTGTTACTTTGTCTAACTCCCTATAATCGATGCACATCCGGAATGTGCCATCCTTCTTCTTAACAAAAAGAACAAGGGCTCCCCAAGGTGATGTGCTAGGTCGAATAAAGCCCTTATCTAAAAGCTCCTGAAGTTGTGATGACAATTCTTGTAGTTCGTTTGGTGCTAATCGATAAGGTGCCTTGGCAATCGGGGCTGCGCCGGGAGTCAACTCGATTTGAAATTCCACTTGGCGGTAAGGTGGTAATCCAGAAAGATCCTCTGGAAACACCTCTGGAAAGTCACGCACTATGGGAATGTCCTCCATTCTCCTTTCTTCTGCTTTCTTATCGGTGACGAGTGCTAGAATAGCCAAACGACCTTTTCGCAACAACTTTTGGGCTTTCACGTATGAGATGATGCCTATCACCGCACCACTCCTATCACCTCTGACTGGAAGAATTTCATCACCAACCGGAATCCGTATGATCTTCTCATGGCATATGACTTCTGCTTGCTTATTAGAGAGCCAATCCATGCCTATCACTACATCAAAACTCCCCAGCGTAAGAGGCATAAGATCTATAGCGAAAGTATGACCAACAAGCTCTATCGTACAATCTCTAAGGATATGCATTACATGGATTTGTTTACCATCAGCCAATTCTACGGTGTATTTAGATTCTAAGGCGGAGGGTGTATCACTTAAAAGACTACAGAACTTTAAGGACATGAAGCTCCTATCGACACCAGTATCGAATAGTACCGTAGCAAAACACCCATTAACAGAAAACCTACCAGTAACAGTTGTGGGGTCGTTTAGAGCCTCACATGAGCCATTGACAAAGGCTCTCCCTTTGGATCCATCGTTGTTTCCACCATTACCAGTACCATTGTCATCATTGTTGTTGTTACTGTGGTTGTTGTTGTTGTGGCCATTACCGTTATTGCCATTACCATTTTTCCTCAGTTGTGGGTAGTGTTGGGTATTCTACCTTTCAATAAATTGAAGATTTCCAACATTATTCAAATTGAAGATTTGAAGAACAATATCAACAAAATATTAGTCTAGGGTTTGTTTTCTAATTATTGTAAATGCTAGACTAGTATAAATATTAGAACATATTATCATTGTAAAGGGTGACTAATTCACCACTTGTTAAGGTGAATTAGGTCCATCACCAACAACATCATATCATCATCCTTCATGGATGATGATTTCAACAATATATCGATAAACATCAATCATTAAACACGTTTGTGTTCTTCATCATGTTCATAATTATTATATTTTAGCATCTAATCATTCAAGTTCTTGTCTTTATCAATATGAATCCTAAGATCCATGCTCATTGTTCCTGTTCATATCGGGAACACACAATTGGTATCAGAGCCGGAGTTGATGGATTTATATTGATTTTGATGAGATTTCATGGTTAGTTTGCTGAAATTATTGAAGATTTGAAGAAAACAATACAACAATCAATTCAACATTCATGTTTGCGGCCGCCTCAAGCATCAAACAAATTAGGGTTTGCGGATGCCTCAAGTATCAAACAAATCAGGGTTGCAAAAGAAGATGTCGTAGGCAGCTTGTGTCGAAAGTTTGTAGGCTGCAATGGCAGCTGCCCAAGATGTCCCTTGTGAATCAAGGGAGCTGCCGAAGGTAGCTTTTGCGAACAAACTATGGCTGCCGATTAGGGCTGCTTGTAAATGCAACTGCCTATTTGAACTCCCTGCGGATTAGGGCTGTTTTTGAACACAATTGTAGCTACCGAAGTGGGCTGCAGTTCAGCTGCCGAAGGCAGCTCTTGCGGCCGCAAAAGAGGCTTCCAAAGGCAGCTTGCGAGCCAAGGCTTGCGGCCACATTAGGGTTTCCAAATTAGGGTTTGCAACCTAGGGTTGCAAATGGGATCGTGAACACCATTGGGTTTGTTTCTTGGGCTTCATCATTAAAAAAAGAAAAGGTGGACTTGGTCTTAACTGTTTGGGGTGCCAACATCAAAAATAAAAATAAAAAAATGCTTGTTCCAAAGTTTTGAAGACCTTGCTTCCGCATCAACAACAAAGTTCTTAGCTTTGAACAACTATTCAACAAAATCAACATCAAGCTTCAATTCACATTGAAAGCTTCAAGACCTCATATATATATATATATATATATGTATATATATACGTATATATATGTGTATATATATATATATTATTTATATAGGGGAGGTTTTCTAAAAAGGATAGTGTGTCTAAAAAGACTAGGAAACACTTTCAATCGTTAGATTAACATTGTGTATTATTAAGACGCATATGTCCTTTAAAGAAAAAAGACTGCGTGAGCAAGATTGAGATTCTTAATGAGAGTCGAATATGGTAATCAAGTCAATGATCGAATGGCAGAAACAAACAATCAAAGAACATTCAATGCAAGAGTTATACTCATAAATGCTTTTGTATTATATATATGAAAGTTGATTGATTATAGAGAATAAATGGCAATAAAAATTCTCTATGTCTATCAGCCATCGCTCAGCCGTCACGCCATGTACAAGGTTATCTATTCTATTTATAGGCAGACAAGATGCTTTTTTCAAAATGACTAAGCTACCCCTGACCTATTACATCAGAATTAGTCTAAGTCTTGATCTGCATCTTTGCTTGTTCGTCCGCATTGGCAAATGCGAATGAGTTGACTTGATCAGCATTTCTTCACTTGATCATCCGCATTAGTATGTTGGTCATCCACATTGGTTAATGCAGATGAACAAATACTTATGCGCATTTGTTCAGTCACCCACATATGTCAAATGCGGATGAGCAAAGTCTTGTCCGCATTAATACTTGGTCTTCCACATTTGTCAAGGCGGAAGAACAAATACTTGTCCGTATTTGTTTTATGTCTTCCGCATTGACAAATGTGGAAGACAACACTTGGTTTTTCTGAGCAGGATCTTCATCCACATTTCTTCTTGGACTTGCGGGATTCCATCAAAGCAATCATCAAATCACCCATTGAATTGGCATGTATGATCCTTTCAGGGTGCAATAATACCCCCTAAAGATTATACAACCTATGTTCTTCAATGTTTGGGAGGTGATTGATGTTGTGAGGATTCTGCTGGGTTTTGTGGAGGTAGTAAAAATGCAGCTTTAGTTGGACCCAGAATAGCTTTAATCATGTTGACAAAATCTGTTGCTTCTGACATTCTGTCCCTACTCAGCACATGTATCTTCATTTTGCTCATATTGTAGATGGCTTCTATTGGTAACTTCTTCAGTGAAATAGGTTCCGAAATAGAAATAGTAGAGAGACCATCTCTGTGAATCAGTAAGCTTCCACCCATATCTACCTCAAGTTTGACAATGTTCCCAAGTTGCAAGGGTGTCTTCTTTTTCTTTCTTTTGTCTCTTTTGGTATTGCTACGATCATAAGCCAATTTTAGCAACTTGATACACTTTAATGAATTGAAATTGTCAGTCCTTCTAAACATTTTGAGTATGTTTTCAAATTCATATCCCCTGAACATAGCTGAGTGATTGATCAGTTCCAGTTAAGCTAGTTCTTTTAAGTCATGGATCTCCAGGGCATTTACAAGAGCCGAGAACTCTGTAAAGAATTAGACTAGCCTGGAGATCCTTTTCACCATGAACATATTCCACATGCTGTCATACTTCCACGCAATTATTTTCTGATCAACTTTGCCTTTGGGAGTAGACACCCCTCTGATTAACTCAGCAATGGTTAATCCTTCTTGTAGTTTTAACTGAGAGGGTTCTACAAACCATTTAGGGTATTTGTGAACTACAGGAGCCAACAATTCTTGATCTTTCTGGTTTAGCATCATGTCTTGAGCAATTACTATAGATCTTGGCTTCTTGTTTAGGATTTCTTCTTCTAACCGCTTGAGCATATCTTTCTTTTCATTAACCATTTGTAGAGTAGCAACGATTAATGAGTTTGTTTTCTTATTCCTAATCTTTCTTCTTGTGAATCCTTGGCTTGAAAGATAATCCTTCATTTCCTTGTCTGACATGCTATAAGGATCAAGAAATAATGGATTAGGAGTTAGGGTTGATTTCTTCATGGTTGATAGTTTAGGCAGAGGAACCTTTCTTGAAAATGATCTTTCATACTCAGTTGTGTTGATTTCTTCATAGCAGACACTTTTGGCACAGGAGCCTTTGTGGTGACTGATTTTTCATACTTAGTTTCGAAGTTTGGAACCAGTAGCTTATTCACCTTTTCTTCTTCTTCCTTCATTCTTCATATGTCATGCCAAAGACTTCATCTGGATCATACCCATGATTGATCAAAAACATTGCTTTTATCATCAGGTCATCAGTCTGAGCCTTTGACACCATTTCTTCCACACATCTCTCTTTTGCCACAAGGCTGTCAACATCTTCATGCTCATCAGCATTATATCCTCCCTCAATCTCTCCATGTTCATCATTCCCAGAGGAAGATTATTTCTCATCATCGATAACTTTTTCTTCATCATTTTTGTTTTCTCCAGTCACAGCACTTCTTTGAATTTCAATTAACAATTCAAGTTCAAAGATCCTTTTAGTTTGAGTTTCAACTTGACTTTGGAGATTGGAGATGATTTCAGCTTGTTCTTCAATATTGTTCTCTTGCTCTTCTATAGCTATGGTTTGAATGGCAAGAGTATCAACATGGCCACTCACTTCTTCTCTAGAATGGTTCTGGGCAGCTTTCAAGTAGTCAATTTCTTTCTCTTTCTCTTTCTTTTCAGCTTCATACTTTTCATTTGTTCTTTTAATTCATGCTCTTTTTCATCAGGCCTATTTATATTAAATTCAGCAAAGCTTTCTAAGGGAGCAGTCTCAGAAATTGCTCTCTTTACAGGCATTCGAGCATGTTGATCCTCCTTATCTGAAGATGATTTTGATGCTTTAGAAGTGCTAGTTGAATCTCCAAATTTAGTTGGGTTATCATGGGTGGGCATGGTTGGTGTGGTGATGTTGGTGAGTTATAAGGTGGTGATATTGGTGATTGATAAGGTGGTGATATTGGTGAGTGATGAGGTGGTGATATTGGTGATGGTTGTGGGGTTGTTTGTGGTGTTGGTTGTGGTGTTTGTTGTGGTGTTGGTTGTGGTGTTGGTTGTGGTGTTGGTTGAGGTGTTGGTTGTGGTGATGGTGGTGGAGATGATTGTGCAGCTTGGTCATCAGCAGCCTGTTCTTGTCCTTGATCTTCTTGATTTATCTGTTGAATCATCCAAGGAAGAAGAGGTGAGTGAGCTCCACTATAAAAGTTTCTAAGGTCCCACTTAATGTACTTGTATGAACTTGCATCATAATGAGGAATATCAAGCACTGGTCCCTCAGTAGCAATATCTGGAAATGCTTCATTTATCATGCACTAGATGAATCTTGGATACATCAATAACTTGTATCTTCTCCCCTCTTGTATGTTTGAAGTCAGGCCATTACAAACATAGGTAGACATATTGAATGGTCTGTTTGTAAAGAAATCGCAAATTGCTGAGGAGGTGGTGATTGGAATATCATTCCATCTTGTTTATCTCTTGGATAAGCAGTGTTGAAACATGTGGATTAGAAATCTCCAAGGCAGATCAACCAATCCTTTAACAATTTGTTTAGCTTCAAATCCTCCTTCATAACCAATCTCAACAAAGAATGTGGTTATTTTATCATCATCCAGCTCTAGAGGGGCATTAGCATCAGCACCAAAATGCAAGCATCTTCTAATAGAATCTTTAGTGATGCTCAGAGTGTGACCATTGTCAATTCTTCCAGCTAGAGTTCTAACACCATCTTCTTCAATCACTTCAGCTGAACTCTAGAAAGACCTTATGAGGTTCTCATAGATGGTGGGTCTAACAGTGATAGCATAAGCTACCCTTGTTGTAGAGATGAATCTGATGATATCTCTGAGTCCCTCAGCTTCTGGCGCATCAGGGTTTAAACAACCGCTGACATTATGGAGCTTGCTCCATGAAATATTTGCCATGTAATCTGCATAAAAGACATGTGTGTCAGTTTTAATGAGAACTCATGTGTATTATTTATCAGTTTGACATTAAATGGTCAACGATGAACTTTTCACATTAGTGTATCATTATTGTCACATCAAAAGGTGAATTTGTTGTTCAACAATCACAGTTTCTATGTTTGAACCATTTATTAGATTTTATTTCATTGATTTGTTACACATTTTCATTTTTCATCATGCTCTGTTCTTGCACCAAACATGACTATAAAAGTTTTCATGATGAGTAAAATTTCTATTAGTTTGCATGATCATTGAAGTCGAAAAGGTGTATTATATTACATCAACAAATCGAATTTTTGTGTCCTTCATTATCATTTGGTTCTTTGTTTGATTTAGGTTAATAGTTTGAAAGTTGGGTCTTGATGAAATTTTTTGGAAAATTCACCTTTTTTTCGATGCAACTGTAGTTTCAGAATCGATAACAAGAACAGGTTGAGTAGAATCACACAAAAATCTTTGGTTGTTTATGATGAAGATGATCGAAGTGGGTGTACTATATATTTGCACTCGTCTCACTATGAAGTCTCTCAAATTTGAAAAGTATTAAATGACCCGTTTAAACTCCTTTAAATAGTCAAATAATGCATTCTAAAAGATTTTACACGTTTAAGAGCAAATGCGGTCACGACTATAGCAAATGCGGAAGTGTAGATTTTTGACTTTTGGTCATCCGCATTTGTTAACTGTAGCAAATGCAGAAGACAAAAATTCGGACTTTGACTACCCACATTTGTTCACTGTTGTAAATGCGGAAGTTTTGTTACTTCTGTTTTCTTCTATCCATATTTGTTCACTGTTGCTAATGCGGAAGAACTAAGTTCATCAGCATTTATTCACTGTAACAAATGCGGTTGACAAAACCTATTCAGCATTGCTCACTGTAGCAAATGTGGTTGAATTAAATTTGTCAGCATTTGCTCACTGTAGCAAATGTGGTTGAATTAAATTTGTCAGCATTTGCTCACTATAGCAAATGCAGAAGATCTAACTGTTAGCATTTGTTAACTGTAGCAAATGCGATAGAATAAAATCCACATTTACTTGATCATCATTCGTTGACAAGAGATTGATCATATAACTATTTTTGCTTGATCATACATGAGCATTGAAGATGTGTATTCACAAATGCAGATGAGTAAAACAAATGCGGAAGTGTAAATTTCATCCTTATTTGACAAATGTGGTTGAACACTTAAAATTTTATCCGCATTGACTAATGCGGTTGAACACTTGAAAATTATTTTATCCGCATTGACAAATGCGGTAGAACAATTTTTGTTCCGCATAGGTTTTAACACTTCAAAATTTCATGTATACTTGTAACACACTAATGCGGTAGAGTAAAATCATTGTCCGCATTAGTTTCACTTGAAAATATAAAGCTACCCGCATTGGTTATAAGCATGGGTTACCTTCACCCGCATTAACCAATGTACTTACTTGCATTAACTTTTGAACTTAATCATAAGTTAATGTGACTGAATTGATTTTTCATATTATGAAGTCTTGTCCTTGATTGATTTTTCTTATGAAGTTGACTGTTAAAATTGTCAATTCTTGCTTGTATTGACTTGTATGTCACAAGTGATACAAGTTTCCCAATTTTGATTGATCTTGGACTTTTCATGCTTCCAAGAATCTGCATAAGCTAAGATACAATGGTATAACGTTTTGCAACAACACATGAATTTTCTTTTTCTTTTGTTTTTAATGTTTTTAAGAAAGTAATTTAAGATAGTAACAATCTATAAAGATTTAATCAAAAATTTTATATTACTCCCCCTAAAGTTTATATCCACATCTGGATAAAAACTTTAAAGATTTAAAAACCTTTTTGACAATTTTATACATTGATTATTGATAATGAAGAGAAGTATATCTTTTGTTGGGATCATATCAGTCTTACATTACACATGTGCATCCTTTATGATTAAATGGACATGTTTATGAACTTGAAGATTTAAGGTATGTTTGTCCTCTTAAACTCATACCAGGTTGATATTTTGATGCAAATGATTTTTATCATGTTTTTGGTTGATTTAATTATTCAATGTGTACCTCACACACACAAGCATGGAATGATCAACCATCCTTATATCTTTTGAAGAACAATGGCAACAAAATATTAGTCTAGGGTTTCTTTTGTAATTATTGTAAATGTTAGACTAGTATAAATATTAGAACATTTATCATTGTAAAGGGTGACTAATTCACCACTTGTTAGGGTGAATTAGGTCCATCACCAACAACATCATATCATCATCCTTCATGGATGATGATTTCAAAAATATATCAATAAACATCAATCATTAAACATGTTTGTGTTCTTCATCATGTTCATAATTATTATATTTTAGCATCTAATCATCCAAGTTCTTGTCTTTATCAATATGAATCCTAAGATCCATGCTCATTGTTCCCGTTCATACCGGGAACACACAGGTAGTTTCGCCTGTAATGCCTTTCCTTCCCACATTCAAAACAACCTTTGGGAGTCTCTTGAGGTTGTTGTGGCTTCCTTAATAGTTCACCACGACAATTCTTAGCAGCATGTCCAATCTTGCCATAGTGTTGACACTTGAAATTATCACACCTTCCCACATGATGGTAATTACACCGAGTGCACTTCGGATGTTTACCATCATAACCACTGGGTCCTCGCTGTTTGAAGCCGTCTGGTTGAAGTTGCGGTTATTATCAAACCTCCATTTTTGTTGCTAAACTGGCTGTTGTTGTTGTTGAGATTGGGGTTGACCGCTGGATAATGATGATTTGTTGTTGTTGGAAGTATCCCACTTCCTCTTGTTGTCGGGAACGCTCGCCACAGCGCCCCGCTTAGGTAAACGTCCTTGCTCCACTGCTTGATCAGTTAGCTTATAAGCTAACTGGATGGCTTGCTGAATCGTGGCCAGGTTGGAAGCAGTCACATTCTTTGAATTTTGGGTACTAATCCCTGGATGTAATGCTCAACCCTCTTGTGCACTTCGTTCACCATCCCCGGGCATAGGGTGGCTAGTTCATGGGTCCGGGTGGTGTAGGCCTCGATTTCCTGAGCCCTACATCTTAAGTTGCCAGAACTCCATCTCCAGCTTTTGTACTTCATTTCAAGGACAGTACTCCTTAGTCATCATCTCCTTGAATTTAGTCCAGGGAAGCCCATTTGCCATCGCTTGTCCTAGCATCTGAACTTGCACGTTCTACCAGGATAGAGCAGCACTTTCCAGAGTCTCGATGACATATTTCACCTGATCAATAGGTGGGCAGTTGCATTTGGAGAAAACAGACTCTGTCTTCTCAAACCATTGTATCAGTCCTACAGCCCCTTCTGTACCGCTGTAGGTGTGTGATTACAGTCCATAAAGGACTTATAGGTACACACCGGTGGTCCTGCTGGCTGTCCCGTCCGGGCAGCAGCCACGCTGCCTGAACATGCTCGTTTATCAAGGTACCTAATTCAGCAGGGGTCATGTTTATAGCACCACTGCCATGGTCTCCGATGCCACGTCTACATCCGCGCCCACACCCACGTCCACGTCAACCTCCACGAGCATCCATTTTTCACTTTACATTCACAAATACAATAATGAGTAACATTATGCATATTTATCCTATTGAAGTACAGTAAATAGTAAGGAACAATGAATCATCACAACCACAACATTCATAACAAAAATGATAACCAGGATAAATAAATTGTAAATGAGTCACAATGTATTCACCAATGTCATAATTTAAGTTTGTCGTGCGGGTGGGGAAACAACCCTTCCCACATAGGTTTCAAAAGAGAGAAACACTACATAGTCCAAGTCATATAAGGAAATCAATTGACGGCATCCGACCCATCACTGTCATCTTCCATCTCCACCGGTTCCTCCTCCCCAGGTTCCTCCTTGGGATCCTCATCCCCAGGGTCCTTTGCAGGAGTAGGAGCTATGGCAATCTGAAGCGCTGCCAATTGGGCTTCTAAGGTAGCAATTCTATTATCGGCTACTGTATCCCGTTGTTCACGAGAAGTTATGCGTCCTCTAACTGTTATAAAACCGTCTTCCATGTGGTGACACCCCTTTAGGGTCTTCCCGTGTCGCTCCTAGAGTTCATCCATTTGATGTCGTAGTTTGTACACCTCGTGCTGCAGTGTACAAACATCACCCGTGAGTCGCCTGACTCGTTGTTGCTCAGTATCCAGTGCAGCCACCAGTGCAGCAATCATTTGCTCATTGGACTGCACCGTTCGTGGAGTGAAGGCATTGGCTGATTATCATTGCTCTTAGTCCTGGGCCACGGGACAGGTACGCGCTCCCTATGCATTATGTGATCAACGAACTTGGGGTAGAAACTCCAGTCTCGTGGGGGGTCACGCTACATCAATGCAAAAGGTTGATCCCAATCAATCTCCTCTCGAGGATTAGCTAGACGGGGCCCGTCGGGTCCATTGTCGGGTACAGGTGTAGGAGGTGGGGACTCAGATCGTGTAGCTGATGCGGTCGCTTACCTGGAGTTCTCGATGACGATGCCATGCTACAGACGGTGTGATGTGTATGCCAATGAGTATGTAGTAGAGGATATAAGGAACAAATAACTAACTAACTATGTGCGGTTATAGTCTAGTGTGTATGTAACCTAGTTCCCTATAACCAATGGTTCTGATACCAATCTGTCACACCCTCAGAATCCACATGCGGAGTTTTACCGCGAGGCGTGTGAACAAACCAGGATCACAGTCAATAGTTACCTAGAACGACTTTATATGCCAACGTTAGAATAAAATCAACCAAAGTTCAAACTTGAAAACTATGCGGAAGCATTTTCTAAATATGACAAATCCAAATTATATAAAAAATGCATAATATGGCAAAACACGTGCCATCCCAATGTTTAAAAACCCATGAATAAGAGACAACAAATGTATCTACAAATTAAAGCCTTAGGATGCATGCTGGACCCGTGTTGTGCTCTGAATGGCGAGGCCAGTTAACGACCTGAGAATAGCATACTAAAAATGTCAACACAATGGTCGGTGAGTTCAAGAGTTGACGTTCAAATATAAATAATTTAACAGTTATGATATATAAGTAATGTATTGTAACAGATAGCTAATCTATTAACAATAAATATTAATTCATAGTGATTTCGCAATTGAAGCTGATTGTGATAAGTTGTTGCCTCCTGTCACGACTTATCAGGTCGTGACAATGTTCATTAGGACAAATTGCACCCCGTTGACCTCGAGTCACACAGGTGGGGCTCGTCAGACCCAGTAGTACTACTCAAGTTTCCTGTTGGACCAAAAGAACCAATGAGCCTGATCAGAAAAACCTCTAAGTCCTACAGACATCACAACAACTGCTGAAGACTTGATCAGCTGTTTTGACAAAGTCTGAAGACTTCAACAGCTGAAGACCAAAGTCTGAAGATCAACAGCTGAAGACTAAAGTACCGAAGACTTCAACAGCTGAAGACTAAAGTACTAAAGACTTCAACAGCTGAAGACCAAAGTCTGAAGATCAACAGATGAAGAACAAAGTACTGAAGATCAACAGCTGAAGTACAAAGACTGAAGACATCAGCTGATGACAACAGCTGAAGTTCAAGTACAAGTACTGAAGCCTTCAGAGTTTGTTACAACAGCTAAAGAAGCATTCTTCAGTTGTTGTGATGGTTTCCTTTCAATTGTTTTCTTTTTGTTTCAGTATGTATAAAACGACTGAAGAGCATGTTCTTCAGTCGTTGTAGTTTCAGTAGTTTCTTTTCAGTAGTTGTAGTGACAGTTAACACTTAGTATTTTTGTAAGAATATGTCAGCTGTTTTGACATCTTCAGTAGTTGTGTTAACTTTCTGTAGTTTGAATAATTATGTTAGATGTCACTATCAAATGACATCAGCAAACGTCACATCTCCTATATAAGGAATGTTCCACCACGACATTCTTACATAAGGGATGATTGACCTGATTGTTAGTGTGACATTTTGCCACCATGAAAGCGTGTATTGAATGAAATCTTTGATTTGCAAAATTCTTTCTATAATTGTTTGTTCTTACTTTGAATATCAACTGTATTCTTGTGAATTGTCTAAATTCATTGTTTGATTTCCGCTGTAATACTCTCTAATCAATCAAACGTAGATCTATGATCCTAACAATTGGTATCAGAGCATGTTAATCATTGATCGATCTAACAATTGATCATTGAAACTGCTAATCGATATCTGCATTTGATTGAATTGGCATATTTGCAAGAATTGGTTATAGTTAAATCGAATTTCTGCTACTTTCGTTTTATTGCTTTCTGTTTTCTCTTGGTTCAATTTGGTCTGTTGTGTTCTGTTCTAAATCTGTTAAAACTTAATTGATTTTGGTTGAATCTGAGAATGACTACTCCTTCTAATGACCTCACAATATCGGTTCCTCAACCAAGCCTCCGATGCTGGTTAGGACTGAGTATAACATATGGCAACGAAGAATGCTTCATCACCTGTCTGTTAACAGTTCAGGTTGTTGGACATCAGTGGTACATGGTCCATATAAGCCTATGGTGAACAATCTGGAAACCAATCAAATGGTTCCGAAGAAGAAGGAACAATACTCAGATGAAGATCGGAAACTGTTTGAGATTGATGCTAAAGCCCATGGAATTCTGGCCATGGCACTGCCGAATGAAATCTATTCAGGGCTTATGCATCATGAAACTGCTCATGACCTCTGGAATGCACTGAAGGAACAATTCGGTGGAACTGATAAGGTCTTAGCAAACAATAGAGAAATCCTTGCCCAACAATATGAAACATTCTCTCATAGGAAGGGTGAGACTCAACAGTTTGAGCGTTTTTCCTGTTTGATCTCTGAGCTAAAAATGGTCAAACATGAATATACCAATAGCCAGATGAACAACAGATTCCTGAGATCACTACCTGAGAGATGGGACACATACACTATTGTCCTACACTCCAGTGCAAATCTGGATAAACTATCTCTCACCCAACTTCATGGGAAACTGCTTACATTTGAGAGAGAGAGATAGAGCAGAAAAGGAAACCGGCATCATCAGGAAAGCTCACTGATGACTTTGTACCAGGGAACAATGCCTTGGTTGGTCATGAGTCAGAATATGCTGCATCTGAAAGTAATTATGATGAGCATATAGACTTCTCTTCAAACAGTTCAGATCATGCATTTGTTGGTGTTGATAGTCACTCAGGCTGTAATAGTGACAATTTATGTTTTATCATGGATGATTTGAAAGGAATAGCTGATGATGATCTAGAAGAGATGGATATTCTGAGCCAAATGGCCTTGATTAATATCAGATCTCAGAAGTTCTACAAGAGAACTGGCAGGAAATTTCCAGGACTCTCTGGCAAAACCAAAGTTGGTTTTGACAAGAGTAAGTTGAGGTGTCATAAATGCCAAAGGCTTGGACACTTTGCAAGAGAGTGTAGATCATGTGAATCTAACTCCTCTGCACCCTTTGTGACTTTTCCAAGCACTAGTCCACAAAACAGGGGGCAACATCCTGCTAGTTCTAGTCATCATTCACAACCTACTTCGCCTGCATATTTTGTCCCTCAGGGTCCAACGTCATATCCGTATCCCTGCTATTACATGCCTCAGCCAAATCTAGTTTAAGTTCCTACTGCACAACAACCACAAGCATTACCTGAGCCTCTACCATCTCATGCATAACCTCATCACAACTTTTTCACCCCTGGTAATGTTGACTGGAGTAGTTTACCAGATGATCTCTGGTACTGAGAAGTTATTTACTGGTGATGGTCAACATGGTAGTGAACATCCTTTTGGGAATCTAGCTCTCATGGCCCTGGAATCTACTGAGGGTTCATGCTCCAATGCGTCTTCTTCACAGGTAACCCAGGTATCTTCTGAGGCTAAGGCCAAGCTTTGTTCTAAATCTTGCATAGATGCATTTGTCTCTATTAGAGAAGAATGTAGTTGTAATTAATCAAAATCTAGAGCTTGAGCAAACTTCCAAAAGAAAAGTGAATATGAGTCTGTCCCTAAGGACAAAGATGATGAGATTTATAAGCTTAAATGCCAATTAAATGATGAAAAGGCTAAGCTAGAGGTCATTCTTGAGAACCATAAGGAACTCAAAAAAAAACTTGCAGTTACCCAAGTTGAGTGTGACCGCTGGGTGTCATCCTGCAAGGGATTTGAAATGCTGCTCAGTAAGCAATCTGCTTCGAATATGAAGTTTGGAATTGGTTATAACCATATTGCACCTCCAACAGATTTTACTCGAAAACAATAGTAAAATCTGAAAGTGAAAGCAATCTCAAACCACATTATCATGTGCATCATCCACCAGTGATCTCCCAAAATCACAAGATGAAATAAGGGTTGATACCTCAGCAAGTCAATTGGCTGATGGGTTAACTACTGATAAGCACATGAAGCTGAGTATTTCAGATGGTGTACCTCAAAGTAACTTAAGTACTAAAGGGCAAGTTACAACAACTGAAAAGCATTTCAAATCAGCTAAAATAAATGGATTAACAACTGCTGACAATAAACTGCTGAAGAACAACTCTTTAGTTGTTACAGATTCTTTAGTACTGAACAAAATTACTGAAAGGAGGAAAGTACTGAAGAACACACCTTCAGTAGTTTCCTCATCAGCAGTTGATCAATCCAAGATGAAGAAGAAGCCATGTGAAATATGTGGTAAATTCAATCATCTTTCTGATGAATGTTGGTACAGAAAAGGTTCCAAACTCAACAGAGATAAGCTCATTAAAATCCAGATGGATGAAATGAAAACTGAGTTTCAGACCAAGTTTGTACCGTAATCATTCATTGTGATAAACCCAAGCCTTCAACCAAATTCAAAAAGAAGGATAAGGTTAATCACAAAACAGCTGTTGGTGCCTCATGATAAACATCAGACTAAGTCTGTTAATTTTAAGGAGGAAAAGGTGGATCACAGGAACTCATCAAACACAAGTACTAATATGTCACAAGAGCTGAAAGCTTTGGCTACAAATCAGACACAACTTGTTATGATGGTTCAGCATTTGTTGGGGAGAGTTAACCATTAGATGCACCTGTGATCAAATCACTGAAAAGGCATTCCAAGCCAAATCTAAGGAATCCATTTCAGCACCATCTTTTCTTCAGCTGTTAATCATAAGAAACAAGTTATGGTTGCATCTGTTGATGAAAACAGACCCAAACCAAAAAGGTTTGGGTCTCAAAATCTAACTAGTTTTCTTTATGCAGGGTTCTTCAACATGCCAAAGGAGCATCTGGTATGTGGACAGTGGAGGATCTATGCATATGACTGGGAGCAGTTCTCTTCTTAATGACTACTCTCAAGGAAAGAAGGGATTTGTTTCATTTGGAAATGATGCCAGAGGTTACATCATTGGGAAAGGATATGTGTCTAATGGACAAATTAGGTTTGATGATGTCAACCATGTGAGAATCTCAAGTATAATCTGCTTAGTGTCAGTCAGATGTGTGATAAAGGGCATGTTGCACTTTTCACAAGCCAGAACTGCAGGATTCTGTCTTCCCAAGTTCTGAGGCTGATTGACAAGGTAATGGATGAATATACTCTCCTGAAGGCCAACAGGATCGGAAGAGTGTATGCCTTGGATTTGTCAAAGAAGATTGATTTGAAGGGTCATCCATGCCTGTTCTCCAAAGCCTCTCTTCAGGAATCTAAACTATGGCATAGAAGGCTGGGTCATGTCAATCTCAGAAACATGAATCAGCTGATCCATAATCGTTTAGTGAGAGGTTTATCAACAAAGGAGTTCCACTGTGATGAAGCCTACACTGCTTGTTTGAAAGGAAAACAACACAAAGTCTCATTCCCTCCCATTGAAGAACCTAAGTCCATTGCCTGCTTGCAGTTACTGCACATGGATTTTTTGGTCCTGTGAGAGTGATGAGCATGGCAAAGAAGAAATATTGTCTGGTAATTATGGATGATTACTCCAGATTCGTATGGACTTTCTTTCTACATTCAAAGGATGAGGTTGCTAAGAAGATTATAAGCTTTGTGCTGTATGTTGAGAAGCAGTATTCCCTATCAGTCAAGTGTATAAGGAGTGACAATGGTACTGAATTCAGAAACCATACACTTGATGATTTTTATCTTTCAAAAGGAATCAAAAGGCAATTTAGCATCCCAAGGACTCCAGAACAAAATGGAGTAGTGGAGAGAAAGAACAAGACTTTAATTGAAGCGCAAGGTCCATGTTGGCTGACTCTGGTTTGCCTTTGACCTTTTGGGCTGAAGCTGTCAATACAGCTTGCTATGTGCACAATAGAGTGTTAGTAAATCAGAGGTGATGAAGACTCCATATGAAGCTCTACATCATTGGCTCCTTTGATTTCATTCTTCAGAGCCTTTGGATGTCCTTGTTTTATTCTCAACACAAAGGGTCAACTCCACAAATTTGATCCTAAGGTGGATGCATGGTATTTTGTAGGTTATTCATCCACTTGCAAAGCTTACAGAGTCTTCAATGCAGAACAAAGATAATTGAAGAAACCTTGCATGTGAAATTCAATGAATCTCCTAAGGATAAAATTCCACAAAACCCTGTGGAGCTATTTGATTTGGACATACTGCAATATGCTCCTTATCAAACTCCAGCTGTTGCAGATCATGTGGATAAATCATCTTCTGCAGCAAGTCTTCCACCTGGTATCAATACTCATCTTTTCAAGTTCAGTAACCAACTACCTGAGTCTGCTAAACTTGATGTTCCTGTACCTTCAGCAGCTCCATCCACAACAAATGCTGATGAGATTTCTGATTCCTCTACATCGTTTGATTTGCCATCTAATACTTGGTTTCAAGAATCTGAATCAACATCTGCTGATGCTGAACCGGCTACAAACACTTGCACTGATCTTATTGTGCACCAAGAGCTGAAGGATCACCCCATGTCTCAAATCATTGGTGGTATCAATGCTGGCGTCTCAACTAGAAGTCAATTGTCTAACTTGTGCTTCTATGCTCTCTTCATCGGTCAGCAAGAGCCAAAGAACTATCATGTTGCTTTGAGAGACAATGGATGGGTGGAAGCCATGCAGCTTGAGCTACTTCAGTTCAAGAAACAACAAGTGTGGGAACTGGTTCCTCTACCCCCATGTAAGTGTGCAATAGGCACTAAATGGGTGTTTAGGAACAAAACAGATGAAAATGGGCTTATTGTTAAGAACAAGGCCAGACTGGTTATTCAGGGGTTTTCACAAGAAGAAGGTATTGATTATGATGAGACCTTTGCCCCTGTAGCCAGACTGGAGGCAATTAGATTGTTCCTAGCCTATGCTGCATTTCATAATTTTAAAGTTTTTCAAATGGATGTTAAAAGTGCATTTTTATATGGTAAAATAAAAGAAGAAGTTTATGTATGTCAACCACCAGGTTTTGAGGATAATAAACATCCAGATTGGGTATACAAGCTTGATAAAGCTCTTTATGGGTTGAAACAAGCTCCTAGAGCCTGGTATGAGACATTATCAAATTTTCTTCTTCAAAATAATTTCACTAGAGGCTCCATAGATAAAACTTTATTCATTAAGAAGGTGGATCAGCATAAGCTACTTGTTCAAATTTATGTTGATGATATTATTTTTGCATCCTCTGATCCCCAGTTGTGTGATGACTTTACCAATTTAATGCATAAGAAGTTTGAAATGAGTGCAATGGGAGAATTATAGTTCTTTCTTGGATTGCAAATCAAACAAAAGGCTGATGGGACTTTCATTCATCAGTCTAAATATACAAAAGATCTTTTGAATAAGTTTGATTTACAAAATTGTAAGCCCTGTTCTACTCCCATGTGCAGCACCACACAACTGGATGCAGATCAGAAAGGTAAAGCTGTTGATGAAACACTTTACAGATGTATGATTGGGTCCTTGATGTACTTAACAGCTTTTAGACCAGATATTATGTTTGCAACGTGTGTTTGTGCTAGATTTCAGGCTACTCCTAAAGAGTCTCACTTGATTGCAGTCAAAAGGATCTTTAGATATCTGCAAGGTACACAATCTCTAGGTTTATGGTATTCCACTGGACACTCTTGCAAATTGGTTGCTTTTTCTGATAGTGACTATGCAGGGTGTAAGTTAACCAGAAAGTCAACTTCTGGTGGATGTCAATTCCTAGGAAACTGTTTGATTTCTTGGCAGAGTAAGAAACAAACATTTGTTGCTACATCCACTGCTGAAGCAGAGTACATTGCTGCTGCAAGCTGTACTTCTCAGGTACTCTGGCTTCAGAACCAACTTTTGGGTTATGGCATTATAGAGACTAAGACTCCATTATTAATGGATAGTGCTTTAGCTCTTTGCATTGTCAAGAATCCTGTCTAGCACTCTAGGACCAAACATATAGAGATCAGACATCATTTTATTAGGGACTGTTTTGAAAAAGGTCTGATTGATCCAAAGTTTGTGCCTAGTGCTGATGTGCTTCCAGACATTTTTACTAAGCCTTTGGATAGTTCGACTTTCCACAACCTAGTGTTAAGGCTTGGTATGCTGCAGCTAGAATAAGTGATAACTACTGATGATCTCAGTAAATAAGTACTGATGATCATTTGTAACCATATCACAAATAAGTACTGATTCTGTTACAAGAACTGATACAGTCATAAACTACTGATATAAGTACAAACAGATAAGTACTGACGTCCTATGAAACAACTGAAAAACAACCAAAAGACTGATGAGTAAGTGTTGAGGACAGTATGAAACAACTGAAAAGCTATGAATTGACGAAAACTACTGATCAGAATTTTCTCTTCAGTTGTTTTTAAAACTGCTGCTTCATCTTAAACAACTGATGACAAAACCACGTCTTGAGTAGTTTCACAACTACTGATGACTAACACCACGTCGTCAGCTGTTTACAACAACTGATGACAAAACCACGTCTTCAGTAGTTTCACAACTACTGATGACTAACACCACGTCGTCAGCTGTTTACAACAACTGATGACAAAACCATGTCTTCAGTAGTTTCACAACTACTGATGACTAACACCAAGTTATCAGTTGTTTCCAACATCTGAAGCTAAAACCATGGTCTTCAGTAATTTTATAACTACCGACGCTTAAAACCAAGACTTCAGTTGTTTCAACATCTGAAGGTTAATACCACGTCATCAGTCGCCTAAAACTACTGATGACTCATACCAAACCCTTCAGTTGCTTTATAACCCATACCCTATAAATACATTGTCTTACAGAGCTTCATCATCTCAAACCTAATGTTCAAATACTCAGAACCTTCTCTCACATCAATGGCGAACATGAAGCTTAAACCACGACACAACTGTGTTGCTTACCTTACCAAATCACCCTTCTGGACAAAGTTTGATAATGCCATTGATCTAATGATCAACTCTCCATACAAAACGACTTTCCTTCTAAATCCTACCATTCATGCCGAATCACTCCATCAGTTCTGGACGAACGTCACCCTCATCACTGGGGAGAATGACACCGACTCACTCCAGTCGTTCGTCAACAATCGTCAGGTGGTCATCACTCCAGAAATCCTTTGCCAAACCTTACAACTAGATGATGCCACTTTCCCCACTGGGTATCCAAAGGGCACCACTGATCTATCATTTGCCCAACATGGATACCAGGGTAACCTTAGTGCCTCTACCATCCTGAAGAAACATTTCCATGATGCGGAACGACTAATTTTTCATATGGTGAATGTATGCATAGCTCCTAAGACTTCTTCTTGGGATCAAATGTCGACGAGGTGGCAGCAGGTATTATTCTCTTCCTTGACCTACAAAAAGTTAAATTTTTCTGAAATATTATTTCTTGAACTCAAGGATATGGCCTCCAAACCTATAGCTAACCGATGGATATTATATCCTCGGTTCCTAATGGCCATTATAATAAACCAGCTGAAAGCTGAGGGACTTGTTGGCCATGGAGTCCCTGCCACGGCAGTATTGCCTGAAGTATACTCCAGCACAACTCAGACCAGTCACTCAAACTGGCTGCCAAACTGCGAAAACCCACGCAGCTGGAACCCACAGCCACCACCTCCAAATCCATTGTCCCCACCAAACCCAAACACAAGAAAGCCACAAAGGCTACTCAGGGAAATGAGTCCCCTGAGGATGCCCCTGCAACACAAACGCAGGTTATATCTACCGGTCATAACCCCCCACTAGATACAAGGACTCACTCACCCTCAACCACTCAGGTTTCCTCTCAACAGGATCCTGTAGCAACCACCTCTGGGGCACCTACACATCTGGAACCCTCCTCACTTGAGGAGGTTTCCATTGAAACGCACCACACTCCCTGGGTGCATACTGCCTTCACACCCTCTCCCACTGCAACCGCCCCCTAAAGTCCTACCATCATAATTGCCAAAGTGCTGACTCAGTTGCACTCCTCACCTCCTCCTCCAGATACCAATCACAACTGGATAGTCCCAACCATTGAGGGGGAGGACCAAAGTGCTTCTGACACCCCACAACACAAGGGTTACCATATTCAATCTCCAGGTGTAGAAACGGAGATTCGAATTTCTGGTGAGGCTGCCACTTCTCCTGCTTCAGCATATAATCAGGCTAAAGTTGGTAACATTCATAAGACCTCACCAGAGGCAACTGCTGATGAAGGACATGGTCCTGAGGCAGGAAGTCCCCAGTACCATGACCAAGGGGCACATGCTACTACTGATCTACACTCAGAGCATGTTCATCCTGATTCTATCAGGAGGTCAGGTGATTCAATAAACACTGATGATGACCTGGGCTTCTTTTATGATGTTTTAGCCCAAAACACCATCCTCGAAGATGAGGTGAGCAGACTCAAAGAGCTGCTTGCCAACATTTCTCAGGATCAAAGACCATCTACCCCTCACAACCCACAGATGGCACCTTCCTCTGAAGGTCTCCCATACACAGAGCCACTCCAAAACACTCAGCCACCTGCCTCTGCTTCTGGCACTATTTCTCAGGGACAGAACCCCCCTGAGCAAATAGCTGCTATCTTTCAACATTCCTTTCCTCTCATCACATCAACTATCACTGATATGGTCCTTAAAACCCTTGATGAGAGGCTTCCCTCAGTTATACAACCCATGATAGAGGATGCTGTGAGCAAAAGGCTTTCTGACAATCAAACCCTTGCAACCAATGCAACCAAAAAGGGGGAGATTCAGTCAGTGAAAGCAAAAAGAAAGAGGATGGCAGATAGGAAAGAAACTGAAAAGGAGAAGGTGAAGGATGCTAACATGGAGAAAGTGACTGAAAGTACTAAAGACTTTCATGTCACATACAAGAAAAGGAAGAATGAGAAGGAGACTGACTTGGAGACAATGGTGAAGAAGGCTGATGCCGAACACAGCCGATCAATGGATAACATCATTGATCAGTTGTTTAGGCAAGGCCACGACACTGAAAAACTTGACTCTGAAATCAGAAGACTAGAGATTGAAGAAATCCAAGCTAGATGGGCAAGTTATGATGTGTAGGAAAGGGAAAGGTTAGAGATCATGATCAGGTTCATAGCAAAATATCTGGGTAGATCATTGATTGAGATCAAGGCATGGTCCAGGGACAGCATCTTGGCAATATCACCAAGATCTGTTCGTCTGAAGTATACACAAAAGGATGGTTATTGAAGCCTTAAACGAAGCTGGTGCTGGGAGCAGGACTGAACTAGTCAAGCAATCTAAAGCCGACCTCACATCCAGAATGCTAGAACACAGCCTGTCAACATTCCCACACCAAAACCACCACAACCACAACCCCCAAACCAACTCCTCTACCCTCAAAACCAGTAGCCGATGAAGAACCCAAGAAGAGGAAGAGAAGGGTACTGAGGCTAGAATAAGATGACGAAGATAATGATGAAGATGAAGATAGGCTGCCACTCTCAGCTGTTATACATTGCCGAAGGCCACAAGTCACTCTCCAACAATTACTCCTGAAACTCAAAGACAAATTGTGAAAGTGAAGCTAGAAGAAGAAGAGCTTCACAAACACATGATGAGGAATTGTTAAGGAGGTTGACAAAGCATATCCTGCCACATCTTCAATCATCAACATGAAGAAGCATGCTCTCAGATTATACACTCTTAAACATACATTTCAATATCAAAAGGAGAGAGTGAGGATTTGGCCTGATCCCAGGGTGTCTCATAGGATTCACAAGAAAAACATTCCACAGAGATACATTGGCCAAGTGAAGAAGATTGTAGATGAAGTGATCTCACTAGTCTTTGTAGTATCACCCTGGGAAATCCTAGATGACTTCAAGAAAGCCTATAAAGCTAACCTGACCCCACAGAAGATGCTGGAAAATAAAATGGTGAAAAAGGGGTTAGTATATAAGAGGCTTGAGGAAGTCAGAAAGAATGAGCTCCAGTTGTTCTTAGAGGGTAATCACCCTGATGATTTTCTTATAGAGTAATAACAACTGTGGAACTCAAAAATGGGAAACAGGTCAAATACCTATCTGAATATTATGGGCCAGATTCACTTTTTGAAGGAGGAGCTGAAGAACTTACCATGGAGGAACAGATAACCTTCCTTGAGGCCTATACAAGGGAGTCATACAGACTCATTGTTGGAAAGTAGATCTCATGGATGGGGTAACAGCTCTGTGTCCACTTCCCAAGACAGAGTCCCATTCATCCTTTGCCAAACAGATCATTGAGACTTCTTCCCAGGCCTGTGCTTATATGGGTCACTTCTGAGCTGATCTAGAAGACAAAAAGACCAAATCTCTCTGCCATAATAAGTGGGACATCTTCAATAATTTTAGAGGTTTTGGCTGCATTGGTTCAGGGGGAGTTTGTTGGACCAAAAGAACCAATGAGCCTGATCAGAAAAACCTCTAAGTCCTACAGACATCACAACAACTGCTGAAGACTTGATCAGCTGTTTTGACAAAGTCTGAAGACTTCAACAACTGAAGACTAAAGTACTGAAGACTTCAACAGTTGAAGACCAAAGTCTGAAGATCAACAGCTGAAGACTAAAGTACTGAAGACTTCAATAGCTGAAGACTAAAGTACTGAAGACTTCAACAGCTAAGACCAAAGTCTGAAGATCAACAACTGAAGAACAAAGTACTGAAGATCAACAGCTGAAGAACAAAGTACTGAAGATCAATAGCTGAAGTACAAAGACTAAAGACATCAGCTGATGACAACAGCTGAAGTTCAAGTACAAGTACTGAAGCCTTCAGAGTTTGTTACAACAGCTGAAGAAGCATTCTTTAGTTGTTGTGATGGTTTCCTTTCAGTAGTTTCTTTTTGTTTCAGTATTTGTAAAACGACTGAAGAGCATGTTCTTTAGTCGTTGTAGTTTCAGTAGTTTCTTTTCAGTAGTTGTAGTGACAGTTAACACTTAGTATTTTTGTAAGAAGATGTCAGCTGTTTTGACATCTTCAGTAGTTGTGTTAACTTTCTATAGTTTGAATAATTCTGTTAGATGTCACTATCAAATGACATCAGTAGACGTCACATCTCCTATATAAGGAATGTTCCACCACGACATTCTTATATAAGGGATGATTGACCTGATTGTTAGTGTGACATTTTGCCACCACGAAAGCGTGTATTGAATGAAATCTTTGATTTGCAGAATTCTTTCTATAATTGTTTGTTCTTACTTTGAATATCAACTGTATTCTTGTGAATTGTCTAAATTCAGTGTTTGATTTCCGCTGCAATACTCTCTAATCAATCAAACGTAGATCTCTAATCCTAACATTTCCCCGCTATTCAAGATTAACAATTCGAAAGTGTGAGGACTTTTCCATGATAAACAACACTATATTAATATTATACACAACTTAAATATATAAAGCGTTTGTAAATTACCAGTATGCTATCTCCCCAAAAAGAGGTTAAGTAAAGAATGGGGCATGAACTCACCTGATATGCATAACAAATACTTAGGGTTTACTTGGAAGAAAGTGGACAGACAACCTTCAGAGGTTACCTAGATCATGTAAGTACATAAGTATGTGTAAACTGAGAACATGTGGAACCCTAAGCACACCACAACCAAAGACTCAAGGTTTCAGAAAACAGACACGTTTGACCCAGTTGACCCGTTTGACCCGTTGGTGACATCATGAGTTATAATTCAACTAAGCAAACGTGAACATATAACATACATGGTTACATCAAATGGATCACATGTGGTGCTACATTATCCAATGCATTACTTAGATCATCATACCACTAAATATCATACAAGTCATGCAAATCTAAAACAGTAACATGCCCACTAGTTATAACATAATTAACATGCCACACAAAGATCAAAACACGCACTACATGCCATGTGAAGCCACTCACACGACTTCACATCCTAAACCCTACCAATCCTACTAAGTAGGGGCCTTAGATTCGCACGCGTGTATGATGATCACAATCATAATCATTAGCCATATTCATTGCGTTCAACATACACCACAATAATCAATTTCCAGTCCTAAACATGATGCCTTAATTACTAATCAACCTTCAACATCATACATGATCATCAAATTCCATACATCACACATGATCATCCAAGCATTTCATACAACTAAATTAACATATTCTATCACATAGAAATCATCCATGAACATAATAACATGCTCCTAATATCCCAAACATGCTCAAACTATCATCTTTCAAACTTTGTGCCAATAAAGTTTCCCTTTTGGGAAAGCACATCCCAAAATCTATCAAACACCCAATGTATTCATGAATTTATTAATAATACACCAGTTCAAGTTCATATCAACATCTAAGCATGATCAACAACATCCAAACATCATAATTCACTAACCTTCATGATCAAAAGTTTCTACTATTGGAAATCTATGAACTACAATATTCATTCTTAGTTTTCTTGCATCCATATCATCAATCTATCATACATACATCATCATAAACCCTTCAACAACATCAATTCATCATCAAATCATCATATCATGAAAAATAAAGTTACTATTCTTAGTAACCTATGAACAACACATCAAAAACGTAACTTTCTTGCATAATCAAAGTTAAATAACATGTATACAATCTAACTAACATGATAACATCATCAAACAACAAAAATAAACATCAAATCTCAGATTTTCAAACCTAGGGTTTCGGCCAACTTGAAAAACCCCACATAAACATCAAAACTAACCTTAATTCTTGCACAAGAACAAGATTTGATGATTCTATTGCCTTCTAATGCTTGAAATCGATCCAATCCGAGGTTCTTTGCTTGCTTTTGGTCGAATTTCGTGAGGGAGGGGGTATGGGGATGAAGTCGCGGCCGAATGGGGGGGGGGATTAGGTTTGGGATTTTGTTTTAATTAACTTACAATATTACCCTTTAACCCTTGCATTTGTATTTTTATAAAGATTAAGCTTTAAACTCTCTTTTAAAAGTGTTTCTAACTAGATTAATAAACATATAGACTAATAATAATAATTACATGTTTTATATTTACTAAACCCAAAACAACGAATTAATACACACATTTCCACGTTACGCGATAAAATTCCCCGTTAACATTTAAATCGCGTAAACACATAAGCATAACACAACAATCACATAATACATTAAATTATCATTAATTTAACATTATTAACTATTATTGGGTCACTAACCTTAAACGAAAACTATGTGTGCTCATGACACGTGTATGTAAGACGTAGCGGAACTAACGGAGTTTGGTAACGTAAAATTATCGGATGTCACAATATATATATATATATAATATATATATATATATATAATATATATATATATATATATATATTATATATATATATATATATATATATATATATATATATATATTATATAATATATATATTATATAATATATATATATTATATATATATATATATATATATAGGGGAGTGATCAAATGAGAATTAGTTTTTTTGTGATAATTTTAGGACTCAATCTCAACCAGTAGTTCTCAATGACAAAATTATAATAACAAAATATATTAAAAAATTTATAAATCAATAAATAACATAAAATAAAAAAATAAAAACACAAAAATGTTCCTTTAGTTTCCCTCTTTCAAAAAAAATTAAAAAAAAAAAAAAAAATCCTGTTTTTTTTTAACGAAATTCGTTTTACACATGTGTAATATCGGATTTACACATGTATAAATCCAGTACTACACATGTGTATAACTAGATTTACACATATGTAAACAACGAATGTATGATTTTTTTAGAAAAGTATATCAATATGGTAGGCGTTGGAAAGATAAAAAATACTGAATTTTATGGTGAATTTTTTTTGAAAAAATGATATCGTGAAAAAATATGAATGTTTTAAAAAGGAGAAATGGCATGTGATTTGCATGTGTTAAAAAATGAGTGACTGAGATTGTTTCCTATAGTTCTCACAAAAAAAGCTAGTTCTCATTTTATCCCTCTTATATATATATATGTATATATATGTATATATATAGTATATATATATGTATATATATGTGTATATATATTTGTTTATTTATATAGGGGAGTTATTCTAAAAAGGATAGTGTGTCTAAAAAGACTAGAAAACACTTTCAATCGTTAGATTAACATTGTGTATTATTAAGATGCATATGTCCTTTAAACAAAAATGACTGCGTGAGTAAGATTGAGATTCTTACTGAGAATCGAATATAGTAATCAAGTCAATGACCGAATGGTGGAAACAAACAATCAAAGAACATTCAATACAAGAATATACTCATAAATGCTTTTGTATTATATATATGAAAGTTGATTGATTATAGAGAATAAATGGCAATAAAAATTCTCTATGTCTATCAGCCATCGCTCAGCCGTCACGCCATGTACGAGGTTATCTATTCTATTTATAGGCAGACAAGATGCTTTTTTCAAACTGACTAAGCTACCCCTAACCTATTATATCAGAACTAGTCTAAGTCTTGATCTGCATCTTTGCTTGTTCGTCCGCATTGGCAAATGCGAATGAGTTGACTTGATCAGCATTTCTTCACTTGATAAAAAAATCCGCATTAGTATGTTGGTCATCCGCATTGGTTAATGCGGATGAACAAATACTTATGCGCATTGTTCAGTCATCCGCATATGTCAAAAATGCGGATGAGCAAAGTCTTGTCCGCATTAATACTTGGTCTTCCACATTTGTCAAGGCGGAAGAACAAATACTTGTCCGTATTTGTTTTATGTCTTCCGCATTGACAAATGTGGAAGACAACACTTGGTTTTTCTGAGTAGGATCTTCATCCACATTTCTTCTTGGACTTGCGGTATTCCATCAAAGCAATCATCAAATCACCCATTGAATTGGCATGTATGATCCTTTCAGGGTGCAACAATACCCCCTAAAGATTATACAACCTATGTTTTCAATGTTTGGGAGGTGATTAATGTTGTGAGTATTTTGCTGGGTCTTGTGGAGGTAGTAAAAATGCAGCTTTAGTTGGATCCAGAATAGATTTAGTCATGTTGACAAAATCTGTTGCTTCTGACATTCTGTCCCTACTCAGCACATGTATCTTCATTTTGCTCATATTGTAGATGGCTTCTATTGGTAACTTCTTCAGTGAAATAGGTTCCCAAATAGAAATAGTAGAGAGACCATCTCTGTGAATCAGTAAGCTTCCACCCACATCTACCTCAAGTTTGACAATGTTCCCAAGTTGCAAGGGTGTCTTCTTTTTCTTTCTTTTTTCTCTTTTGGTATTGCTACGATCATAAGCCAATTTTAGCTACTTGATACACTTTATGAATTGAAATTGTCAGTCCTTCTAAACATTTTGAGTATGTTTTCAAATTCATATCCCCTAAACATAGCTGAGTGATTGATCAGTTCCAGTTGAGCTAGTTCTTTTAAGTCATGGATCTCCAAGGCATTTAAAAGAGCTGAGTACTCTGTAAAGAATTAGACTAGCCCGGAGATCCTTTTCACCATGACCATATTCCACATGCTGTCATACTTCCATGCAATTATTTTCTAATCAACTTTGCCTTTGGGAGTAGACACCCCTATGATTAACTCAGCAATGGTTAATCCTTCTTGTAGTTTTAACTGAGAGGGTTCTACAAACCATTTAGGTATTGTGAACTACAGGAGCCAACAATTCTTGATCTTTCTGGTTTAGCATCATGTCTTGAGCAGTTACTATAGATCTTGGCTTCTTGTTTAGGATTTCTTCTTCTAACCGCTTGAGCATATCTTTCTTTCCATTAATCATTTGTAGAGTAGCAGCGATTAATGAGTTTGTTTCCTTATTCCTAATCTTTCTTCTTGTGAATCCTTGGCTTGAAAGATAATCCTTCATTTCCTTGTCTGACATGCTATAAGGATCAAGAAAGGAGTTAGGGTTGATTTCTTCATTGTTGATAGTTTAGGCAGAGGAACCTTTCTTGAAAATGATCTTTCATACTCAGTTGTGGTTGATTTCTTCATAGCAGACACTTTTGGCACAGGAGCCTTTGTGGTGACTGATTTTTCATACTCAGTTTCGAAGTTTGGAACCAGTAGCTTATTCACCTTTTCTTCTTCTTCCTTCATTTCTTCATATGTCATGCCAAAGACTTCATCTGGATCATACCCATGATTGATCAAAAACATTGCTTTTATCATCAGGTCATCAGTCTAAGCCTTTGACACCATTTGTTCCACACATCTCTCTCTTGCCACAAGGCTGTCAACATCTTCATGCTCATCAGCATTATATCCTCCCTCAATCTCTCCTTCTTTTAAATCAATGAATACAGCTGGTTTCTTCAATTGTGCCTTGGCTTTTTCATGTTCTTCTAGGAATTCTGCTATTGCAACAAGACTTCTTGGGTCATCTGGTTTGGCTTTCTTTGCTGGTTCTTTTTCTTTCATGGGTCTTTTTCCTTTAGCTTTCTTAGATAAGTATTTCCTCTTTCTAGTATAAGTTTGAAGTGGAGGACCAGAAGAGGATTCAGCTTGTTTCATATCCTTAGGCAATTTTTCAGCCTCTTCTTGTATGTTTTCTTGATCATCAGCCTCTTTTACTTCTCTTTCTTTTTCTTTTCACAAAACTTTTTAATCATATCTGTTTGCTCTTCTGATAGTGACACAACAGGTACGATTTGCATGCTCAACTCTTTCTCCAATAGAAATGGAGATTGAGGAATGACTATAATAGGTTCAGAGTTGGTCATTTGGTCTGCAACAAAATCCCAAAAATCTTCATCTATTGTGAATTCTTCAGAAGTAAAGCTATCCATAACACTGATTAATTCTTCAAATTCATCTTTCTTAGTTTGAGTAGCTTCTGATTGCCCAAATAAATCACCATTTCTAAGCTTTGTTCCTCACTCTTTGTTTGGCTTTCATCTTATCCTTGTTCATCATTCCCAGAGGAAGATTATTTCTCATCATTGATAACTTTTTCTTCATCATTTTTGTTTTCTCCAGTCACAGCACTTCTTTGAATTTCAATTAACAATTCAAGTTCAGAGATCCTTTTAGTTTGAGTTTCAACTTGACTTTGGAGATTGGAGATGATTTCAGCTTGTTCTTCATATTGTTCTCTTGCTGTTCTATAGCTATGGTTTGAATGGCAAGAGTATCAACATGGCCACTCACTTCTTCTCTAGAATGGTTCTGGGCAGCTTTCAAGTAGTCAATTTCTTTCTCTTTCTCTTTCTTTTCAGCTTCATACTTTTCATTTTGTTCTTTTAATTCATGCTCTTTTTCATCAGGCCTATTTATATTAAATTCAGCAAAGCTTTCTAAGGGAGCAGTCTCAGAAATTGCTCTCTTTACAGGCATTCGAGCATGTTGATCCTCCTTATCTAAAGATGATTTTGATGCTTTAGAAGTGCTAGTTGAATCTCCAAATTCAGTTGGGTTATCATGGATGGGCAATGGTTGGTGTGGTGATGTTGGTGAGTGATGAGGTGGTGATATTGGTGATTGATAAGGTGGTGATATTGGTGAGTGATGAGGTGGTGATATTGGTGATGGTTGTGGGGTTGTTTGTGGTGTTGGTTGTGGTGTTTGTTGTGGTGTTGGTTGTGGTGTTGGTTGTGGTGTTGTTGAGGTGTTGGTTGTGGTGATGGTGGTGGAGATGATTGTGCAGCTTGGTCATCAAGCCTGTTCTTGTCCTTGATCTTCTTGATTTATCTGTTGAATCATCAGAGGAAGAAGAGGTGAGTGAGCTCCACTATAAAAGTTTCTGAGGTCCCTCTTAATGTACTTGTATGAACTTGCATCATAATGAGGAATATCAAGCACTGGTCCCTCAGTAGCAATATCTGGAAATGCTTCATTTATCATGCACTAGATGAATCTTGGATACATCAAGAACTTGTATCTTCTCCTCTCTTGTATGTTTGAAGTCAGGCCATTACAAACATAGGCAGACATATTGAATGGTCTGTTTGTAAGAAATCGCAAATTGCTGAGGAGGTGGTGATTGGAATATCATTCCATCTTGTTTTTCTCTTGGATAAGCAGTGTTGAAACATGTGGATTAGAAATCTCCAAGGCAGATCAACCAATCCTTTAACAATTTGTTTAGCTTCAAATCCTCCTTCATAACCAATCTCAACAAAGAATGTGGTTATTTCATCATCATCCAGCTCTAGAGGTGCATTAGCATCAGCACCAAAATGCAAGCATCTTCTAATAGAATCTTTAGTGATGCTCAGAGTGTGACCATTGTCAATTCTTCCAGCTAGAGTTCTAACACCATCTTCTTCAATCACTTCAGCTGAATTCTAGAAAGACCTTATGAGGTTCTCATAGATGGTGGTCTAACAGTGATAGCATAAGCTACCCTTGTTGTAGAGATGAATCTGATGATATCTCTGAGTCCCTCAGCTTCTGGCGCATCAGGGTTTAAACAACCGCTGACATTATGGAGCTTGCTCCATGAAATATTTGCCATGTAATCTGCATAAAAGACATGTGTGTCAGTTTTAATGAGAACTCATGTGTATTGTTTATCAGTTTGACATTAAATGGTCAACGATGAACTTTTCACATTAGTGTATCATTATTGTCACATCAAAAGTGAATTTGTTGTTCAACAATCACAGTTTCTATGTTTGAACCATTTATTAGATTTTATTTCATTGATTTGTTACACATTTTCATTTTTCATCATGCTCTGTTCTTGCACCAAACATGACTATAAAAGTTTTCATGACGAGTAAAATTTCTATTAGTTTGCATGATCATTGAAGTCGAAAAGGTGTATTATATTACATCAATAAATCGAATTTTTGTGTCCTTCATTATCATTTGGTTCTTTGTTTGATTTAGGTTTAATAGTTTGAAAGTTGGGTTTGATGAAATTTTTTGGAAAATTCACCTTTTTTTCGATGCAACTGTAGTTTCAGAATCGATAACAAGAACAGGTTGAGTAGAATCACACAAAAATCTTTGGTTGTTTATGATGAAGATGATTGAAGTGGGTGTACTATATATTTGCACTCGTCTCACTATGAAGTCTCTCAAATTTGAAAAGTATTAAATGACCCGTTTAAATTCCTTTAAATAGTCAAATAATGCATTCTAAAAGATTTTACAAGTTTAAGAGCAAATGCGGTCACCACTATAGGTAATACGGAAGTGTAGATTTTTGACTTTTGGTCATCCGCATTTGTTAACTGTAGCAAATGCAGGAGACAAAAATTCGGACTTTGACTACCCACATTTGTTCACTGTTGTAAATGCGGAAGTTTGTTACTTCTGTTTTCTTCTATCCACATTTGTTCACTGTTGCTAATGCGGAAGAACTAAGTTCATCAGCATTTATTCACTGTAACAAATGCGGTTGACAAAACCTATTCAGCATTGCTCACTGTAGCAAATGTGGTTGAATTAAATTTGTCAGCATTTGCTCACTGTAGCAAATGCAGAAGATCTAACTGTTAGCATTTGTTAACTGTAGCAAATGCGATAGAATAATCCACATTTACTTGATCATCATTCATTGACAAGAGATTGATCATATAACTATTTTTGCTTGATCATACATGAGCATTGAAGATGTGTATCCACAAATGCAGATGAGTAAAACAAATGTGGAAGTGTAAATTTCATCCGTATTTGACAAATGTGGTCGAACACTTAAAATTTTATCCGCATTGACTAATGCGGTTGAACACTTGAAAATTATTTTATCCGCATTGACAAATGTGGTAGAACAAGTTTTGTTCCGCATAGGTTTTAACACTTCAAAATTTCATGTATACTTGTAACACACTAATGCGGTAGAGTAAAATCATTGTCCGCATTAGTTTCACTTGAAAATATAAAGCTACTCGCATTGGTTATAAGCATGGGTTACCTTCACCCGCATTAACCAATGCACTTACCTGCATTAACTTTTGAACTTAATCATAAGTTAATGTGACTGAATTGATTTTTCATATTATGAAGTCTTGTCCTTGATTGATTTTTCTTATGAAGTTGACTGTTAAAATTGTCAATTCTTGCTTGGATTGACTTGTATGTCACAAGTGATACAAGTTTCCTAATTTTGACTGATCTTGGACTTTTCATGCTTCCAAGAATCTGCATAAGCTAAGATACAATGATATAACTTTTTGCAACACACATGCATTTTTTTTCTTTTGTTTTTAATGTTTTTAAGAAAGTAATTTAAGATAGTAACAATCTATAAAGATTTAATCAAAAATGTTATATTACTCCCCCTAAAGTTTATATCCACATCTGGATAAAAACTTAAAGATTTAAAAACCTTTTTGACAATTTTATACATTGATTATTGATAATGAAGAGAAGTATATCTTTTGTTGGGATCATATCATCTACTTACATTACACATGTGCATCCTTTATGATTTAATGGACATGTTTATGAACTTGAAGATTGAAGGTGTGTTTGTCCTCTTAAACTCATACCAGGTTGATATTTTGATGCAAATGATTTTTATCATGTTTTTGGTTGATTTAATTATTCAATGTGTACCTCACACACACAGCATGGAATGATCAACCATCCTTATACAATGCATGGTAGAACTTTTTCACAACTTTTCTTACCAGGTTACTTAAGGTATGAGAATTATTTTCACTGATCCTTATTGGGATTCTTTTACTTTGATCCTTTTCATGGTGATCCTCATTGGGATTATTTTCACTTCACTTTGGAATGTGATCCATGATGGGATTCTTTTGTTCATTCACTTGGAATGTATTGCTTTTGTAGATTCATCCAATTTGGATGTGTTACTCATTGGTAATCTTTTGGATCAGGACATCTGCACTATATGCATTTTTCATCAGGTCTTTGCTCAGCAAAACAAAGATGAAACTCATGTAGGTGAAAGAAATTCATAAAATATCATTACCTGGTGTGTTTAGGTTACTACACACACATGCACTCAGATAAGCCAATACATACCTGTACTCTGTGATGAGTGTTTCACTATTACATAAGATTTTAATTCATCACTGCGTGTATCTTCTCTTCCAAGTTGAGCCTACCAACATATCTGGTAAGTCACGACAGTCTTGCAATTTTTTTGAAATTAAGCACAGTGAATGATATAATGACTGTAATTATATCATTTCCCAAGATTCTTTTCTTTATCAAAATTGATTTCTTTTTGTGGTTTTCTCAAGTTTTTAATGTTTTTCATGGTTTCACTCAAGGTTAATCATGCTAATTGACTGAACCAAGAATTCAAACCTACTGGGTTCAAATGCCTTGGTAAATAAATCAGCTAATTGATTTTCAGTTGGTACTTGAATCAATTTGATTAATCCCTTTTCAGCACAATCTCTCAAAAAGTAATATTTAATTTTATTATGTTTAGTTTTTGAGTGCTGAACTGGATTATTAGTTATGAAAACAGCTGCTGTGTTGTCAATGTAAATTGGCGTGTGCAAGAAGTTAAAACCATAATCAAGCATATGGTTTTGAATCCAGAGTACTTGAGAGCAACAAGCTGATGTTGCAATACACTCAGCTTTTACTGTGGACACAGATACATTGTCTATTTCTTGCATTGCCAAGATACCAGTCTGGGACCAAGAAATTGACAACCGCCAGAGGTGGATTTTCTGTTGAAGTTGCATCCTCCATAATCATTATCTGTGAAGGCATAAAGATTAAATTCTCCGTACTTTGAATACCATAACCCAGGAGCTGGTTTGCCCTTCCGATATCTAAATATCCTCTTCACTGCATTCACATGTGATTCTTTTGGATAGCTTGATATCTGGCACACACACAAACACCAAACATAATGTCAGGCCTACTGGCTGTTAGATACATAAGAAATGACCGATCATTGATCGATAATGAGTCTGATCCACTGATTTGCCTTCAGGAACAGGTCAAATCTTTACTTTAGGAGTTCTGATAGACTGACTGTCAGCAAAGTGGAATTTCTTCAATATGGTTTCCACATATTTAGATTGATTGATGAAGATTCCATCTGTTGTCTGTTCGACTTGCACCCCTAGAAAGAAGGTGAGTTCCCCCATAGCACTCATTTGAAATTTTGAGTGCATAAGATCTTCAAATTTTTTGCAGAGTTGCTTGTTTGTAGAGCCAAATATAATGTCATCCACATAATCTGGACTAACAGCATATCTTTTCCTCTTGTTCTTCTGAAGAGAGTTTAATCAATCTTTCCTCTTGTTCTTCTGAAGAGAGTTTAATCAATCTTTCCTCTTTCATATCCATGTTCAAGAAGAAAGGATGATAGAGTCTCATACCACTTTCTTGGGGCTTGATGAAGACCATACAGAGCTTTGTCAAGCTTGTAAACTCTATAAGGGAAATCTGGATCTTCAAAGCCAGGTGGTTGACTCACATAGACCTCATGAGCAATCTTTCCATATAGGAAGGCACACTTTACATCCATTTGATAAACAATAATTTCATGGATGCAGAATATGCTAGAAAGATTCTGATTTCTTCTAGTCTGGGAATTGGAGCAAACACTTCGTCATAGTCAATTCCTTCTTCTTGAGTGTATCCCTGTGCCACTAGTCTTGCTTTGTTTCTGATGATGATCCCTCTATCATCAGTCTTGTTCCTGTACATCCATCTGGTACCGATAGGGTATTGTCCTTCGGGAAGATCTACCAGTTGCCATACTTCTTGCTTCTTGAATTGGAGCAATTCTTCCTGCATTGCTTCAATCCAGTTATTGTCTTGAAGTGCCTCTTTGATGTTCTTAGGTACTGTTTGACACAGAAAGCATAAGAACAAATAGATGTTTGCAATACTGGATTTGCTTCTTGTCACCCTCTCATTAAGATCACCAATAATGGTTTCAACTGGATGATTCTTGTGTATTCTTGTGGTTGGAATGGAGTCACTAGCAATTGTTACATCAAGATTGGAGAGATTCAGTTCATTATGGTTAGAGGCACATTCATATGGTACTGTTGTTGATTTATGAAGATTGTCAGACTCTGCTTTAGTTCCTGCTACAGCTTCAACAACACTATGGTTGCTTACATCATTTGATGTCCTTTGTGTTTCAACCAGAGGAGTAGCCTTGTTTAGACTTCTGATCTCATTTGACAAATCATCTGAGTGAGATGGTACCAGGCTTGGACCTCCTTAAGAAGAAACACTAAGGTTTTGTGACGGTTGTCTAATAGGATTAGCTTGAAGAGGAACATCTTCATTCATGCATTCATCAAATGTAGGAGGAATTAGTGGAAAATTATATCTTCTTTCTACAGCTGATGAAGTATCACTTGAATGTATATTTCCTACATCAGACAAGTGAAATTGATCAAATGATTTTGTAAACATGTCAATATCAAACAACCAGTCGGGACCATGTGTAGATTTGGGAAACGAATGTTCCTTGAATTGAACATTTGTTGATTCATCAATAATGTTAATATAGGATTAAACACTTTGTAAGCCTTTGAAACAGAAGAATAACCTACAAAGAATCCATCATTAGACTTGGATGAAAACTTTCCCAGATAGTCTCGGGTGTTTAATATTGAGACAGGACTACCAAATGATTTAAGAAATCCAATGAACGGTTTTCTATGAAAGAGCAGTTCATAAGGAGTCATGTTGTTTTCTTTGACAAGTAGATATGTACAAAGCACGATGTATTAACCGCCTCTGCCCAGAAGGTGATTGGTAGTTTAGTGTCGGCTAGCATCATTCTTGCTGCTTCAATCAGTGTTCTATTTCTCCTTTCAGCTACCCCATTTTGTTGAGGAGTTCTAGCTGCACTAAATTGATGAGCAATGCCTTTGGTTGCACAAAAAGAACTCATACTTTCATATTTGAATTCAGTACCATTATCACTTCTTATTATTTTGACCTTAAGATCGAGTTGATTTTCAATTTTAGTGATAAATTCTTGTATGATTTGGGATGCCTCATTTTTATGAAGTAAGAAAAAAACCCATGTGAATCGTGAAAAGTCATCAATGATCACTAAACAATACTGTTTCTTTCCATACTCATTACATGAGTTAGTCCAAATAGATCCATGTGAAGTAACTTCAATGGAGTATTGTTAGTGTTCACCAGCTTGGTTTTATGAGACGATTCGTGTTGTTTTCCTTTGAGGCACGCTGAACAGTGATCAATAAAATGAAATTCTTTTTGAGGAAGACCAATGACATGGTTTCCTTTGACCAAATTGTTCATGTTTTTAAAGTTTGTGTGTCCCAAACGTCTATGCCAAAGCTGTGACTCATCAAATGATGCTTTTAACAAAAGACATGTTTCTTCTTTAGGTGATGCAGAACACAAGTTTAAGACATTTGTATTGTTCTTCCTTGGGGTCTTTAAGAAAACCCATTCCTCAGGGATCTGAAATCCAGGTTTTAGAATGTAGCAATGAGTGTCTATAAAGTGAATGGAATATTTCATATCGTAGATCTGAGACATGCTTAGCAGATTAAAATTCAGTTGTTCACAGTAGTTCACTCTATCAAAGCTCAGCATCTTGTTTGTCACACATCCTTCACCTTTAATTCTACCACCCTGTGAATCTCCACCAAATACCATAGTAGTTCCTTGTTCATGCTTGAAGTCATGAAGGAGGGAATGATCTCCAGTCATGTGTCAGGAGCATCTATTGTCCACATACCATAAGCTATTGGACTTGTGTGGATGAACCTGCAAGCAAAAAGAGCTAATTAGAATAAGGAACCCAAGCCATGATGGTCTTGGGTTTCCCGTTCCTATTCATGATGGTGCCTTCTTGGTATTTCCTTCTAAATTGTGGTTTAGATGGAGGTGTCCTGGGAGATTTTTGGTAATGACTGGGTTGAGTCATCTCATCAACATCTACTAAAGATTCAGATGAGTAATGAAATCGTTGGTCTCTATTTCTTTGTAGAAATTTAACCCGTTTTTCATTATCAAAAGTAGGTTTTTGTTTTGGAAGGTCAATTTTGTGGTTCATTGTGAGATGTTTTCTTTGACCCTTCCACAATTCCTTCAAATTATTCCTGTCATTTGTTGATCTAGATGTCCTAGATTGAATATTGTGTAAATGAGGTTTGACAGAATGTGCACAGTGGATGTTTTTAAGATGGGCTTGTGTTGGGGAATTCTCAAACCCTTCTGATTGAAGTAACAATCAGATGTACTATGATTGTTCATGTCACAGATTGAACAATAATTGTTGAAATGGAAGTTTTGGTGGAGTGATTGTTCATATCACAGATAGAGCAATATTGATTAAAAAAGCATTCATCTGTCTTGTGATTGAACATTTCACAAATGTCACAATACATTTGTTTGTTTCTTGAATCAGATTTTCCCTTGTGTGACTCAGCTGATATTTTCTTTTGCTGAATCACTTTCTTTTCTTTAGGGGATGAATCAGAATCAGCCCTTTTTGTAGTTTGCTTCACAACACTACCTTTGTTTAATTTTCTGGGCTATTTCTGTTTCTTCAACCCATTTCTCACCTCTTTCTCAAACTAGTCAACATGTTCTTTGTTGTAGATATCAAACCCAACTCCCTACCTTAATCTTGAAGACTGAGGGTCTGATAATGTTTTAAGTGTTGAACTCAATGATCCTTTTTGTTTCTTTTGCAGTGAACCTTTTCTGATTTGCTTGAATTTTTTGGAGATATGATCTCATTATCAGAACTGCTCTTAGCAGTGGGTTTCACTAACTTCACATATTTCTTTTTACCTTGTAAAACAGAGGGTATGAATTTTATAAAAGGGACAATTGCTTTTACAGGGCTTGAGGGTTTCATGACACTCATTGTCTTGTCTAAACACTCTTTGATTTTGATTGGGTGACCTAACTTGATTTTATCCACATTGGTTTCAATATAAACATCAGGTTTGTTTTAAGGATTGGTCACTTGTTTTACTATAGATTTAGGTTCCATAGTTTTAGTTTCAATTTCTTCAGTGAGTGAGACAAATTCAGGCATGACAGTGTAGTTGTCATTGTATAGTGGAGGACATGAATTATACCTAATCACTAACATGTCCTTTGGATCCTTTTGAGAATCAAGCATCTCTTGCAGCTTGACTGAAGACATTTGAAAATTTTCAAGTTTCAGTTCAGTCAGTGAATGTTCAGCCTTAGATTGAGCTAACTTTTCAGAAAGGAGCTCATTCTCAGCTACTAGAGTGTACTTTTCACCGTGTAGTTTTTCTATGTCAGAGATAAGAGATTTGATTTTGATTTCAAAGCCTTTTATTTCTCTCTTCATCATCTCTGACTTTACCTTTTCTTCCTTAAATTTATCTGCCAGTTTATGGTTATGCTTCCTATAACCTTGCAATTCATTAATACATTTTTCACTATAAAGGTTAGATTTTACCTCAGTAGGCATTGGAGATGGACCATCATTGATATGACCCATAAGAGCATGATTCTAAAATTAAGGCTTGACTTCCTCTACATACACGCTCCAGTCACATACCCCATCTTGCTTTATCACGAGAGCATTGGTAGAAGACTGACTGCTTCCATGAGCTTGATTTGTCAGTTGGGGTGGATTTTGATATGATTGGTGTTGATGAGAATGATGATACTGCTACTATTGGTTGTTGGAGTGAAAGCTTGAGTTATGCTGTGAGGATGACTGGCCTTGAGAGTTCCTTTGATAGTTGTTTCTCTTGGGGGCATTGCATTCTTTGGAGAAGTGGCCAGCCATGCCATAGTTAAAGCATTTCACCTTGGATTTATCGTATCCAAGTTTTGTATTTTCATTTAGGCTCAGATTTCTGCCTTTTCTAAAGAATTTCTTGGCTCTCATGGCTATCATGGCCATTTGCCATTGTAGATCCATTTCTTCTAGATCTTCCTGAATTAGATGAGCAGAAGTGAGTCTTCCTCCTAAGTATGCTTCAAAGCTTGCAACAAAGGCATTATAAGTTGCCTTTTGTTCTTCTGATCTTGTGTCTTCAGGAGTGGTTTAAGGAGTAGCAGTGACTCTGGATGTGAGATAATGTTGATGGATGATTGATTGGTGGAGTTGCAATGAATCCAGTGTTGTTCAGTTGATCTCTTGATAAGATGAAATCATCCTCCTCATTGATGAAGGCATTTTCCATAGAATGAGATTATGACGGAAATTTGTAAGCCTCAATCACTTTTGGTCCACCAAGATTTCTGCTTCTTTCATCAAGTTCTAATGCTTCTATTTTGGCTATCATGATATCTAAAGTAGCACTCTCAAGATCAAGAGTATTTTTTAGCATTGTTAAATTCTGTTTCCAGATTTCAGGGAGGCTGTGAAGCATTTTTCTTGTTTAATTCTTTGATCTTGTAAGTGACTCCCATGATTTCCAAATCATTTACCAACTGTACAAATCTGTGTAGTTGTTTGGATATGGACTCTCCCTTGGTGTGGTGGAATGTTTCATACTAATTAACAAGCTTATCCTTGTTAATTTCTGCTACCTCACTGCTTCCTTCACATATAATTTTTAATGCATCCCACACAGCTTTTATAGTACCATACTCCTCTAATCTTTTCAGCACATCTATCTTGAGTGCTTGAGTTAGAATGGAGTAAGCTTTGAGGTCAATCTTGATTTTCTTATAGTATTCATCATCAAGAGTTAGATCTTCAATGGGTATTCTTGCAGTTTTGTAAATTGTAGCTTGATCTGCAGACAGAGTGACAAGGATATGTGCCCCCTTGCATATTGAGATCCAGAAATCAGGATCTACACCTGTGATGTAATTCCTAAACCTGATTTTCCACTGTTTAAACTCAGATTTGTGTTTAAGAATAGGAGGTTTAGGTGTATGACCAAGTTCTGAGTAACTGTTAGAATCCATTTTATGAATATAGATTAAGATGATTTTTAAGATTGATTAGTCCAACTTGTCCAAATAGTTCTAACGGATTTCAGAATCAGATTTGTGATTGTAGTGAGTTTCTTGCTGTTCGGAATATTTTGGTGAGAATGTGTTGACAGAAGTATTTTTTGCTGTTTACTAAGTAGAGATGATAATATACTCTACTAGCAACTCGATTACCAGATCAATCAATTCTATTCAGTTCTTGCGCAGATCTGAAAGAGAACCAAGCGCCAAAGCTCTAATACCAATTGACTAGGTGAGTAAGATTGAGATTCTTACTGAGAATAGAATATGGTAATCAAGTCAATGATTGAATGATGGAAACAAACAATCAAAGAACATTCAATGCAAGAGTTATACTCATAAATGCTTTTGTATTATATATATGAAAGTTGATTGATTACAGAGAATAAATGACAACAAAAATTCTCTATGTCTTTCAGCCATCGCTTAGCCATCACGCCATGTACGAGGTTATCTATTATATTTATAGGCAGACAAGATGCCTTTTACAAAATGACTAAACTACCCGTGACCTATTACATCAGAACTAGTCTAAGTCTTGATCCGCATCTTTGCTTGTTCATCCGCATTGGCAAATGCATATGAGTTGACTTGATCAACATTTCTTCACTTGATCATCCACATTAGTATGTTGGTCATCCGCATTGGTAAATGCGGATGAACAAATACTTATGCACATTGTTCGGTCATCCGCATCTGTCAAATGCAGATTCGCAAAGTCTTGTCCGCATTAATACTTGGTCTTCTACATTTGTCAATGCGGAAGAACAAATACTTGTCCGTATTTATTTTATGTCTTCTGCATTGACAAATGCGGAAGACAACACTTGGTTTTTCTGAGTAGGATCTTCATCCGCATTTCTTCTTGGACTTGTGGGATTCCATCAAAGAAATCATCAAATCACCCATTGAATTGGCATGTATGATCCTTTCAGGTGCAACAAAAAACTACCTTAATGACATGTGTAATCACTAAAACTTTTCCTATACTTTTTAGGATATATGACCTTTTAGTGGAACCATACCTATATGTATATATATATATATAATATTAAAATAAACGTAACTTATGAGTTTTTCTTTGTGGTCAAGTTCTTCCTATTTCATTGTTATCAATAGCCACATTAGGCCTAATGTTAGCAACTACTGGTTGTAGTTTTGGGTACATCCTCTTTTCCATTAAAATTTTCTGTTTTAAGAACTTTGAAAAGAACCAAAGACCTAAGTCAACTAAGAAGGTATATCAGAATCAAATAATATAAAACTTGTGTAACCAAATCTAAATTTTCACTTATAGTTGTATCATATGTGAGTCATGTTATCCCCTCTAACCCATAAATATTACTAGAGAAATTTTGACCAAACAAAGATTTAGACTTTGATGTTTGATAAGAAGAAACAACCTTGGATTTTCATTAAACTTCTAATTTGTTTACCATGTAGAAACTCTAGTTTGGCTACTTAAGTGATAAACAACATCTTATCACTAGAGCTACTAATGATAAAAAAACTCAGATGGAAGTCTTCATATGCTACATAATTTTAAGAATTGATTTCTAGTCGTAAAAAATACACCAAAAAGTAAAAGGATTGATTTCAAGTTATAACACATTAAAGCAACAAATCAATACCAAGTAGGTAAATAAAACTAAGTAGCAATCATAAACATAATTAAAATATATACCAAACTAAAACTTCAAAACAAAAGGAAAGAAAACCTGACGAGTTTGAGTTTGAATTCCTAATCACCAAACAAACACATAACGCAAAATATGTTTCCTCTATGGAGCCTAGCGATGGTGAATCTAGATGCCAGTTGAGAAGGCTAGAGAAGAATGAAAGGAACGTAGAGGTGGGCAAAGTGACAATAGTAAATAATAATGAGGTGTTGATAATGCGGTTGTTGGTTTTGAAGGCATTTGGGCTTGGGCTCAAGTTGGAGATAAGAAGAATAAGGGCTCGGCCCGTATTTGTTTTTTGTTCACTAACTGATTAAACATAGTCTTTATCTATATATATCTGCTATGTAATTATAATCTTTGAGCACTTACTAAAATATAAATCTTAGTTGCAATTTGTGGACGTACGATTTACATCAATTCCAAACCACATTTTATTGTGTTTGTTATTTTCTATTTCTGCTTGATTCATTTGTGCATGAGTGTTATTTGTATTCTGTTGTGTACAAAATTGATTCCTAAGAGATGTGGCTTGGTAAACATATGATTGCACTAAGATAATTCGTAGAAGGTTTGCGATTAGATAGATCCAAATTTGAGAAATTTAGTTCTGGTGATTCAGTATCACCTACCACATCAGCACCCGTGTGACTTGATCCGGAGGGTGTATAACATCATTGATGTTGTCTTCAGTGGAGTGGTTGTTAGCGTCATGATATTCTTGATCACTTTCACCATCTCCATCTTCTCTTGCATTGGAGATCCCTTTATTTGAGTTTTGTGCCTCATTGCTAGAATTGATTGGCACCTCAAATATATCAGTAGAAGAATTTGTCATATTTGTGCTGATAAGATTTCCACTTACAGTGTTTGTTACCACTGGTGCTGAAGAGATTTGATCATTTGGTCTTCTCAGCTTAAATCTTGGATTATAAACTTCTATAGACAAAATTTCTATCTAGATATATAACTTGTTGTTCCTGAAACATCTTCCTAAGATTTGTCAAAACAGTTGGTAACTAAATCAAGATTAAATAGTCAATTAGCACCCAAACCTTTCACACTTAGAGTGCGTTCATTGAAGGGCACATTGGCCAACTCTTTAAATAATCTAGTTTTGAGATTGTATACTCTATAAACTTTAGTTTGAGAAGAGTATCCAATGAAATGTCCATCATTTTCCTTCTCAGCAAACTTGGCTATGTGATCTTTGGTATTCAAGATGGTGCATGGATATCTAAATGACATGAGGAAACCAATGAAAGGTCTCCTTTCGTGCCATAGTTCATAAAGTGTCTTACCATGAGTTGACTACTAAAACTCTGCTTTACACATAGCAGGTAGGGTTGCTGCCTTTGCCTAGAAGGTGATAGGCAGTTTAGAGTCAGAGAACATGGTTTTAACAACCTCAATAAGTCTTATTTCTTCTTTGAGCAAAACCATTTTGTTAAGGAGTTTTAGGAGCATTATATTGTCTTAAAATACCCTTTTTATCATAAAATAAATCAAGGATATGGTTCTTGAATTTAGTTCCTTGATCACATCTTATGATCTTAACTTTGTGATCATATTGATTCTTAATTTTTACAATGAAGGTTTTTAAGATTTTAGGAGTCTCATCCTTACTTCTATGAAAGAAGACCCACATATATCTTGTGAAATCATTTGGGATCACAAGACAGAAGTTTTTCCTTAACTCATTACACTTGTGGGGCAAAAGATATCCATGTGCATTGAGTGAAAGGGAGTAGTAATGGAGTTCATTTCCTTTTTCTTGTGTGACACTTTGTGTTGCCTTACTTTCAGGAATGCAACACAATGATCATCACTTGTAAGCTCTTTTGTTGGCATTAAAGTACCAAATCATTCTTAATTAGTTCATTCATGTTCTTAAAGTTTACATGTCACATTCTCTTATGCTAAAAAAAGGACTCATCACTATTTTCTTTGGACAAAAAGCAAGACACTTCTTTGAAAGGGGAGGTTTCTTACAAGTCCATCTTATACATGTTCCATTTCCTGGGGCCTCTGAGCAAAATATGCTCTTGAGTAATGATCACCCTTTTGAGAACATTTCACTCATACTCAGTAAAGAGCATGTTATGTCTTCTAGTCATAAAATTAAAACACACTCAAAAGGTTGTACACAAGCTACTTGACAAAGTTTATCTTCTCAATGTTGAGCTTACCATTTGTGACCCTGACCCTTCTAGTAATGTAACCTCCTAATTAACCCAAAATAAACTGGCCCTCTATCAAATTTTTCAAACTTTTGAAGCAAAGAGCCATTGCCAGTCATGTGCATGGAACAACCACTATTGATGATCCATATATCGCTATTGGTCTTTAGTTGTTCCTACAAATGAAAAGACAAGATTAGTTATGTTAGGAAACCCAGCCTTGCTGGTCTTGGGCTTGTCAAGATGAATTAAAGATAACTGAATAGTCATTGATCCTATATAAAAGCTTAGGGGATCCTTAGCTGTTGGTGATGAAGAAACTTCAGTCACATGGCCTTCCTTCATCTTCAACACAATCTTTTAAAGGTTAGACTTGGCTTTCAAAACTTTGGAAGTTTTTATGACTTTTGAAGTTTTGGAGACTAAACCATCAAAAGCTTTTGCATCCACTAAAGTAGACTTCAGTACTTCGGAAGCTTTAGCATTCACTACAACAGACTTCTGTGATTCAGAAGCATTCCTTTCTTTTGAGACCAAACTTGCTTCCAAAAATAGTTTTCCACCTATCTTCTTCTTGGTCACCTTGATGCTTCCGAAGGAACATAATTTTCCTTCTTAAGCTACTTTCTTTTTCTTATTAGATTTCTTCTTCTTGTTCATGGATGGTACTATTAGGATTGTAAATACAATCCTTAGCATAATGAGTTGTACCTCCACACATGATATATTCCATAGGCTATCTTCTAAGAGTATTATCCTGAGGAGAAGGCTTGTCCTAAGCCTTTTCAATTTCTTTTTCTTCTTCTTGCATGATTCAACATGCTTCTAAGGGTGAAGCTTGCTTTTGGAGTTGGATGGTCTAACCTATGCAGTAGTGGTGCACATTGGTTAAACCTTTTTATCCTTACCAGGATGGCATAGACTTGAACTAGGAATCTTGGTACTAGAGTCCTTGGTTAAGTCTTTAGTCTTTCTTACTTCAAACCCAACAGAGATGAAACTTGTTTATGCATGGGGTTGAAGGTGGTTTGATCTCCTGCACTTTCTTTGATCTTCTTTTCGCATCCCTAATCAAGTTCTTTCTTATAGACTTAGCCATCCTTAGTATTTTCTTCTCTTTAGGGATATAGTGACCCTTCTTAGAGTGAACCTCTTCACTCATTTTGGTTCACCCTTCACAATATCTTTTTCCCTAATTTCATCTTCGTCTTCCCCCAGGATAGGATCAATAGAAGACAACTCATCTTCACAAGTTTCACACCTTGATTCTCTGACTGATAGTAGTGTGTGTGGAGGAACTATTTCATTTGATCCAAGTCCATGCATGTTCTGGAAATAAACTTTTGCATGAAAGGATAATATATAATGTTCTTGATGGTTTCCTCTTCAAGAACACATCTTTCTACATTGGCTTTGCTGATCACAAGCTCAGCCTGGCATTCTGTCAACTTTGAAACATGTTCTTTAATTTGAGTCATGTAGTTTGTATGCTCATGTTTTAGAGTAAAAATAGTTTCCTCTAAGTTTTCTATTTCAAGCTTATAATCATTTTCTACTCTTTTAAAACCAGCTTTTAAAATGTTTAGGACTCAAGATCAGATATTACTTCCAAGTTGTAGGACCTGTACATATCAACTTTAGTAATGCATTTACGAGAGACAAGATGTTCCAGTACCTTTGATATCTTCCACCTAAAAGCTCCAATCAGAGCCTCCTTGTTGATACACATATGTACCTAGATCCTAATCTCAATGTAATATGTATTGAATGTCTTGCACTTATGTAATATTGGGTACTTAATGAAATGATAATGTTTGGTTATGATTTATAATGTTTAATATTTCATTAATGAGTTGGGTAACACATATTGACTAGATTATATAGGTTTGTGATTGTTTGAATTGATATACATAATGTTATAATAATGAATACATTCAAACTTTGGTTAAGTGAAGTTCACATGCGTCTGACTAGACCATGGGCCCAAACAGTGGTCATGCATCCGAATGGCCATGCGACTGAGTGTCCATGCGCTTAAATAGCCCATACGCCTGAACAACTTCATGTGACTGACTCAGCCGCACGACTAAACACTCAGTCGTGCGAATGGATCAACCGCATGGCTCAATTGCACGAATGAACGATGGTAATGGTTCAGTCGCCCGAATGAGCAACCCTAACCTATAAATACCACTTAATTTGTGAAAAAACGTAAGCATTCAATCCACTTCGACTCCAGACGTACCCTTGCCGTCCAGAAGCCTCTAAGTTCGTACTCCAAGTTCACAGAACGCTGTAGATCGATTCCTAATCGATTCTTGACGTTAGATTCAATACATTATTATGTATACGTGTGTTCTCACTGATTGGATCGCCAATAAAATAGGATTCCGCACTATTTGGTTTGGTTTAACACGTTAATCAGTTGGTGTTTAGTTCAAATACCAGATCCTAACAAGTGGTATCAGAGCTTTGGCTCTTGATTACGTGTTGATTCAATAGTTTTGATACAAAAAATCGTGTTTTTTCATCAAAATGCAATCTTTTTGTGTCTAACGGAGTCTTAGACGTTTCCTGACCTAAAAGTTTAGTTTTTCCGGCATACGGCGATTAGGGTTTGTGGAAATTCTAGTTTTTATGGCCAAAACACGTTTAACCTATGAATTATCAAACTTTAGCAAGTTCAGTGGCATGATTGGCTCAATCACACGACTGAGTTCATTCGCATTCTCCAACCGCACGATTGGACTCATTCGTACCCTCATTCGTACAACTGAGAACCCCATTCAGACTGTTCAACCGCATTAGTTCACTAGCCCGACTGACTCATCCACATTTGTTCAGTCGCACGATTGAACCATTCGCAATTGTTCAATCGCACGAAGAAGTCCAATCGCATACCTTCATTCGCATACATCAGCAGTTTGTTAATAGTAAAGTTAAGTGAAATGGAGGACCAATTTTTAGCATACACAGCAAGTAGAGATACACGTATTCAAAATCTACTGCTGTTGGAGAATGAAGTGGGAATTCACAATAAACCCCCGAAGCTTATAACGTTAGACGACTACCCACAATGGAAGCAATGTTTTAAAATCTACTTAAATGGAGTAGATACAAATCTGTGGGAGGCAATAGACTCGGGGTACAGCATGCCTGTAGGAGCAGAGGGAGTTAAACTTACGCTAAGTGGGATGTCGGATGCTCAGAAGGTAAAACACAACGCTGAGAAGAAAGTCTACGCTTTGCTCACTCACTCTATTCCGAAGGATATCTTCCATCAGTACTCAAAGTATACTCAAGCAAAGAAACTATGGGATGCGTTGGAGAAGAGGTATGACGGAAATGCCTCACTCAAGGCCATTAAGGCCAAAGCTTTGAAGAAGGAGTTGACAACTTCTCTTCAATGGGAAAGGAAGGCCTGGATGATGTGATCGACAGATTCTACCACTTGATGAGTGAGATGCACACTCATGTAGTAACTACGTTGATGGAGGATAAGGTATCCAACTTTGCCGATGGATTACCAGAAAAATGGGTTTCGTTTGTTTCAAATCTCAGACAGAATGGGATGCTTTCGAAGTTAGATATAAATGACTTCATTCTAAAACTGAGAGAAGAGGAGCTTAGGATGAAGTACAGAGCCCAAAAGGCCAACTACGATCAGAATCCTGCACTCTACAATGCAACTCCTCCGGTCAAGACATCTGGAGCACCACTGCAAACTGCCTTTGTCTCAACGGCAGCAATTCTAGCACAATCGTCAACTTCAGGGTCCGAAACATCAGGGTCCTCTGGCACTCAGTATACGATACCTGAAGCTAATGCAGCAAAACTGAAAACCGACAACTTCGTTAATGTAACTGTTGAGGTGGCCAAAGAACACATGGACCTCTTAGCTGCTGTAGTCCACTCTTATGATGGACTAGTTGCTGGAAAGATAGAAAATTGTCACATGGCAGATGAAGATTATGAACAGGTGGACGAAATGGAGTTGGAAAGAATGGACATAATGTAGGCTTTGGCAAGTGCTGTCTGACAAGCTAAAAAGTTTGTCAAAAAGAGCAGACAGAACCTGGTTGCTACCAAGGACACAACCTTTGGCTTCGACAAGTCAAAGGTAACTTGTTTCAACTGTGGTGAGAAGGGACACTTCAAGCGGGAGTGTGTAAAGCCAAAGAATACTAGGAATGGCAATCCCTTCTCGTCATTTAATCGTCAGGACAAAGCCACATCTAGCAGTTCTACTTCATCAAGCAAGGACCCCAAAGCCTTGACTGCTAATAAGGATGAAGGACAGGACTGGAGCTTTCGGTTCGTCTCACCGAGAGAGTCCAACATAGCTAGTGTGGAGGACATTGATGATGATTTTGCAAGTGAAGGAGATATGGCAGTAGAGATCAAGATGTCAAATTCTGAAGACACTGCAAATGTGGTCAACCACCTACCTGAAGAAGAAAAATCCGCATCAATGTCAGAATCACCAGAACCAGAAACAAAAGATTCTGCACTAATGGCTGATTCCTCTTCAACATCTCAGGTAAGTACTACTGACCAGTTCTTCAATAATCATACTTGTCTAGAATGCAATAAATTTAGAGGAAGTATAGATTTGAAATTTGCTAGGTTATTAGATCATAATGATAGCTTAGTAAAGGATCTGGAACTGTGCACTGAGGCTAATAGAGTGTTAAAACAAAACAAGCACAGTTACAAGGAAAAGATAGACCTATTGAATAAACAGCTTAGGGAAACAGAGGTAGTTGCCTTTAACCAAGAAAATGACATTAGGTATTATTTGAACTCCCTAGAGGACACTAAGAAGGAGAAAGCAGTTTTAGAAGTAGAAACACTCCTCAAAACAAAAACTGCATAGTTGGACAAGCTCATCTCACATTGTCCAACACATAGTGAGAAAGAGAAACAATGGGGAGGGATTGGGATACAAAGTGGTTCCACCACCACCTGAGACCTTGATGAACACCAAAACTAAACCGATTAACAATAACCCCATCAAGGATCACGTGGTGACACTCCTCTTGTTAGTGATCCAGATTCCGTAAGTAAATCAAATGAATCTGACGCTAAACAAAAGGAGGCCATTTGTAAGGCAAAAGGAAAGATGCCTTGTGTTAACTTAGAAAATGAGTTTGAAAAGGTTAAGTTAAAGTCAGGGTCAAACAAAGTCAAATCAGAACCCAAAAGGACTATAAAACCCAATCAATCACGAGCGTCATGTCAAAGTCTAGGTAAACAAGAACACAAGATGCAAAACTAGTTAAAACAATTAAGTTTGTAAAATAAAGAAGTGCCTCAATCTAAACACAATAAGGTCAACCGCTTGACATCTACATCTCCACCAAAATATATAAACCGTAAAGTTGAAAGCAGATCCTGCTATAATTGTGGAGAGTATGGTCACATAGCATCTCATTGTCCTTATTATCAGACACTGAGGAGGAAAGTAGAACTTTCAGCACCTACACCTAAATTTTGTAAGAGGAACTCAGTGACGCCTCCAAAAAGGGCTAGTGAACCCCAGTTCAATCCATCAGCCAGTCGTTTGTTTATCACAAACATGCCCTACACAAAGCTGGTCTATGGAAAAAAAGTCTGCCTCAGTGTCTGAAAATGAGAACAAACAGCAATCTGGGCCTCCCTCGACCTCAAAGGGTCAATGGGTTGAGTTTATGATGTATGATGCCTCAGGAAAACCCAAGGCAGTGAAGGCTTGGGTTCCTAACATGAATCAATATTTTCATTGAATGTGCTGGGTGTTCGCTACAGTGCTGAGACTAACACATGGATTGTAGATAGGGAACAAAGCTCTCTTATCAAACATCAGACAAATCAAAGGACGGCATGTTTCATTTGCTGGAAACAAAGGCGGGTACATCACAGCCCAAGGGGAAGTGGGAATGAGAAAGTTAAGTTTGATAAAGTAAACTACATCCAACAACTATAAAATAACTTGCTTTTAGTTTCTCAAATAGGTGATAAAGGATTCAAAGTAGTCTTTGACAATAAGAAGTGCTACGTTCTGAAGAAGGACTACATGATCCTGGAGGACCAAATCCTAATGTCAACTTCAAGATATAATGATCTTTATCTTTTGGATCTCTCAAAGGCCTCCACAACAGATCATGAAGTTCAGTGCTTCTTGTCCAAAGCTACTGAGGAGGACTCCATCTCCTAGCATAGGAGAATGGGACACATAAATCCGAGGAAGATGAATCACTTGTCCAGAATGATCTAGTTAGGGGAGTAAATGTCAAAAACGTCCAACTCCTGGATTTCTATGTTGCATGCAAAAAGGGCAAACAGACGAATGAGTCTCATAAGGAAAAGAAAGTTCATTCTATAGATCTTCCTCTTGAGCTCCTTCACATGGCTCTGTTTGTTTAGTTAGTACAAGAAGCATTGTAGGCAACTTGTATTGCTATGTAGTTACTGATGACTACTCAAGATTCTCTTGGGTAATGTTTATGAAATCCAAATCAGAAACATTTGAATCCTTCAAGGAATTGGTAACTACACTAGAATCCCTATACAAGCTGAAGGTATGACAGGTGCGCTTAGACAACGGAACCGAGTTCAAGAATCAGTGGATGGAGGCCTATTGCAAGGAAAAGGGAATTGTGCATCAATTCACCTCTATCTACACTCCTCAGATGAATGGGGTTGCTGAACGGAAGAATCGCAGCTTGATAGAGACGACACGTACTATGCTGGCAGACTCGAAATTACCTATTCAATTCTGGAATGAAGCAGTGGCAAATGCATGTTACACGCTTAATCGAAATCTGGTTGTGAATCGCCATGGAAAAACATGCTACGAGTTACTACAATGACGTAAACCTAACTTAGAGTATCTCGAGCCGTTTGGTGCTCCGTACACCCTGCTGAAGAAGACTCAGGAGGGAAAATTCAGTGAGAAGGTTGATGAAGGGATCTTTATAGAATACAAAATACCGAACAAGAGAATTTACAACAACTCAACAGGTCAAGTAGAGGTGTGGTGTAACGTTGATGTTCAGAGATACATCACACCACCTGCTGGAAAAGGGCCTGCTTACTTCTTCGACTATGATGGATTTTTCAAGTACTTCAACATACCTCTTTCTGCTTCAAAAGACGAGTTGGCAAATAAGATGATGTATGATGTCTTGATAACACCGTCTCAAGATTCAACACCATCCAGTTCACAATGTAAATCATCGACCAACTCAGGGGGAGCACTTGATGTGAGTGACTCTTCTTCTTATGAAGAAAATGATCAGAACAACCAGGATGTACAGGCTCTACCTACCACAAGTCCACAAGAATCTCAGAGTGATGCGTCTGAGATTTCGGAACCTCAGACTCCTATTGCCTCAGATTCAGAACCAAATGTTCACAATCTTGATTCTGAGCTAGTAGTTCCAACATCTCCCGACTCACGTCTAAATGTCTATCATCCTTTGGATAATGTTATAGGATATGTGAGATCAGGGGTTCACTCTAGAAATTAGCTGTTCTCAGCTGATTATGCCTCTGTGATGGAAAAGGGATACCTTCACGATGGTGCCTACCACTGCTTTGTGTCTTAGTCTGAGCAAAAGTATGTTAGTGAAGCACTGAATGATGAAGCTTGGGTGAGTGCCATGCAAGAAGAACTTCTTCAGTTTAAGAAGTTAGGTGTATCGACTCTAGTAGATAGACCTAAGGTGCTAAAGTCATTGGTACCAAATGGATCTTGAAATACAAGAAAGATGTTCAGGGAGTGATTATCAGAAACAAAGCTCGGCTTGTTGTTCAGGGTTTTCGACAAGTTGAGGGTATCGCCTACAATGAAGTGTTTGCACTAGTGGCACGGATGGAAGCAATCCACATCTTCCTTGCCTATGCATCTTATATGAAAATCAAAGTTTATCAACTAGATGTGAAGAGCGCGTTCCTTCATGGTGAGATTCGAGAGACGGTGTATGTCAGTCAACCCGAGGGACTGGAGGATCCATATCATCAGGATAGAGTTTACAAACTCGACAAGGCACTATGTGGGCTTCATCAAGCTCCAAGGGCCTGGTATGAGAAACTCTTGACTCATCTTGTGAAACACGGTTTTCGCAGGGGAGTCATTGACTGTACATTGTTTATCAAAGAAAAGGATGGAGATTTAATGCTGGTACAAATCTATGTCGATGACATAATCTTCGATTCCAAGAACGAAGAATTATGCAAAGAGTTTGAAGCAGTAATGAAGGCAGAGTTTGAGATGAGTGCAATGGGGGAGATGAAGTTCTTTCTTGGTTACAGGTGGATCAGACACCAAATGGGATTTTCGTACATCAGACCAAGTATGTAGGGGATATTCTCAATCAGTTTGACATGGAGAATGCTTCTACAGCTGGCACTCCACTTGCTACAAACCTTGATGTAGCACCCGATAAGAATGGTGATCTGGTAGATGCCATAATGTACCAAGGGATGATCAGACCTCTCATGTATCTCACTGCCTCATGACCTGATATCATGTATGCTACATGTTTATGCTCATGATATCAGGCAAAGACTAAGGTGAACCATCTAATTGGGGTCAAAAGGATTTTTTGTTATCTGAAGGGCACACCCACACTTGGTTGTGGTATCCTCATGATGATGACTTTGAGCTTACAACTTATAGTGACTTGGATTACGGTGGCTGCAAGATGAACTACAAGTCTACCTCAGCAGGGTGTCAGTTCTTTGGGAGAAGATTAGTGACCTGGCAATGTAAGAAGCAGACCTTGGTTGCATTGTCAACCTGTGAAGCCGAATACGTTGCTGCTGCAAGCTGCTGTTCTCAAATCATATGGATTCAACAACAAATGCGGGATAATGGTTTGCATTTCTCTTCTACTCCTATCTTTGTTGATAACTATGCTGCTATTGCAGTCACTAAAAACCCGGTCCAACATCCTAAGACCAAACACATCGGAATTAAATATCACTTTATACGTGATTGTTTTGAAAAGAACTTAATCGATGTGGTAAAAATAAATATATATTTTCAATGCGCTGACCTCTATACCAAGGCATTTGACAAACCACATTTTTTATATTTGTTAGAGGTCAACGGAGTTAAAAAGAAAAGTGAGGTCATTCCTGAAGATGACCATGTATAGTCCGACGCGTCGTGTCTAGTTTCTTTTATGTTTTTCAATTTTTTATTTTATTTTATTTTATTCTCTGTCTTTTGTTTAATTTTAATTAGTTTATTACAATTGGTTTTCCTTGCCTATTAAAATCCTAAAACACTAATTCGTGATGGTTTTATAATTTTAGGGGGAGAATAGGTTTAGGCAGTAAAAAAAGACGAGGAAAAAGGAGAGGCAAGCTGATAATAATAAGATCGTATGTGTGATACCGATTCATTTTTGGGAATATGATAGTACATAGGTACAAACCATTTTGGACTTTAAAAATCAAAATTGAAAAAAATGCAAAGCTCAAGTATAAGTCTGTGTAGTTTGAGCAACATAAAAGGAAATATGATAGATAAGCTAGCTACCACTACGGTAACACAAAGAAAGTAGACCTAGAGGTTGCTAGACCATAGATGATATGTCGGTAGATTCAACACAATAGATGACTAGACCTTTTTGGTGATCTCAAGATTAAACTAAAATGTTTGACTAGCTGTGGGTAACACCTTATCCCTGGTTAACACAATCAACAAGATTCCAATAAGGGGTAACGAGCAAAATAAACGCCACAAATGTGTGCGTAAGACCAAAGCATGAGCAAAAGCACATAAAACAATGCAAATGCAATCAAACTGATAACTTATGTTGTTGGTGAGATCTGTGCAAAAAGAATGAAAATGCTCAAACAAGAAGATAGGTTATGTGCCTCTCTGCTGTGCGGTGGCACTGACCTAAGGATAAGCATAATCTGTATATTCTAGAACTCATTGTTGTTTGCTGCCTCTCTGCTGTGCGGTGGCACTGACCTGAGGATGGCTTCTCTTTGAAAGTTCTAAGAATAGTCTCTTCTTGAACACTACCCCGAGACCGCTCAAAAATCTCCTGAGGAATGTTGATTACCATATAAGTGTGGGATCCACAAATGCTTGTTGACATAAACAATCCTTAAACTATCACCAAACTGTGTTGAAAGTCTGTGTATGGATTTAAGAGGACAAGTATACCGACAATCATTGTGGCTACAATTCTTGAAAGTTCAAATTGTGGGGACCTGAAAATACTAGCATGATTTCCTAGATTTGGTAACTGACTCCAGATGAAAAACAAGAATAGAGCATCAAAGTTTTCACATAACTTGTCCCGAATGATTTGAATATCCTGTATGATTCCAATTTGAATTGGTCCATGTATGGTTTAAATGATTGAGGTTGCTCTCTCAAAAAAATTATTCCTTAGAATTACTTCTTGGGAGTTAACCCTCACAAAAACACAAAGCCATGTCATAGTTTTAAGTCTCAGTATTATTTCTTTTAGTTCTGTACAAAGTCTGTCAATTTTAGTTTGTTTAGTATCGGACTATGTTATGGAAGTTGATAAGGAACCTTATCATCCAAAAGGTCACGTCTGCGGTGACCACACGTGCTTTCAAATAAAATGGGTCACGTTTGAGGTGACAAAATATTTTAAAACGATCATGTCTGAGGTGATCAAGGTTTTTCAAGATAAAATGATCTTGTATGAGAGGATCAAATGTTCATAACGTTTATTCAAAGTTAAACAGAGAATATGTGGTATGGTCATAAAGTCAAATCATGAGTCTGACCCATTTGCACGAATGGACCATGAGTGTGGACCAATCATACGAATGGACCATACTCGTGCATTAAACAGCCGAATGGACATGAGTATGAAACATTCACCTGAATGGCTTATCAGAATGACCCATTCGACCGAATGGGAGTGTGCGAATGAGTCAGTCGACCGATTGAGCTCCAGTCGGCCGACTGAAAGTGAACGACTGAGCCAATCGCCCGACTAAGTTCTATTCGCCCGAATGAATCGAGGGAATGAGTCCAGTCGGCCGATTGAGCTTAGATTCAGTATAAATAGGGCCACAGTCGATCGCATTCAGCTCATCACCCCCAATCGCCCTTATATCGCACATCCTACCATTACGCTGTCCAAATTTCATTAGACCACGATTATAGATTCCTATTGATCTTCTAACGTGTGTGTGCATTTATATAGGTATAATGAGATGAAACCTCACAGAAATCAGGACAAATGGTGCTCTAATTTGTGATTCTCGATTGAAACAAGAACCGAACAACTAAATGAACTAATGACCTACTGAAACCAAGTAAAATGTTAAAACTAAGTTATTAGGTCATTAGTTAAGTGATTACGAGTCTAAAGAACCTATACACAACATTTAATTTCATGATTTGGTCAAGATTCAAACCTCAGTCGACCGAACAGTGGGTCATGCGACTGGTTGTCTGGATGAACTCCAATTGCACGATTAAGTTGGCCGAATAGCTCAATCGGCCGAATGTATCATACGAATGAGCTTAGTCGGCCGACTGAACCAATCGCAGGATCAGCCAACTGATTGAACTCAGTCACCTGTTCATTCACCCGAATGAGTCCAGTCGCATGATAGGACAACTGACTGAACACAGTCGCATGATTCATTCGCATGAATGAACCAGAATGAATTCTATCAAGTTACTTAGAACTGATTTGTGTTATGTGAGTATCTAACGTTTATGTATCTTGTGTTACAAATCTATGGCTGATAGATGGTCTATCAACCCCAAGCACAATATTTGTGCTCATTTAGACCACACAACTCGGAATGGTGCCGAGTTTGTAGAGATCATCGCTTTTCTCAAGCGATCAAGAATCCACAAGGCTATCTCTACTCCATACACTCCCTACAGTCTATACAACAGGCCTTCTGGGAGAATGCATCTGTTGATAGATCATGAGAGCCATACAACATTCGGAGCTCCATCTTTGGTATGGACATAGAGATTACAGCTGAAGACATTCAGCATGTACTTGGGTTGGGAGATGATTCTGACCACCCCACCAGACTTCACTTGCTGACGGTGAGAGGCTGTTTTCTAAGGATTAAGTACGCTGGGGACATCAACTCAGGTGTGTGCTCAACAAGAGCAACCTATGCTCCCAGTATAAGTACTTGGCACACGTTATTTTGAAGTGCATTGCTTCCAGAAGGGGTGGGTTCGACGACCTCTCAGACCAGATACAAAATGCCTACGTGGCACTGGTGCTGAACTACCCCTTCAGCTTTTCGAGCATGATTTTCTCCTACCTCATAGAGAACTTGGAGACAAAGGGCAAAGAGGGTTTCTACATGTACCCTAGATTCTTACAGATGATTTTTGACGAGAAGATGCCCTCGCTTCCAAAGGAGAGCCACGATGCGATGGCTTTAGAGACTATGGATGATATGACATTGGGTCGTATGAGAGTTTACCGGAAAAGCAGGTCAAGCCCCAGGTAAAGAGACTTAAAGGACATCTGGCCAAGGAGAACTACGTGGCGCTAGGCAGGCGTAAGTGGCATCATGTAGACAGTGACTCAGATGATGAGCAGTACAGCTCCCGAAGCACGACTCCGATGATGATGACAGTGGGGATGCTGGAGATGAAGGGCCCACAAAACCAAGGGGCCCCACTATTGATATAGCATCTCCAGCATCTGCCCCCACTAGAGATGTAACAGAGACTGCTGGATTCCACCGGGAATTTATACCTGGTGAGGAGGAGGAGTCAGATGAGGAGCCTCTGACCCGGACTGTGGGCAGTAAAGTTGTTGCCACAGAACGGGGGCTCCGGGCGGTTGGTGAACGCCCCGGCGAGTCGGGAGAGGCTGATACTGATCCCACGTATGCACCCGATCAGCCGAGCCGTGTTCTAGGGGGAGCATCCTCCTCGACAGGATCGAGGAAGAAGAGGATGGCTCAGCCCCACGGCATGAAGAAAAAGAAGAGACGACTCACCTTCATCACTACCACCACCACCACTACTTCTACCACCACTACTCCGCCCACTACCACCATCACAGCTACCACCACTACCATACCACCCACTATCACCACCACACCTCCAATCTCCACTACTACAGCCACACCTCCACCAGTTATTCCATGCCCAATCTACACCACAGCCACCACCACCACCACTAGCCACCATGCTGTACCACCATCAATCCCCTCCTACACATCAGGATCACCTCTGCCTCCCAATGGGGTAGAGGAACAACTCTCAACACTTAACCGTATGGTGCTGAGGTTGTTGGCTGTAGACGAAGAGAAGCCTGCTCAGTTACGACAACTAGTAGACCTTACTGCTGCCCAGCTTTGCAGATATCTCAGCAGGCCCAGCTGATGGATGCTCAGTGTGCAGAGATGTTCCAACTCTGGAGTAGAATGTCCAATCAACAAAGAGGATTGAGGAGTTGGAGACCACTAACAAGACTATGACAACCGGTAATTTCAGGTCAATACCCGACCTTGACTTGGTTATAATTACACCTATACTACTTTTTCAATTAAATTCCAATTATTGAAGTTGTTTCATGCATTGAAAAATTTCATACATTGCAAAATTTCATGCATTACATTTCATGCATCGGCGATTCGGCGTAATTACCATTTTTACACACGATACAACTGGCACACACACGAACGTTGGTGATAATTAATATGTGTACTAATAAAAACTTAAAGTGTTTCAAAGTATTTATATTCTATTGCTTCAAGTATTTTAGATTCCAAATTAAATACATTGATAACTCAAATTTATAAATAAAACTAATCGTGTAAATTGATATTTTACCCGGAATTAATCATTTTAACGTGACTACTAAATAGAAGGTGTATCATTAATATACCATCAATATTGAAATATGTAATATTATATAAGTTCTTATAATATTTTAAAGTATTCAAAGGAAATAATAATATAATAATAAAATATGTAAAAAAATCCTATAGTACAACAAATACCACCCAAAAATACCCATACTACATAAATTAAAAATGAAACCTTTCTTTTTCTCATCTAGTGGTTTTTCTTTCATTCAATCTCCCTCTCTTTTTTCTCTTCCCATGCAAATCTCCATGGAAGACTTCATGGATTTTGTTGACTTTGACAATTTTAGATTTACCTTATTGTGAAACTTTTAAGGCAATGCATAAAGCATTGTGTTCCATTACCATTCTTAGTCACTTATCACTTTCATTTAAATGTATACAAGTAAGAATAACTCAAAATATAGATTTTCAAACATAGGCTTGGATTATAAAGAGAAAATTGCTTTCTATTTCTTATCTACACCAACAAAATCTATTTTCTTTTCTTTTCATCCAACTCACCTTTTAACTTTTACAAATTTTAAGATTTGCCTTTTTAGTGATTAACATGAGTTAATGATCAAAGTGAGAAGCTTCCTTACCTCTTTTGGAATGCCTTCTCCCAAGGGTTGACCAATGCTCCAATGTGATTTGATTTATCATTCAAGGAAGAGTTTATATGCTATCAACCAACACAAATCACCAACACAAACCCACACTTTGCTTTCTTCTCTTACTCCCTTAAAATTTCGGCCAACACAACCTCACAACCACTTCATTTGATTTGCAACTCATTTTCTACAATCTTGGGTGATTCAAATGTTATTGTTGAAGACCAAGTGATTTTTGAAGCTTCCAAGCATCCTACAACATCTTCTCTACTTTTCCTTGGTTCTTAGTTCAAGGATAAAGTCTTCTTTTTCTTGCATTTCAAGACTACCATCTCTTTCTCTTGCTTGTTTAGGTTAGCACCTTGTTTCTAATCTTCTATACATCACCATGATGTGTTCATGTTCACTAACTCATCCAAAAGTGCTCTAGCAAAGTTTAAAAAGTAACAAAACATGTAAGACATTTCAGGCAGATTCATATTCTGTGTTTTCGACACCATAACTTGACCTAAACATGGTCAAACGAAAATTTTCTTGAGCCTAACATTAACTTTAGGATGTCTAGTTTTTAACTCATCCAACCTTGAAATTTTTATATGAGTATAACCTATCCAAATGTACAAACATGATCAAAGTGTTGAACCAGAATTTTTGCAAGAATAGATAGGGCAGAAAGATTGAGGCATAAGTTATGCTTAAAGTAATCAAATGGAGATTTTCCTTCCGTGGTAACTTAGCTTAAGGTGTTAGGTTTAAAAGTACTATAGGCTATATTTGTGAATGTAGGGTTTGACTCCTCAAAAAGGTGAAATTCATGGACATGTACAGAAAAATGCTGCACTGACATCTGTTGCTTCATGACCCATTTCGAGCCACTTAAACTTAGTTACATACTACAAGATATACTTTTTTTGGAAACCTAAGACATAGATCTAGATGTAGTAAAATATCAGATTTTATAAAATTCTTTGTCCCAGAAAAGAGGATGTCACAAGACCTAATAAAATCCTCTTGTTTCTGTTGTCCATTGTCCATATTATAAAGTACACTTTTGGAGGTATTGATGAAAATAAACTCATACACATGAAAAGTATAATGCTATTATACTTAATATAAACAAAACATCCATACATTATGTGTTTTTTTTAGATAACTATAAAGACAAGAATCTAAATAAAACATTAATGACTCAACGTGTGTAACTAGTCAAGTGACATTTTCAAAACTAACTTTGTGGATGAGTTATGCATGACCATCTAGGGTTAGTATCGTGACCTCATGAATATGTTGTAATTTTTTAGGAGATTCTAGATCATCATACGTACAGACTATTGCTTGAATTCACGCGTGCATTACAGGTGAGTTTCACGGCCCCATTTTACTTATTTTTCTATTTAGGGGAGATTACATGCAAATTACTATTTTCTTGGACACATTTACTTGTTAATGATTTCACATGTTATATAAGTTGTTTACATACCGTTTAAAGTTCCCTGTTATCGGACCATTAGTTTATTTCCCAAAGCGAGGTAATCATGGATAGTACTATTGGGTTTGACTACCCCCGCCCAGATTAATTACCCTAATCTTGACTGGAGTCTAAACGGGTGCATTATTAGCCTGTTCACACTCATGTTTACGGTAGGCATGGGTAGGGGCAATTTTTTTGCAGTTACAGTCTAGTTTCGGTTGCGGTGCTTATATAATATCGTAGTATTGTATGATCAACAATCAAATCATGGAAGGCTTGTGGTCCATTACACTGTTGCTTACGGTAGGCATGGGTAGGGGCAAACATGTGAACTCACCAACTTTATGTTGACATATTTTCATGCATGTTTTCTCAAGTATTTGACATTTGCGTCAAGTTAAGCTAGCTTGGTCCACGTCGCATTTAGGGCCATTCATGCTGTTGGGACATTTATTGTTGTATTTGTCATGTTTTGAAAACAATTACATTAGCTCTAGTGCTTCTGCAATTCAACTCTGAAACAGTTATGTATTTTTAAACTTATTTGAATCGTATGTTTACTAAACCATGTAGTTGTCGATCAATGACTATAGTCTCCATGACGTTCACACCCCGCGGGAACCACCATGGTTGGGGGTGTGACAAAGACCATCATGTTGCGTCTCAAGGGATCCAAGGAAGATCCCCTGAAGATCAAGGAGGGATGGAGATGACAGTGATGATGACATTGATAATGAGGATGAGATGGTGATGATGATACAAATGTTGCCGGTGATGCTGGAAATGATGTGGTTGATGATGAAGATGATGACTCACCTGCTGCGGGTGCCACACCTACCAGTGAAAGGAGGACTAAAAGAGCACAAGATCAAGGTGCCTCCACATCCGCCCCGTTAGCAGAAGAACAGATGATTCAGGATAAGAGTAATGTTTAGTTATTTATGTTATTAGAATCATGTATAAACTTAATGTATGACTGTTTATATTTAATGTCAATGTTTCTGTTTTGATTATGAACTAATGATTGTTGTGTTGAATGTGTAAATCAAACAGATCCAAATTTTTAGAGGGATGAATATATATAGATCCCCTTCAGCAGGTCAAGACTCAATTAACCATGATTCTTGATCTGTAAGGATCGTAAGGAGATCTGTGAGTTACACCCCAGAAGAGGGGGAGATAATTCACGACTTTACTAACGAGCAGCTGGCCGAAATATTCAAACTAAATGCCGACGAGATTGTGAAAAACGCTCCAACAGTCCAAGGTGATAGTGACGACGAACTCAATGACATTGATGAGATCGAGATAGAAGATGTCACTGATCAACATTATCCATAGTACACTGACACTGAAGGCAATGTGATACCCAATCTGGGTGACAACCTTGTCGATGAAACCTTCGAGACTCTGGATAAAATGGAAGAAGCGTCAGACAAGAAAGAAAATACAACGCAAGGCACAGATGCTGAAGTCAATATGAGAAGGCTGAGTGGGCTGCTTGCTTTGACGACCTAAGAGCCCAACGCAATGCTACAAGTCAATTGTCTACACCAACTGTATAAAGTCAAGAAACATCAAAAGGTGGCAGGCAGGATCATAGCATGGGCACATTTTGAAGACCTCAACATTTATGCTATTAAACATGAGAAGGGAATTGAGTACTTCAGATTCCCACATGATCTGAAGACTCTTCCAGGTTTTGAGCTTACCAGTTAGCAAATTAAAATTGCTATACGCTGACCCTGGTAAGATGTCAGGCTGGTTTGAAGCAGCTCTAAAGAGGGAGTACCACACAAGACGGGTCAACTTCAAACCTCAACAACCAACGAGGTACATCAGAAGATCTGAGGTTGACACGACAACTGGCAAACCAAAAGTAGTGTTGAATGGAGTCCACCATGTACAATGTCAAAGATCCCACTACGTGAGATGCCTCAGGACTTCACTCCATATTCAATTGGTGGTACTACAGTTGGAGAACGGGAGAGGCCGTGATAGTCTTGAACAGAAATGGTACAATGGAAACCATAAGGGTGTTTAACCCATGTGGCTTACCAACTTGTCAGCTAATGATGTTTATACATTATACAAGTGGCCAATGTTCTATGACTCATAAGATATAGTACAAGCTTTGTAATTTCAGAATGTAATACGACTCTGTTTTGCTTTCGAGATAAATACAAGAGTCACCAAAGAAGCTAAGTACAAGAAGTTTGAAGAAATTATGAAAGATGTAAGACAATAGATAGATCTAGGTCCAAGGGGGAGTTTGTTGATACACATATGTACCTAGATCCTGATCTCAATGTAATATGTCTTGAATGTCTTGCACTTATGTAATATTGGGTACTTAATGAAATAATAATGTTTGGTTGTGATTTATAATGTTTAATATTTCATTAATGAGTTGTAAAACACATATTGACTACATTGTATAGGTTTGTGATTGTTTGAATTGATATACATAATGTTATAATAATGAATACATTCAAAATTTGGTTAAGTGAAGTTCACATGCGTCCGACTGGACCATGCGCCCAAACATGGTCATGCGTCCGAATGGCCATGCAACTGAGTGTCCATGCGCCTAAATAGTCCATACGCCTGAACAACTTCATGCGACTAACTCAGTCACACGACTGAACACTCAGTCGTGCGAATGGATCAACCGCATGGCTCAATCACACGAATGAACCATGCTAATGGTTCAGTCGCCCGAATGAGCAACTCTAACCTATAAATACCACTTAATTCATGGAAAAACGTAAGCATTCAATCCACTTCAACTCAGACGTACCCTAGCCATCCAGAAGCCTCTAAGTTCGTACTTCAAGTTCATAGAACGTTGTAGATCGATTCCTAATCGATCTTGACGTTAGATTCAATACATTATTGTGTCTACGTGCGTTCTCACTGATTGGATCGCCAATCAAATAGGATTCCGCACAATTTGGTTTGGTTTAACATGTTAATCAGTTGGTGTTTAGTTCAAATACCAGATCCTAACACTCCTTCTTCAATAGTACTACAATTTGCTACTTTGATTGGTTGGGCTTCCTAGCTCTTGGAGTTGCCACAATGTAGTTTGGCCTAGACTATGTATGGACATAATTTGTTCTTGGTGCCTTACATTCCCAAGAAAAGAGGCCCATTTGGTTATAATGTAACACTTTACTTTGCTCGTGTCCAGCCCAAACTATCCATTAGACATATTGCTTGGAAACTTCCTCTCCTTTTCTAGAATTTATTGGCTGGGTGAGTGAGAAGAGCCATCTGCTGGACTATTTCCATTTACTTCAGATCATCTGGATGGATGCAATCCAGGTCTTTAAGGGTGAAGAGAAAGTTTCCAGAATTTTCATATGACTACATAAATGCCTTAGAATAACTAGGCTCTTAGAATAGACTTTCTTTTGTATAGCTCTCCCTAGGTCTCTGGGAAGCTGAAGAAAGGACCCTTTGGTGAGTTGTCAGGGTAGCATATGAGTTGATGTTGCGGTTCTCTGCTGTCCTTTTCAACCACATGAAGGGCTGAGTTCTTTTGGGTGCTGGACGAGTTGGGAGAAGTATTTTGCATGTTTATCTCTATTTGGTAACCGCTTAGGATACCAAACAACTCAGTGAGAGTGAGGGTAGAGAGGTGCTTAGTTCTTTTAATGGCCATATAGTAGTGTGTCCATTCTCTATGAAAAAGAACATGAACTTTCTCACTTTATGCTTGTTCTCAAGTCTGACTCCAACATCCATTAGAGTCTTTAATCTTAACATACTTGAGGTATTGTTGGGTTATAGTTTACCTGCCTTGTAGGTGAAGTCTTCAAACTGCTCTTTTTTATGTCTCCTTTGTTCTTCTTAGCTTCCTCAGATCCGTCATACATCAGCTTTAGTACATCCCAGATTTCTTTGCAGTTTTACACTTCTTGAAGCTTGTAAATGGAGAGCGGTTATGACTTTCTCATTAATGTCTATTTTCTTCTAGTCATTTTTAGAATAATCAACCACTTTGAAGAGCGTTATGACTTTCTGATTAATGTCTATTTTCTTCTAGTCATTTTCAGAATAATCAACCACTTCCTTGGGTATCATCGCACCTCCAGCAGTTAAGGAAGTAGTATTTGGGATGTGAGGTCCATAGACTATAGATCTCCACATTTTGTTGTCCCGAGACTTGACGAAGCCTTCCATTCTAATGCACCAAGTTTCAAAATCATCAGGAGTGATCAGTGGAGACTTAGTCATTGTGTCGGTTTCCATATAAGCTTTAGAAAGAGCTACCATTTTAGCAATTAAGTGAATTTGAAGTTAAAGAGTGATTGAAAATGGTGAGATCTTGCAATCAATAGCCTAAGAGGCTCTAATGCCAATTGTAGGATCATTGTGGTTCAAACAGTCAGTTTCATAGTTGGAGATTATCAACTAAGCACACTTACTAGATCAAATAGGGGATCAGGTAATGAAATAGTGAACAACAAGTAAGAACACTTAAGAACAAAAAGATTAGTTTTCAAGAATGATGTATATTGCTCTCAAGTGTTTACAAGCATCGCAAAGCTTGTTAATCCTACTTTATACTACAACGTACAATTAGTGATACTTTTAAGGCCAGTTGGACACTAATCTGGACTACAAGATCATATAGAGTCAAAAGGCAGATTGCCTTCTGACTTGTGACTATGACATACCATAGGTCACATCCTATTGTTATACAATAAGAATAAAAATACTAAAGTAAGAAGTTACAGAAGGAGACCATATTGTACAATTGAAAAAAAGTAAAAAAGGTAATCACCAACTTGTAATAAGTTGGTGGTTTTTTAGAGCTGACAATGGAAAGATTTTCTGCTTTTGTCAAAAGTTTGTTAGAGTGTATTTCTTCTGAGATTTTAGACTTCGGAAGAAATACAAGTCTTCCTAGTCTACTGAAAAGTTCAGTATTCAAACTTCAAAACACTTTATCTTTAAGCTTTAGAAGACTTCACTTTTTCTTTGAAAGATTTCTGTCTTTGGCTTTGGAAGATTTGACACTTTGTTATTTCCTTTGTACATAGTCAAATATTCTGAAGTACTTCCTTCCTTGTACTTTATAACATGCTAAGAGATCTTTGATTAGCATTAGCTTTTAAGATAAGCATCTTGATCTTACAGTTTGTTCTTTGAAGTCTCGTGGGATGGACATGCAACTAAGTAAGACCCAATTGAGATTGAGGATAGGTCTAATGTGACTGAGGCTGTAAACGAACCAAACGAACACACATGGGGCCTTGTTCATGTTTGTTCATTAAGAACATAACTTGTTCATGAAATGTTCACGAACACTTACCAAATAAGATTTCTTGTTTTTGTTCATTTAGTAAGAAAATGAATCCGTTCATGAAGGGGTCACGGATGTAAATGGAAACAAACGAAGGCAAATGAATGCATACAATATTCATGAACATTAATGAACAAAAACGAAATCTTTTAACACAAACAAATACAAACCATCATATATTGATTTTATAATTAAAATCACAAACATTATGTAATATCCAACAAATATAAATAAGTAATTAACATAATTATCTCAAAAAGAACTTTTAAATGAACAAACATAAACAAATGTTAATGAACACATAGCCAACTAATGTGTTGAATGGTTCACAAATAGTTTGCTGAACATTTGGTTCGTTTACAACCCTAGATGTGACTGATGTGTTGAAGCTCTTCGGAGCTTTAACAGATCTTTTAGGCAACTAATAAGAAGGGCTACTGCAACTATGAGGTTTTGCCTAGAGCCTTATGCAGAACGGGTTTGTCACTTAAACACTTAGATTTCTCTCAAACTCACTTATAGAAACACTCAATTCAAATGAAGTAAAGTCTTTTACAAGAGTTTGATATAATATAATTAGTAGTAAAGGAACACACAAAAATAAATTTTCAAGGCACTTGTATATATTACTTCTCAACTCAAAATATTACAAGACTCTTACAAGCATGATACATGAGTTACAATGACAGACTATATATACCAGATCCTACAGCCGGATATACTTGATACCAGCTGGAAACCTAAGACTAAAGCATATACTACAATGCTAAAGTTAAGGTATCTTAGATAAAGTATTATCTAAGATATGGTAGTCATGACATGTCCATGACTTACCTTTTGTCACCAACTAAAGATGGCAAGTATACTAACATAAAAAGGTAAACAGTGGATTAAAGTATGGTCAACTGCATGGCTTTTGAGAAAATGCCATACAGTATCTCAGAGATTTGCAACGTATGTCAGGGAGGCCATACTTATGTCCACTGGATAATAGTAGTGTTTTTCCAAAGGTAAGTTGGCTTGTTCTTCCGAAGCCACTTATACTTCGGAAGAGGCTTCTATAATTTCGAGGCTTGAGGACTTCTGTACTTCGGAAGTTGACTTCAGATCTTTCTTTCCAAGTCTTGAACTTCGGAAGTAGGTTCTTTGTCTTTGGAAGTTGGAGTTTTTCCTTCGGAAGTAAGATTTACACTTTGTCTTTGGAAGAGCTTCTTTTTTAGTTCGGAAGTTCCACAATTAGCTTCGAAGTCCTTTATTTGTTGTACCAAATTCTTCTAAGTGACTTGGTTTTGGTTGCACCAGCCTTTCTAGATCCAACAAACTCCCCCTAGCCTGATGCTACCAAAACCTCACTTATTCCTGCTTCTCAAAGCTTTCAGCACCATGGACAAAAGATATTTGTCTGTCTCTTTATTCTTCCCTGAAGTGGTGTTGAGAAGCTTGTACAAGTCATTGGTGGATAGGAGATCCAGTCTATCACTCTGAATGACATGTACCCTTTGTTGTGTCCCTATGAAAAGAGTTAGTTAACGGAGTTATAGTCATACTCCATCTAACTATGGATTCAAGTTCAAGACCTTCAACCATTTGAAAAAGGCTTTGCCTTGGGTTGCTAATCCCTTCCTTTCCTCCTCCTCTATCACTTTCAACTCTGCTTCAACCTTGCTTCTAGCAGTTAGCTCAGCCATATGAAGGCTGCGTAGATGATTTCTGATATGGGCAGCTACATCAGAGTTTGAAGGATTGGAGAATGTCTTTTCTGCTAACTCAGCAATGTCAAATCTGCTTATGTGTAGCAAAGATGAGGCACTCGGGCTATTGAGCTCTCCATTCTCTCTTTCAACAACAAAGTTGTGAGAAGAGTCTTCGAACCTCCACCGGATGATCTTCTTTCTAGGTGCAAGAGGTTGTCTTCGCACCCGGTCACTTTTCTTGGTATCCAGTAGAGTCACCAGCCTTCTCCTTAACTTCTTTTCTTCCTCATTCAAAGTGTTTGAATTGAGGCCAAGGAGATTTGTAGCTTGGTCTAATGTTCCTCTGGGCAGATCAAGAAATTGATCTCTAATGAGGGAACTTGAGGATCTGTCAACAAAGGTCACATGTACAGAATCCTCCACATAGGAGATATCGCTTAGAGTTGTGCATTTTATGAGCTTTTCCTTGACTGCCTTGAATTCTTCTAAGGAGGAATGTTTAGAAGCCTGAGGGGATGGTTTGATGGGTTGATGGGTAGGTTAAGGTGTTTGGGTTCTGTGTTGACCAAAAGAACCAATGAGCGAGATCAGAAAAACCTTTAAGTCCCACAGACATCAAAACAACTGAAGTGATCTACAATAGCTGAAGACAAAGTCTGAAGACAACTGCTAAAGACAAAGTCTGAAGACAAAGTCTGACGACAACTGCTGAAGACAAAGTCTGACGACAACTGCTGAAGACAAAGTCTGAAGACAAAGTCTGATGACAAAGTCTGAAGACAAAGTCTGACGATGAAGTTCTCAGAAGTTGTCACAACAGCTGAAGTAGTTCTCTTCAGTAGTTGTGATGGTTTACATTTCAGTAGTTTGTAATCAGTAGTTTTATGTTATGTAAAACATTTGAAGTTCTTATACTTCAGATGTTATCACTTTAGTAGTTGTAATGTTAGTTTATACTTAGCTTTTAATGAAGGTGTCCTCAGTTGTTGTGGACATCTTCAGTAGTTTTGTTTACTTTCAGTTGTTTGTATAAATCAGTTAGATGTCACTATCAAGTGACGTCAGCTGATGTCACATTCCTTATAAAAGGAATGTTGACCTAATTTCCCCTACGGGAAGTTTGTGCATGAATGAAAACATTCTTTTTGTAGAAAACTCTCTCTCTATAACTGTTACTGTTTAATTGAATATTCATATTATTCTTGCTAGAATTTCGTCTAATTCGTGTGCTATTCCACTGCAAATCCTAATCTAATTGATCAAACTAGATCTCGATCCTTTCAAATGGTATCAGAGCAGGTTAATCATTGATCAATTTAACAATTGATCGTTGAAACTATTCTTTTGATATCTTAGTTTGATCGAATTAGCAAATTTGCAAGAAATGGTTATAGAGTTTGTTTTTCTGTTGCTTCCTATGAATCAATTTGAGATTCTTCTTGTTTCAAACTATGTTGTTGAGTTTTTGAGTTAGATCTGTTAAACTCTTATTGAACCTGTTTGAATTGGTGAAAATGGCTGCATCAATCAATGATCCTCACAATACTGGCTCCTCAACAAAGCCTTCGATGCTTGTTAGGAGTGAGTACAACATATGGCAACGATGAATGCTCTATCAATTGTCTGTTAATAGTTCAGGTTGTGGAAATCTGTGGTTCATGGACCATATAAGCCTATGGTGAGTATCCGGAAACCAATGAAATGATTCCGAAGAAGAAAGAACAATATTCAGATGAAGATCTGAAACTGTTTGAAATTGATGCTAAAGCCCATGGAATTCTGGCCATGGCATTGCCTAATGAATCTATTCTGGACTTATGCATCATGAATCTGCTCATGACCTCTGGGTTGCTCTGAAAGAACAATTTGGAGGAACTGATGAGGTCTTAGCAAACAATAGAGAATCCTTGCCCAGCAATATGAGACATTCTCTCATAGAAAGGGTGAGTCACTGACTCAACAGTTTGAGCGATTCTCCTGTTTGATATCTGAGTTGAAAATGGTTAAACATGAATATACAAACAGTCAGATGAACAATATTTCTCAGATCCCTGCCTAAGAGATGGGACACATATACCATTGTCCTACGCTCTGGTGCAAATCTAGATAATCTATCTCTCACCCAACTTCATGGGAAACTGCTAACATTTGAAAGAGAGATAGAACAGAAAAGAAAACTGACTTCATCTGGAAGCTCACTGATGATTTTGTACCAGGGAATACTGCTCTGGTTGGTCATGAGTCAGAATATGCTACATCAGAAAGTTCCTATGATGAGCATATTGATTTCTCTTCAAACAGTGGATCATGCTTTTGCTGGTATTGATTGTAATTCAGGATGTAATAGTGACAATCTGTGCTTTTTGATGGATGATTTGAAAGGAATTGCTGATGATGATTTGGAAGAGATGGATATTTTGAGCCAAATGGCATTAGTTAATATCAGATCTCAAAAATTTTACAAAAGGACAGGTAGAAAATTCCCTGGTCTCTCTGGAGAAACCAAAGTTGGTTTTGACAAGAGCAAGTTGAGGTGTCACAAGTGCCATAGACTTGGACATTTTGCAAGAGAGTGTAGATCATCTGGATCTACTCTTCTGCACCCTTTGTGACCTTTCCAAGCAATAATTCACAAAACAAAGGGCAACATTCTACCAGTTCTGGTCATCATTCACAAAATCAATCATCTCTTCATATTTTGTTCCTCAAGGTCAAATGCCATATCCTTATCCTGTTTTTACATGCCACAGTCCAATCAGGTTCCTGTACCCATAGCTCAACAATCACATGCCCTACCTGAGCCTCCACCATCTCAATCAAGTCAACAATCTCAATCTCAATCTCAATAACATCAAAGTTTTCACTCCTGGTGTTGTTGACTGGAGTAGTTTACAGATGATCTTTCTGGTTATTCTGAACAAAGGTTTTCTGGTGCTCGTCAACATGGTGGTGAAAATCCTTTTGGAAATCTTGCTCTTATGGCCCTGGAGTCTACTGGTGGTTCAAGCTCAAATGCTTCATCATCACAGGTACCACAAGTATCTTCTGAGGCTAAGGCCAAGTTGTGTTCTGAGTCATGCATAGCTGCTTTTGCCTCAATTAGAGAAGCAAATGTAGCTTTATTAATCAAAATCTTGACCTAGACAAAGTGATTTCCAAAAGATAGCTGAGTTTGAGTCTGTTTTAAAAGAAAAAGATGATGAGATTTACAAATTAAAATGCCAAATCACTGATGAAAAGGCTAAGGTAGAGGTCATTTTAGAAAATCACAAGAGTCTCAAAGAAACACTTGCAGCTACTCAAGTGGAGTGTGAACGCTGGGTAACATCTTGCAAGGGGTTTGAAATGCTTCTCAGTAAGCAAGCTGCTTCAAATGTGAAGTTTGGGATTGGATATAATCACACTGAACCTCCTACAGATTTTATTCCCAAGACAGAAGTAAAATATGAAGGTGAAATCAATTCCCAAACCACATCATCATGTGTCTCATCCTCAAGTGATAATGTACAATCAGAGGATGAAGTCAGTAATAGTACCTCAGCTAATCAATCTGCTGATGGTCCTACTACTGATGAACACATGATCAACAAAAAGCTACGTACTTCAGGTGTTGTCTCAAAAGGTATTCAAAGTACTGAAGAGCAAGTAACAACAACTGAAGAACATTTCAAGCCAAATGGAACCAAACATGGTTTGACAACTGTTGAAGAATCTATCAGGAAATCCAAATGTACTGATAGAAAATCTCTGCAGAACAAGTCTTCGGTTGTTACAAATCCTTCAGTACTTCACATAAGTACTGAGAAGAAGAAAGTACTGAAGAACACACCTTCAGTAGTTTCATCTTCTTCAGCAGCTGATCAATAGAAGATGAAGAAAAAGCCATGTGAAATATGTGGTCTATTCAATCATCTCACTGATGAATGTTGGTACAGAAAGGGTTCCAAATTTAACAAGAATAAAATCATTAAAAGAAAATAATAAAATGAAAGATGAATTTGAAACCAAGTTTGTGCCATAAACATCTCAACCTGATAAACCAAAGTCTTCACAAAAATCTAAACAGAAGAAAGAGGTTTATTATAAAATAGCTGAAACTACTCCTCAAGAGTATCAAACTAAGACTAAGTCTGTGTCTTTCAAAAAGGAGGACATGATGTCTTACAGGAACCATTCACAAACAAGTACTCATGTGTCTGCTGAACTGAAAGCTTTAACAACCAATCAGACATAACTTATTATGATGGTTCAACATCTGTTGGGGAGAGTTAACCAAATAGATGTACCTGTGATTAAACCACTGAAAAGGAAAAACTAAGCCAAAATCAAAGGAATCTTTTAGCACCATCTCCATCTTCAAAGGCTGTTAATCATGACAAATCAGTTAGTATAAAATCTGTTGATGAGATAGACCCAAAACCAAAATGGTTTGGGTCTCAAAAGCTAACTAGTTGTTGTGATATATGCAGGGTTCTTCAACATGCCATAGAAGCATCTTGTATGTGGACAATGGAGGATCTATGCATATAACTGGGAGCAGATCTCTTCTTCATGACTACTCTCAAGGAAAGAAGGGATTTGTATCTTTTGGTAATGATGCTAAGGTTACATCATCGGCAAAGGCTTTGTTTCAAATGGTGAAATAAGGTTTGATGATGTCAACCATGTGAGAATCTCAAGTACAATTTGTTGAGTGTCAGTCAAATGTGTGATAAAGGGCATGTTGCACTTTTCACGAGTCAGAACTGTCGAATTTTGTCTTTCAATGTTTTAAATGATTGACAAGATATTGGATGAACATACTCTCCTGAAAGCCAACAGGATTGGAAGAGAATGCCTTAGACTTATCAAAGAAAATTGATCTAAAAGGCCATCCATGTCTGTTCTCCAAGGCCTCTCCTCAGGAATCTGAGCTTTGGCACAGAAGGCTTGGTCATGTGAACCTTAGAAACATGAACCAGCCGATCCTTCATGGCTTAGTGAGAGGTCTGCCATTAAAGGAGTTCAAATGTGATAATAACTGCTCTGCTTGTTTAAAAGGAAAGCAACATAAAGTATCATTCCCTCCAATAGAAGAACCAAAGTCCACTGCCTGCTTGCAATTACTGCATATGGATCTTTTTGGTCCAGTAAGAGAGTGATGCATGGCAAAGAAAAAATACTGTCTGGTAATTGTGGATGATTATTCCAGATTTGTATGGACCTTCTTCTTACATTCTAAAGATGAGGCTGGTCAAATTATCATCTACTTTGTGTTGCATGTGGAAAAGCAGTATTCTCTTTTTGTCAAGTGTGTGAGGAGTGATAATGGCATAGAATTTAGAAATCACACACTTGATGAATTCTATTTCTCTAAGGGAATCAAGAGGCAGTTAGCATTCCAAGACTCCTGAGCAAAATGGAGTAGTGGAGAGAAAGAACAGGACCCTTATTGAAGCTGCAAGGTCAATGTTGGCTGATTCTGGTTGCCACTACCTTTTGGGCTGAAGCTGTTAACACAGCTTGTTATGCGCAAAATAGAGTTGGTAAATCAAAGGTTGATGGAGACTCCTTATGAAGTGTTACATCATTTGGCTCCTCTGATTTCCTTCTTTAGAGCATTTGGGTGTCCCTGTTATATTCTCAACACAAAGGATCCACTTCAGAAGTTTGAATCAAAGGTGGATGCAGGTACTTTCTTGGGTATCCTCTACTTCAAGGCATACAGAGTTTTTAATTGCAGATCAAAGATTGTAGAAGAAACCTTGCATGTAAAGTTTAATGAATCTCCAAAGGAGAAATCCCACAAACCTGTCGAGTTATTTGATCTAGACATACTGCAATATGTTCCTTATCAGTCTCCAAATGTTGCAGGTTCTGTGAATCCATCATCTTCTACAACCTGTTATCCATCTGTTGTATAAATGCAAGTTTTAGTGATCAACTGCCTGAGTCTACTAAACTTGTGTTCCTGTAGCTTCAGCAGTTCCATCCACAACAAATGCTGATGAGATCTCTGAATCCTCTACTTCATTTGAAATATCATCTTATTCTAGGTTTCAAGAATCTGGATCACCATCTGTTGCTGCTGAATCACCTACAAACACTTGCACAGATCTTATTGAGTATCAGAAACTGAAGAATCATCCATGTCTTAGATCATGGTTACATCAATGCTAGTGTTTCAACCAGAAATCAATTGTCCAACTTTTGCTTCTATGCTCTCTTCATCAGTCAGCAAGAGCCAAAGAATTATCATATTGCATTAAGAGACAATGGATGGGTTGAAGCTATGCAACTTGAGCTTCTTCAGTTTCAAAAGCAGCAAGTGTGGGAATTGGTTCCTCTTCCCCAAGGTAAGTGTGCCATAGGCACTATATGGGTGTTTAGGAATAAAGCTGATGAAAAAGGCCAAATTGTCAAGAACAAGGCCAGACTGGTTGTATAGGGGTTTTCATAAGAAGAAGAAGGTATTGATTATGATGAAACCTTTGCCCCTGTAGCCAGACTGGAAGCAATCAGATTGTTTTTAGCTTATGCTACTTTTCATTAATCCAAAGTTTTTCAAATGGATGTCAAAAGTGCATTCTTATATGGTAAAATAAAAGAAGAAGTTTATGTGTGCCAACCACCAGGTTTTGAAGATCATAAACATCCAGATTGGGTGTATAAACTTGATAAGGCTCTTTATGGGCTAAAACAAGCACCCAGAGCCTGGTATGAAAACTGTCCAATTTTCTTCTTCAAAATAATTTCACTAGAGGCTCCATAGAAAACCTTGTTCATTAAGAAAGTAGGCTGCATAAGCTCCTTGTTCAAATTTATGTTGATGATATTATTTTTGCATCCTCTGATCCACAGTTGTGTGATGCCTTTACTAAGTTGATGCAACAAAAGTTTGAAATGAGTGCCATGGGAGAATTACAGTTCTTTCTAGGGTTGCAAATCAAACAAAAGGCTGATGGAATTCATTCATCAGTCAAAATATACAAAGGATTTATTGAAAAAGTTTGATTTACAAAACTGTAAGCCCTGCTCTACTCCATGTGCAGCACCACACAGCTAGATGCTGATCAGAAAGGTAAAGCAGTTGATGAACTCTTTACAGATGTATGATTGGTTCCTTGATGTACCTACAGCTTCTAGACCAGACATCATGTTTGCAACTTGTGTCTGTGCTAGATTTCAGGCTGCACCTACAGTATCCCATATGATTGCAGTCAAAAGGATCTTTAGATATTTGCAAGGAAATCAATCTCTAGGACTTTGGTATTCCACTGGGCACTCTTGCAAATTAGTTGCTTTCTCTGATAGTGACTATGCAGGGTGTAAATTAACCAGAAAATCAACCTCTGGTGGATACCAATTTCTAGGCAACTGTTTAGTTTCTTGGCAGAGTAAGAAACAAACCTCTATTGCTATATCCACTGCAAAAGCAAAGTACATTGCTGCTACAAGTTGTACATCTCAGGTACTCTGGCTTCAGAATCAATTACTGGATTATGACATTACAGAGACTAAGACTCCTTTACTGATAGACAGTGCTTCAGCTCTTTGTATTGTTAAGAATCCTGTCCAGCATTCTAGGACCAAACATATTGAGATCAGACATCATTTTATCGGGATTGTTATGAAAAAGGTCTGATTGATCCAAAGTTTGTTCCTAGTGCTGATGAGCTTGCATATATATTTACTAAGCCTTTGGACAGTGCAACTTTTCAAAATCTTGTGCTAAGGCTTGGTATGCTGCAGCTTGAATAAATTGACAACTACTGATGATCTCAGCTCCCAAGTACTGATGAACATCAGTATACAGTTGTTCACAAATAAGTACTGAAGTTTTTATCTTCAGCAGTTTTCATAACTACTGAAGACTAAATCCTTAAAGTACTAAAGTACTTTATGTTGCAAAGTACTGAAGTGGCTACAACTACTGACGTCTGTTCTATAGATAAGTACTGATGACGAATGAAACATCTGAAAATCAGATAATCTGTGCGTAAGTGTTAAGGTCAAATGAAACAACTGAGATATGTGAATTGACGACAAAAACTGATGAGTAAGTTTATTCTTCAATTGTTTCAAACACTACTGTTTCATTTCAAAACAACTGAAGCCAAACCAAGTCTTCAGTAGTTTTTCAACTACTGATGACAAACACCAAGTCTTCAGTTGTTTACGACATCTGAAAGTTAAAACCATGTCTTAGTCGTTTTAAAACTGATGACTAAAACCAAAACTTCAGTTGTTTTCTTTAGCGTTTCATAACGTATAAATACCTAACCCTAACTTCAAACTTTTCATAAATCGATTTCCGAACGTTCATCTCCCATTAATGGCGACCATGCAAATCAACCTCGACCAACTGTGTTTGCCCTACTTCACAAAATCGACCTTTGGGACTAAGTTTGATGATGCTATTATCTCATGGCTGATTTCCCAGTATCGAACTGCTTTTCTTCTAAATCCACCATCTATCCCGACTCTCTTCGTCAATCTGGACAATGTTACCATCCATACTGGGAGAATGATGTCGCGATCACTCTCGGTCATTTGTAAACCAGAAGAAGGTGGTAGTCACTCCTGCTATCATTCGCCAAACGCTAGATCTGAATGATGCTACCTTTGTCACAAATACCCGAAGGGCACCATGATCTTCCATTCATTAACCATGGATATGAGGGAAACCTGAGTGCTACAAACCATTCTGAAGAAGCACTTTCATGATGCTGAACGCCTATCTTTCCACATGATCAATGGTTTTCCCTTCCCCAAAACTTCTTCATAGGATCAAATGTCATCCAGGTGGCAGCAGGTATTGTATTCTATCTTGAATGCCAAACTTAAATTTTTCTGAAATTATATTTTTTAGAATTAAAAATCTGGCAATGAAATCTGTAGCTAACAGATGGCTATTATATCCAGGTTTCTTTTGGCCATACCATTATCAGTTACAATCTGATGGCCTGTTAGCCTTAGAAGTCCTACTGTGGTAGTTTTGCCAGAGGTATACTCCAGGCACAACTCTGACCCCACCTCAAAGAGGCTGCCAAACTGCTAAAACCCAGGTAGAAGGTACCCCCGCCTCATCCTCCAGATCCAAAGTCCCCTCCAAAAATCATTCCAAACAAACCAAAAAGGCTACTCAGGGAGTTGAGTCCCTTGATGATGCCCCTGCACCACAAAGGCTGGTTGAAACTATGGGGGTAGTAATCCTCCTATAGTTTCCAAGACTCTCCAGCTGAAACCGTCAGGTATTCTCTCAACAGGATCCTGATGCAACCAAAAATGGGGAAAACCACATTATGGAATCTCCCTCACTTGAGAGGATTGCCATTGAAGAGCACCATTACCCCATGGGCAATCCTTTTCACACCTATCTCCCACTAAAGCCACCCCTACAAGCCCAACTGTGGTTATTGCACAAGTGCTAACTCAACTCTACTTCCTCTACCCCTCCCCAGAAACCTATTACCACTGGGAACCTCAACAATTGAGGGAGAGGATTATAATGTAGCTGATAACCCATAGCACAAGGATTACAGAGTTCAATCTCCCTGTGTAGAGGAGGAGATTAGAACATCTGGTGAGGCTGCCTCTTCTCCTTTTTCAGCACATGATCAGGATGAAGATGGTATCATTTCTAAGTCCTCACCAGAGGCAACTGCCAATGAAGACATCATCCTGAGGCAGGAAGTCTCCAGTTCTGAGAAATAGGGCACATGTGAATACTGATCTACACTCAGCACATGTTCACCTGATTTCATCAGGAGTCAGCTGATTCAGCACAGACTGATGATCACCTGGGCTTTTTCTTTGACGTTCTAGCCCACAATACTATTCTTGAGACTGAGGTATGCAGACTACAAGCCATTGATGAAGGATTTCCCTCAACTCTTCAATCTTTAGGTTGATGCTGCGGTTTCTAAGCGACTTTCTGACATTCACACCCCTGAACCCAATGCAACCAAAAGGGGGAGTCTAAGTCAGTGAAAGTAGACAAAAGAAAAAGAGCTAAAAAGGAAGCAGAAAAAGAGCAAAAGAAAAGGAGATGATCTCCTACAAAAGATGAAAAGCTCTGAAAAAGACTAAAGGTGAGAAAATGTTAGAAGAATTGATCAAAGAAGCTGATGAGCAACATAGCAGATCTATGGATAGATTATGATCAACTCTTCAGACAAGGATTTGACACTGTCAAACTTGACTCTGAGATCAGAAGTTAGAGATTCAAGAAATTGATCAAAGATGGGCAAGTTGGAGTGAGAAAGAAAGAGAAAGGCTGGAAACTATGGCAAGATTTATATCAAAACATTGGGAAGGTCAATCTTGAAGTAAAGTCATGGTCCAGAGACAGTATTTTGGAGATAACCACCAGAATCTGTTCTTTTGAAGTATTAACAAAGGATTGATCATAGAAGCTCTTGATGAAGCTGGTGCTGGGAAAAGGACTGATATGGCAAAATTATCCAAAGCTTCACTCACATCCAGATGCTAGAGCAGCCTACACTATCACCCAAACCAAAACAACCACCTTCACAACCCTCAAAACCAATTCCTTTACCTAAGAACCTACTGAACCCATTACCATGATGCACCTAAGAGGAAGAGAAGGGTGTTGAGGATGGAAGAAGAAGAAGAGATGATGAGGATGATAGTTTGCCACTCTCGCTGTTCTCTCAAAATAAAAATGCCTGAGCCTAGGAGTCAACCAACAACAATCACACCTGACTTTCAAAGGCAAATGGTAAAAGTCAAACTTGAAGAAGAAGAACAACACAACAACATGATGAGCTACTGTTAAGGATGATTGATAAGAGTTTCCCAAGTCTTCATCCATACAAGCTATGAAGAAACATGCTCAGAGGTTGTATGCTCTCAGATTTACATTCCAATATCAGAAAGAGAGAGTGAGAATTTGGCCTGACCCAGAGTAAGTGACAAATTCATAAAATGAAGATTCCAAGCAGATACAACGGTTAAGTAAAGAAGATTGTAGATGATGTGATAATGCTGGCCATTGTAGTGTCACCCTGGGAAATTCTTGATGACTTTAAGAGAGCTTACAAGTCTAAAATGACTCCACAAACTTTACTAGAAAACAAAATGGTAAAGAAGGGGTAATCTACAAGAAGCTTGAAGAAATAAGAAGAAATGAGCTCCAGTTATTGCTTGAAGGCACTCATCCTGATGAGTTTGCATACAGAGAGATAACAACTGTGGAGCTGAAAATGGAAAGCATATTAAGTACTTGTCTGAGTACTATGGGCCTGAGTTCTTCTTTGAAAGTGGAGTTGAAGAACTCACAATGGAAGAACAAGTTGTTTTCCTTGAGGCCTATGTCATAGAGTCTTACAGACTTATCATTGGGAAGTAGGTTTCATGGATGGGGTAACAGCTCTGTGTCTAATTCCCCAAGACAAAGTTCCCATTCATCCTTTGCCAATCAAACCTTCTAAAATCTCTTCCCTGGCCTGAGCTTATATTGAAGAATTTGAGCTGATCCAGATTTATTTCTGCCAATAAGTGGGACCTCAATAATTTTAAAGGTTTTGGCTGTATTCAGGTTCAGGGGAGTTTGTTGGACCAAAAGAACCAATGAGCCATATCAAAAAAACCTTTAGTCCCACAGACATCAAAACACTGAAGTGATCTACAACAGCTGAAGACAAAGTCTGAAGACAACGTCTGGAGACAAAGTCTGAAGACAAGTCTGAAGACAAAGTTTGAAGACAAAGTCTGAAGACAACGCTGAAGACAAAGTCTGAAAACAAGTCTGAAGATCAAGTTCTCAGAAGTTGTCACAACAGCTGAAGTAGTTCTCTTCAGTAGTTGTGATGCTTTACATTTCAGAGTTTGTAATCAGTAGTTTTATGTTGTAAAACATCTGAAGTTCTTATACTTTAGATGTTATAACTTCAGTAGTTGTAATGTTAGTTTATACTTAGCTTTTAATAAGGTGTCCTCAGTTGTTGTGGACATCTTCAGTAGTTTTGTTTACTTCAGTTGTTTGTATATATCAGTAGATGTCACTATCAGTGACGTCAGCTGATGTCACATTCCTTATAAAAGGATGTTGATCTAATTTCCCCCCACGGGAAGTTGTGCATGATAAAACATTCTTTTTGCATAAACTCTCCTCTATAACTGTTCTGTTTAATTGAATATTCATATTATTCTTGCTAGAATTTCGTCTAATTCGGTGCTATTCCGCTGCAAATCCTAATCTAATTGATCAAACTAGATCTCGATCCTTTCATTCTGGCTAAAGTTTTGGTGGGGTGGTAGTTTAGGTGGTTGAGGTGAAGGGGTTGGTAGGAGTGATGGTGTAGGTTCAGGGGTGTATGGTTTAGTGGTTGGTTCGGTTTTGATGGGGTGAAAAGGGTATGGTTTCAGGTTGTGGTTGGGTTTGGAATTTGGGTTGAGTGGTTGCTTTGAAGGTCATCCCCTGTCCCGTTCTGTATATCTCCTTCCTCTTCCCCGCGCGAATGGCAGCCTTAATGTCACTGACATGTTGCTGGAGAGTCTTTTGTGACATAGGACCCACCTGCCTGCCAGAGAAGCCATGAGCTTTGAGATAGCTCTTCATCCAGGCTTCTCACCTATTTTCTTGGCAACAGTCAGTCCTGCTTCCTCTTCTTTCTTTTTCTTCTGCAATAGCTTTTCCCTTTCAGCTCTCTTTCTCTCTTTCTCCATTTGATCTTGCTCTTGTTTGAAGAGCCATAAGATTGTGTCATTGTTATGTGGAGATAATTCTTCTTGAGAGAAACCTCTAGAGGTTAGGAAAGTTATCCTTTCCCTCCTAAGCTGTAGATCAGCTTCTTTTTCTTTCCTCTCCCTTTCTTCCTCTAAGGAAACCTTGCAGCTTCTTCTTTTTGCTATTTTTGAAGCAAGGTTGCCTTTTCCAGCTCTATTAACTCCTCTAATGGTAGCAGGAGTACATCTTCAGTTGCAGCTTCTAGACTGACAAGTCTATCGATAATCTCTACCCTTTTTCGGTTGTTGACCGCCTCCTGGTTGGCTGCAACTGCTTTGGTACTTGCAGCTAGCAATTTTCAATTGTCAGCCTACCTTTTCTTTTGAGTTTCTTGAACCTTTCTTCTCCTGAAGCTCTTCCGAAGTCATCTTCCTCTTTCCTTTGATGTCTTCGGAAGTACTAGACTTTGGGGGTTCTTGGATAGAAGATTCAGGTTGAGTAGTAGAGATGGGAGCTGGAGTTAATGCTGATGTTAGAGCTAAAGGTTGAGTGAGAAAATCCTCTCTATTAACCTCAGATGTGAGTTCCAGGATTGTATCTGTGACTATTAGGTCATCGGATAATGAGAATAGTCCTTTCGCAGCAGCAATCTCACTTCGAAAGTTTGAACTTGTTCTTCCGAGGCTTTGAATTATGCTTCAGAAGTCTGTGAAATGCACTATCTGTCCTACAGTTTCAGTTGCTGTGCATCAGTCCTTGTTTCCCCTTTGAAGTTATCTTAGGTTCCACTTGGACCTTAGGTGCCCAACTTCCTCAATAGTGGTAGAAGGTGCATTTAACCTCCGAAGCTCTTGAGCTCCGAAGTAGATCATAGACATATAAGGACTTGGCTGTTCTATAAGAGATTCCAACAGGAACTTGGTAAAGAACCTATTGAGATCTTGGAGCATCCTTTGATCCACTTGAATGACAACTGGAGGAGGCTCAGGGAAAACAGAAGCTTGTTGCACAGGATATTTTGATCTCAAGGAAGTGAGAGCTTGACTTTGGGCTTCCTTTTGTCTTTGACTTTGTCTCTGAACACTCTCCCCCTTTTTGGTAGCATCATCCTGAGAGCTTGATGAGCTAGAGGAAGAGGTAAAGGAGACCTAAATTGGTACATGCCTAACAGACCTCTCAATCTATTTCTTAGCTAGTTTGGCCTTAAGAGTTTCATCTCAAGTTGCTGAGTGGCAGACCTATCCTCTAAAGTCTTAACTTGGATTCAAGATTGAGACTTTAGAAAGTAGGTCTTGAATGGTAAGTTGCATTCTTCCCTCATCTTCTTGTGAAGAATTACGGGGAGATGAGGTAACATACCTTGTATGTTCATCCTCACCACCAGATATGGTTTCTGGGCACCCTGGTTTCCCTTGATCAAAGATGTCTCTTTCAGAGTCATCAAAGGGCATGGTTGCCGTAGATTCAGTCTCAGTGATGTTACCACTGTCCTGAGGATCCATTGAGACTCCTTTAGTAGTGGCAACTGAATGTACATGAGTCCCCTTCACATCAGTGGGACTTACCTCAGTAAAGGTTTACTGATGGGGGCTAGAGATAAGAGGTCTCTCTGGGCTCTGTTGATCCTTGAGAGGGTGTTTTGGATCAACTTCATTGCCCTTAAGAGACTTAATCTCTTCATCAGTTCCAATTAAAAGGTCAGTAAAGGATATGGAAGTGAAACCTAATGACCCGGGACTTTGATCAATGTCTAAAGGCATTGAGCCTGTGATAGGTTGTCCCTTTTTGGCTGCTCAGGGGAGTATAGAGACTCACCCCGAGGGCTTTCAGCTTGGGTTATGGGCTCATGGGTCTGAGACTGAGGAGACTCAAGACCCATATTGAGGTCAATTGTGAAGGATGGTTGGACCTCAGGCTGAGTGGGAGCCCTTTGTTCCACTCTAGCCTTTTTGGTTAGAACATGAGGAGCTTGTTCAATCAGAGAAGATTGAACAAGGGTTCATTTGGGACAACTCTGATAAATAAAGGTGATGGTTGGAGAAGGTAGATTTGGCAAAGTAGGGGTAGTTGCTGGTGTGGGTTCATCACCTGTGGGGTAACAGGGATGTCACCAGGAGCCATTGGCTCAATCATACCTGGAAGAAGTGCAGTATCTCTTCCGGTGAAGTTGGTGGACATTCTCTTCAAGGTCTTGAAGATGGTTGGCCTTATTTGAGGAGCAGTCAGAGTAGCTACACAGACAAGCTTGCTCTGGTCCAGCTTGCAGTTGATTATGTGCTGGAGAAACCTAGGATACATGAAGAATATGTCCTTTTGAAGATTTCCCATGAGGTTAATCAGCACAAATCTTGAATAGTTGAAGTGGAGGCTTTTCACCAACCCATGAACTAGGCACCCAAGTTCATATGGGATTTGATCCCATCCCCCAGATTTATTCGACAAGCAGTGAAGAACCACGTGTAGCAGGAACTCCCATTTGTAAGAGAAGTTAAATTTGTAGACAGTTGACCTGCTAACGTCTCCACCATATCCCATTTGGAGATAAGAATTTTCCAAATCTGCTTTGGGGAATTCCGGTTGAGCGCCCTCATCATGAAGCTCTAGATGCTCCCTAATGATCTGTTCAGAAATGTCCAACTCCTGGCCACAGATGCTCGATCGAATGACACGAATCCCATTTAGGGTTTCAATCTAACCATTTGCTCAAAATTCAGACATATGGTTTGAGTAAATTGTGGGGTTTACAGTCAGAGCGGTGTAGTAAGAAGATTGGGTTAGAAAGGAGATGATGTCTAAGAAGTCAACATCTCTTGAAGAATCAAGAAGTGCGACTTGGTTGTGCTGAGGGTTGAATGCCATTTGGAAAGGTGAATGGGGATGATTTGAGCTGGGGTAAAGTTGAGTAGTCAAGAGGAGAAATTTCTAGGGCAGTAAAATTTGCAATGTAAGAAAATGAAATTGAATAGTCGAGATTATTTAAAAGATTGTGGAAAGGCGGTAATGGGGGTAAGGATAAGGTGATGTGATGGTTTAGTGGATGAAATGACAGTGGCGGTAAGGTTAAAATCAGTTAAATAATCCGACATCATTAACAAAATCTTTGCTTTTTACAATGTGGGGCCCAAGAAATTTACGTTACACAGTGAAATCTCTCTTCCGAGTGTAAAACATTTCTGAAGGTAACTTGTCTTCCGAAGGCAATTCTTACTTCCAAAGCCAAAACTTTGCTTCAGAAGGTTAGAGTTGCTTACGAATAGAGAATTTGTAAGTTTCGGAAGTAGATCTGATATACAATCAATCGCTTCTTCCGTGGCCAAAAATCCTTTCGAGAAGAAAGTTATCCTTTGAGAATTTTGCTTCGAAGATATGAGAATGTCTTCCGAAGGTTAATTTCTCTTCGGAAGGAATTTACACTTAGAAAATTTCAGAGAGAATTTCTTGTAACAAGGCTTAAATTGTATTGACACAAGACTTACATATTAAAAGGTTTTCAAAAGAGATCATATTAATCAATGTTTATCATCCCAATAGCTGTTATGAGATACTTGAACCTTTGTTCATCAAAAGCTTTGGTAAACAGATCAGTATATTGTTCATTTGAGTCAACTTTGATTAACTTGATTAGATTTTTCTCATGAATATCTCTAATGAAATGATACCTGATGTCAATATGTTTAGTCTTGGAGTGCTTCACTGGATTTTCAGTAATGGAGATAGCACTGTTGTTGTCAATATGGATAAGAGTACTCATAAAGTTAAATCCATAGTCTAACATCTAATTTTGAATCCATAGCAGTTGAGCACAGCAGCTAGCATAGCAATGTATTCAGCTTCAATAGTTGATGTAAAGACACAGGATTGTTTCTTGCATTACCATGAGATGATCCTTCCACCAAGAAATTGACATCCTCCTGATGTTGATTTCTTGTCAATATTACAGCCTCCATAGTCACTGTCAGAGTATCCATAAAGATTGAAATCCTTGTTTCTGGGATACCAGAGACCTAGTTTAGGTGCTCCTTTGAGGTATCTAAGGATTCTCTTAACAGTAGCTAGGTGAGACACCTTTGGAGCAGCCTGATATCTTGCACAAATGCAAGTAGAAACATGATATCAGGTCTATTAGCTGTTAGATACATTAGAGAACCAATAATTGCCCTATACTGATGTTGATCAGTATCTTCCCCCTCAAGGTCAGGACAAAGATTATGGTTTCTGGGTAGGGGTGTCTTGGCAGGCTTGCAATCCTTCATCTCAAATCTTTCTAAGATGTCAGAGACATATTTAGATTGATTAATGAAGAACCCTTCCTTCCGTTGCTTTACCTGAATTCCAAGGAAAAAGTCCATTTTTTCCATGGAGCTCATCTCAAACTTCTTCTTCATAATGCTCTCAAAGTCCTTGCACATTTGGTCATTTGAGGAACCAAATGATGTCATCAACATAGACTTGCACAAGCAAAATGTCCTTTCGAGACTTTCTGATGAAGAGAGTCTTATCAATGGTACCTCTAGTGTAGCCATTCTTCAAAAGAAACTGAGACAAGGTCTCATACCACAGCCTAGGTGCTTGGTGCAGCCCATATAGAGCTTTATCCAATTTGCACACATAGTTGGGGTGTTGTGGGTCTTCAAATCCTGGAGGTTGGCATACATAGACTTCCCTATCTATATCCCCATATAGAAATGCACACTTGACATCAAGTTGGTATATTGTGAAGTCCTTGGATGCAGCATAAGAAAGGAAGATCCTAACTGCCACAAGTCTTGCAACTGGTGCAAAGACATCAGTATAATTGATTCGTTCCTCTTGAGTGTATCCTTGAACCACAAGTCTTGCCTTATTCTTGATGATCAAGCCTCTATCATCTCTCTTGTTTCTGAAAACCCATTTGGTGCCTATAGATACTGACCAGATGGTAGGGGACATAGGTTCCATACCTTCTGTCTCTTGAATTGAAGCGCTCCTCTTGCATCGATTCAATCCAGCTATTATCTTTCAAGGCATCTTCTACCTTCTTGGGTTCCATCTGAGATAGAAAGCACGAGTACAAGCAGACATTTCCTTGATAGTCTGTCCTCTTGTTCTCACACCCTCAGAGACATTCCCTATGATGTTCTCAGTTGGATGAGTGTTATGAATCCTAAGACGAGGAATCACTTCCAGTTATAGAGATAGATCCAGGTTAGACATATTCTGCTCAGGAACTAGAACACTCTGTCCAGCTGCTGTTTCAAAGTCATTCAATGAGGACTGATTGAATGAATGAGAAACATCATCAATAGTTGGTTGTGAAGTAGTATTAACAGTTGCATGTTCCTTCAAAATACCACTTCCTTCTGCCTAGTGTTGTGGTGGATCACCTGATGAGTTTTGAGGCTCGGTAGGTGACTCACTTGTTGAGGCTTCACTATTCCTTGATATAGTTAGACTATCGGATCTGTGAATAGTGGAGGCTTGGTGTGTTGCAGCACTTGGAGAATTTGGTCTAGGCCTGGGAAGCTCAAACAATTGATCATTAGCAGCAGCATCAGAATCATTTTGAGCACCTATTCCAACTGAAACATTCTCACAAGAGGTTTAGAATAGTTTGGAAATAATTCTAAATCAAAGATGTGATCAGGTCCATTCCCCCAAACATAAGGAGTGTGCTCATTAACAACTATATTGGATGACTCCTCAAATTGTTGATTCTTAATATTGTATACTCTGTAAGCTTTGGAGCTAGAATAATATCCAATAAAGATAGCATCATCCGACTTTTCAGCAAATTTTGCTAAATTGTCCTTTGTGTTAAGTATGGTACACCTACTGCCAAAGGACCTTAGAAAGCCAATGAACGGTGGCCTCTTGTTCCATAGCTCATAAGGGGTTTTTCCATGGGGCTTAACTACAAGAACTCTGTTCTGCACATAGCATGCAGTGCTGGCTGCCTCTGCCTAGAATGTTAGAGGTAGCTTTGAATCAGCTAACATAGTTTGAGCAGCCTCAATAAGTGTCCTATTCCTCCTCTCAGCAACACCGTTTTGTTGAGGAGTTCAGGGAGCACTGTATTGTCTGGCAATCCTTTTTGAGTTACAGAATGAGTCAAGAAAAAAGTTCTTAAACTCAGTCCCTTGATCACTTCTAATTATTTTGACCTTGTGATCAATTTGATTTTCTATTTTAAGAATAAAAGATTTTAATGTTTCAGCAGTTTCATCTTTAGTTCTTAAAAGAATACCCATGCAAATCTTGTAAAATCATCAACTATCACAAGGCAATATAATTTCCTTCCAATGCTCATTATACTTGTAGGACCAAAAAGATCCATGTGCAATAAGTGTAATGGAGTAGTGATAGAGTTAACACATTTGGATTTATGAGATGTCTTGTGTTGTTCTATTTTAGGCATGCAACACAGTTGTCTTTGCAGAAAAACTCCTTCTTAGGCAACCATGTACCAAGTTATCTTTAGCCAATTTATTCATTGTCTTAAAATTTACATGACACGTACGTTTATGCCACAGTGTTGACTCATCACTATCAGCTTTGGAAAGAAAGCATGATACTTCACCCATTGGGGAAGCATTGTTCATATCAAGCTTGTACATATCCCCTTTCCTAGGAGATCTAAGAAGCACCTATTCCGAGAAATTGTCATCCCTGGTTTGAGGATAATGCACTCATGTTTTGTGAAAAGCATTTGGTGCTTTTGATCACAGAATTGAGAAACACTTAACAGATTGTGTTCGAGCTGTTTGACAAAGTTAACTTTGTCAACTTTTAACTTACCATTGGATATACTCCCTCTGCAGAAATATATCCTCCGGCCTCACCTCCAAACTAGACAGGACCTCCATCATAATATTGAAATTGTTGAAGGAGAGATCTGTTCCCTGTCATGTGCCTGGAGCATCCACTATCTACAATCCAAATGTGTTATTCTTGTCATGTGGATGCCCCTGCACATAAGATGAGATGATTAGTTTTGATTGAAACCCAAGCTTTATTGGTCTTGGTTCTTCCAAAGATAATGACATAATTGAACCAAATTTATGCATGGGGGTTCAATGGATGTCTTTGAAGAAGAGGTTTGGGCTACAGCATCTTCCTTGATCTTCCATTCATCCCTTGGTTGATCATGGAGGATGAGCTTGCAGGAGCTTTTGTAACTTGGCATTCTTCCGAAGCTTCTTTCTTTTCGGAAGAGCCTGCACCACCTTTTCTTCCGAAGCAGTCTTCTTCTGGGATGGTTTCAAGGGGACTCTTTTGTTCTTCTGAGTCTTGACAGCTTTAGCTTCCGAAGCCTTTTTCCTTTCGGAAGAAGAATCTTCTTCCAAAAGTAGCCTTGCTTCGAAACAAGCTTTCCCTTTTTCATCAATTGAACCATTTGATATGGTCCAAATAAGAAACCTTCCCTGACTCCTTCCTTTTTAACATTATTTGCATAATGTGTGCTAGCAGATTGTAATTACAATCTTTGGCCATGTGATTTTGCAGACCACACATTATGCATGCAATGTTAGTCTTTTGGGGATTTGAAGATTGCTGTTTCTTGTTCTTTTTATCTTCATCAGCAACTTTTCCCTTTAACTTCTGATCCTTTGGTAGGACAGGAGTGCTGGTACTACACTCCTTTCCTGAATTAGAGTTTCCAACCACCTGGAATCCAGCTGAGATGAATATGCCCTTTTGCTTTGGGTCTATCTTTAGCTTGGACTCAGCCACTTTCTTGGCAGTTTTTCTGGCTGCCTTAGCTTTGCTTCTTTTGGCTTTGGTGGTCAGGGTTTGTTCATCATTGGTAGGGGAGGGCATAATTACCTGATTCTTCCCTGTGATGGTCTCCATTGTTGCATCATTCTTTGACTCATGAGAAGGTGGGTCAGCACATGGAACCTCTTGCTCTTCAGTACCACACCTTGGTTTTCTTATAGACTCATAAGAGTGTGGTGGAGCAATTTTATTGGTTCCCAACCCTCCTTTTTTTGGTAACAAAGTTTTGAGTGAGAGGATGATGCAAGAATGGCTTGGAAGTTTTGCTCGGAAATAGCATATTTCCTGGCTTAAGCCTCAGCTGTGACAAGCTGGGCTTGAGCCTCAGTCAATTTGGATATTAAATCCATTATTTGAGTCTTATAGTTTGTGTGTTCATGTTTTAATAGGGACACATTTTTTTCTAACTCAATTTTTCTTTGGTAGTCAGATTCAGCCTTTTTAAAGTCAGATTTCAAAACATTTAAAGACTCAATATTAGATTTAATCTCCATATTGTAGTCCTGATACAATTTAACCTTAGCAATACAGGCAGGACTACAGAGATGTTCATATACCTTATTATCATCTGTTCCGGCCATGAGTGCTTGAGCAGGAGTCAATCTTGTACCATGAAGCTCCAGTCAACTTCTTGAGCCATTGTAGCTGTTTCAGTTGACTTTTCGGTGGGCTTTGGTGTAGAGGGATGTGTGGAGGCCTGTGGGGTTCCCGGGTTGGACTTAGGAGCCTTGCATTCTCTTGCAAAATGACCAAGTTGGTTACAGTTGTAACATTTAGCCTTGGTTTTGTGAAACCCAAATTTGCTATTGATTGGGTTCTGGGGAAATTGCCTTCCAGTTCTCTTAAAGAACATCTTTGCTCTGTGGAGGTTAGAAGAGCCATTTGTTGGGCTATGTCCACATATTCCACGTCATCCGGGCTGAAACACTCTAGATCATCAAAGTAGCATTGATAATCACTTGAGTGTCCACTTCCTGAGACAAAAGCACAACTGTCCTGAAAGGAGCTTTGCTGAGCTTGTTGAGACCTTGGAGTCTCAGGAAATGTGATGTATGGCCCAAAAGAACAAGATGGCTGCTGGGTGTAAGTCAGGTATTGTTGAGGCTAGGAGATTCCTAAGCCTTCAGCAAGGATTAAGGTGTTGCTAGCAGGAAGACTCAAGGGTCTGCTTGTCTGATGACCCCTCTTACTTTCCATTTCCAAACGGTATCCATCAAGGATCCCATAGAGTTCGGTCACGGTGAGTGTATTCAGATTTTCTGTTCTCTTGATAGAGACACAGTAGATAGTCCACTCATTGGGTAATGCACTCATGAATTTCTTGTAAGTTCTCTGAGTTAATAAGCAATTCCCATAGATTGAAGGGAATAAATGATATCCATGTACCTAAAATATTGCTGGCTAAGAGTCTCTCCAGCAACATGGGTGAAGTTCTCGAACTGCTGCTTCAGTGAGTCCTTCTTGAAGTCATTTGAGCTTGAGTACATTTGAGCAAGTGCATCAAACAGTTCTTTGGCAGACCTGCAATGCTAAAACCCCACCATGATAGAGTTTGGAATTACAGTCATGAGAATAGTCATAGCGTTGCTATCAATGTCAAGCTTCTTCCTGTCTTCATCAGAATAATCTTCAACAACTTTCTCAATCATGGCATCGTTTCCACCAGCTACTTTTGGCTTATACGGGCCATTGACAATGGATTGCCATATTTTGTTGTCTTGATACCTGATTAAAGCCTTTCATTCTTCTGCTCCAGGACCTGAAGTTTTCAGGGGTGATGATAGGTGCTTTGGTCATCATCCCCATCTCTACTTCAGATTTGTTGAGGGCCATTTTGAGTGAGGTATAAGGAGGAGTAAAAAATAGGTTGATTAGGATGGTAAGATCTCACAATCAAGAGCCTAAGAAGCTCTGATACCAATTGCAGGATCGGGTTTGTCACTTAAACACTTGGATTTCTCTCAAACTCACTTATAGAGACACTCAATTCAGATGAAGTAAAGTCTTTTACAAGAGTTAATAATATATAATAAGTAGTAAAGGAACACACAGAAATAAATTTTCAAGGCACTTGTATATATTACTTCTCAACTCAAAATATTACAAGACTCTTACAAGCATGATACATGAGTTACAATGAGAGACTATATATACTAGATCCTACAGCCGGATATACTTTGATACTAGCTGGAAACCTAAGACTAAAGCATGTACTACAATGCTAAAGTTAAGGTATCTTAGATAAAGTATTATCTAAGATATGGTAGTCATGACACGTCCATGACTTACCTTTTGTCAACAACTAAAGATGGCAACTGTACTAACATAAAAAGGTAAACAGTGGATTAAAGTATGATCAACTACATGGCTTTTGAGAAAACGCCATGCAGTATCTCAGAGATTTGCAGCGGTGTGTCAGAGAGGCCATACTTATGTCCACTGGATAATAGCAGTGTTTTTCCGAAGGTAAGTTGGCTTCGGAAGAACAAGTTCTTTTGAAGCCATTTATACTTCGGAAGAGGCTTCTATACTTCCGAGGCTTGAGGACTTTTGTACTTCGGAAGTTGACTTCAGATCTTTCTTTCCAAGTCTTGAACTTCGGAAGTAGGTTCTTTGTCTTCGGAAGTTGGAGTTTTCCCTTCGGAAGTAAGTTTTACACTTGTCTTCGGAAGAGCTCCTTTTTACTTCGGAAGTTCCACACTTAGCTTTGGAAGTCCTTTATTTGTTGTACCAAAATCTTCTAAGTGACTTGGTTTTGGTTGCACCAGTCTTTCTACATCCAACACCTTAGCTTATTCCTAGAAATTAGAGGCTTGAAAGACTTGTTTTGAAGATTACTAAAGTTACTAAATACGAGGTTTACTTGGAAGACTTGTAAAGCGTCAAGTCTTAGATTGTTGGGTTAGAAGGTTTTGGGCTTGGGCTCAAGTTCGAGACAAAGAGCATAAGGGCTTAGGCCCGTATTCGTTACATGTTATGAAATTATAATATTTAATCATCTAACAAAAGATAAACGCTAGTTGCAACCTGTGGAGTAGGATTGATATCAAATCCAAAAATGTTAAATTATCATGTTTGTTATTATTATTATTTTTTGCATGATTCGTTTGTGTGTGTGTTTTATTTGTATTCCGCTGCTTACCACTTTGTTCCTAACTATCTTGTTTAGTCTCCAAGTAATATTATAACTGAGAAATAGGTTGAAGAAGATGGTTTTAAATCCAAGAAAAATTGGAATAACCCATCTGAGAACCCTAATTTTTCCTCACCAATAGAAGCAAACAAAGGAAGTTAACTGAAGTATTCTGGTAAATCGTGAAGCCAAGAAGTCGCTACTATGGTTTAGATGGGGATATCGTGGCTAGAAAACCATGACGATCGATGGTGGACGGTTAGTAGTCATGGCGGGGACAATCTGTTCTCCATTGATGAGAGAGACTACATGTGTTATACGCAAACCTAAGAGGTGTTCTGATGCAACCATTACTTCTGGAACATATGTTACGAGTTGTACATGCATTAAAAATTGTACATTTTCCTTAAACACCTTGTATAATATTATATATGTGGTTGACCTTGCGTTGCTTTGGGATATGCATAAATAACACATTAGCAAAGTAATTAGAATTTAAAAGAAGATAACGTTGTGGTGAAAAATAAATGTTAACAAAACATTAAAGCGACCCTAATAATAAAATTTAAAATAATTACAATTTAAACTGAATGATTTTGAATACATGTGTTGTAAAAGTATATTTGGAATTTTCAGAAAGCTATGTTGTAACCACAAGTGTATATATACGTAAGAAGATCAAAAAAGAATATAAAATAATATCTATTATTTCAAACATATCAGTTTTAAATAAAATATATGTCAAAACATAAGTAAAACAACCACCACATGAAACTCAAGAATGTATTATATATAGAAGTTAATATAGTTATTAAAATATTTAAATTAAACATAAAAACATGTAATAAAAACGCTAAAACAATAAGATATATTCATTAAAAGTATATAATGAAATACAGAAAGAAATAACACGCAGATGAAAAAAATAGTAATAAAGAAAGGAATAACAAGTAAAGAGAATTAAATAGTTGACAACAAAATGCAGATTAGACTAAAAAGATTAAAAAGATGGCCTAGCTGTTTTAACAAAACAAACTTAATCGTTTATCTTTCTCCATCAGTAATATATATTAAGATAAACTAATTATGTAAGCATTATTGTTTATTGTCCGCTATATAATAGAAAAAGAAAAAATAAAATATAAACAAAAGTAAGAGATATCTCTATCTTTGTTGGCAGACTTCGAGGCAAATTGAAAAATGTATATAATAAAATAAAGAGTAAATTACTCTTTTAGTCCTTATGTTTGATGGTTATAACGCTTTTCATCCAATAGTTTAAAAACATCCTATTTAGCCACTGTGGTTTCAAATCTGTCATAATCTCCTCCACCTCTATAACACCGTCCAGTGTTGTTGTTAGTCAACCCACATGTGCTCCTCACGTGAGGGGCATTTTAGTCTTTTTCTCTTCACATTCTTACATGTTTTTACATATTTAATTCTTCAACCTCTTTCTCTCTCCCAAGTCTTTAATCAAATCCATTATCATCTTCTCCCTCTCCTCTCTGGTGCACAAAGAACAATGGACAAGCACAAAGTGGTTAGGTGTTCTTGTGGTTCTCCAACTGATGTTCGCACATCTTGGTCATCAGCAAACCCTGATCGGCGTTTCTACTGCTGTGCAAGCAAGGTATGTGGATTCATCTTTTTAGGTATCTATTTTAGGGTTTATTTGAACTCCATTAACTTTTGTTATTGGTGTAATTATCCAAGGTTCAAGTTGACCCTACTTCACCATGGCACTCAAATGATTCATTAACTGACCCCTCTATACATGATTCATTTTGAACAGGAAAATTAGTTGACCCTTCTTCACCATGCCACTCTAATGCTAGCCTCTTCCTACAATCTTGGGTAATTTCTTGTGTATTCCTTTTTACCTCAGAAGGCCCTGCTTCAGTTAGTTTCTCAATGACAACTCTACTTTTCACAGGTGACATAAAATATGTCTTTAAAGTTGTGTTCCAATGCTCAGTGCATACGTCCATTACTTTAAAATTCTCAACATATTTCAAGAAATTGAGCACATCACTATCATTTCCTAGAGCTTTCAACCAAAGTCTAATCTTGCTTAGAAATGAGACAATGATAGTATATGACTTCATCATGCGGATACCCTAACTCTTGGATCATTGCATTTATCTCAAAAACAGAAAATTCATCATAATCCACCAAATCAACATAGCTTACTTGGCCGTTGATATACTTTCTTCTAAGGGCCTTGGTGAATTTTCCTCCATGATGAAACTTCAGTGAAAACAAACTAGGGTTTCCACCTAAATGCAAAATCAACCAAAAGTTTAACATAAGGAATGTAAACTAGAATGCCTAGAAAAAAATAGAAACTTCAGTGAAATATAGAAACTTACCATATAATTCGTAAGGATCAACGTGCTCGCCTTTAGGACAAACGTACCAGAGCGTGGGCACCATTGCAGCAAATATCTTCAATAATCAATGCTTGAAGCTTGCAAGTTGTTCTCTAATAATTTTCGACTGTCAATTTGAGGTTTAGGATGATGAAAGGTCAATGGTGTTTTTTTGATGAAGTAGAAGAAAAGAGATGATGAAATTTAGATATAACAAGAAGGTGGAAGGGTTTAAAGCAAACATGTAAGAATGTGAAGAGAAAAAGACTAAAATGCCCCTCACGTGAGGGGCACATGTGGGTTGACTAAATACAGCACTTGACGGCGTTATAGCGGTGGAGGTGATTGTGACGGATTTCAAACCATAGTGGCTAAATAGGGCGTTTTAGAACTATTGGATGAAAAGCGTTATAACCACCAAACCACAGATATATAAGAGTAATTTACTCTAAAATAAAATATAATTGCTTAAAGGGTAGTTTCTGATTTTATATAAGTACCTTCACTCGCCTACAAATGAGTTGAACATAAGCAGGAAATGGTAGTACATGTGTTTAACTCTTTGTGCATTACTCTAGACGAAAGTTCCTAAATGTTATACGGATTATTTAATTGCTAAAAAATATATGTTATGAATAATTAAATAAAATATTTAGATTTGGATATTCTAAATATCATAATAAATATTAAATAACTATAAAAAAACCGAATCAGAAAATTTAGATATCCAAAGTTTAAATATCCTCGGATAATTCATATTGGAATTTCAAGTATTTCATACGAATGTTCGGATTCGAATCGTCTTAAACACCTTTACATAATAGTGTCAAAAATTGTTGGGTTTTCAAGTGTGTGTCGTTGAATGAGGTGGACAAACCGGATTCTGATTACAAATCGGTTCGGTTTTTGAACTTGTTATTTTCACTTCTAAGAGCATTCCCTATCCATCTCTATCTTCATCCTTATAGTTACACTAACATCATTATTTTTTCTCTCTCATTTTCAATTAAATAATATTTTTTGCATACATTTATCATTAAATTTTCTTTCTCATCCACTCACAACCACTTTAAAATATATTAAAAAATTTATGGGGGTTGTACTGTGTTTCCCTAAATAGGAGGAAACATGATACAATTCCCATAAATTTTCTCTCTCTTTTTGTAACACCCCGAAAAGGGCAAAACGAGTCGGCGAGGATAATGGGCTTGACTAGTGGGTATTTAATAAAGAAATGAAAGGGTTTATGGGCTAATGAGGCTATGGGCAAGAGGCTAATTGATGAAGGGTCCATAACCAGCTATCTTACCCACCTAATCAGCCACCACCATCCTCACTTTGAACCCTAGCTCCCAAAGTCGTAGAGAGAGAAAGTAGAGAGAAGTGAAGAAAAATCAAGATTTGAAGCTTTAAAGGTTAAGAGATTAAAGATCTGGGTGTTGGAGCATCAAGACCTAAGAAAGAAGCAACAAATCCATGTAAGAATCAACCTCTAAACCCTTCTGTAGATCAAACCCAGATTCTAGGGTTCTGGGTTTTGAAAAGTGTAAAGAATCGCATAAAGGTCACATTTTTACGTATTAAAACATGTAAAAAGCTTAGATATAGCCTCATGGATGATAATTAAGAGTTTGGACGTTAAAAGTTGTGATTTTGGATTAAAAACGGGCTGGTTTGTACTTTTTATGCGATCTGCGAAACTGTGTATGCATCCAACGAATTTGCATATTCAAGCAGCGAAACTATGAGGACTACCTGCGAAACTATAGTTTCGCAGACATGATTATCCAAAAAAATTTTGGCGAAACTAGCAGCGAAGATGCCAGCAAAACTGCTAGCGAAAGTGGCAGCGAAACTATTGACGAATCTAGCTGTGAAATTGGTGATCTTGCACGAAATTAGTAGCGAATTTAGGCAGAAATTAACCTCTTTAAGTGTTAACTCATCTGCAGGCTATGTAGGGTGATCCTAGCCTAGGAAGCTTAGTTTAGAGGTTACTCTTGGTATCAGGTGAGTTCTAGATCCCGTTATTTGTAAGTTTTTCCATGTTTTGGGGTTATTATGCATACAAAAAAAATACGTTTTTACATGACCTATATTTTAAGGGGCTTTAACAGAAATATCGGTTTTTCTTTAAGGAAATATGTTATATAAATGTTTAAAAAAATATTTTCGCGCTGACCTGGTAGCCCGACCCCAGCCAGGGGCGTTGCCCCTTAGACGCCACTAAGGGCTACTGCAGCCCGAACCCCTGTTGTCCTGCGGAAGGTCGGTTATGTTTTATGATGACTAGTACTTGGCTTGTCGTGTACTTATTAAGTTAAGTATTATATAATAAAGTGAAAGACAATATTAATGAAAAGTGAAACGTAATGAATGTTACCCCCGGGCCCGTTGATGATGAAAAGTCATGCAAGCACTATGATAGACTTCATTTAGGTGAGTCCGATGTATGATGATTGATCTATATTCATGAGCGGGCTATGTGCCTTGAAGTGTGGATCAACTGTCGAGGGTTAGCTACCATGAAAAATGTGTACCGACAGGATCGACATTCGTTGTCGATCAACATGGAGCTCTTGCTTTGTGCAATCTCATTTATGATAAAGTGAAAGATATGAAAGAATGAAAGATAATGAACATGATTATTAAGATGCAGATGTGATGTATTATGATGTATGTGTGGTCATTATATAAAGGATAAAGTTTATATTTTCTTATTTACCTAAACTAGAACTCACTCAGCATAGCTGACTTTTATGCATAATAGTTGGTAGGTAAACGATGCTATTAAGGATGGCACAAGGTGGGAAGCTACTTGGATGGCAGTGGATGGCACTTTTGATTATGAAATCTTTTATTGTAATTTAAGAACAAGTACAATGTTTTATTTATAGTTGAAGGGCAAATGTATGGGTACAATATGGTTCCCAAGTGTTAAATGAATGTCTATTTAATTCCGCTGCAATGTTTTATTAACCAACTGTGAGGTTTCCCGGGAACGGAGCCTTACAAGTTGTATCATAGCCAAAGTTTAAGAGAATTGGGTAAACTATTTATAAAACCTAAACTTAAATTGAAAATTGGGCCAAATGAAGGATGCCAATCCAAGTAGCTACGTGCCATCAGGTAAAGGTTTTCAAGTAAAACTGGGATTATGTGCGTGTGTTATGTGTTCTATGTGCTTCTAGATTTGAATACTGACATGTGTTAGGATAGTGATTGCTTGGGACAGGAGGGTAAGGTAAGTAGTAAATCACACTTGGCCACTATAATTAAGGACTTACTGTACTTATAATGATCTGAGCAATTATCTTGAATAACCGTTTTGGTGTTTGAATCTTATAGGAATTAGTTATGGCTGGTAGAAAATCAGGGAAGCAACTTGGGGAGGTGCTTGTGGGGGGTGTACTACTGAGCCACGTGTCACCCGGAGGAAAGCTAAGGCTTCCGAGACTGTTCACATGGTGTCAGACCTCCATAGTCACCCGGAGGGTGAGGGATCAGTCACCCTCAAATCCACTATGAAGGAGGCTATCGCTAACGAAGTGTAGAATGTCATGCAAAATGTCTTACCCTCGGTGGTGACTGAGGTGATCAAAGCAGTCAAGGATGTAGAGAAAGCTGGTAAGAAGGGGAAGGAAAATGAGAAGAATTCGAGAAGGTCCACTCGGAGGACAGAGGAATCCAAAGAGGAGCCATCAAACCCTAAGGTGGTAGTCCATGATGAAGACAGTGATGAGGAGTCTAAGAGAGAGACGCATACGGGCTGCAACTATGGGGGCATTTCAAAGGTGCAAGCCCCCGACCTTGACGGTAACAGCAATGCTACTGCTGCTCATCGTTGGGTCAGAGAGATGGAAGTGGTGCTAGAAATTAGTGAGTGTAGGGAAGATCAAAAAGTTAAGTTTGCCACTCATTCTTTCGTTGACTCAGCATTGTGCTAGAGGTACATATTGTCCAGGCTGAAGGAAAGCGATCGATAGCCAAAATGAAGTGGTCTGAGATGAAGGAGTTGGTGCTAGAGGAGTATTGTCCCCATCAGGAATTAGACAAGATTGAGAAGGAGTTCTTGTATTTGGAGGCTGGGAACATGAATCATCAAGAGTATACCTCCAAGTTCAATGAGCTTGCAAGACTAGTGCCAGACACGGTGACTCCTGCATCCAAGAAGATCAAGAGATACATGTAGGGTTTGCCCGTGGACATCAGGAGGCACATGATTGCAGCTAGACCATGCACATTTAGGTCTATGGTGGATTTAGCTGGGAGGTTGTACGATGAGAGAGATCCAATGCCTGTACAGAGGAAGGTGGAGAAATGGACTAGGGGCAAGAATAGAAATGGAAGAGGTTTGGAGGTGATAACTTCAGGAAGGGAGAGAAGAGGATGAGAGTTGAGGATCAGTCAGGTAGACGAGGAAATATAGGTGAAGGAGGTGCATGCGGAAAATGTGGAAAAGGAAATTCAGGGGAGTGTAGAGTTGGGACTGGAAAATGTTTTAATGTGGGGGTGAGGGCCACTATGCCAGGGATTGCAAGGCGGTGAAGTTTTACTAGTGTGGCGAGATGGGACATGTGGGGAGGGGTGCAAGAAGGGAACACCAGGAGGATCAGGAATAGATAAAGCTAAGGGAAAGGGGAATAGTTCGAAAGCAAAGGCGAGGGCATTCAACATAACTCGTGAGGAGGCCAGGGGAGATCCAGAAGTAGTTTCGGGTATGTTTCGGGTAGACCATAAATATGCTTCTGTACTCTTTGATTCCGGTGCCAATACGAGTTTTGTGTCTATCGCCTTTTGACGTTTGTTGCATGATAAGAGTAGAAATTTAGATTACCCTTCTATGTAGAAACAACCATTGGTAAGTCCACTAAGGTAACTGAGGTGGTTTAGGATTGCCTGATTGAGTTAGAAGATTGTAAGTTCCCTGCTAGGTTGCATGTTATGGCCTTAGGAGGTTTTGATCTGGTGTTAGGCATGGATTGGTTAGCTAGCTATGAAGCCAATATTGTGTGTAGTAAGAAGGTAATTCGTCTAATAGCGCCCGATGGTAGATCTGTTACGGTTCGTAGGGATAAGGTGTGTTGTGTACCGAAGGTCGTGTCGATGATCACAGCTAGAATGTACTTGAGACGTTGTTGTAGCTCTTACTTGGCCTATGTAAAAGATGTGGATGCACCAGAGCCACAACTATCAGACGTGTTGGTAGTGCGCGAGTTTCTGATGTCTTTCCTGAAGACCTGACAGGTGTACCGCCTGACCACGAAATCGAATTCCAAATGATTTGCTACCGGAGCACAGCCCGTCGCAAAAGCACCGTATGATTAGCTACTCCAGAGACGGTAGAACTGAGGGACCAGTTGCAAGATTTATTGGATAAGGGCTTATCTGGCCGAGTATCTCTCCATGGGGTGCTCCGGTTTTATTCGTCAAGAAGAAAGACGTAGCATGCGGATGTGCATTGACTATCAGAAGCTCAATAAGCTGACCGTAAAGAATTGGTATCCGTTACCAAGGATCGATGACCTGTTCGATCAACTACAGGGTGCCAGCTTGTTTTCAAGGATAGACCTGCATTCCGGATACCACTAACTAAAGGTGAAAGAGCAAGACATTCCTAAGACAACGTTTCGTACGCATTATGGACACCACGAATTTCTCGTCATGTCCTTTGGTTTAACCAACGCGCCAGCTGCCTTTATGGATCTTATGAATCAGGTATGTCAACCGATGTTGGATAAATCGGTAATAGTGCTCATCGATGAAATCTTGATTTATTCAAAAAGTGAAGAAGAACATGCTGATCATATTTGAGAAGTATTGGAGACGCTCAGAAGCGAGAAGTTATATGCTAAGATCTCTAAATGCACATTTTGGCTTTGAGAAGTTCAATTTCTAGGTCATGTGGTTAATCCGAGGGGATCAGGGTGGACCCGGCAAAGGTTGAAGCAGTGATGCAATGGGAACCTCCAAAAACGCCATCTGAGATTCGTAGTTTCTTAGGCCTGGCAGGTTACTATAGGAGGTTTATCCAAGATTTCCCCAAGATGGCTTCTCCTTTCACTAAGCTAACCCGAAAGGACATGAAGTATGAATGTGGTACTGATTAGGAGAATGCCTTCCTAGAACTAATGATGAGGTTAACTCAAGCCCCTGTCTTGACGTTACCTGAAGGGAACGAGGACCTAGTAGTCTACTCGGATGCCTCGTATGCAGGATTAGGTTGTGGGTTGATGCAACGGGGGAAGGTGATAGCCTATGCTTCAAGAGAATTAAAGGTCCATGAGGCGAATTATCCTACACATGATTTGGAGTTGGTTGTGGTGGTGTTTGTATTGAAGATTTGGAGGCACTACCTGTATGGGGTGAAGTTCATCATCTTCACTGATCATAAAAGTTTGAAGTATTTTTTTGAACAAAAGGAACTCAATATGAGGAAAAGGAGGTGGTGAAACTGATCAAGATTATGACTGTGAAATTCATTATCATCCAGGCAAAGCCAATGTGGTTGTTGACGCCCTTAGCCGGAAGGGACGACCCAAACCAATTCGGGTGAGGGCTTGCCAAATAATCATTACACCTAGTGTTATGAAAGAAGTGAAGGAGTTTCAGGATGAGGCGTTGAGAAAGGACAACGTTCACTCTGAAAGGATGAAAGGACAAATTTCAGATTTGGGGAAAACACCCTGGGTGTTTATACCTGATCTGGGCGAATGTGGATCCCTCTCTTTGGGGATCTAAGGGAGAAAATCATGGATGAGGATCTGAAGAAAGATTACCGGTGGCTGGGAATGAAGCGAGACGTGGCTAAGTACATGAGCAAGTGCCTGACTTGTCTGCAAGTGAAGGCAGAGCACTAAAAGCAATATGAAAAGATACAAGCTTTGGATATCCCTGAATGGAAATGGGAACACATCACAATGGACTTCATCACGAAGCTACCTCGCACGACGAGAGGAAGCGATGCGATCTGGGTGAATGTTGATCGTTAAACAAAGAGCGCCCATTTCCTACCAATCCGTGAGACGTTTTCCTTTGAGAGGTTGGCAGAGCTATTCATCAAGGAAATCGTGGCTCGTCACGGCGTGCCAGTGTCTATCATTTCGGATAGGGACACACGGTTTACATCCAAGTTCTGGAAGAGGTTTCATGACTCAATGGGGCCTAGACTACATATTAGTATGGCTTATGTTAGGATGAGTGATTTAAGTTTGATTAATTAGAGTAGATTGCAGCGGAATTCGAACAATGAATTAGACAATTTAGCAAGAACTCAATTCATATTCAATGGAATAGTACATGGTTATAGAGAGAGAGAGAGAATTCTACAAAAGGAATATTTCATTCAAATGCTTTCGTGGTGCTGAAAGTCACACGTTACAATTAGGTCAACATTCCTTATATAAGGAATGTGACATCTGCTGATGTCACTTGATAGTGACATCTAACAGAATTATACAAACAACTGAAACTATGCAAACTACTGAGAATGTTCTCAACAACTGATCATATCTCATAGAAAGCTGAGTACAAGAACATAAAACTACTGAACTAAAACTACTGAAACTATAAACTACTGAAAGGTAAATTACAAGTACTGAAAAGGAAAACCATCACAACCACTGAAGTTAATAACTTCAGCTGTTGTGACAACTACTGATCACTCTGGTCTTCAGTCTTTGTCTTCAGTCTTTGTTCTTCAGACTTTTATTTTAGACGTTGTCTTCAGATGATAGCTTCAGACTTTGTCTTTAGTACTTCACTTTTAGACTTTGTCTTCAGTACTTTACTTTCAGACTTTGTCTTCAGTAGAAATCTTCAGATCTTGTCTTCAGACTTTGTATTCAGACCTTGTAATCAGCTGATGTCTTCAGCTGTTGTGATCTTCTTCAGCAGTTGTGATGTCTGTGGGACTTGGAGGTTTTTCTGATCAGGCTCATTGGTTATTTTGGTCCAACAAACTCCCTTGAACCAATGCAGCCAAAACCTTTAAGTTTATTGATGATCCACTTATTCTTTAGCAGAAACACCCTCTTGATCAGCTTTAGAGGTAATCATGTAAGCACAGGCCGGGAAAAGGTTTCTGATCTTTTGATTGGCTAAGTGTGGTAGGGAACTCTGTCTTGGGGAAACTGGACACAGAGTCTTGTCCCAACCATGAAACCTAATTCCATTGATGAGTCTGTAAGACTCTCTTGCATAGGCCGCAAGGAGAACAACTTGTTCTTCCTTGGTGAGTTCTTCTGCTTCTCCCTCAAAGAAGAACTCAGGGCCATAATATTCAGACATATACCTTACTGTCTTCCCATTCTTCAACTCAACAGTTGTGATCTCTCTGTATGCGAATTCATCTGGATGAGAGCCTTCTAGCAACAACTGGAGTTCACTCTTTTGACGATCTTCAAGTCTCTTGTATAACAGCCCCTTCTTGATCATTTTGTTCTCAAGTAGAGATTGAGGGGTTGTCTTTGAGTTGTGTGCTCTCTTGAATTCTTCTATAATCTCCCAGGGTGAGACTACCATAGCCAACATAATTGCAACATTCAAAGTCTTTTCCACTTGGCCATGATATCTACTTGGTATGTTCTTCTTGTGTATTCTGGAACTTACCCTAGGGTCTGGCCAAATCCTCACTCTTTCTCTTTGATGTTGGAATGTATGCCTAAGAGTGTACAGCCTCATAGCTTGTTTCTTCATTGCTTGAATGGATGAGGACTGAGGGAAGTCCTTGTCAACCATTTTGAGAAATTGCTCATCATGCTGCTTCTGCTGTTCTACTTCTTCAATCTTCACTTTCACCATTTGCATTTGCAAGTCAGGTGTGATCATCTGTTGACTTCTGGGCTCAGGTGTTTTAAGTTTGAGAACAGCAGAGATTGGCAGACTATCTTCATTCTCATCCTCTTCTTCTTCTTCTTCTTCTACCCTTAACACCCTTCTCCTCCTTCTGGGTGTATCACTGGGTGTGGTTTGAGATGGTTTTGGGGTAATGGAATTGGTTTTATGGGTTGAGTTGTGGGTGGTTTTGGTTTAGGGATAGAATTGGCAGATTTTAGAGATGATTGCTTTGAGGGTTGTTTTTGAGTGGGAGTATGAGAAGGCTGATCTAGCAATTTAGTGGTGAGTTTGGCTTTTGAGAGCTTTGCCATCTCAGTTCTCTTCCCAGCACCTGCTTCATCCAGTGCTTCGATGATCAACCCTTTGTTGTAGCTTCCAGCAGAACAGATTTTCTTGGTTATCTCCAAGATACTGTCTCTGGACCAAGACTCCATCTCTATCAATGATCTTCCTAGATATTTGGCAATAAACCTGATCACAATCTCCAACCTTTCTCTATCCATCACACTGTAACTAGCCTTTCTTGCTTGAATTTCATTTATCTCCAGCCTTCTGATCTCAACATCTAAGGTGGCTATGTCATGACCCTGTCTGAAGAGCTGATCTATTATTTTGTCCATAGATCTGCTGTGAGCTTCATCAGCTTCTTTGACTAGATCTTCTAAGGACTTTTCTCCATCAGACTTTGACTCAGCACTTCTCTTCATTTTGTAAGTGATCGGCTGATCTTTCTGCTCTTTGTCTGTGCTCAGCTCTTGCATTGTGATCAGCTATTTCTCTGAGATCAGTTCTTGTTCTTTCTCCAACTCCTTTTCTTTTTCTGGTTCTTTCTCATCTTCTACTCTCTTACTTTTCCTTTCTTTCACTGCCTTAGACTTAGTAGTCTCCCCCTTTTGGGTGCATTAGGATCAGGGGCTTGAAAGGCAGAAAGTGACTTGTGAACAGCATCATCAAGGAGTGTTTGGAGATTTGAGGAGATCCTCTCATCAATGGCTTTATATACTATCTCAGTGATGATGGGAGTGATCAGAGGTAAGGAGCTTTGAAAGGTTGCAACCATCTGCTAGAGGGATTCTGTCCCTGAGAGGTGGTGCCAAAAGCAGTGGCTGGTGGCTTAGTTAAGTGTATTGGCTGTGTGTTTGGTGAACCTTCAAATGAAGGTGCCATATGTGGGTTATTGGGGCAGATGGACTTTTATCCTGAGATATTTGGCTAGTAGTTCTTTGAGTCTGCTCACCTCAGTCTCTAGGATTGTGTTATGGGCTAAGACATCAAAGAAAAAGCCCAGGTCATCATCAGTCTTTGCTGAATCATCTGACCTCCTGATTAAATCACGATGTACATGCCCTGAGTGTAGATCAGTATATGCATGTGCCCCTTGTTCTTGGTTCTGGGGACTTCCTGCTTCTGGATGTTGTCCTTCATTGGCAGTTGCCTCTGGTGAGGTCTTATATATGTTACCAACTTCATCCTGTTCATTTGCTGAATCAGTTGAAGTGGCAGCCTGACCAGATGTTCTAACCTCCTCTCTACACTTGGAGATTGAACATTATAACCCCTGTGCTGTGGGTTATCAGCAGCATTTTGGTCCTCCCCCTCAATTGTTGAGGTATTCCCAGTGTTAATTGGTTTCTGGGAGGAGGTGAGGAATGTAGCTGACTCAGCACTTTAGCAACTATAAGGGTTGGGCTTTGAGGGGCGGTTGCATTTGGAGATTGGTCAGAAGCAGATTGCACCCGGGGTGAGAGATGCTCTTCAATGGTAACCTTCTCAACTGAGATAGGTTCTAGTAATGTCGTATCCCCAAATTTGGTTGTAACAGGATCCTGTGGAGAGGATACCTGTGCGGTTTCAGCTGGTTGAGTCTCTAACATGACTGGGGGGTTAGAACCAGTATGTGTTTCCTGTATTGGTGGTACAGGGGCATCCTCAGGGGACTCATCTCCCTGAGTAGCCTGTTTGGACTTTTGGGGTTTGGGTTTGGTGAGGACTTTGGATCTGGAGGTGGAGGCTGTGGGTTCCCTCTGCTTGGGTTTGAGCAGCCGGGAAGCCCCTTTGAGAGTAGGGTCAGTGGAGTATACCTCAGCTAAGACAGCTGGAGCAGAGACTCCAAGACTAACAAGGCCTTCAGATTTTAATTGATTTAAAATTATAGCCATCAGAAACCTGGGATATAGTAGCCTGTTTGTCACAAGTTTCTGAGCCGAGATCCTTAAGTTCCAGAAACACTATCTCAGAAAAATTTAGAGTTTGTCGTTCAAAGATAGAGTACAATACCTGTTGCCATCATGAGGACATCTGATCCCATGAAGATGTCTTTGAAGCAAGGCAGACATTCACCATGTGGAAGATAAGTCTTTCAGCATCATGGAAGTGCTTTTTGAGAATGGTTGTAGCACTTAAGTCGCCTTCATACCCGTTGTTGATGAAAGACATATCAATGGTGCCTTTCGGGTATTCTATAATACAGGTGGCATCATGCAAATTTAGGGTTTTGCGAATGATGTCAGGGGTGATTACCACCTATTTCTGGTTGACCAATGACTGGAGAGTGATTTGGCTATCATTTTCACCGGTTGTTACAGAGATGTTGGTCCAGAATTGGTTTAAGGAATCGAGGTATATGGTAGGATTCAAAAGAAAGGCGGTTCTGTATTGGGAATCCACCATAAGATCGATGGCATTATCAAATTTGTTCCAAAAGGCCGATTTCGAGAGGTAGGCAACATAGTTGTGTCTAGGTTTGAGTTTCATGGTCGCCATTGTTGAGAGAGAAAAGGATAGAAAACGGCTAATGAAATGTTCGACTATAAGTGCAGGTATTTATAGGTTAAGAAAAGGCTGAAAAGAAAACGACTGAAAGTGTTGGTGTTGTCATCAGTTGTATGAAAACAACTGAAGACTTGGTTTTAACTATCAAACATTTGAAACAACTGAAGACTTGGTTTTGGTCATTAGTAGTTATGAAACTACTGAAACCTTTGTTTTGACTTCAGGTGTAGGAAACAACTAAGGACTTGGTGTAGTCATTAGTAGTTGTGAAACTACTGAAGACATGGTTTTGTCATCAGTTGTTTAAGGTGAAACAACAGTTTGTGGAAACGATTGAAGAGAAAATTCTCATTGGTATTTTTTGTCAATTCTTAGCTTTTCAGCTGTTTCATACTATCCTCAACACTTACTCATCAGACTTTTTAGCTGTTTTCAGTTGTTTCATAGGACATTAGTACTTATCTGTTTTTACTGACATTAGTAGTTGTAACTGCATCAGTTTCTTTTAACAGAAAGTACAGTACTTTTTAAGTATTTACTCTTCAGTAGTTATGAAACCAACTGAGAATAAAACTTATCAGTACTTATTTGTGACATGTTTACTAATGGTCATCAATACTTGTTTACTGAGATCATCAGTAGTTGTCACTTATTCTAGCTGCAGCATACCAAGCCTTAACACAAGGTTTTGGAAAGTTGAACTGTCCAAAGGCTTAGTAAATATATCTGCAAGCTCATGAGCACTTGGCACAAACTTTGGACCAATCAGACCTTTTTCAAAACAATCCCTAATAAAATGGTGTCTGATCTCTATATGTTTGGTCCTAGAATGCTGGACTGGATTCTTGACAATACACAGAGCTGAAGCACTATCCATTAACAATGGAGTCTTAGTCTCTGTAATACCATAATCCAATAATTGGTTCTGAAGCTAGAGTACCTGAGATGTACAACTTGCAGCAACAATGTACTCTGCTTCAGCAGTGATGTAGCAACAGATGTTTTTTTCTTACTCTGCCAAGAAATCAAACAGTTGCCTAGGAATTGACATCCACCAGAAGTTGACTTTCTGGTTAACTTACACCCTTCATAGTCACTATCAGAAAAAGCAACTAATTTGCAAGAGTGTCCAGTGGAATACCAAAGACCTAGAGATTGTGTACCTTGCAGATATCTAAAGATCCTCTTGACTGCAATCAAATGAGACTCTTTAGGAGCAGCCTGAAATCTAGCACAAACACAAGTTGCAAACATAATATCTGGTCTAGAAGCTGTAAGTACATCAAGGACCCAATCATACATCTGTAAAGTGTTTCATCAACAACTTTACCTTTCTGATCTACATCCATTGTGTGGTGTTGCACATGGGAGTAGAACAAGGCTTACAGTTTTGTAAATCAAACTTATTCAAAAGATTTTTTGTATATTTTGACTATGAATGAAGGTTCCATCAGCCTTTTGTTTGATTTGCAAGCCTAGAAAAACTGTAATTCTCCCATTGCACTCATTTCAAACTTTTGTTTCATTAAACAGCAAAATCATCACACAACTGGGGATCAGAGGATGCAAAAATTATATCATCAACATAAATTTGAACAAGTAGCTTATGCTGATCCACTTTCTTAATAAACAAAGTTTTATCTATGGAGCCTCTAGTGAAATTATTTTGAAGAAGAAAATTTGAAAGTGTTTCATACCAGGATCTAGGAGCTTGCTTCAACCCATAAAGAGCCTTATCAAGTTTATACACCCAATCAGGATGTTTATTGTCCTCAAAACCTGGTGGTTGACACACATAAACCTCTTCTTTTATTTTTCCATATAAAAAGCACTTTTGACATCCATTTGAAAAACTTAAGATTGTGGAATGCAGCATAGGCTAAGAACAATCTAATTGCCTCCAGTCTGGCTACAGGGGCAAAGGTTTCCTCATAATCAATACCTTCTTCTTGTGAAAACCTCTGTACAACCAGTCTAGCCTTGTTCTTGACAATAAGCCCATTTACATCAGTTTTATTCCTAAACACCCACTTAGTGCCTATTGCACACTTACCTGGGGGTAGAGGAACCAGTTCCCACACTTGCTGCTTTTGAACTGAAGTAGCTCAAGCTGCATGGCTTCAACCCCCATTGTCTCTTAAAGCAACATGATAGTTCTTTGGCTCTAGCTGACTGATGAAGAGAGCATAGAAGCAGAAGTTGGACAATTGACTTCTGGTTGAGACACCAGCATTGATATCACCAATGATTTGAGACATGGGGTGATTCTTCAGCTCTTGGTACACTATAAGATCAGTGCAAGTGTTTGTAGTAGGTTCAGCAGCAATAGATGTTGATCCAGACTCTTGAAACGAAGTATGAGATGGCAATTCAAATGATGTAGAGGAGTCAGAAATCTCATCAGCATTTGTTGTGGATGGAGCTGCTGAAGCTACAGGAACATCAAGTTTAGTGGACTCAGGCAGTTGATCACTAAACTTGAAAAGGTGAGTATTGATATCATCATCATCTTTAGTACCACCAGGTGGAAGACTTGCTGCAGAAGATGATTTATTCACATGATCTGCAACAGCTGGAGGTTGATAAGGAACATATTGTTGTATATCCAGATAAAACAACTCCACAGGGTTTTGTGGAATTTTATCCTTAGGAGATTCATTGAACTTCACATGCAAGGTTTCTCAACTATCTTTGTTCTGCAGTTGAAGACTCTGTAAGCCTTGCATGTGGATGAATATCCTACAAAATACCCTGCATCCACCTTAGGATCAAATTTGTGGAGTTGATCCTTTGTGTTGAGAATGAAACAAGGACCCCCAAAGGCTTTGAAGAATGAAATTAGAGGAGCCAAATGTGTTGACAAAACTCTATTCTGCACATAGAAAGCTTGTGTTGACAGCTTCAGCCCAAAAGGTCAATGGCAAACCAGAGTCAACCAACATGGACCTGCAGCTTCAATTAGGGTCCTGTTCTTTCTCTCCACTACTCTATTTTGTTCTGGAGTCCTTGGGATGCTAAACTGCCTCTTGATTCCCTTTGAGAGATAAAAATCATCAAGTGTATGGTTTCTGAATTCTGTTCCATTATCACTCCTTATACACTTGACTGATAGGGAATACTGCTTCTCAACATACACACAAAGTTGATAATCGTCTGAGTAACCTCATCCTTTGAATGCAAGAAGAAAGTCCATACAATCTGGAGTAATCATCCATAATAACAGACAGTATTTTTTCTTTGCCATGCTCATCACTCTCACAGGACCAAATAGATCCATGTGCAGTAACTACAAGCAGGCAGTGGACTTAGGTTCTTCAATTGGAGGGATGAGACTTTGTGCGTTTTCCTTTCAAACAAGTAGTGCAGGTTTCATCACAGTGGAACTCCTTTATTGGTAGACCTCTCACTAAACTATTGTGGATCAACTGATTTATGTTTTTGAGATTTACATGACCCAGCCTTCTGTGCCACAGTTTAGATTCCTGAGGAGAGGCTTTGGAGAATAGGCAAGGATGACCCTTCAAATCAATCTTCTTTGACAAATCCAGGGCATATACTCTTCCAATCCTGTTGGCCTTCAGGAGAGTATGTTCATCCAATACCTTGTCAATCAACCTCAGAACTGTGGAAGATAGAATTCTATAGTTCTGGCTTGTGAAAAGTGCAACATGCCCTTCCACATATCTGACTGACACTCAGTAGATTATACTTGAGATTCTCCACATGGTTAACATCATCAAATCTGATTTCTCCATTAGACACATATCCTTTCCGGATGATGTAACCCTTAGCAACATTTCCAAATGAAACAAATCCCTTCTTTCCTTGAGAGTAGTCATTAAGAAGAGAACTGCTCCCTGTCATATGCATAGATCCTCCACTGTCTACATACCAGATGCTTCTTTGGCATGCTAAAGAACCCTGCATTCATCACAAGGAACTAGTTAGGTTTTGAGACCCAAACCTTTGTGGTTTTGGGTCTGTTTTCATCAACAGATTTAACCATACTTGTTCTCTGATTAACAGTTGTTCTGAAGAAGGTGGAGATGGTGCTGAAATGGATTCCTTGGATTTGGGCTTGGAATCCTTTTCAGTGGTTTGATCACAGGTGCATCTAGTTGGTTAACTCTCCCCAACAAATGTTGAACCATCATAACAAGTTGTGTCTGATTTGTAGCTAAAGCTTTCAGCTCTTGTGACACATCAGTACTTGCTTTTGATGAGTTCTTGTGGCCCACCATTTCCTCTTGAAATTCACAGACTTAGTCTGATTTTTATCATGACGAACACCATCAGCTATTTTATGATAAACCCTATCCTTCTTTTTGGATTTGGGTGAAGCCTGGGTTTATCAATTTGGGATGACTGTGGTACAAACTTGGTCTCAAACTCATTTTCTTTCATCCATCTGCATTTTAATGAGCTTATCTCTATTGAGTTTGGAACCCTTTTTGTACCAACATTCATCAGAAGATGATTGAATTTACCACATATATCACATGGCTTATTCTTCATCTTGGATTGATCAACTGCTGAGTGGAAACTACTGAAGGTGCGATCTTTAGTACTTCCTCCTTTCAGTACTTCTGTTAAGTACAGAAGGATCTGTAACAACTGAAGACTGTTCTTCAGCTGTTCTCTATCCGTCCTGAAAGACCGTATGATAGATTCCTTAGCAGTTGTTAATCCTTTTATTCAGTTGATTTGAAATGCTTTTCGATGTTGTGACTTGCCCTTCAGTACTGAGGTACTTTGAGGGACAACATCTGAAGTACTCAGCTTCATGTGCTTATCAGTAGTTAACCCATCAGGCAATCGATTTGCTGAGGTATCAACACTGCTTTCATCTCTGATTTTCGGTGATCTCTGAAGGATGATACACATGATGATGTGGTTTGGAAATTACTTTCACCTTCAGGTTTTACTATTGATTTTGAGTAAAATCTGTAGTGTGTGGTGCAATGTGATTGTAACCTATTCCAAACTTCACATTCGAAGTTGTTTGCTTGCTGAGAAGCATTTCAAATCCCTTGCAGGATGATACCCAGCGGTCACACTCAACTTGGGTAGCTGCAAGTGTTTCTTTGAGATCTCTGTGGTTCTCAAGAATGACCTCACCCTTAGCCTTTTCATCATTTAATTGGCATTTAAGCTTATAAATCTCATCATCTTTATCTTAAGGGCAGACTCATACTCATCTTTGCTTTTGGAAAGGGTTTGCTCAAGCTCAAGATTTTGATTTATTAAAGCTACATTTGCCTCTCTAATAGAGATAAATGCAGCTATGCAAGATTCAGAACATAGCTTGGCCTTAGCCTCAGAGGATACCTGGGTTACCTGTGATGAAGATGCATTGGAGCATGAAACCTCAGTAGACTCCAGGGCCATGAGAGCAAGATTCCCAAAAGGATGTTCACCACCATGTTGACCATCACTACCAAATAATTGCTCATTACCAGAAAGATCATCTGGTAAACTGCTCTAGTCAACAGCACCAGGGGTGAACAAGCTGTGATGAGGTTGTGATGAGAGGTTGAGATGGTTGAGCTCAGGTAAGGCTTGAGGTTGTTGTGTAATAGGAACTTGAACTTGCTTGGCTGTGGCATGTAATAGCATGGATATGGATATGGCATTGGACCCTGAGGGACAAAATATGTAGGAGATAGAGGTTGTGAGTGATGACCAAACTAGCAGGATGTTGCCCTTTGTTTTGTGAACTATTGCTTGGAAAAGTCACAAAGGGTGTAGAGGAGTTAGATCCAGTTGATCTACACTCTCTTGCAAAGTGCCCAAGCCTGTAGCATTTGTGGACACCTCAACTTACTCTTGTCAAAACCAACTTTGGTTTTGCCAGAGAGTCTTGGAAATTTCCTACCAGTTCTCTTGTAGAACTTTTGAGATCTGATATTAATCAAGGCCATTTGGCTCAGAAATCCATCTTTCTAAGTTCATCAGCAATACCTTTCAAATCATCCATATGAAGCAAAAATTGTCACTATTACAGCCTGCTGACTATCAACAATAACAAATGCACGATCAAAACTGTTGAAGAGAAATCTATATGCTCATCATAATGGCTTTCTGATGCAGCATATTCGGACTCATGACCAACCAAGGCAGTGTTCCCTGGTACAAAGTCATCAGTGAGCTTTCCTGATGATGCGAGTTTCCTTTTCTGCTCTATCTCTCTTTCAAATGTAAGCAGTTTCCCATGGAGTTGGGTGAGAGATAGGCTATCCAGATTTGCACTAGAGCGTAGGACAATGGTATATGTGTCCAATCTCTCAGGCAGTGATCTGAGGAATCTATTGTTCATCTGGCTATTAGTGTATTCATGTTTGACCATTTTCAGCTCAAAGATCAAACAGGAAAATGCTCAACTGTTGAGTCAGTGTCTCACCCTTCCTATGAGAGAATGTCTATATTGTTGGCAAGGATTTCTCTGTTGTTTGCTAAGACCTCATCTGTTCCACCAAAATGTTCTTTCAATGCATTCCAGAGGTCATGAGCAGTTTCATGATGCATAAGCCCAGAATAGATTTCATTCGGTAGTGCCATGGCCAAAATCCATGGTCTTTAGCATCAATCTCAAACAGTTTTCGATCCTCATCTGAGTATTGTTCCTTCTTCTTCGGAACCATTTGGTTGGTTTTCGGATTGTTCACCATAGGCTTGTGTGGACCATGTACCACACATGTCCAACAACCTGAACTGTTAACAGACAGGTGATGGAGCATTCTTCGTTGCCATATGTTATACTCAGTCCTAACCAGCATCGGAGGCTTGGTTGAGGAGCCAGTATTGTAAGGTCATTAGAAGAGTAGTCATTCTTAGATTCAATCAAATTCAATTAAGTTTTAACGATTTAGCGCAAAACACAACAAACTTAATATGAACCAAGAGAATCTCAAAACAGTAACTGAAAGCAGCAGAAATTCAATCTCTATACCAATTCTTGCAATATGCTAATTGATCAAACTTAGATATCGAATAGCAGTTTCAATGATCAATTGTTAGATCGATCATGATAACCTGCTCTGATAACATTTGTTAGGATCAGTGATTTAAGTTTGATTAATTAGAGTAGATTGCAGCGGAATTCGAACATGAATTAGACAATTTAGCAAGAACTCAATTGATATTCAATGGAATAGTACACGGTATAGAGAGAGAGAGAATTCTGCAAAAGGAATATCTCATTCAAATGCTTTCGTGGTGGCTGAAAGTCACACGTTACAATTAGGTCAACATTCTTTATATAAGGAATGTGACGTCTGCTGATGTCACTTGATAGTGACATCTAACAGAATTATACAAACAACTGAAACAATGCAAACTACTGAGAATGTTCTCAACAACTGATCACATCTCATAGAATGCTAAGTACAAGAACATAAAACTACTGAACTAAAACTACTGAAACTATAAACTACTGAAAGGTAAATTACAAGTACTGAAAAGGAAAACCAACACAACTACTGAAGTTAATAACTTCAGCTATTGTGACAACTACTGATCACTCTGGTCTTCAGTCTTTGTCTTCAGTCTTTGTTCTTCAGACTTTTATTTCAGATGTTGTCTTCAGCTGATAGCTTCAGACTTTGTCTTCAGTACTTAACTTTCAGACTTTGTCTTCAGTACTTTACTTTCAGACATTGTCTTCAGTAGAAATCTTCAGATCTTGTCTTCAGACTTTGTCTTCAGACCTTGTAATCAGCTGATGTCTTCAGCTGTTGTGATCTTCTTCAGTAGTTGTAATGTCTGTGGGACTTGGAGGTTTTTCTGATCAGGCTCATTGGTTCTTTTGGTCCAACAGCTTACCATCCCCAAACGGATGTTCAGTCGAAAAGAACGATTCAGACATTAGAAGAAATAGTAGATACATGTGTACCTAGTTTAGGAGCTCAATGTAAAATGTCATTCATGTCTTGCAAATATGTAATTGAATGGGTATGAATGAAATACAATGTGTGGTTGATGCATATAATGTTTAAAATTCATTGTTTATTGTGTTATAATGCTTAGTGAACTAACTATATAGGTTTGTGGTTGTTTACATAATTCTTAGTCTATAATGATTGAGAAACATATTCAAACTTAATCATGTGAAGTTCTCATGTGAATGGACCATGCTAATGGACCATACGCATGAATACTTCATGCTAATGAACCAGTCGCACGACTGAACCAGGAAACTAGATCAGTCGCACGATTGTAACATGAGATTGGCTCAATTGCACGACTGGAACTTCAGTCGTGCGAATGGATCAACCGCATGCTTCAATCGTACGACTGAACCATGCTAATGGTTCAGCCGCACGAATGGAAAACCCTAACCTGTAAATACCAGTTAATTTGTGGAGCAAATGTAACAATTCGAATACCTACACACAATAGTACCCTAGCCGTCCAGAGACTCAAGAAAACCTATTTCATGTTCATAGATCATAGTTGATCATCTTACAATCATTCTTAACGTTTTCATTCATTCTTACAGCGATTATACTTGCGTTCTCACTGATTGGATCATCAATCAAATTGGATTCCACACTATTTGGTTTGGTATACATGTAAATTAGTTAGTACTCCATACCTAATCGGTCATAACAAGTGGTATCAGAGCTTTGGCCGTTGATTTTCATGTATTCAATCGATTTTGATATAAAAATCATGTTTTTCACTCAAAAAATTCAATCTTTTTTGTGTCAAACAATGTTTTCTGACGTCTCCAGGTAAAAAAATTAACGTTTTTCGTCATACAGTAATTAGGTTTCGTGAGAAATTCGTGTTTTTTGCGTCAAAGTGTTCAAAACCTTCATTTTTGCAAAAATAGTAGCCTTCAGTCGCACGATTGACTAAATCGCATAGCTGAACCCATACACACCTCTCATACGCACGATTGAACTCAGTCGCCTTGTTTATTCGTACGACTGACCAGCTTCATTCGCATAGACTCCAACTGCACTCTCTTTACGCATAACTGAATCCAATCGCACGATTGAATTCATTAGCACACATCATTCGGGGGATTGGCTCATAAGCATAAGTTCAATCGCACGAGTGGTCCATTCACATAAGTGAAGTATTTCAAGTATTTGATTTTGAAAGTTTAAAGTTAATGAGATGTAAGAACAATACTTCACGTTCACTGCAGGTAAAGACACGCGGATCCAGATCCTCTTGCTTCTGGAGAATGAGACTGGGAATCATAATAAACCACCTAAGCTTGTAACGTTAGACGATTACACACAATGGAAGCAACATTTCGAGATCTACCTCAATGGAGTTGATCCCAATCTTTGGGAATCCATTGAAACAAGATATGACATGCCAGTTGGTGCAGATAGGGTAAAATTGACATTGGGAGGGATGACTGACAGTCAGAAGGCGAAATATAATGTAGAGAAGAAGGTCTATGCCCTGTTAACTCAGTCTATTCCAAAGGATATCTTCCATCAATTTTCTGAGAATAAACAGGAAAAGAAACTTTGGATAGCCTTGGAAAAACGCTATGACGGAAATGTTTCATTAAAAGCACTTACAGGATCGGTTCGTGTCACTAAACACTTGTTTTTCTCTCAAACTCACTTAAACAACACTCTCAATGAAAGCAGAATCTTTTAGGAGTTGATAACAATATATTAAGAAATAACAAAACAAAATAAGTAATTTTAAGGTACTTTCATATATTGCTTCTCAACTCAAATATTACAAGACTCTTACAAGCATGTTCTTATGAGTTAGAATGAGTGACTATATATAATACTACCTACAACTGGATATACTTTGATACCAGCGGGAATCTTCTAACTAAAGCAAATACTACAAAGCTATAGTTTAAGGTATCTCAGATAAGACTTTATCTGAGATATGGTAGTCATGATATGTCCATAACTTACCTTTTGTCACCAACTAAAGTTGGTAACTTGTACTAACATAAAAAGGTGAATAGTGGAATAAAGTATGGTCAACTACATGGCTTTTTGAGAAAACACCATGCAGTATCAGAGGTCTGTAGTGGAGTGTCAGAGACCATAGTTATGTCCACTGGTTCATAGCAGTGTCTTCTGAAGGTTAAATGGCTTCGAAAGAACAAGTACTTCCGAAGCCACTTATACTTCGGAAGAGGCTGCTTCTTCCGAGGCTTGAGAACTTCTTGTTTCTTCATACTTTGGAAGTAGTCTTCTGATTTCTTCATTTGAGACTTCATCTTTGGAAGTGAATACTTTATCTTCAAAAGTAGAGTTTTGCCTTCGGAAGTGGAACTTTTACTTTGTCTTCGGAAGAACTCTACTTCCTTTGGAGGTTCCACACTTGCCTTCGAAAGCCTTTGTAAGTAGCACCACAATTTGTCTAAGTGATTTGGTTTTGGTTGCACCAACCTTCTTCTTGATCCAACAAACTCCCCCTAGGCTGATAATTATTAGTCTCTTTGTTCTTCCCTGATGTTGTGCTGAGAAGTTTGTACAAATCTTTGGTTGACAGGATCTCTAGTCTGTCTCCCTGAATGATATGTACCCTTTGTTGTGGCCCTCTGGAAAGAGTTAGTTGATGGGAGCTATAATCATATTCCTATCAAACTATAGGTTCCAATTCAAGACCTTCCACCATCTGTAGAAAGGCTGTGCCTTTGGTGAGAGATCTATCATTGTCTTCCTTTCTTCTCAATCTTAACTCTTCCTTAATCTTGGCTTTTACTACTAACTTAGCCAAATAAAGACTGCTGAGATGATTCTTGATGTGAGTAGCAGTTTTAGAGTTGGAGGGGTTAGAGAATGGTTTCTCTGCTAACTCAACAATATCAAACCTGCTAGAGTGTAGAAGAGAGGTGTCATTCAGCCTGTTAACTTCACCGTTCTCTCTTTCCACAACAAAGTTGTGAGTAGCTTTATCGAACCTCCACTAGAGTATATTCTTTCCAGGCACAAGAGACTGCCTAGGAATCTTGTCCTCTTTTCTTGTATCCAGTAGAGTCACTAGCTTTCTTCTTAGTTTCTTCTCTTCATCATTTAATGATTCTGAGTTGATTCCTAGAAGTACTGCAGCCTGGTCCAGTGTTCCTCTAGGTAGATCAAGAAATTGATCTCTTGTGAGGGAACATGAAGATCCATCCACACAAGTTAGCTTAATTGAGTCTTTCTCACAGGTGATATCGCTCAGGGTTGTGCGATTGATGAGCCTGTTCTTGATGTTTTTAAACTCTTCCAGAGAGAGATGTTTGGAAGGCTGAGGGGATGGTTGGGAAGGTTTGGGGTAGGATGTGGTGAGGTGGTTCGGGTTAGAGTTTTGGGTTGAAGGATGGGTAGTTTTGGTGGTTGAGGTAAGGAAGTAGATGAAGGTAAAGGTGTGGGTTCAGGAGTGTAAGGTTCAGTTATGATGGTGAAGGGAGAAGGAATTGGTTCAGGTTGGGGTTGAGCGGTTGGTGTGAAGGTTATCCCATGTACCCTTCTATACATCTCTCATTTTTTTACCCGAACGAATGTCAGCTTTGATCTCACTGAAAATTCATTAGAGTGTCCTTTCAGACATGGGACCCACCTACCTTCTAGAGAAGCCGTGACCCCGGAGATAGTCTTTCATCCAGGCTTTGTCACCTATCTTCCTGGTTGCAGATGCCTTTGCTTCTTCCTCTTTCTTCTTCTTCTCCTTCAACTTTTCTCTTGCAGCTCTTTTTCTTTCTTTCTCCATTTGATCATGCTCTTTGTTGACGAGCCAAAGGATCGTTTCATCATTGTGTGGAGAAAGTTCTTGAACAGAGAAGCCTCTGGAAGTTAGGAAATCTATCCTTTCCCTCCTGAGTTGTGTGTCAGTTTCCCTTTGTTCCTTTTCCTTCTCTTCTTCTGAGGCCAACCTTGCTGCTTCCTGCTGTAGTTTGGTTGCCCTTTCTAGTTTCACCAACTCCTTTAATGGTAGTAGGAGTGTTTCTTCATTGGAATCTCCGAGCTGAATGAGCTGGTCAATGATCTCTTCTCTCTTTTTCTTGTCGACCACCTCCTAGTTGGCTGCAGCTACTTTTGTACTAGCAGCCAACAACTTCCTAGTTGAAGGTCTCCCTTTTCTTTTCAGCTTTTCAATCTTCTTCCCTTCCTAAAGCTCTTCCGTAGTCATCTTCTGTTTTCCTTTAGTATCTTTTGAAGAACTTGACTTTGGTGGTTCTTGGATAGTGGATACTGATTGTGCAAGAGGTAGAGATGGTGTCTGGACAGGAGATTAATCTAGAAAGTCCTCACTGTTCACATCAATGCCATTTCAAGAATTACATTTGTGATGATCAGTTCCTCGGACATTTTGAACAGTCCTTCCGCAGCTTCCATTTCAGCTTCGGAAGATTCAGCTTGTTCTTCCGAGGCTTTAACTTCAGCTTCAGAAGTAAGAGGGAATGCATATTCTATCCCAACTGTTTCAGTTGCTGGGCCATCAGTCCTTATTTCCCCTTCAAATTGAATCTCAGGTTCCATGTGGACCTTAGGTTGACCAACTTCTTCCACAGTGGTAGAAGGTGCAGTAAGCCTCTGAAGCTCTCCAGCTCCAAAGTAAATCATGGCAGCATCAAGACTTGGCTGATTACAAGCAAATCTCAACAAGAACTAAGAAAAGAAGCTGTAGAGATCTCTGAGTATCTTTAAATCAATTGTTAGAGTGACTTGAGATGGCTCAGAAGAAGTTGTGATAGGAGCCGAATATTTAGAAGTTGAAGATTGGCTCTATGGGTCCTCATATGTTTGTCTCTGAACACTCTCCCCCTTTTTGGTAGCATTATCTTGAGAGGTAGATGAGCTGGAGGAAGATGTCAAGGAGACCTGAATAGGTACATGCCTAACATATCTCTTAATATGTTTCTCAGCTAGTTGAGCCTTGAGATTGTCAATCTCAAGTTGCTGAGTGGTGGACAATTCTTCTAAAGTCCTAACCTTGGATTCAAGGTTTGAGACTTTAGATAGTAGATCTGTAATGAAGAGTTTCATGCTTCCCTTATCTTCTTTTGAACGGGGAGATGAGTTAACATACCTAGTATGTTCAGCCTCACCACTAGATGTGGTTTCTAGGCACCCTCGTTTCCCTTGCTTAGTGATGTCTCTTGTAGAGTCATCAAAAGGCATTGTTGCCACAGATTCAGTCTTAGAGATGTTACCACTATCCATAAGGTCCATTGAGGCACCTTCTGTAGTAGCAGCTGAATCTGCAAGAGTCCCCTCCACAACAGTGGGACTCACCTCAGTAATGGTTTTTGATGGGGGCTAGAGATAAGAGGTCTCTCTAGGCTTTGTTGATCTTGGAGAGGGTCTTGTAGATCAACATCATTGCCATGGAGAGATGTTATATCTTCATCAGTTTTAAAGAGAAGGTTAGTGAAAGATAAGGAGGTTAAACCTACTGACCCAAGACCTTGGTCAATGTCTACAGGCATTGAGCCTCTGATTGGGCTGTCCCTTATGGACTGCTTAGTGGAGTGTAAAGACTCACCTTGAGGGCTTTCAGATTGGGTAATGGCTCATAGGTTTGAGACTTAGGAGACTCAAAACCCATACTGAGGTCAATGGTGAAGGAAGGTGAGACATCAGATTGAGTGGGAGCCCAATGTTCCACTCTAGCCTTTTTAGGTTGAATAGGAAGAGCTTGTTTAATCAGAGTAGATTGAACAAGGGTTTGTTTGGGGTGTCTTGTGTAAGTAATGGTGATGGGAGGAGAAGGTAGTGTTGGCATTATGGTTGCAGTTGCTGGTGTGGGTCATCACCTGTGGGGTGAACAGGGATGTCACCAGGAGCGATGTGCTCAGTCATACTAGTAGGTAGAGAAGTGTATCTTCCAGTGAAGTTGGTGGATACCGTCTTCAATGTCTTGAAGATGGTTCGCATCATGTAAGGGACAGACAAAGTGGCTGCACAGACAAGCCGACTCTGGTCCAACTCACAGTTAATAATATGTTGAAGAAATCTGGGATACATAAAGAATGTTTCCCTCTGGAGATTTCCAATGAGATTGAGCAGCACAAATCTTGAGAAGTTGAAGCGCAAGCCTCGCACCAATTCATAAACTAGGCACCCTAGTTCAAATGGGATTTGATCCCATCCCCTAGATTTTTTTGACAAGCAGTGAAGGACAATATGCAGGAGGACCTTCCAATTGTAGGAGAAGTTTTGTAGACATTCAACCTGCACATATCTCCACCATATCTCATGAGGATGTATGTGCTATCTAAATTTGCCTTGGGGAACTCAATAGGGCACCTTCATCATGAAGCTCCAGATGCTCCCTGATGAGTTGTTCAAGATGACCAACTCTTGGCCACGAATTCGGGATCGTATTACAAGAACCCCATTTAGGGTTTCGACCTGACTGTTTCGCCAAAATTCAGTCATGTGGTTGAGGTAAACCATGGGATTAACAGTCAAGGCTATGTAGTAGGATGATTGGGTGAGGAAGTAGATGATTTCAGAGAAGTCCGCATCTCTTGAAGAATCAAGAAGTGCAACTTGGTTGTGTTGAGGATTTAGGACATTTTAAAAGTGAAGGTAAAGCAGTTTGCGTTGGGTGAATTTGGAAGTAAGGAAACTTTTAGGGCTGTAAAATTTGTGGTAAGAAGATGAGAGTGAATAGTCAGGATTATTTAAAAGAGGGTGGAATGGCAGTAAAGTGTTAGGATAAGGTGAAATGACGGTTTAGTGGATGAAGTGACAGGGGCGGTAAGGTTTAATTTAGTTAATAATCCGACATCATTAACAAAATCTTTGCTTTTTACAATGTGGGGCCCAAAAGATTTCCGTTACACAGTAAAATATCTCTTCCAATATAAAACATTTCCGAAGGTAATTTGTCTTCCGAAGGTAACTCCTACTTCCGAAGGTAAAGTTTACTTCTGAGAGTAGAGATTGCTTTCCGAAGGGAGAGATTTTGTAAGCTTCGGAAGTAGATCGGATATGAAATCAATTGCTTCTTTCGAGACTAAAAACTCTTCCGAGAAGAAAATTATCCTTGGATAAATTTTTCTTTGGAAGATATGAAGATAACTTTCGAGGGTTAATTTCTCTTCGGAAGAAATTTATACTTAGAATATTTCAGAGAGATCTTTTGTAACAGGGCTTAATTTGTAGTGACATAAGACATTACACATTAAATGGTTTTGAAAAGAGGTAATCTAATCAATGTTTATTATCCCAATAGCTGTTATAAGATACTTAAATCTTTTTTCATTAAATGCTTTGGTGAACAGATCAGCATATTGTTCATTTGAACCAACTTTGATTAGTTTAATTAGATTCTTTTCATGAATATCTCTAATGAAATGGTACTTGATATAAATGTGCTTTGTCTTAGAGTGCTTCATTGGATTTTCAGTAATAGAGATAGCACTATTGTTTTCAATATGGATAGGAGTACTCATAAAGTTGAATCCATACTCTAACATCTGTTTCTGAATCCATAGCAACTGAGCACAACAGCTAGCAGCAGCAATGTATTCAGCTTCAACAGTTGATGTAGATGCACAAGATTGTTTCTTGCATTTCCATGAGATGATCCTTCCACTAAGAATTTGACATCCTCCTCATGTTGATTTCTTGTCAATGTTGCAGCCACCATAGTCACTGTCAGAGCATCCATAGAGATTAAAATCACTATTTCTTGGATACCAGAGACCTAATTTAGGTGCTCCTTTGAGTTATCTGAGGATTCTCTTTGCAGCAGCTAGGTGAGACACCTTTGGAGCAGCCTGATATCTTACACTGATATAGGTAGCAAACATGATATCAGGTCTACTGGCTGTAAGATACATTAGAGAACCAATAATCGCCCTATACTGATGTTGATCAGTATCCTCCCCCTCAAGGTCAGGACAAAGATTATGGTTTCTGGTATGGGTGTCTTGGCTGGCTTGCAATCTTTCATCTCAAATCTCTTTGAGATGTCATTGACAACTTGGATTGATTGATGAAAAAGCCTTCCTTCAATTGCTTCACCTAAATTCCAAGGAAAAAGTCCATTTTTCCCATGGAACTCATCTCAAACTTCTTCTTCATAATGATTTCGAAGTCCTTGCACATTAGGTCATTTGAAGAACCAAATATGATATCATCAACATAGACTTGAACAAGCAAAATGTCCTTTCTAGACTTCCTTATGAATAATGTCTTGTCAATGGTTCCTTTGGTGTAGCCATTCTTAAGGGGAAACTGAGACAAAGTCTCATACCACAACCTTGGTGCTTGGTGCAGCCCATATAGAGCTTTATTGAATTTTCACACATAGTGAGGATGCTGTGGGTCTTCAAATCCTGGAGGTTGGCACACATACACTTCCCTATCTATATCACTATATAGAAATGCACACTTGACATCAAGCTGGTAGACAGTAAAGTTATTGGAAGCAGCATTAGAAAGGAAGATCCTAACTGTCTCAAGTCTTGCCACTGGTGCAAAGACATCAGTATAATGAATTCCTTCCTCTTGAGTGTATCCTTGAACTACTAGTTTTGCCTTATTTGATGATCAAGCCTCTGTCATCTCTTTTGTTCGTGAAAACCCATTTAGTGCCTATTGGTACTTGACAAGATGGTAGCGAACATAGGTTCCAAACCTTTTGTCTTTTGAATTTCAGCTCCTCTTGCATCGATTCAACCTAGCTACTATCCTTCAAGGCATCTTCCACCTTCTTGGGATCCATCTGTGATAAAAAGCATGAGTACAGACATACATTCCCATGATGAGTCTGCCCTCTTATTCTCACACCTTCTGAGACATCCCCTATGATGTTCACAGTTGGATGAGTGTTATGAATCCTAAGACGAGGAATCACTTCCAGTTGTAGAGATAGATCTAGGTTGGACATATTCTGCTCAGGAACTAGAACACTTTGTCCAGTTATTGTTTCAAAGTCATTCAATGAGGACTGATTGAATGAATGAGAAACATCATTAATGGTTAGCTGTAGAGTAGCATCAACAGTTGCCTGATCCTTTAAGATGCTACATCCATCAACTAGGTGATGTGTAGGATCGCCTGATGAGTTTTGAGGATCAGTAGGTGATTCACTGGTTGAAGCTTCACTATTCCTGGATATGGTTATACGTTCTGATCTGTGAATAGTGGGAGCTTGATTTGTTGCATGTCTTGGAGAACTTGGAAGAGGTCTGGGTAGCTCAAACAGTTGATCAACATGAGTAGTAGCATTATTTTGAGCACCTGTTCCAACTGAAACATTCTCACATGAAGGTTTACAATAGTTTGGAAACAATTCTAAATCAAAGATATGATGAGGGCCATTCCCCATAACATAAGGAGTGTGCTCATTAACAATTATATTGGATGACTCCTCAAATTATTGATTCTTAATGTTGTATACTCTGTAAGTTTTGGAGCTAAAAGAGTATCCAACAAAGATAGCATCATCTGACTTTTTAACAAATTTTTCTAAATTGTCCTTTGTGTTAAGTATGGTACACCTGTTGCCAAAAGACCTCAGAAAGCCAACGAACGGTGGCCTCTTGTTCTATAGCTCATAAGGGGTTTTTCCATGTGGCTTAACTACAAGAACTCTGTTATGCACATAGCATGCAGTGTTGACTGCCTCTGCCCAGAATGTTAGAGGTAGTTATGAATCAGCTAACATAGTTCGAGCAGCCTCAATAAGTGTCCTATTCCTCCTCTCAGTAACACCGTTTTCTTGAGGAGTTCTGGGAGCACAATATTGTTTGGCAATCCCTTTTGAGTTACAGAATGAGTCAAGAACAAAGTTCTTAAACTTAGTCTCTTGATCACATGTAATAATCTTAACCTTGTGATAATTTGATTTTCTATTTTAAGAATAAATGATTTTAATGTTTCAGTAGTTTCATCTTAGTTCTTAAAAATAATACCCATGTAAATCTTGTAAAATAATCAACTATCACAAGGCAATATGATTTCCTTCCAATGCTCATTATACTTGTGGGACCAAAAAGATCCATGTGCAATAAGTGTAATGGAGTAGTGATGGAGTTAACACTTTTGGATTTATGAGAGGTCCTGTGTTGCTTCCTTTTCAGGCATGCAACATAGTTGTCTTTGCAAAAAAAATTCTTTTTAGGCAAACCATGTACCAAGTTATTTTTAGCCAATTTATTCATTGTCTTAAAATTTAAATGACACATACGTTTATGCCAAAGTGTTGACTCATCACCATCAACTTTGGAAAGAAAGCATGATACTTCACCGATTGGGGAAGCATTGTTCATATCCAACTTGTACATATCCCCTTTCTTGGGATATCTAAGAAGCACTAATTTCTAAGGAATTGTCATCCCTGGTTTGAGGATAATGCACTCATGCTCTGTGAAAAGCATCTGGTGCTTTTGATCACAGAACTAAGAAACACTTAACACATTGTGTTCAAGATGTTTGACAAAGTTAACTTTGTCAAATTTTAACTTACCATTGGATATACTCCCTCTTCTAAAAATATATCCTCCGGCCTCACCTCCAAATTGGACAGGACCTCCATCATAGTGTTGAAACTATTGAAGGAGAAATCTGTTCCCTGTCATGTGATACCAATTGCAGGATCGGTGTTTGTCACTTAAACACTATGTTTTTCTCTCAAACTCACCTAGAACACACACGAATATATGAAGAATTAGTAAGAGTTGATCATAATATAGAAAGTAACTAAGAACACAGAAAGATAATTTTCAAGATACTTTTATATATTGATTCCCAACTCAAAATACAAGACTCTTACAAGCAAATGATGTCTGTTATGAATTATAAGAGAACCTATATATAATACTATCTACAGCCAGATATACTTTGATACCAGCTGGGATCCTATATCTAAAGTCTATACTACAAGACTAAAGATTAAGGTATCTCGGATAAAGTCTTATATGAGATTTGGTAGTCAGGACATGTCCCTGACTTACCTTTTGTCACCAACTAAAGTTGGTAACATGTACTATCATGAAAAGGTGAACACTGGAATAAAGTATGGTCAACAACATGACTCTTTTGGAAGAAGCCATGTTGTATCAGAAGTCTGCAGCGGAGTGTTAGAGACCATACTTGTGTCCACTGGTTCATAGCAGTGCCTTCCGAAGGTTAAATGGCTTCAGAAGAGTTAGTACTTCCGAAGCCACTTATACTTCAGAAGTTTCTTCCAAGGCTTGGAGACTTCTTCTTTTCAACATACTTCGGAAGTGGTCTTTACTTTATTCTTCTAAGTCTTGAACTTCGGAAGTATGCACTTGTCTTCGGAAGTAGAGTTCTGTCTTCGGAAGTAGAGTTCTGTCTTTGGAAGTTGATCTTTCATTTTGTTTTCGGAGGAACTTTACAACCTTCAGAAGTTCCATGCTAAGCTTTGGAAGCCTTTTGCATGCAACACCAGAATAAATTAAGTGACAAAGTTTTTTGGTTGCATTAGCCTTCTTCTTGATCCAACAAACTCCCCTAGGCTGATGCTACCAAAACTTCACTTGTCTCGACTTCTGAAAACTTTCATCACCAAAGAGAGTAAATATTTTTCTGTCTCCTTGTTCTTCCCTCATGTGGTGCTGAGAAGTTTATACAGATCCTTGGTAGACAGGAAATCCAGTCTGTCACCTTGGATAACATGTACCTTTTGTTGTTGCCCTCTGAAAAGAGTTAGTTGATGGGAACTATAGTCATATTCCCATCAAACTATAGGTTCCAATTCAGGACCTTCCACCATCTGTAGAAAGCAGTACCTTTGGTGGGAGATCTTTCCTTGTCTTCCTTACTTCTCAACTTCAACTCTTCTTCAATCTTTGCCTTTGCAGTTAACTTAGCTAGATGAAGACTGCTGAGATGATTTCTGATGAGTGCAGCAGTTTCAGAGTTGGAGGGGTTGGAGAATGGCTTCTCTGTTAGCTCAGCAATGTCGAACCTGTTGGAGTGTAGCAGAGAGGTTCCATTAAGTCTATTGAGTTCACCATTCTCCCTTTCCACAAGAAAGTTATGAGAAGGTTCATCAAATCTCCACAAGATTATCTTCCTTTGGGCGTAAGAGTGACTAGGAATCTTGTCCTCTTTCTTTTATGAGTAGAGTCACCAGTTTCCTTCTGAGTTTCTTCTCTTCATCATTCAAAGAATCTGAGTTGAGTCCATAAGTCTCGTAGCCTGGTCCAAAGTTCTTCTAGGCAGATCAAGGAATTTATCTCTTATGAGGGAACTTGAAGAACCATCAACATAGGTGATGTTGACAGAGTCTTTTACCCAAGAGACTTCGCTCAGAGTGGTGCAGTTGACGAGCTTCATTTTGATTGCCTTAAATCCTCAAGGGAGAGATGTTGAGTAGGCTGACGGGATGGTCTGGATGGTAATTAGGTAGGTTTAGGTTCAGAGGTTCTGGCTAGTGTTTTGGGTTGGTTAATGGGAAGTTTGGGTGGTTGAGGTGAGGGAGTAGGTGACGGTAGTGATGTGGGTTAGGGGTGAAAGGTTCAGGTTTAATGGTGACTGGTAAGGGTGAAGGTTCAGGTTGTGGTTGGGTGGTAGCAGTGAAGGTCATCCCTTTTACTTTCTGTACATCTCTTTCCTTTTCCCCATCCGGATGCTAGCCTTAATTTCACTGGACAATCCGTTGGAGTGTCCTTTTAGACATGGGACCCACATGCCTCCCAGAGAATCCATGAGCCCGAAGATAGTCCTTCATCTAGCCTTCTTAGTGAGCTTCTTGGAGGTAGTGACCTGGCTTCTTCTTCCTTCTTCTTCTTCTCTTTGGCTTTTTCTTTTGCAACCTTTTTCTTTCTTTCTCCATTTGATCCTGCTCTTTATTGTAAAGCCAGAGGATCGTATCATCGTTGTGTGGAGAAAGTTCTTGAAGTTCAAAGCCTCTGGGGAGTAGGAAGTTCACCCTGTCTCTCCTTAGGTGCAATAAGCCTTCTTCTGTTGTTCTTCTTCTTTTCCAAGGCCAACCTGGCTTTTCCCAAGTTTCTGCCTGGTTGCCTTCCCCAGATCCACCAACTCCTCTAATGGTAGCAAGAGTGTTTCTTCATTGGTAGCTCCCATTTCAATGAGCTGGTCAATTATTTGCTCTCTTTTTTATTGATGACAACCTCTTGATTAGAAACAGTTCTTTGTACTGGCAGCTAGCAACTTTCAGTCTGAAGTCTTCCTTTCTTATTGAGTTTCTCAATCTTCTCCTCTTCCTGAAGCTCTTCCGCAGTCATCTTCGTTTTCCTTTGTCTTTTGAAGATCCTGACTATGGTGGTTCTTGGAGAGGGTTTCTGATTGTGAGAGAGGCAGAGATGGTGCTTGGGATGGAGGTGGAATTGGAAAGTCCTCACTGCTCACCTTAGATGCCATTTCCAGGATTGCATCTGTGATATCAGTTCCTCGGACTTTGAACAGTCCTTCCGCAGCTTCCATTTCAGCTTCGGAAGATTCAGCTTGTTCTTCCGAGGCTTTAACTTCAGCTTCGGAAGTTGGAGGAAATGTAGATTCTATCCCAACTGTTTCAGTTCCTGGGCCATCAGTCCCCATTTCCCCTTCGAATTGAATCTTGGCTTCCATGTGGACCTTAGGTTGACCAACTTCTTCCATAGTGGTAAAAGGTGCAGTCAGCCTCTGATGCTCTTCAGCTCCAAAGTAGATCATTATAGCATCATGGCTTGGCTGCTCAAAGGAGGATCTCAACACAAACTTGGTGAAGAGTCTGTAGAGATAACAGAGCATCATTGGGTCAATCTGAAGAATGACTTGAGGTGGCTCAGCTGCTGAGATGATGGGAGAAGAAGATGTTGAAGTTAAAGATCGGCTCTGTGGTTCCTCATGTATTTGTCGTTGAACATTCTCCCCCTTTTTGGTAGCATCATCTTGAGAGCTAGATGAGGTAGAGGAAGAAGCCAGTGAGACTTGAATAGGTACATTCCTAACAGACCTCTCTGTCTGTTTCTCAGCTAGTTGAACCTTGAGATTGTCAATCTCAAGTTGCTAAGTGGCAGACCTTGCTTCTAAAGTCCTAACCAAGGATTCAAGGTTTGAGACTTTAAATAGAAGGTCTTTAACGAGGAGTTGCATGCTTCCCTCATCTTCTTTTGAAGAATCACGAGGAGATGAGGTAACATACCTAGTATGTTCAGCCTCACCACCAGATGTGGTTTCTTGGCACCCTAGTTTCCCATGCTCAATGATGTCTCTTTCAGAGTCATCAAAAGGCTGGTTTTCTGTGAATTCAGTCTGAGAGATGTTACCACTGTCCATAAGGTCCATTGAGGCACTTCTGTAGTGGCATCTAAATCTACATGAGTCCCCTCCACATCAGTGGGACTCATCTCAGTTATTGGTTGCTGATGGGGGCTAGAGATAAGGGACTTCTCGGGCTCTGTTGATCTTGAAGTGGGTATTGTAGATCAACTTCATTGCCATGGAGAGATGTTATCTTTCATCAGTTTTGAATAGAAGGTCAGTGAAAGATATGGAGGTTAAGCCTACTGGCCCGGGACTTTGGTCAATGTCTACAGGCATTGAGCCTCTGGTGGGGCTGTCCCTTGTTAGCAGCTCAGAAGAGTGTAGATACTCGTTCCGAGAGCTGTTGGTTTGGGTATCGGGCTCCTGGGTTTGAGACTGAGGATACTCAAAACCCAAATTAAGGTCAAAAGAGAAGGATGGAGAGACCTCTGACTAAGTGGGAGCCCATGTTTCTACTCTAGTCTTTTTGGATTGAACAAGAGGGGCTTGTTCAATCAGAGTAGATTGAACAAGGGTTCGGTTGGGGCGTCTTTGATAAGTGATGGTGATGGGTGGAGAAGGTAGTGTTGGCATTATGGTGGTGGTTGCTGGTGTGGGTTCATCACCTGTGGGGTGAACAGGGATGTCACCAGGAGCTATGCGCTCAATCATACCTGGAAGCAGAGTGGTGTACCTTCCAGTGAAGTTAGTGGATACCTTCTTCAATGTTTTGAAGATGGTAGGCCGCATGTGAGGAACAGTCAGAGTAGCTGCACAGACAAGCATGCTCTGGTCCAACTCATAGTTGATTATGTGTTGAAGGAATCTAGGATACATGAAGAATCTCTCCCTTTGCAGATTCTCTATTTGGTTTGAAAACACAAATCGTGAGTAATTGAAGCATAGGCCTCTCACCATCCATGAACTAAGCATCGTAGTTCATAAGGGATTTGATCCCATCCTCCGTATTTGTTGGACAAGCAATGAAGAACAACATGTAGGAGGAACTTCCAATTGTAGGAGAAGTTGAACTTGTAAACAGTCGACCTGCTGATGTCTCCACCATATCCCATTAGGATATAAGTGCTATCCAAATCTTCCTTTGGGAATTCAGTAGGAGCTCCTTCATCATGAAGCTCAAGGTGCTCCCTGATAAGTTGTTCAGTGACGATCAACTCCTATCCGCAGATGCTAGATCGTAGTACACGAATCCCATTTAGGGTTTCGACCTGGCCATTTCCCCAAAATTATTCCATTTGGTTGGAGTAAACAGTGGGGTTAACGGTAAGGGCAGTGTAGTAGGTTGACTGGGTGAGAAAGGAGATAATTTTAGAGAAGTCAACATCATTTGAAGAATCAAGAAGTGCGACTTGGTTGTGCTGAGGGTTGAGTGCCATTTGGGAAAGGTGAATGTAGATGATTTTAAGCTTGGGTAAAGTTGGAGAGCAGATATTTCTAGGGCAGTAAAATTGCAACTAAGAAAGTGAACTGAACAGTCGAGATTATTTAAAAGAGGATGGTAAGGCGGTAATGGAGGTTAGGATAAGGTGATGTGATGATTAGTGGATGAATTGACAGTGGCGGTAAGGTTAAAGTCCATTAATAATCTGACATCATTAACAAAATCTTCGCTTTTTACAGTGTGGGGCCCAAGAGATTTACGTTACACAGTAGAATCTCTCTTCCGAGTGGAAAACATTTCCGAAGGTAACTTGTCTTCCGAAGGCAATTCCTACTTCCGAACCCAAAACTTTGCTTCCGAAGGTTAGAGTTGCTTCCGAATGGAGAATCTGTAAGTCTCGGAAGTAGATCTGATATGCAATCAATCGCTTCTTCCAAGGCCAAAAATTCTTTCGAGAAGAAAGTTATCCTTTGAGAAATCTCGCTTCGGAAGATATGAGAATGTCTTCCGAGGGTTAATTTCTCTTCGAAAGGAATTTACACTTAGAAAATTTTAGAGAGAACTTCTTGTAACGGGGCTTAAATTGTATTGACACAAGACTTACATATTAAAAAGGTTTTCAAAAGATATTAAATTAATCAATGTTTATCATCCCAATAGTTGTTATGAGATACTTAATCTTTGTTCATCAAATGCTTTGTTGAACAGATCAGCATATTGTTCATTTGAATCAACTTTGATTAACTTAATTAGATTTTTCTCATGAATATCTCTAATGAAATGATACCTGATGTCAATATGCTTTGTCTTGGAGTGCTTCATCAGATTTTTAGTAATTGAGATAGCACTGTTGTTGTCAATATGGATAGGAGTACTCATAAAGTTTAATCCATAGTCTAACATCTGATTTTGAATCTATAGCAGTTGAGCGCAGTAGCTAGTAGCAGCAATGCATTTAGCTTCAACAGTTGATGTAGAGACACAGGATTGTTTCTTGCATTGCCATTAGATGATCCTTCCACCAAGAAATTGACATCCTCCTGATGTTGATTTCTTGTCAATGTTGCAGCCACTATAGTCACTGTCAAAGTATCCATAGAGAATGAAATCTTTGTTGCTGGGATACCAGAGACCTAGTTTAGGTGCTCCTTTAAGGTATCTGAGGATTCTCTTAACAGCAGCTAGGTGAGACACCTTTGGAGCAGCCTGATATCTTGCACAGATACAAGTAGCAAACATGATATCAGGTCTACTAGTTGTGAGATACATCAGAGAACCAATAATTTCCCTATACTAATGTTGATCAGTATCCTCCCCCTCAAGGTCAGGACAAAGATTATGGTTTCTGGGTATGGGTGTCTTGGCAGGCTTGCAATCTTTCATTTCAAATCTTTCTAAGATGTTAGACACATACTTAGATTGATTAATGAAAAACCCTTCCTTCATCTGCTATACCTGAATTCCAAGGAAAAAGTCCATTTTCCCATGGAACTCATCTCAAACCTTTTCTTCATAATGTTCTCAAAGTCCTTACACATTTGGTCATTTAAGGAACCAAACATGATGTCATCAACATAGATTGAACGAGCAAGATGTCCTTTCCAGACTTTCTGATGAAGAGAGTCTTATCAATGGTACCTCTAGTGTAACCATTCTTCAGAAGAAACTGAGACAAAGTCTCATACCACAGCCTAGGTGCTTGGTGCAGCCCATACAGAGCTTTGTCCAACTTGCACACATAGTTGGGGTGCTGTGGGTCTTCAAATCCTGGAGGTTGGCATATATAGACTTCCCTATCTGTATCCCCATATGGAAATGCTCACTTGACATCAAGTTGATAGACAGTGAAGTCCTTAGATGCAGCATAAGAAAGGAAGATCCTAACTGCCTCAAGTCTTGCAACTGGTGTAAAGACATCAGTATAATCGATTCCTTCCTCTTGATTGTATCCTTGAACTACAAGTATTGTTTTATTCTTGATGATCAAGCCTCTATCATCTCTCTTGTTTCTGAAAACCCATTTGGTGCCTGTAGGTACTTGACCAGATGGTAGCGAACATAGATTCCATACCTTCTGTCTCTTGAATTGAAGCAGCTCCTGTTGCATCGATTCAATCCAGCTACTGTCTTTCAAGGCATCTTCTACCTTCTTAGGTTCCATCTGAGATAGAAAGCATGAGTACAAGCAGATGTTCCCTTGATGAGTCTATCCTCTTGTTCTCACACCTTCAGTGACATCCCCTATGACGTTCTCAGTTGGATGAGTGTTGTGAATCCTAAGACGAGGTATCACTTCTGGTTGCAGAGATAAGTCTAGGTTGGACATATTCTGCCCATGGTTCTGGAACACTCTGTCCAGCTGTGTTTCAAAGTCATTCAATAAGGACTGATTGAATGAATGAGAAACATCATCAATGGTTGGCTGTGAAGTAGTATTAACAGTTGCCTGTTCCTTCAAAATACTACTTCCTTCTGCTGGTGCTGTGGTTGATCACCTGATGAGTTTTGAGACTCATTAAGTGATTCACTTGTTGAAGCTTCATTGTTCCTTGTTATAGTTAAACTATCAGATCTGTGAATAGTGGAAGCTTGATGTATTATGGCACTTGGAGAATTTGCACTAGGTCTGGGAAGCTCAAACAGTTGATCATTAGCAGTAGCATCAGCATCATTTTGAGCACCTGTTCCAACTGAAACGTTCTCATAAGATGGTTTAGAATAGTTTGGAAACAATTCTAAATCAAAAATATGATCAGGGCCATTCCCCCTAACACAAGGAGTGTGTTCATTAACAACTATATTGGATGACTCCTCAAATTGTTGATTCTTAATGTTGTATACTCTGTAAGCGTTGGAGCTAGAAGAGTATCCAACAAACATAGCATCATCTGACTTTTTAGCAAATTTTGCTAAATTGTCCTTTGTGTTAAGTATGGTACACCTGTTGCCAAAGGACCATAGAAAGCCAATGAACGGTGGCCTCTTGTTCCATAGCTCATAAGGGGTCTTTCCATGTGGCTTAACTACAAGAACTCTGTTCTGCACATAGCATGCAGTGCTGACTGCCTCTGCCCAGAATGTTACAGGTAGCTTTGAATCAGCTAACATAGTTCGAGTAGCCTCAATAAGTGTCCTATTCCTCCTCTTAGCAACACCGTTTTTTAAGGAGTTCAGGGAGCACTGTATTGTCTGGCAATCCCTTTGAGTTACAGATCAAGTCAAGAACAAAGTTCTTAAACTCAGTCCCTTGATCACTTCTAATTATTTTAACCTTGTGATCAATTTGATTTTCTATTTTAAGAATAAAAGATTTTAATGTTTTAGCAGTTTCATCTTTAGTTCTTAAAAAGAATACTCGTGTGAATCTTGTAAAATCATTAACTATCACAAGGCAGTATGATTTCCTTCCAATGCTCATTATACTTGTGGGAGCAAAAAGATCCATGTGCAATAAGTGTAATGGAGTAGTGATAGAGTTAACACATTTGGATTTATGAGATGTCCTATGTTGTTTCCCTTTTAGGCATGCAACACAGTTATCTTTGCAGAAAAACTCCTTTTTAGGCAAACCATGTACCAAGTTATTTTTAGCCAATTTATCCATTGTCTTAAAATTTACATGACACAACATTTATGCCATAGTGTTGACTCATCACTATCAGCTTTGGAAAGAAAGCATGATACTTCACCTAGGAGATCTAAGAAGCACCAATTCTGGAGGAATTGTCATCCCTAGTTTGAGGATAATGCACTCATGTTCTGTGAAAAGCATCTGGTGCTTTTGATCACAGAATTAAGAAACACTTAACAGATTGTGTTCAAGCTACTTGACAAAGTGGACTTTGTCAACTTTTAATTTACCGTTGGATATACTACCTCTGCCAGAAATATATCCTCCAGCCTTACCTCTGAATTGGACAGGACCTACATCATAGTTCTGAAATTGTTGAAGGAGAGATCTATTCCGTGTCATATGCCTGGAGCATACACTATCTACAATCCATACATTGTTGTTCTTGTCAAATGGATGTCCTGCACATAAGATAAGATTGTTAGTTTTGTTTGGAAGCCCAAGCCTTGCTGGTCTTGGGTTCTTCCAAGGATAATCACATAATTAAACCAAAAATTATACATGGGGGTTCAATAGTGGTCTTTGAAGAAGAGTTCGGGCTGCAACATCTTCCTTGATCTTCCAGTCCACCTTTTGGCTGACCTTGGAGGATGAGCTTGTGGAAGCTTTTGCAGCATGGCTTTCTTCCGCAGCTTCTTTCTTTTCGGAAGAAGCCTTCACCACCTTTTTTTCCGAAGCAGTCTTCTTATTGGATGGTTTCAAGGGAGCTTTCTTGTTCTTCCGAACCGTAGTCATTCTTGCTTCCGAAGCCATCTTCCCATCGGAAGAAGGAGTTTCTTCCGAAAGCAACCTGGCTTCCAAGACTAGCGTTCCCTTTTTCATCACTTGAACTGTTTGAAAATGTCCAAATATGAAACCTTCCTTGACTACTTCTTTCCTAACATTATTTTCATAATGTGTGCTTGCAGGATTGTAGTAACAATCTTTTGCCATGTGATTTTGCAGGCCACACATGATGCATGCAATGTTAGTCTTTTGGGAAAGTGAGGGTTGTTGTTTCTTGGGTTTCTTGTCTTCATCAGCAACTCTTCTCTTTAACTTCTGATCCTTTGGTAGGATAGGAATGATGGTATTACATTTCTTTCCTGAATCAGAAGTACCTACCACTTGGAATCCAGCTGAGATAAGACACCCTTCTGCTTGGGGTCAATCTTCAGTTTGGACTCAGCCACCTTCTTGGCAATTCTTCTACCAGCTTTAGCTTTGCTTCTTCTGGCTTTAGTGGTTAGGATTTTGATCTTCACAGGAGGAGATGGGTACATCTACCTGTTCCTTCCCTGTGGTGGCCACTATTGATGCCTCATACTTCAACTCTAGAAAGCAAGGGTCAGTAGTTGGAAGCTTTTGCTCTTTAGTACCACATCTAGGTTGTCTAATAGACTCATAGGAGTGTGGCGGATCAATTTCATTGATTCCCATCCCTCCTTTGTTCTGATAACAGAGTTTGGAATGGGAGGATGATCCAAGAATAGCTTGGAAATTCTGCGTAGAAATAGCATGCTTCTTGGAAGGAGTTGTGTTGAGCTTGTTGAGACCTTGGAGTCTCGGGAAAAGTGATGTAAGGTCCAGAAGAGCAGGATGGCTGTTGATAAGTCAGGAAATGCTGAGGTTGAGGGGTTAGTGAGCCTTGAGCAACCATTAAAGCATTGCTAACAGGAACACTCATGGGTCTGCTTGTTAGGCGCGCCTTTCTTACTCTCCATCTCTAGGCGATATCCATCAAGGATGCCATAGATTTCAGTCATGAAAGAGTGTTTAAGGTTTCTGTTCTCTGATAGAGACCCAGTAGAATGTCCACTTGTTGGGAGGGCACTCATGAACTTTCTGGTGAGATCTCTGAGTTCAGGAGTGATCTTCACAGACAGAAGGGAAGAGATAAGATCCATGTACCTGAAGTACTGCCGGCTGAGGGTCTCTCCTCCAGAAATGAGTGAAGTTCTCGAATTGCTGCTTCAATGAGTCCTTCTTTGAGTCGTTAGAGCTTGTGTACATCGGAGAAAGTGCATCAACCAATTCTTTGGTAGTCTTTCAATGCTCGAACCCCATCATAATAGAGTTCGGTATTACAGTCATTAGAATAGTCATAGCATTGCTATCGATGTCCATCTTCTTCCTGTCTTCTCATCATAGTCCTCGACAGCCTTCTCATCATGGCCCGTTTCCACGGGTGATGCCACCTTTGTCTTGTACGATCCATTACAATGGAGTTCCATAGTCTTAGGATCCTTCATCTTCTATCCAAGACCTAGAAGTTTTCAAGGGTAATGATGGGTGCTTTTTGAAGGGTTTGCTAGAACATAAAATCAATGTTTAACCACTTAACTTTCTGAAAAACGCAGCGGAGTTACAACTTAATAAAACCCATTTTATAAGCTGAAAATAATGTTCTTTAGTGACCATTTTTAGATGAAAACAAACCCAACAAAAGGATCATAATATGTGAATGAACAAGCTATGAAAATGTACAAAAAACTACATTCAATCACAGCCACAATGAGCTATGATTCTACCTCTTTGAGCAGCAAGAAACGACCAAGGAGAGGGCTGTTGTGAGCTTCAAAAACGTCCAAGATAGTGCTGAATGAGGGCTGATTAATGGCCAAGACTTCAAGCTAGAAGTCCTCAACGTCTATACCCACAAGCCTTCAAACAAACACCTTAGTTGCTAGGATTTTGGTCACCAAAACTTCAAGAAGTAGCTGCTACAACACCTTCAAAACCGTGAGTTTGGAGAAGAATGAAGAGAGAGTTTTTTCTTGGAGTTTAGTTGCATGTGTCTCTCAAGATGGCTGGTCCAAGAAGAATGCCAAGACCCTTAATTGGTTGTGTTTAATCAACAAAGTTGGTCCAATGAACAACAAGGGGGGGGCGGCCGAATTTTGTGTTGAATAAGGGTTTCCCCCCTTTTTTTTTAACACAAACACATGTTACAATGGTCTTATAATTTGTCCCTCTTAGAAAATGTATACAACTAACCCATTAATTGTATAAATATATAGCCATTATTAATTTGTAATGTCATCTAAATAACATTACAAATAATATCATTGAACAATATATCCTAATAAATGTTCCATGTTATATGCAACTTGTTTAGAAAACCCGTTTTCTAAATTGGTGTTAATATTTCATTGCATGATCATATCATCAACTAAATATTATTTGGTGTTTGCTAAGCTTGTTATTGGGTATAACCCGACTTGGATCATAACGTACTAACCACATCAATATTCTAAGTGTCTTGGGCACATAGAATCCTACAATCTCCCACTTGCCCAAGATTCATAGAAGATTGATGCAAGCAGTAAATACCGCCTAACAACGGTTTACTACCCTTAATACGCATGACTTATAGCCATTCAATAACATCATCCCTTTCAAGTACCCTACTTGAAATGATTTAGGTGAATTAATCATTTATCCTTTTGTTACAGATGTCATGTTAAATCCAGGACACAGAATGATCATACCTTGTTGATTTAACTTAATCAGGCCTTAGACATCTAACTCTCAACGAATAAGAGGAACAAATTCCATCTTGACTACATACGTTTCTCACAATCACCTCGTGTTATACCTGAACATATCCTTATGTACTGTCCACTATTTCAGGACAGTGAAGAATAGGCTCGAGGTGTAACACTTGGTGAATATCAAAACCCAATATGTATCTCAGGTCGGAGGATACCAAATGATATTCGCCTTTACTCAAATTACTTATGATCAATCAATAATTCCATGTAGTAAAATTTGAGATGCGGGTTAGTCCAATATTGTATCCCACAAATATCTATGAACCTTGGTAGCAACCCATTGCTCTATATTCATCCTTATGAATATCAACCAATCCAAGTTCATAATAGTCTTACCTTCAAACTTGTTCCCACAAGTATGAACGACTACGGACATTTAGAGTAAACATTTTACTCATGGATTAAACATGCTAAATTGGAATATTATTTGAAACATTATAACCAAATAACTTTATTCAAATAATAGAAAGTTCCACATATCCAAATACAAAATTTACAGATCAAATCCAATCACTAGAATATCGAAGTCCCATGGCACAAGTATGACCTTCATGCTTTGCCTTTTCAAGGAGCTTCGTGAGAGGATCCGCAACGTTTTGATCCGTGTGAACTTTGCGAATACATATCTTTCCCTTTTCAACTTCATCTCGTATGTAGTTGAATCTCCGCTCAATGTGCCTAGTCTTTTGATGAGCACGGGGTTCCTTGATTTGAGCGATCGCACCCTCGTTATCACAAAAGATCTCTAGGGGGTCCTGAATGGAAGGGACAACCCCTAGATCGGCAATGAATTTCTTCAACCATGCAGCTTCTTGGGCTGCCAATGAGGCGGCGACGTATTCTGATTCTGTAGTTGACAGAGCCACCACATCCTGTTTGGAGCTCTTCCAAGAGACAGCTCCTCCATTCAGAATGAAAATGTATCCCGATTGAGACCGTGAATCATCACGATCGGTTTGGAAACTCGCATCGTCCGTAACCTTTTACAACGAGTTCCTCGTCACCAGATCCATAGATTAGGAACATATCTCTTGTCCTCCTTAGGTACTTAAGTATGTTCTTAACAGCCATCCAATGACTGTTTCCAGGATTTTGTTGGTAACGGCTTGTCATACTTAAGGCGTATGACACGTCCGGTCGAGTGCATATCATTGCATACATGATGGATCCAATAGCAGATGCGTATGGGATTGCCTTCATTTTATCTTGCTCATCCTTTGAGCTTGGACATTGAGTCGTACTCAACATCGTTCCTCTTTGAATAGGTACGGTACCTTTCTTAGAGTTTTCCATCTTGAACCTTTTCAAGATTTTATCAATGTATGCACTTTGATTCAAACCAATCAACCGCCTTGATCTATCCCTATAGATCTTTATTCCCAGAATATAGGCGGCTTCACCAAGATCCTTGATGGAAAAACAACTTCCAAGCCAGGTTTTTACACCTTCCAAGGTTGGAATGTCATTTCCAAATAGTAGTATGTCATCAACATACAATACTAGGAAAGTTATTGTGCTCCCACTAGCCTTCTTATACACACAAGCCTCATCAGCGTTTTTGATGAACCAAATTTCTTTACTTCCTCATCAAAACGGTGATTCCAGCTTCTCGATGCTTGTTTTAATCCATAATTGATTTCTTTAACTTGCATACTTTATTAGGATGTATTGGATCGACAAAACCTTCAGGCTGAACCATATAGACATCTTCCTCAAGATATCCATTTAGGAAAGCGGTTTTGACATCCATTTGCCAAATCTCATAATCATAATGAGCAGCTATGGCAAACAATATCCTTATAGACTTTAGCATCGCAACAGGTGAGAAGGTTTCATCATAATCAACCCCTTGAGTTTGAGTGAAACCTTTTGCTACAAGTCTAGCTTTATAAGTATCCAAGTTTCCATGCATATCGGTTTTCCTCTTGAAAACCCACTTACTTCCAACTACCTTGGAATTAAGAGGTGGTACTACAAGTTCCCAAACTTGGTTGTCATACATGGATTGCATCTCAACGTTCATGGCTTCTAGCCATTTGTCACAATCCGAATTGGACATTGCATCATGGTATGTGGTTGGTTCATCAGAATCTATCACATAGCATCCATCCATGAAAAATCCATATTTCTTGGTGGATTACTAGTTCTACCACTTCTGCGAACGTGTTGTGTGTATTGATCAACCACTTGATCATCCTCAACATCCTCATGTTGAGTGCTAGTTTCAACCAAACGCGCATCGGGCTGTGGTTCTTGATCTTCCTCAAGATCCACTGTTCTACTGCTAGCTCCTTCCATAAGGAACTTTGCTTCTAAGAACTCACCCTTTCTGGCAACAAACACCTTTTGTTCCATTGGATCATAGAAATAATATCCCATAGAATCTCTAGGATATCCAATAAAGATACACTTGGTGGATCGGACATCCAATTTGTTTAGGGTGGGAGTCTTAACATAAGCCTCACAACCCCAACCCTTAAGTACGATAGGGATGGAACTCTTCCATGCCATATCTCAAAGGTGTCCTTTCTACCTTTTTGGTTGGGGCCATATTTAGAATACGGGCCGCGAGAGCAGAGCGAAACCCCAAAATGATAGAGGTAATGTGCTTCTAGCCATCATAGATCGGACCATATCCAATAAGGTTCGATTCCTCCTCTCAGACACACCATTATGTTGTGGTGTTCCAGGTGGAGTGAGTTGTGAGACAATCCCACAACTCCTAAGATGATTTTGAAAGGCATCACTAAGGTACTCACCTCCTCTATCGGTACGAAGAATTTTAATTGACTTATTGAGTTGATTTTCTACTTCATTCTTGAAGGTTTTGAATATTTCAAAGCTTCATCTTTGTGCCTCAATAAGTACACATACCCATAGCGACTATAGTCGTCGGTAAAGGTAATGAAGTATCTTTCACCATTCCTAGTCATTGGCTTAAAAGGACCACATACATCCGAATGTATGATTCCTAATAAATCTTTTGCCCTTTCGGTAGTTCCACTAAAGGGTGCCTTAGTCATCTTACCTTGTAAACAAGATTCACAAACATCAAATGAATCACATTCATTTGTTTTTAAAAGACCATTCTTTTGAAGTGTTTGTAAACGTTTCTTGTTTATATGACCAAGACGACAATGCCAAAGATAGGTATCACTCAAGTCCAACTTGAGTTTCTTGGTGTTAGTTTGGTACAATGAACTATTTAAAGTATTTTCATGAACCAATTCATAAATACCATTAATTGGAATAGCTTTAAAATAGAACATACCATTTAAAGAAACATGAATATCATTTTCAATAAAAGATAATACATAATCATAATGTCTTAATTGGGATACAGAAATAATGTTCCTAGTCAAACTAGGAGCATACAAAACATTCTTCAAAATAACTTCCAAACCACTTGGAAGTCTTAGGATGTAGTCTCCACGAGCTTCAACTAAGACTTTAGTTCCATTTCCCATGAAGAGGCTAACATCCCCTTGTTTGAAGTCCCTACTTCTTGTGAACCCCTGCAACAAATTGCAAATGTGAGTTCCACATCCGTATCCAATACCCATGTGTTAGAAGATGTAACATTAAGATCAATATGAATCATGTATATTGTACCTGAGGTCTGCCCGGCATCCCTCTTCGCTTTCAACTCTTGGAGATGGACAGGACAATTCCTTGCCCAATGTCCAATCTCCCCACACTTGAAGCATGGGTCATTAGTAGCAACCTTTTGCTTCTTCTCTTGTGGTTTGGGAGGCACCCTTGCCACCCCTTTCCCTTCCCCAAGTAGGTCCCTTACCCTTGGCAACCTTTGCCTTGGTGCGGGACGAGGCCTTTTATTGTTCCCACCTTCATTGATGGTGAGAACGGGTAAAACCCTTTTACCCATGGCCGCCTCGGCCGTTTTGAGCATTGAGTGAAGTTCACCAATGCTTTTGTCCCATGCATTCATGTTGTAGTTCAACACGAATGTCTCGAACCTCTTGGTAAGGCCATTGAGGATCAAATCCGTGGCCAATTCCTTCGAGACGGGACAATTAAGCCTCTCGAGGCGGTCAATGTGACTTTTCATCTTAAGTACATAAGATGAAACAGATTGATTGTCGTCCATACGACATGCATGGAGTGCTCGAACCGTTTCGAAACGCTCAACCCTCGCTTGCTGTTGGAACGTTTCCTTCAGCTGGGTTATCATGTCATAAGCCCGTGGTGTTCATACTCCTTTTGGAGATCCGGAGTCATGCTCGCTAGCATGAGACAAGACACTTGGACGGAGTCCTCAGTGTACTTCAGCCAATCATTGGCCTCCTCATCATCCTCGCTAGGTTGATCGGGGACAGGGTCGTCTAAAACATACGATCGTCTCTCTTGCTTGAGAACAATTCTCAAGTTTCGATACCAATCGATGAAGTTGTTATGGTTTAGACGTTCCTTTTGGAGGATCGCTCGTAGAGATTGGTTGGACGCGGATGAGTTATCGGAATTATCATTATTAGAGGCCATCTACAAAATTTTAACAAAGTTTTATTTAGTATTTTCGATATTATCAATTTTAATAATTAATGCCTATTAAGGTCAATTATATATTAAAATCTAGAACCCAACATTACATTTAAATTGTGGTTAGGTGACCTTTATCCCACGATTTAAATTAATAAGGTGGTCAACGATTGACGGTTGCAACCATTTGCAACTTCTAGAGGTATGGGATCGACTCTTGAACATCATATGTAAAGTCGGCATGTAAATCCCATCAACACCATTTGGAAACCACATTGTAGGTGATCCATTTAACATGGTTTGCAAATCAAGACATCCTACTTACACCCACGTGTGAGTTTGCCAAAACAAATGGTTAGGTGACCTTTATCCCATAAGTAAGGCATTCTCACCTCAAATCACAAGTTCCCTCAAAATGGTTAGGTGACCTTTATCCCACTAAGAGTTCCCAAGTGACTCAAGTGTTGCGTAAAAGGACGGTGTTGATCTCGTTTTAAAATTTTAGAGACTTCTTAATTCTAGTTTAGAAAACTCTATGTACTTGTATTTGTATGCTTTCAAATGCAAGGTACCCTATGGTTCTAGATTAAAACCAATTTTAATCTTTAAAATCATTAAACCATTTTAATAACTTTTATTAACTATTAAGAACCATCGATTTCAGCTTGTAAGTTTTGTTAATGAGTTGTAATGCATGTCAAAACATCAACCAAACAATGAAACAATAAACAATCAACCAAGCATAAAACATAAACAACCATATGTGCATAACCATAGCCCTTATGTTGACAACACTTGTTTGCCATCACAAGTGTTGTCTTTGGTCTTTCTAAGGGTCAAACATATCATAAAGGTTCCAAGAACCTCCCACTAGAAACCGCATCCAAATGCTCCATGTTTCTTGTGTCTTTGTGTCCATCTTGGGTCTTGATCTTGTACATCTTCCTTTTACAAAATTGTATCCTAATACATTTTTCTAGTAAAGGAAATGAACCTAATCTATTATTACATAACCAAATGAATGAATAATTACAACCCAAAGGAATAAACACAAATATTACAACCAATTGAATGAATAAAACAACCACTAGAAACATCCAAACAACACAAGGCCACAAGCTAGGTTATGCACTAAAACAACCAATGATCAAATCATCTAACCATATAATGAAAACCCCATTTAAAACCCCAAATTTCAGCCAACATAAACTGAATTTTGGGTTTTAATCATTGTCCAAACAACCAACATGCATAATATGTTTCTTTCAAGGTCTAATCACTAGCATGTGTGATATGACCTTGAAAGTATGGGGAATCATTCATATAAACTATAACAGCCCAAAATCAGCCTATAACATTGCTAATATCATCTTTTAAAACCAATTTCAAGAGATAAATCAAGCAAGTCATCCACATAACCTGGCTCTTGATGCCATTGAAGGGTTTGCTAGAACATAAAATCAATGTTTAACCACTTAAACTTTCTGAAAAACGCAGCGGAGTTACAACTTAATAAAACCCATTTTATAAGCTGAAAATAATGTTCTTTAGTGACCATTTTTAGATGAAAACAAACCCAAACAAAAGGATCATAATATGTGAATGAACAAGCTATGAAAATGTACAAAAACCTACATTCAAATCACAGCCACAATGAGCTATGATTCTACCTCTTTGAGCAGCAAGAAACGACCAAGGAGAGGGCTGTTGTGAGCTTCAAAAACGTCCAAGATAGTGCTGAATGAGGGCTGATTAATGGCCAAGACTTCAAGCTAGAAGTCCTCAAACGTCTATACCCACAAGCCTTCAAACAACACCTTAGTTGCTAGGATTTTGGTCACCAAAACTTCAAGAAGTAGCTGCTACAACACCTTCAAAACCGTGAGTTTGGAGAAGAATGAAGAGAGAGTTTTTTCTTGGAGTTTAGTTGCATGTGTCTCTCAAGATGGCTGGTCCAAGAAGAATGCCAAGACCCTTAATTGGTTGTGTTTAATCAACAAAGTTGGTCCAATGAACAACAAGGGGGGGGCGGCCGAATTTTGTGTGAATAAGGTTTCCCCCCTTTTTTTTTTTTAACACAACACATGTCAAATGGTCTTATAATTTGTCCCTCTTAGAAAATGTATACAACTAACCCATTAATTGTATAACATATATAGCCATTATTTTTGTAATGTCATCTAAATAACATTACAAATAATCATTGAACAATATATCCTAATAAATTGTTCCATGTTATATGCAACTTGTTTAGAAAACCGTTTTCTAAATTGGTGTTAATATTTCATTGCATGATCATATCATCAACTAAATATTATTTGGTGTTTGCTAAGCTTGTTATTGGGTATAACCGACTTGGATCATAACGTACTAACCACATCAATATTCTAAGTGTCTTGGGCACATAGAATCCTACACTTTTGTCATGTTCCCCCTCTACCTCGGATTTGTTAAGGGCCATTTGAGTGAGTGCGTGGGTAGGGCTAGTAAAAACAGTTTGATTTGGATGGTAAGATCACGCAATCAGAGCGCTGAAGAGCTCTGTTACCAATTGCAGGATCGGGGTTTATCACTTAAACACTATGTTTTTCTGTCAAACTCACCTAGAACACACTCGAATTATCAAGAATCAGTAAGAGTTGATCACAATATAGAAAGTAACTAAGAACACAGAAATATAATTTTCAGATAATTTTATATATGATTCTCCTCAAATACAAGACTCTTAGAAGCAGATGATGTCTGTTATGAATTACAAGAAGAACCTATATATAATACTTCTACAGCCGGATATACTTTGATACCAGCTAGGATCCTATAGCTAAAGTCTATACTACAAGACTAAAGATTAAGGTATCTCGGATAAAGTCTCATCTGAGATTTGGTAGTCTGGGACGTGTCCCTGACTTACCTTTTGTCACCAACTAAAGTTGGTAACATATACTATCATGAAAAGGTGAACAGTGGAATAAAGTATGGTCAACAATATGGCTCTTTAGGAGAAGCCATGTTGTATCAGAAGTCTGCAGCGGAGGGTCAAAGACCATACTTGTGTCCACTAGTTCATAGCAGTGTCTTCCGAAGGTTAAATGGCTTTGGAAGAGTTAGTACCTCCGAAGCCACTTATACTTCGGAAGAGGATGCTTTTCCAAGGCTTAGAGACTTCTTCTTTTCAACATACTTCGGAAGTGGTCTTTACTTTATTCTTCTAAGTCTTGAACTTCGGAAGTATGCACTTGTCTTCGGAAGTAGAGTTTTGTCTTCGGAAATTGATCTTTCATTTTGTCTTCGGAGGAACTTTACAACCTTCGGAAGTTCCATGCTACGCTTCGGAAGCCTTTTGCATGCTGAACCAGATAACTTAAGTGACAAAGTTTTTTTCGTTGCATTAGCCTTCTTCTTGATCCACCATGCCCGGAGCATCCACTGTCTACAATCCAGACATTGTTGTTCTTGTCATATGGATGTCCCTTTGCTACAAGTCTAGCCTTATAAATCCAAGTTTCCATGCATGTGTTTCTTCTTGAAAATCCACTTACTTCCAACTACCTTGGAGTTGGGAGGTGGTACAACAAGTTCCCAAACTTGATTGTCATGCATGGATTGCATCTCAACGTTCATGGCTTCAAGCCATTTGTCACAATCCGAATTGGACACTGCATCATGGTATGTGGTTGGTTCATCTGATTCTACCACATAGCATCCATCCATGAAGGATCCGTATCTTTCAGGTGGATTACTACTTCTGTGAACATTTTGTGTGTATCGATCAACCACTTGATCATCTTCAACATCCTCATGTTGAGTGCTGGTTTTAACAAATGTGCACTGGGTTGTGGTTCTTGATCCTCCTCAAGATCCACTGTTCTACTGTTGGTTCCTTCCATAAGGAACTTTGGTTCTAAGAACTCACCCTTTCTGGAAACAAACACCTTTTGTTCCAGTGGATCATAGAAATAATATCCCATAGAATCTCAAGGGTATCCTACAAAAAAGCACTTGGTGGATCGGACTTCCAATTTGTTTGGGGTGGGAGTCTTAACATAAGCCTCACAACCCCAAATCCTTAAGTATGATAGGGATGGAAGTCTTCCATTCCATATCTCAAAAGGAGTTCTTTCCACCTTTTTGGTTGGGGCTATATTTAAAATACGGGCCGCGGAGAGCAAAGCGAAACCCCAAAATGATAGAGGTAATGTGCTTCTAGCCATCATTGATCGGACCATATCCAATAAGGTTCGATTCCTCCTCTCAGACACACCATTATGTTGTGGTGTTCCAGGTGGAGTGAGTTGTGAGACAATCCCACAACTCCTAAGATGATCCTGAAAAACATCACTTAGATATTCACCACCCCAATCGGTGCGGAGAACTTTAATGGATTTGTTGAGCTGATTTTCTACTTCATTCTTGATGATTTTGAACATTTCAAAAGCTTCATCTTTGTGCCTTAATAAGTACACATACCCATAGCGACTATAATCGTCGGTAAAGGTAATGAAGTATCTTTCACCATTCCTAGTCATTGGCTTAAAAGGACCACATACATCTGAATGTATGATACCTAATAAATCTTTTGCCCTTTCGTTAGTTCCACTAAAGGGTGCCTTAGTCATTTTTCCTTGTAAACAAGATTCACATACATCAAATGAATCACATTCATTTGTTTTTAAAAGACCATTCTTTTGAAGTGTTTGTATACGTTTCTTGTTATATGACCAAGACGACAATGCCGAAGGTAGGTATCACTCAAATCTAATTTGAGCCTATCATATGTTGTGTTTTCATGAACCAATTCATAAATACCATTACAAGGTATAGCCTTAAAATAAAACATATGATTTAAAGAAACATGAATATCATTGCCAACAAACTTGAAATCATAATCATATTGTCTTAAACGGGAAACAGAAATTATCTTCCTAGTCAAACTAGGAGCATATAATACATTATATAAAATGACTTCCAAACCACTTGGAAGCTTCAAAATGTAGTCTCCTTGGGCTTCCACGTGAACCTTTGCACCATTGCCCATGAAGAGACTTATTTTCCCTTTTGAATAATGCTCATTTTTTTGAACCCCTGCAACAAATTGCAAATGTGAGTTCCACATCCGGTATCTAATACCCATGTGTTAGAAGAAATAACATTTAGCTCAACATGTATCATGTAAATTATACCTGAGGTTTGCCCTACATCCCTCTTTTCTCTCAACTTTTTAAGATAGACTGGACAATTTCTCATCCAATGCCCTATCTCACCACATTTGAAGCATGGGTCGTTTACAGCGACCTTTTGCTTCTTCTCCTTGGGCTTCGGAGGTTCCGCCCTAACAACCATCTTCCCCTTTCCCCCAACGTGCCCCTTTCTTTTGGCAACTGTTGCCTTGGAGGGGGTAGAGACCTTCTTCTTCTCCCACCTTCATTAATGGTGAGAACGGGTAAAACCCTTTTACCCATTCCCGCCTCGACTGATTTGAGCATTGAATGAAGTTCATTTATGCTCTTGTCCCATCCGTTCATGTTGTAATTCAGAACAAATGCCTCAAATTTTTTTGTTAGACCATTAAGGATCAAATCCGTGGCCAACTCCTTTGATACTGGACAGTTTAGCCTTTGAAGGCGGTCGATGTGGCTTTTCATCTTAAGAACATAAGATGAAACTGATTGGGATTCCGCCATCCGACATGCATGAAGCCCTCGAACCGTTTCGAAGCGCTCCACCCTAGCTTGTTGCTGGAACGTTTCTCGTAACTAAGTGATCATGTCATAAGCTCCATGGAGCTCATACTTCTTTTGGAGGTCAGGTGTCATACTTGCTAACATTAGGCAAGAGACTTGGATATAGTCTTCCACATATTTAATCCAATCGTTATAGGCCTCTACATCCTCCTCGTTAGGTTCATCGGGGATGGGATCATCAAGGATGTAGGCTCGCTTTTCTTGCTTGAGAACAATTCTCAAGTTGCGATACCAATCCATGAAGTTGTTAGGTGTTAGACGATCCCTTTGAAGGATCGCCCTTAGGGATTGGTTTTTTTTGGTTTGGTACATCGTTATTAGCATTGTGGTTGTCGACCATCTACAAGATTTTACAAAGTTCCATTTTAGTAATCGTTGATGTAATTATATTTCATTTATTAATACCCTTTATGTCTCATAGACTATTAATAAATAAAATTTTAGAATCCAACGTTATATTTAAATATTGGTTAGGTGACCTTTATCCCATTATTTAAATAAACAAGGTAGTCATGAATGACAATTGCAACCTATTGTAACTTCTAGTGGTATGGGATCGTTAGAACATCTTATGTTTATGACAGCATGTTTATCCTATCAACACCTTTTGTAAAACATATTTTAGGTGATCCATTCAATATATTTTACAAATCAAGTCATCCTACTTACACACACGTGTGAGTTTACTTCATAAGTGGTTAGGTGACCTTTATCCCACAAACAGGGTATTCTCACCTCAAGTTACAAGTTCCCTCAAAGTGGTTAGGTGACCTTTATCCCACTAAGAGTTTGCAAGTAACCTAAGTGTGGTGTAAAAGGATGGTGTTTAACTTGTTTACAAAAGGGATTTACAATTTCACAATCCTTGTTTTAGAAAAGTCTATGTACCATATGATTGTATGCATTCAACCATATGGTACCCTATTGGTTCTTTTAAATAAAACCCATTTTATTTTGCAAACCATTAACTCCTTTTATAGAACCATTCTATTTATGCTTAATGATTTGAGAACCAATTACTTGTAAATAGCTTGTATTAATAGATGGTTTGTTAATCACATCCAATATCAAAACAAACATCATCATGAGCATTCAACGAAAGATAAACAAAACATACATATATGCATAACAAAGCATACTAAGTTGAGCACACTTGTTTAGCCAAAACAAGTGTGTCAAAAGGTCTTGTCCTAAGGGTTAAGAACATGACACAAGGTTGACAAAGGACTCCCACTTGAATCCACATCTTCAAGCATCCTCTTTGTCCATTTTCTTCAAATCTTGATCTAGAGCATCCTTACAAAATATGTATCCTAATAAATTTTTTCTAGTAAAGGAAAAACTCCTAATCTGTTTATTACAAATCATATGAATGAATAGATTACAAAACAAGACTTGAAACATAAAAATTAAATTATTACATAGCCAATGAATATAACATGACAACCAATCAATCAATCCACAAAGTCAAGGCTTTGTTATGCATAACCAAAACAACATATCCAAATATTCACCTATGTACGATTTATGGCAGCCCCTTTTTAACCCATGTTCTTGGCCAACATAAACCAAGAACAATGGGTTTAGTCCGTACAAACAAACATCATATGACATAGATTTTTAAAGATCCTTACATGCATAAAGTAATATCTTTAAGAAATCAAAAGGGGTCACATTTCAGCCCACTTACTCAAGGGTATGTGGTGTCAAACACCACAAAACCATGAACAAGCATGTATAATACATGTATGCATTCGTATAAGTGGCTCTTGATGCCATTGTAGGGTTTTAACAAGTTTATCAAAGCTCATATAACCTTGTTTATATGAAAACGCAGCGGATTTTAAGTTTATAAAACATGTTAATAAGATGGTTATTAAACTCATTTAATAAGCAAACCCCAAACCATGGATCTTTATACGAAAATGCATACATAGAAATGAACATAAGATGGTGAAAATGCAACCTTTGTAGCAGCTCAAAAACGAATTTCTTGAGGTGAAAGAAGATGAAAACGTGGCTGAATCTTCAAGGAAGAAGACCTCAAGTAAGTTATACCCCAAACCACCAACAAGCACCTTTGAAAGCTAGGATTCTCAACACTTTTTCACAGCTTTGAACACCTTGTTCCAGCTGAGTTTTTTTTCACTTCTTTTCTGCCTTCTTTGGTCCGAAAAATTCTGAGAAGCAAGAAAGAGAGAGGAAGTCTTAATTTTTAGAAGAGAGAAGCAGCCTTTTTGCATGTGGGTCTTGTGTATTGATTAAGCAACCACCAACATTTGGTGGTGTGTTTTTTCAGCCATTAGGCCGAGAATGATGGGGTCCAATGATGGGCTTCCCATTTAATTCTTCCACACACAATTTATTTCTAACAAGTTTAATCAAAACCCTTTTAAATAAACTTGTATTTTAGGCAAATAACAATACATGTTATATTGACTAAATAATGTTATTTAACCTATTAATAACAATATAAAGTGCTCTCTTAAAATAAATAAACCCATGTTATTTATTCATTTCTCAAATGCATCTTTCATTTAAAAACCATTTTCTAAATGTATATAGTGTTGATATCTATTTAATTGACCAAATCAATAAACAAATATTACAGGTGCTTGTCTAGGTTGTTATTGGGTATGACCCGACTTGGATCATATCACATTACCACATCAATTTAATATATCTTGGGCAGATCAATTCTCTCACCTGCACATAAGATGAGATTGTTAGTTTTGATTGGAAACCCAAGCCTTGTGGTCTTGGGTTCTTCCAATGATAATGACATAATTGAACCAAAAGTTAAGCATGTGGGTTCAATGGATGTCTTTGAAGAAGAGGTTTGGGCTGCAGCATCTTCCTTGATCTTCCAATCCATCCTTTGGTTGGTCATAGAGGATGAGCTGGTTGAAGCTTTTGCAGGTTGGCATTCTTCCGAAGCTTCTTTCTTTTCGGTAGAAACCTTCACCACCTTTTCTTCCGAGGCAGTCTTCTTCTGAATGATTTCAAGGGAGCTTTCTTGTTCTTCCGAACTTTAGTAGCTTTTGTTTCTGAAGCCATTTTCCTTTTAGAAGAAAGAGTTTCTTCCGAAGACAACCTGGCTTCAGAAACTAGCTTTCCCTTTTTCATCATTTGAACCATCTGATAAGGTCCAAGAAATAAACCTTCCCTGACTCTTTCTTTTCTAACATTATTTGCATAATGTGTGGTAGCAGGATTGTAGTAACAATCTTTAGCCATGTGGTTTAGCAGACCACACATGATGCATGTAATGTTAGTCTTTTGGGAGTGTGAGGGTTGTTGTTTCTTGGGCTTTTTCTCTTGGTTAGAAACCTTTCCCTTCAACTTTTGATCGTTTGGTAAGACAGGAGTGCTGGTATTATAATCTTTTCCTAAATTAGAAGTACCTCTTACCTGGAATCAAGTTAAGATAAAGACACCTTTCTATTTTGGGTCAATATTCAGCTTAGACTCAGCCATTTTCTTGGCAGTTCTTCTAGTAGCTTTAGCTTTTCTTCTTCTAGCTTTGGTGGTTAGGGTTTGATCTTCACTAGGAGAGGTCGGTACATTTACTTGTTCCTTCCCTGTGGTGGCCACTATTGTTGCTTCATCCTTCAACTCTAGTGAAGAGGGTCAGCAGTTGGAACCTCTTGCTCTTCAGTACCACATCTAGGTTGTCTTATTGACTCATAAGAATATGGTGGAGCAATTTCATTGGTTCCTAACCCTCCTTTGTTCTGATAATAGAGTTTGGAGTAGGAGGATGATGCAAGAATAGCTTGGAAGTTCTGCTCAGAAATAGCATGCTTCCTGGCTTAAGCCTCAACAGTGACTAGCTGGGCTTGAGCCTCAGAAAATTTGGATATCAGATCCTTTATTTGAGTCTTGTAGTTGGTATGTTCATGTTTTAATAGGGTCACAGTTTTCTCTAACTCCTAATTTTTCTTTTGATAGTCAGATTCAGCTCTTTTAAAATCAGATTTTAGAATATTTAAAAACTAAATATCGGATCTGATTTCCATATTGTAGTCCTGATAAAGTTTAACTTTAGCTAAACAAGCTGGAGTACAAAGATGTTCATATACCTGGGTGTCATCTTTTCCGACCATGAGAGCTTGAGCAGGAGTCACATCCTATACCATGAAGCTCTAGTCAACTTCTTGAGCCATTGCAGCTGCTTCAGTTGACTTCTAGTAGGCTTTAAGGATGACGGATGTGTGAAGGTCTGTGGGGTTCCTGGATTGTCTTGGAGAGCCTTGCATTCCCTTGCAAAGTGACCGAGTTGGTTACAGTTGTAACATTTGGCCTTGGTCTTGTCAAACCCAAACATGTTAGCAGTTGGGTTTTGAGGGAATCGCCTTCCCGTTCTCTTAAAGAACTTCTTCGCTCTGTAGTTAATAGAGCCATCTGTTGGACAATGTCCACATACTCTACATCGTCTGGACTAAAGCACTCTAGATCATCAAAACAATATTGAAAATCAGTAGAGTGCCCACTTCCTGAGACAAAGGCACAGCTCTCCTGAAAAGAGTTGTGCTGAGCCTGTTGAGACTACATAGTCTCAGGAAAAGTGATGTAAGGTTGAGAGCACAGGATGCCTGTTGGTTTGTTAGGGATCGTGTACTCGAACGAAATACTAACCGATTAACATGTATACCGAACCAAATAGTGCAGAATCCTATTTGATTGGCAATCCAATAAGTGAGAACGCACATAGAAACAATTATGTATTGAATCTAACGTTAAGAATCGATTAGGAATTGATCTACTGCGATCTATAGACTTGGAGTATGATCTTAGAGGTCTCTGGACGGCTAGGGTACGTCTGGAGTCGAAGTGTGTTCAATGCTTACGTTTTTCCATGAATTAGGTGGTATTTATAGGTTAGGGTTGCTCATTTGGGCGACTGAACCATTATGCGGTTGACTCATTCGCACGACTGAGTGTTTAGTCGTGCAACTGAGTCATTTGGATGAAGTTGTTAAGGCGTATGGACCATTTAGGCGCATGGACACTTAGTCGCATGTCCACTCGGACGCATGACCACTGTTGGGGCGCATGGTCCATTTGGACACATGACCACTGTTGGGGCGCATGGTCCATTCGGACGCATGAGAACTTCATCTTACTAAGTTCGAATGTATTCAGTATTATTACATTATTTATACAAGTTCAAACAACCACAAACCTATATAATCAATTCAATATGCATTAAACAATGCATTAATGAAATAAACATTATAATCACAACCAAACATTTCCATTTCATTAAGTACCCAACTATTATATAAGTGTAAGACATTAAAGACATATTACATTAAGTTCAGAAACTAGGGACACATGTACCTACAAACTCCCCCTTAGACCTAGTTCCGTCTAATGTCTTACCATCTTCATACTTCTTATACTTATCTTCTCTTGTGACGCCTGTGTGTATCTCAAAAGCAAAGCAGAGTCGTATCATGTTCTGTAATTGTAGAGCTTGTACAATATCTTGAGAGTTATAGAACAGTGGCCACTTGTATAATGTGTATACATCATCTGTAGACAAGTTTGTGAGCCACATTGGGTCAAACACCCTGATGGTTTCCATTACATCATTCTTGTTCAAGACTATGACTGCCTCTCCTGTCCTCCAATCATAGTACCACCATTTGAAGTGTGGAGTGAAGTCCCGTGGCATCTCCCGTAGCGGGATCTTTGACATTGTTCGTGGTGGACTCCACTTGAGCACTATTTTCGGTTTTCGAGTAATGGGATCAACCTCAGACCGTCTAAGATACCTCGTTGGCTCTTTTTAGAGCTGCTTCAAACCATCCAGACATCTTGCGTGGATTAGCATATAGCAATTTTAGCTTCGCTAACTAGTTCAGCTCAAATCCAAGAAGAGTCTTCACGTCGTGTAGGAACCTGAAGTACTCGATCCCTTTCTCACGTTTAATTGCATAAACGTTGATATCTTCAAAATATGCCCACGTGATGATTTTGCCCGACAATTTATGATGTTTCTTCACTTTGTATAGGTTGGTGTAGACAGTCGACTTTGAAGCATTGCGTTGGGCTCTTATCTCTTCAAAGCATGCAGCCCAATCAGCCTTTCTTATATTAACTTCAGCATCCGAGGCTTGGGCCTTATCTTCAGTCTTGTCAGACTCTTCTTCCATTCTATCCAGAGTTTCAGAAGTTTCACTGGCAAGGTTGTCGCCCAGATTGGGAACGACATTACCTTCAATGTCAGTGTACTCTGGATAGTGTTGGTCTGTGACATCTTCTATCTCGATCTCATCAATGTCGTTGAGCTCATCGTCACTTTCAACTTGGACTGTTGGAGCATCCTTGATAATCTCATCAAGATTTAGCTTAAACATTTCAGCAATTTGCTCGTCAGTGAGATTGTGAATGATCTCTCCTTCTTCAGGAGTGTACATAACCGATCTCCAGACTATTCCCTGCAGATCAAAAATCATCATGAGCTGAGTCTTGATCTGTTGGAGGGGAGCAACATCATGTTCATCTCTCTGAAAATTTGGATCTGCTTGATTTAGACATGTAACAACAATCATTAGTTAACAATCAAGACAGAAATATCAACATTAAATATAACCATTCATTACATTAATTTGATACAAGATTCAAATACATATGATTTAAATAAAATAAACAACTAAGTATTACTCTTTTCTTGTATCATATGCTCCTCTACTAACGGGGCTGAAGTGGAGGCACCTTGGTCTTGAGTCCTTTTGCTCCTCCTTTCACCTGTAGATGTGGCACCCACAGCAGATGCATCCTCATCATCATCGTCAACATCATCATGAGCATCATCACCAGCATCAGTATCATCTCCTTGGTCATCACCATCATCATCATCATCATCATCACTGTCATCATCATCACCATCATCTCCATATCCCTATTTGATCTTTAATGGCTCCTCTTGAGATCCTTTGAGCCTCAGCATGATGGTCTTGTTGGTAGTCTCTAACTCCTCTATCCTTTTGGCTGATTGGTCATGTCACTCCTGGAGTCGAGACACCTTTGTGCTCTGTGCAGCAATCTGCTGGGCCTGCTGAGATATCTGTTGAGATATCTGCTGAGATATCTGCTGAGATTGTGCGGTAGTAAGATCTACAAGTTGACGAATCTAGGCAGTCTTCTCGTCCTCGGCTACCAACAGCTTCAGCACCATTCGGTTAAGTGCCGAGAGCTATTCCTCTACCCCACTAGGAGGTAGAGAGGATCCAAATGGATAGGAAGGGTGAGACGATGGTCCCACATGATGGCTAGTGGTGGTGGTGGTGGTGGCAGTGGTAAAGATTAAGGGTGGTATAGATGAAGGTGGTTGTGGGATGGTGAAGATTGGGGGTAGTATAGATGAAGGTGGTGGTGGAGTGGTGAGGATTAGGGGTGGTATAGATGAAGTAGGTGCTGTGGTGAATGGGATGGTAGTAGTGGGAGGAGTGGTGGAAGAGGTCATAGTAGTGGTGGTGGTTATGAAGATCATCCTCCTCTTCTTCTTCTTTAACCCGTGGGGCTGAGCCATCCTTTTCTTCCTCGATCCCCTCGAGGTGGATGCTCCCCCTGGAACACTGCTAGACTAATCAGGAGGATAAGTAGGATCAGTGTCAGCCTCCCCAGATTCGCCAGGGCGTCCACCAACCTCCCGAATACCTTGGTCGATGGCAACTACCCGGCTCCCCACAGTGCGGGTTAGGGGCTCCTCATCCGTATCCTCCTCCTCATGAGGACGAAAGTCCTGATCGAACCCGACAGCCTCTGCTCCACCTTGGGTGGATGCCAGAGATGCTATATCAGCAGTGGGGGCCCTCAGTTAAGTGGGCCCAACATCACCATCACCGCTATCGTCGTCGTCGGAGTCGTCTTCTGGGAGCTCTAACTGCTCAACATCCGAATCACTGTCTATGTGATGCCATTTATGTCCTTGGCGCCACGTAGTCCACCTTGGCCAGATGTCCTATAAGTCTCTTTACCGGGGGTTTGACTTGTTTTTCCTGGTAAACCTTCATACAACCTAGCATCGTATCATCCATAATCTCTAATGCCACAACGTCGTGGCTCTCTTTTGGCAGTGAGGGCGGCTTCTCATCAGATATCATCTGTAGAAACCTAGGGTACATGTAGAAACCCTCTTTGCCCTTCGCCTCCAAGTTCTCTATGAGTAAGAGAAGATCATGCTAGAAAAACTGAAGGGGTGGTTCAGAACCAGCGCCACATAGGCATTCTGAATCTAGTCTGAGGTCATCGAACCCACCCCTTCGCGACGCCAGGCACTTGAGGATAACATGCGCCAAGTACTTGTACTGGGGACATAGGTTTCTCTTATTGCACCCATGCATTGATATCCCTAGCGTACTTCATCTTCATGAAGCACCCTCTCACCGTCAGTGGGTGAAGTCTGGTGGGGTGGTTTGTATCATCTCCCAAACCAAGTACACACCGAATGTCTTTTGCCATGATCTCTATGTCCAAACCCAAAGATAGAACTCCTTATGCAGTACGGCTCACGTGATCGGTCAACCGATGCATTCTCCCATAAGGCATGTTGTATAGACCTGTAAGGGGTGCATGGTGTAGATATCGCCTTGTGGATCCTTGATCTCTTGTGGAAAGCGATGATCCCTGCAAACTCGACACCATTCCGAGTTGTGGAGTCTATGTGAGCACATATGTTGTGCTTCGGGTTGATGGACCACTTCTCTACCAATAATCTGTAACACAAAACACATACACATTAGCTAACCAAATGACACAAATAAATTCTAATTAACTTGGTTGAATTCATTCTGGTTCATTTATGCGATTGAACCATGCGACTGTGTTCAGTCAGTTGACTTGGCATGCGACTGGATTCAGTCGGGTGACTGAGGAGGCGATTGAGTTCAATTGGTCGACTGAGCCTGCGATTGGTTTAGTCGGTCGACTGGCTCATTCGTATGGTCCATTCGGCCGATTGAGCCATTCGACCAGCTCAATCATGCGATTGGAGTTCATCCTGGCGACCAATCGCATGCCCTACTGTTCAGTCACTGAGATGCAATTTTCAACCAATTCATGAAATTAAACTTCGTGTAATGGTTCTTTAGACTCGCCATGACTTAACTAATAACCTACTAACGTTAATTTCAATATTTTACTCAGTTTAGTTAGGTTCTTAGTCCATTAAATGGTTCAGTTCTTCTTTGGTCCATTTTCTTGATTTTGGAGTCCAATCGATGGAGTTTTTGGCATGTGTACACCGCATTTTACCTGTATAATCAACCACAATCGTCAGAATATCAATAGGAGTTAGCAATTTTGATCAAAAGAAATTTGGGCGGGGTAACGGTAGTCTGTGCAAAATGAGGGCGATTAGGGGGATGAGTCGAAAGCGATCGACTGTGGCCTTATTTATACTAAATCTGATTTCAATCGGCCGACTGGACCCATTCGCTTGGTTCATTCGGGTGAATGGACCTCAGTCGTGCGATTGGCTTAGTCCATCACATTCAGTCGGCCGACTGAATTTCAGTTGGGCGACTGACTCATTCACACACTCTCATTCGGTCGAATGGCTCATTCTGATAAGCCATTCGGTTGATTGGTCCATACTTATGTCCATTCGGCTATTTAGTGCATGAGTATAGTTCAGTCGTACGTTGGACCATACTCATTGTCCAATCATGCGACTGGAACATATTCATGATTTTGACTTTTTGACCAATTTTCATTTAACCCCTTTTAAACTTTTGATTGAACATTATGACAATTTGATCATCTCAGACACGATCATTTTAACTTGAAAAACTTTTGACGACCTTAAACGTGATCCCTTTAACCATTGTCACCTCAGACGTGACTGATTTTACCGTTGAAAACTACGTGTGGTCACCTCAGACGTGACCCTTTTAGGTGATTAACTCCCTTACTGAGTTCCATGACATAGTCCGATATTAAACAAACTGAATTGACTAAATTGAAATAAAATAAAAGAGTTAAACTAAAATACAAAACTAAACTTGTTTTTGACTTTTTGTGTGAGGTGTAAATCCTAAGATAGAAATCTAATGGATTCGATTCCGGAATAGGCAGCTTCAATTACTTTTGACCATAAGTGGACCAATTCAAATTGGAATCATACAGGCAAGTCAAATCATTTGGGACATGTTATCAACACCTTTTGATGCTCAATTCTTGTTTTTCATCTTGATTCGTTAGCAAGTTTAGGAAATCATACTAGTACTAATAGATCCCACCTTGATTTGGACTTTCAAAAATTGTAGCCACGATGATTGTCAGTATACTGGTGCTCTTAAATCCATACACAGACTTTTGACACAGATTGATGATAGTTTAGGGTTTGATTATTTCAACAAGCATTTGTGGATCCCTCGCTTATATGGTAATCAACCTTCCTCAGGAGATTTCGAGCGGTCTCAGGATAATTTTCCAGAAGAAACTATTCTTAGAACTTTCAGACAGAAGCCAGGCCTCAGGTCAGTGCCACCGCATAGCAGAGAGGCGGCAAACAACAATGAAGTCTAGAATATATAGGTTATGCTTATCCTCAGGTCAGTGCCATCGCACAGTAGAAAGGCACATAACCTATCTTATTGTTTGAGCATTTTTTATCTTTTTGCATAGTTCTCACCAACAACATAAGTTATTAGTTTGATTGCTTTTGCTCATATTTTGGTCTTACGCACACATTTGTGGTGTTTAATCTACTCGTCACCCCTTATTGGAATTTGTTGATTGTGTTAACCAGGGATAAGATGTTAACCCACAGTTTGTTGAATAACTTAGTTTGTTCTTGGGATCACCAATAAGGTCTAATCATCTATTGCATTGAATCTACCAACATATCATCTATGGTCTAACAACCTCTAGGTCTACTTTCTTTGTGTTACCTTAGTAGTAGCTAGTCTTACTATCATTTTTCCTTTTATATTGCTCAGACTACACAGACATATACATTGAACTTCGCATCTTATTTTATTTAATCTTTTAGAGTCCTAAGTGATTTGTACCTGTGTACTATCATTTTCCAAAGTCATTGAATCGGTATCACAGATACGATCTACTTTCTATCAGCCAGCCTCTCCTTCTCCCTTGTTTTTTTGTTAATGTTACTAACTGACCTATTCTCCCCCTAAAATTCTTAAACCATAACCGATTTATGCTTTTTAGGATTTTAATAGGTGACCGAAAAACATTAATGTAATTAGACTGATTAAACAAATAAATAAAGGTAAAAAAATTAAAAAAGGACAAGACTCATCGGACTACACATGATCATCATCGGGAATTACATGACTTTTCATTTTAACGTCGTTGACCTCTAACAGATATAGGAAACGTAGTTTGTTAAAAGCCTTTGTATAGAGGTCAGCGCGTTGAAAATTAGTATTTATTTTAATCACATCGATTAAGTTCTTTTCAAAGCAGTCACGTATAAAGTGATATTTTATACCGATGTGTTTGGTCTCAGGATGTGGGACATGATTTTTAGTTACTGCAATCGCAACAGAGTTATCAACAAAAATAGGAGTAGAAGAGAATTTCAAACCGTAGTCCTGCATTTGCTGTTGATTCCATATGATTTGTGAACAACAACTTGTAGCAACAACGTATTCGGCTTCACAGGTTGACAAAGCAACCGGGGTCTGCTTCTTACACTGCCATGTCACTAGTCTCCTCCCAAGAATCGACATCCCGCTGATGTAGACTTGTAGTTCATCTTGCAGCCACTGTAATCCGAGTCACTATACACTGTCAGGTTGAAGTCATCGTCATGAGGATACCACAACCCAAGTGTTGGAGTACCCTTCAAATAACGAAAGATCCTTTTGACCCCTATTAGATGGTTGACTTTTGGCTTGGCCTGATATCTTGAACATAAACATGTAGCGTACATGATATCAGGTCGTGAGGCAGTGAGGTACATGAGAGAACCAATCATTCCTTGGTACATGGTGGCGTCGACCAGATCACCATTCTCGTCAGGTGCAACATCATGGTTTGTAGCATGTGGAGTGCCAGCTACGGAAGCATTCTCCATGTTAAACCAACTGAGAATGTCTCCTAGATACTTGGTCTGATGTAGGAAGATCCCTTTTGATGTCTGATCCACCTCTAACCCAAGAAAGAATTCCATCTCTCCTATTGCACTCATTTCAAACTCAGCCTTCATTATGCTTCAAACTCTTTACATAGATCTTCGTTATTATGTCATCTACATAGATTTGAACAAGTAGTAAATCCCCATCTTTTTCTTTTCTGAACAGTTTACAGTCAATGACACCTCTGCGAAAGCCGTGTTTCACAAGGTGAATCAAGAGTTTCTCATTCCAGGCTCTGGGAGCTTGATGAAGCCCATATAAAGCCTTGTCGAGTTTGTAAACCCTGTCCCGGTGATATGGATCCTCAAATCCCTCGGGTTGACTGACGTACACTGTCTATCGGATTTCACCATGAAGGAATGCACTCTTCACATCAAGTTGATAAACTTTAATCTTCATGTATGATGTATAGGCGAGGAAGATACGGATTGCATCCATTCGTGCCACGGGTGCAAACACTCAATTGTCGTCTATGCCCTCGACTTGTCGAAATCCTTGAACCACAAGTCGAGCCTTTGTTTCTGATGATCACACCTTGATCATCTTTCTTGCATTTCAAGACCCATTTAGTGCCAATTACCTTAGCACCTTTAGGTCTATCCACCGGAGTCCATACACCCAACTTCTTGAACTGAAGAAGTTCTTCTTACATGGCACTCACCCATGCCTCATCATTTAGGGCTTCACTAACATACTTTGGGTCAAACTGAGACACAAAGCAACGATATGCACCATCGTGAAGGTATCCCTTTTCCATTACCGAGGCATAGTCAGCTGAGTACAGCTGATTTCTGGTCTGAACTCTTGACTTCACATCTCCAATGACATTGTCCAAAGGATGATACACATTTAGGCGTGATCGAGGAGTTGTTGGAACAACTACCTCAGAATCAAGATTATAAACATTTGTTCAGTATCTGAGGCAGTAGGAGTTTGAGGTTCCGAAGATGCAGAGGCATCACTATCAGATGCTTGTGGACTTGCAGGAATAGGAACCACTTCCTCCTGGTTGTTCTGATCAGTCTCCACAACTTCTTCATCATAGGAGGAGTCACTATCGTCAAGTGCTCACCTTGAGGTGTTAGATGAGCTACCTTGTGAACCAAATGATATTGAATCAGGAGCTGGTAGGTTCAAGACATCATACATCATCTTGGTTACCAACTCGTCGTTAGAAGTGGAGAGTGGGATGTTGAAGGATTTGAAGAATCCATCATAGTCGAAAAAGATGGCGGGTCCTTTTCCTGCAGGTGGTGTGGTGTATCTTTGAACATCTACGTTACACCACACTTCTACTTGACCCATTGAGTTGTTGTAAACTCTCTTGTTCGGTATGTTGTATCCTAGAAATATACCTTCATTAGCCTTCTCGCTGAATTTTCCCTCCTGAGTTTTCTTCAGTAGGGTGCACGGGGCGCCAAATGGCTCGAGATACTCTAGATTTTGTTTACGTCGCTGAAGTAACTCGTAACATGTCTTTCCATGGAGTTTAACTATCATAACTCGATTCAATATGTAACATGCATTTGCAACTGCCTTGTTCCAGAATTGGATAGGCAGTTTCGAGTCTGCTAGCATAGTCCATGCTATCTTTATCAAGCTGTGATTCTTCCATTCAGCAACACCATTAATCTGAGGAGTGTAGGCAGAGGTTAACTGATGCACAATTCCCTTCTCCCTGCAGTAAGCCTCTATCCACTGATTCTTGAATTCGGTTCCGTTGTCTAAGCGCACTTGATGTACCTTCAGCTAGTATGGAGACTCTGGAGTAGTTACTAACACTTTGAATGACTCAAATGTTTCTGATTTGGATTTCAGAAACATCACCCAAGTGAATCTTCAGTAGTTATCAGTAACTACATAGCAGTACAAGTCGCTTGCAATGCTTCTTGTACTGACTGGACCAAACAGATCCATGTGAAGAAGTTCAAGAGGAAGTTTGATAGAGTGAACTTTCTTTTCCTTATGAGACTTTTTCGTCTGTTTGCCCTTCTTACACGCAAGACATAAATCTGGAAGTTGGAAGTTTTTGACGTTAACTCCTCTCACTAGATCATTCTGGATCAAGTGATTCATCTTTCGTGGATTAATATGTCCCATTCTCCTATGCCAGAAGATGGATTCCTTCTTATAGCTTTTGACAAGAAGCACTGAACTTCATGATCCGTTGTGGAGGCCTTGGATAGATCCAAGACATAAAGATCCTTCTATCTTGATGCAGACATTAATACTTGATTGTCCTTCTTCAGGACATAGCACTTCTTGTTGTCAAACACTACCTTAAAGTCTTAATCACAAATTGAGAAACATAATGCAAATTATTCTGAAGTTGTTGAACGTAGTTTACCTTGTCAAACTTCAATTTCTGATTACCAACTTCCCCTTGAGCTGTGATGTACCCACCTTTGTTTCCAGCAAATGAAACGTGACCTCCTTTTATCTGTTTGACGTTTGATAACAGATCCTTGTTTCCTGTCATGTGCCTGGATACTCCCTTGTCTATGATCCACGTGTTGGTTTCAGCACTATATCGAACACCCTGCACATTCAATTTGAAAACATTAGTTCAGGTTAGGAACCCAAGCCTTCACTGGCTTGGGTTTCCCAGAGGCATCACACAACATAAATGTTACCCATTGACCGTTTCAGGGTGAGGGAAGCTCAAATGTCTGTTTGTTCTCATTTTCCGATACTTAGGAGGGTTTTTCCTTCCATAAGCCGGAGTTGTGTAAGGCCTGTTTGTGATAAACAGACGACTGGCAGATGGGTTGAACTTTGTGTTCCCTATCTCTTTTAGGAGGCGTCACTGAGTTCCTCTTCAAAGAGCTAGGTTTTGGTTCAGAAAGTTCAACATTCTTCCTTGGTGTCTGATAATAAGGACAATGAGACGCAATGTGTCTGTACTCTCCACAATTGCAGCAGGATCTACTTTCAACATTACGATTTATTTGTTTTTGTGGAGATGTAGGTGACACACGAGTGACCTTATCCTGTTTGGACTTAGACACTTCTCGGTTAGATGTATAGTTTGGTTTTACCAATTTAATTGCTTTACCTGGTTTAACATCTTTTACATTTTGTTTTCCTGGACTTTGACATGATTCACATGATTTGTTAACATTAATGTTCCTTTTAGGTTTAGATTTGACTTTGTTTGAACCAAACTTAATATTAACTTTTTCAAACTCTTTTTCTAGGTTGACACAAGGCATTTTGCCTTTGAGTTTGAAGTGGCCTCCTTTTGTTTAGTGTTAGATTCAGTTGATTTACTTGTGGAATCTAGGTCACTAACAAGAGGAGTGGACACCACATGTTGGGGTTTGTTAGAACAAGATTCATAGTTTAACCATTTAAACTTTGTGTAAACACAGCGGAAACAAACTTTATAACTTTGTTATTGAACTGAAAATTTCGGGTTTCATCTTGATATTTCAAAGTTACAAACAAACCCAAGAACAAAGGACCTTTTTATGTGAATAAGACTAGCAATGTAAACACAAACATACATTATGGACAACCATAAAGAGGCTGCCATAAACTACCTTTTTAGCAGCAAAAGTGAAGAGATTGAAGAAGGATGAGCTCCAAGAAAACGACTAAAGCACCAAAGGAGGTCCTCTCAAGCTTGCATACCCCAAGCTATATCACAAACCCTTGTTGCTAGGAGTTGAACACCCAAAGAAAACCGAAAGAAGAGCTGCTGAATGTTTCTTTCTGCCGTGAGACTCTTCAACAAGATGAGAAATCCTTTTCTTTCTTGAGGTTTTTGCATGTAAGAGAGAGAAGAGAGTTGAGTGAATGACTGTGTATAATGTTTGTTCCAAGACAACTAGGGAAAAGAAAAGAAGCCAACACCCAAAGGGCGGTCCAATTCCCCATTTCACAATGGTTTTCCCCCTAAAACTTAAAACCTTAATTAAACACATTAACAAGTAATTAATATAAGTTATTCATATATTAACCTTTTAATTGAATAACTCATACACACTCTCTTATTATTTGATGTTATTTAAGTAACTTAAATAACATTGCAAACAATATCTATACAAAATATCCATACAAATTGTTCAATCTCATATGCAACTTATTTAGAAAACCCATTTTCTAAATTGGTGTATATATATTGAATTGTATGATATATCATCAATAAATATTATTTGGTGTTTGCTTAGTTTGTTATTGGGTATGATCCGACTTGGATCATGACGTACTAACCACATCAATGTTCTCTGTGTCTTGGGCATAAAGAATTCAACATCTCCCACTTGCACAAGATTCATAGAAGATTGATGCAAGAAATAAATACCGCCTAACAATGGTTTACTACCCTTAATACGCATGACTTAAAGCCATTCAATAACATCATCCCCTTCAAGTATCCAACTTGAAATGATTTAGGTGAATCAATCATTTATCCTTCTGTTACAGATGTCATGTTAAATCCAAGGACACCGAATGATCATTCCTTGTTGATTTAACTTATCAGGCCTTAGACATCTTGCTCTTAACGAATAAGAGGAACAAATTCCATCTTGAATACATACGTTTCTCACAAACACTTCATGTCACGCCTAAACATAGCCTTACGTATTGTCCGTTATTTCAGGGCAGTGAAGAACTAGCTCAAAGTATAACACTTGGTGAATATCAAAACCCAATATGTCTGAGGTCTGAGGATACCAAATGATATTCGCCTTTACTAAAATTTACTTATGATCAATCTAGAAGATTCCATGTAGTAAAATTTGAGATGTGGGTCAGTCCAATATTTGTATCCCACAAATATCTATGAACTTTGGCAACAACCATTTGCTCTATATTCATTCCTTATGAATATCCACCAATCCAAATTCATAATAATCTTACCTTCATACTTGTTCCCACAAGTATGAACGACTACGGACATTTAGAGTAAACAATTTACCCACGGATTAAACATGCTAAATTGGAACATTTATTGAAATATTATAACCAAATAACTTTATTCAAGCAGTAAGAGAGTTCCAAATATCCAAATACGAAATCACAGATCAAATCCAATCACTAGAATATCGAAGTCCCATGGCACAGGTATGACCTTCATGCTTTGCCTTTTCTAGGAGCTTCGTAAGAGGATCCGCAATATTTTGATCTGTGTGAACCTTGCGAATACATATCTTTCCTTTCTCAACTTCATCTCGTATGTAGTTGAATCTCCGCTCAATGTGCATAGTCTTTTGATGAGCACGAGGTTCCTTGATTTGAGCAATCGCACCCTCGTTATCACAAAAGATCTCTAGGGCATCCTGAATGGAAGGGAGAACCCCTAGATCGGCAATGAATTTCTTCAACCATGCAGCTTCTTGAGCTGCCAATGAGGCGGCGACGTATTCTTATTCTGTAGTTGATAAAGCCACCATATCCTGTTTAGAGCTCTTCCAAGAGACGGCTCCTCCATTCAGAATAAAAATATATTCAGATTCAGATCGTGAATCATCACGATCAGTTTGGAAACTCGCATCCGTGTAACCTTTTACAATGAGTTCCTCATCACTAGATCCATAGATTAGAAACATATCTTTATTCCTCCTTAGGTACTTAAGTATGTTCTTAACAGCCATCCAATGACCGCTTCTAGGATTTTTCTGGTAACGGCTGTCATGCTTAAGGCACGTGAAACGTCCGGCCGAGTGCATATCATTGCATACATGATGGATCCAATAGCAGATGCGTATGGTATTCCCTTCATTTTATCTTGCTCATCCTTTGAGCTTGGACATTGAGTCGTACACAATATCATTCCTCTTTGAATAGGTACCGTACCTTTCTTAGAGTTCTCCATCTTGAACCTTTTCAAGATCTTATCAATGTATGCACTTTGATTTAGACCAATCAACCGCTTGATCTGTCCCTATAGATCTTTATTCCCAGAATATAGGTGGCTTCACCAAGATCCTTGATGGAAAAACAACTTCCAAGCCAGGTTCTTACACCTTCCAAGGTTGGAATGTCATTTCCAAATAGTAGTATGTCATCAACATACAATACTAGGAAAGTGATGATGCTCCCACTAGCTTTCTTATATACACAAGCTTCATCAGCATTCTTGATGAATCCAAATTTAATTACTTCATCAAAACGGTGATTCCAGCTTCTCGATGCTGTTTTAATCCATAAATTGATTTCTTTAACTTGCATACTTTATTAGGATGTATTGGATCGACAAAACCTTCAGGCTGAACCATATAGACATCTTCCTCAAGATATCCATTTAGGAAAGCCATTGTGACATCCATTTGCCAAATCTCATAATCAGAATGAGCAGCTATGGCAAACAATATCCTAATAGATTTTAGCATTGCAACAAGTGAGAAAGTTTCATCATAATCAACCCCTTGAGTTTGAGTGAAACCCTTTGCTACAAGTCTTGCTTTATAAGTATCCAGGTTTCCATGCATATTGGTTTTCCTTTTGAAAACCCACTTACATCCAATTACTTTGGTGTTAATAGGTGGAATAACCAAGTCCCATAATTGATTGTCATACATGGATTGCATCTCAACGTTCATGGCTTCAAGCCATTTGTCACAATCCGAATTGGATAATGCATCATGGTATGTGATTGGTTCATCAGAATCTATCACATAGCATCCATCAGTGAAAAATCCATATCTTTCAGGTGGATTACTAGTTCTACCAGATCTGCGAACGTTTTCTGTGTATTGATCAACTATTTGATCACTTTTAACATCCTCATGTTGAGTGCTAGTGTCAACCAAACGTGTATCGAGTTGTGGTTCTTGATCCTCTTCAAGATCCACCGTTCTATTACCAGTTCCTTCCATAAGGAATTTGGTTTCCAAGAACTCACCCTTTTTGGCAACAAACTCCTTTTGTTGTATTGGATCATAGAAATAATATCCCATAGAATCTCTTGGATATCCAATAAAGATACACTTAGTGGAGTGGCTTTCTAACTTGTTCGAGGTGGGAGTCTTCACATAAGCCTCACACCCCCACACCTTCAAATATGAAAATGATGGAACCCTTCCATGCCATTTTTCATAAGGTGTCCTTTCCACTTTCTTGGTTAGGGCCATATTCAAAATATAGGCCTCAGAGAGCAGAGCAAAACCCCAAAATGATAGAGGTAATGAGCTTCTAGCCATCATAGATCGAACCATTTCCAATAAAGTTCGATTTCTCCGCTCGGACACGCCATTATGTTGTAGTGTTCCGGTGGAGATAGTTGTGACACAATCCCACAACTTCTAAGATGGTCCCTAAAAGCATCATTCAGGTATTCACCTCCTCTATCGGTGCGGAGAATTTTAATTGACTTATTGAGTTGATTTTGTACTTCATTTTGAAAGATATTGAACATTTCAAAAGCTTCATCTTTGTGTCTTAACAAGTACACATACCCATATCGACTATAATCGTCAGTAAAGGTAATGAAGTATCTTTCATTGTACCTTGTCATAGGTTTAAAAGGACCACATACATCCGAATGTATGACACCTAATAAATCCTTTGCCCTTTCGGCTTTGCCACTAAAAGGTGCCTTGGTCATTTTACCTTGTAAACAAGACTCACATACATCAAATGAATCACATTCATTTGTTTTTAAAAGACCATTCTTTTGTATGTTTGTATTCTTTTCTTGTTTATATGACCAAGACGGCAATGCCAAAGATAAGTATTACTCAAATCCGACTTGAGTTTCTTGGTACTAGTTTGGTACAATAAGCTATCATTTAATGTATTTTCACAAACCAATTCATAGATACGATTGATGGGAATAACTTTAAAGTAAAACATGTCATTGAAAGTAACATGGATTTCATTTCCAGTAAATGATAATACATATCCAAAATGTTTTAATAGGGCTACGAAAATAATGTTCCTAGTCAAACTAGGAGCATACAAAACATTGTACAAAATTACATCCAAACCATTTGGAAGTTTCATGATGTAGTCACCACGGGCTTCAACTTGAACTTTAGCCCCATTGCCCATATAGAGGCTAGCATCCCCTTTGTTGAACTTGCTACTTCTATTGAAAGCTTGCAACAAATTGAAAATGTGAGCTCCACATCCGATATCTAATACCCATGTGTTGGAGGATATTAAGTTTAAATCAATATGGATCATGTATGTAGTACCTGAGGTCTGCCCGGCATCCCTCTTGCTTTCAACTCTTGAAGATGGACATGACAGTTTCTTGCCCAGTGTCCAATCTCCCCACACTTGAAGCATGGGTCATTAGAAGCAACCTTTTGCCTCTTCTCCTGTGCTTTGGGTGGCACCCTTGCCAGCCATTTGCCTTTTCCCATTACGGGTCCCTTACCCTTGGCAACTCTTGCCTTGGGTGTGGGATGAGGCCTTTTCTTGTTCCCACCTTCATGGATGGTGAGAACGGGTAAAACCCTTTTACCCATGGCCTCCTCGGCCATTTTGAGCATAGAGTGAATCTCACTAATGCTTTTGTCCCAAGCTTTCATGTTGTAGTTCAACACGAACATCTCTATCCTTTTGGTAAGGCCATTGAGGATCAAATCTCTGGCCAATTCCTTTGAGAAGGGACAGTTTAGCCTTCCGAGGTGGTCAATGTGACTTTTCATCTTAAGCACATAAGATGAAACTGATTGGTTGTCGTCCATAAGACATGCATGGAGCGCTCGAACCGTTTTGAAGTGCTCAACCCTCGCTTGCTGTTGGAACGTTTCCTTCAGTTGGGTTATCATGTCATAAGCTCCGTGATGCTCATAATCCTTCTAGAGATCCGGAGTCATGCTTGCCAACATAAGGCAAGACACTTGGACAGAGTCCTCAGTGTACTTTATCTAATCATAATAGGCATCCTCATCATCCTCACTAGGTTGATCGGGGACAGGGTCATCTAAAACATATGATCGTTTTTCTTGCTTGAGAACGATTCTCAAGTTTCGATACCAATCGATAAAATTGTTATGATTTAGACGTTCTGTTGATACATGTATGTCCCTAGATCATGATATGTGATGTAATAGATCTTGTTTGGTATGATTAATGAAATGATATTGATTGTTTGTTATTTAAAATGTTTAATGTTTCATTAATGAGTCGACATTGAATTGGTTAATTAGGTTAGTGATTGCTTGAATGATTACACATAATGTTTATTAATTAATACATTCAAACTTACATAATGAAGTTCTCATGCAAATGGCTCATGCGAATGAACCATACGCATGAATAACTTCACACGATTGACTCAGTCGCACGACTGAACCAGGAGACTGGATCAGTCGTACGATTGTAACATAAGATTGGCTCAGTCGCACCACTGAACACTCAGTCGTACGAATGAATCAACCGCATGGTTCAATCGCACGACTGAATCATACTAATGGTACAGTCGCATGATTCAATAATACCAACCTATAAATACAACTCAATTCATGAAAATGAGAACTCTCGATCAATTTCGATTCCAGACGTACCCTAGCCGTCCAGAAACCTCCCAATTCGTTCTCCAAGTTCATAGAACACATTAGATCGATTCCCAATCGATTTCTAACATTAGTTTCAATTCTTGATTGATTCTTCGTGTGTTCTCACTGATTGGATCGCCAATCAAATAGGATTCCGCACTATTTGATCTGGTTTACACGTTAATCTCTAGGTATTTCGGTCAAATACCAGGTCCTAACAAGTGGTATCAGAGCCTTGGCTCTTGATTAAGTGTGATTCAATCAAGATTGATAAAAAGTTTGTGTTTTTGCACTAGAAACACAATCTTTTGTGTCAAAAGTGATCTTGGACGTTCCCTGCTCATCAAAGTTTTGTTTCTACGGACTTAGGCAATTCAACCTTGCGAAAGTTTGAATTTTTACGGCTAAAACACGTTTAACCTAGAAATTTTCGCATAACAACAGCTTCAGTCGCACGAGTGAGCCATTCACACGACTGGACTCATTCGCATTGCTCAGTCGTACGATTGGACATAGTCGTATCTCCATTCGTACGATTGAACCGTTCGGTCGTACTGTTCATACGCATCATATTCATTCGCACGACTGAGCTAATCACTTAGTTCAACCGCACGATTGAACCAGTCATAGAGTTCATATGCACGACTAGTCCATTCACACCCTTCAGTCGCCCCAGTGACAATTGTTTATTACACTTAAAGTTATTCATAATGGAAGATCAAATGTCAGCTTTTACTGCTGGGAAGGACTCTAGGATCCAGAACCTGCTGTTACTTGAGAGTGAGGTGGGTAATCATAATAAACCACCAAAGCTTTTAACGTTAGATGAGTTTCCCCACTGGAAACAACGTTTTGAGATCTACCTCAATGGAGTGGATCCGAATCTATGGGAGGCCATCGAGATTGGATATAGTACACCGGTGGGAGCCGATGGAGTAAACTTAACTTTAGGAGGAATGACAGATGCGCAGAAAGTCAAATATAATGCAGAAAAGAGGGTCTATGCATTGATTACACAATCTATCCCTAAAGAGATATTCCACTAGTACTCAGAGAATAAGCAGTCCAAGAAACTATGGGATGAGCTAGAGAAGAGGTACGACGGGAATGCCTCGTTGAAGGAAATCAAGGCTAAGGAGTTAAAGAAGGAATTCGACAACTTCTCATCGATGGGAAACGAGAGTTTGGACGATGTTATAGATAGATTCTACCATCTTATGAGTGAACTGCATACACATGGAGTGGCTACTACCATGGAAGAGAAAGTTAATAATTTTGCAGACGGATTGCCTGAAAAATGGGTTTCATTCGTGTCTAATCTTAGACAGAATGGAATGCTGTCAAAACTGGATATTAATGACTTCATTTTTAAGTTGCAAGAAGAATCACTTAGAATGAAGTACAGAGCTCAGAAGTCTACGTACAATCAAAATCCAACTTTATACAATGCCACTCCTCAGACTAAGACATCTGGAGCACCCCTCCAGACTGCATTTGTGTCTAGCTCATCGAGTCCTACACATGCACCTTCTTCAGGTTCAGAAATGTCAGGATCTTCTTGTACCCAATACATTGGAACTAAAGCAAATGCCACTAGACTGAAGACCGAGAACCTCGGTAATGTGACTGTGGAAGTAGCTCGAGAGCACATGGATCTATTAGCAGCAATGGTCCATTCCTATGATGAACTTCTTGCTGGAAAGATTGGAAACTGCCATCTGGCAGACGAGGACTACGAGCAGGTGGACGAAATGGAGCTTGAGAGAATGGACATAATGTGGGCCTTAGCAAGTGCTGTCCGGAGGGCGAAGAAGTTTGTGAAAAAGACTGGATAGAACTTGGTTGCTACTAAGGATACCACCTTTGGCTTCGACAAGAGTAAAGTGACCTGCTTTAACTGTGGTGAAAAGGGGCACTTCAAGAGAGAATGTGTGAAGCCAAAGAAGACTGGGAACGGGAACCCGTTTTTATCCTTCACTCGTCTAGACAAGCAAACTACCAGTTCTACTTCCTCAAACAAGGACTCAAAAGCCTTGACTGCTCATGATGATGAAGGACAAGATTGGAGCTTTAGGTTTGTCTCACCAGGGGAATCAAACATTGCAAATGTAGAAGATATTGATAGTGATTCCGCTAGTGAAGGAGATCTAGCAGTTGAGATAGCAATGTCACATAGTGAAGAAGCAACTGCAACCAAGGTCAGTAACAAGCCAAAAGTGGAGACTAGCATGTCAAAGACAGAAAAGACAGAAGCAAAAGAATCAGAATCATCTGATACTGCATTGATGGCAAACGCTTCTGAATCAGCTCAGGTAAGTACTACTGACACAATGTTTAATAATCATGCTTGTTCTGATTGTGATGCCTTTAGGAACAGCATAGATGCTAAATTTGCTAGGTTATTAGATCATAATGATAACTTGATAAAAGATTTGCATCTATGCACTGAGGCTAATAGGGTATTAAAACAAAATGAGCTCAGTTATAAAGAAAAGATAGACCTTTTGACTAAACAGCTTAGGGAAACCGAAGTAGTTGCCTTTAATCAAGCTAATGACATTAGGTATTATCTAACCTCCCTAGAAGACACTAAGAAGCAAAACGCAGTTCTAGAAGTAGAAGTAAATTCACTAAAACAGAAACTGCATAGTTGGACTAGTTCTTCGCACATAGTCCAACACTTAGTGAAGAAAGGAACAACGGGGAGGGACTGGGTTATAAAGTGGTTCCGCCACCACCTGAGACTTTGATGAACACTAAAACTAGACCTTTAAATAGTAATCCCATCAAGGATCATGTAGTGTCTACTCCTCTTGTTAGTGATCCAGATTCCTTATGTTCATCTATTGACACTAGAAACAAACAAAAGGAGACCACTTCAAAGGCAAAGGGTAAATTGCCTTGTGTTAATCTGGAAAAGAATTTGAAAAGGTTAACTTAAAGTCAGGTTCTAACAAAGTCAAATCAGAACCTAAAAGGGCTTTTAAGGATAATCTTTCACATACTTCAAATCAAAGACCAATTAACCAAAAAGAAAAGGATGTCAAACAGGTTAAATCAGCTAATTTTGTTAAACCAGTAAACACATCAAAAGAACCAGAGTCAAAACCTAAAGTGAGTGATGTTACTAGAGTGTCACACACGTCTCCACATAGAAAGTTTAATCATAAAGTTGATAGCAGGGCGTGCTACAACTGTGGAGAATGTGGACACATTGCTTCCGACTGTCCTCATTATCAGACACCTAGGAAGAAGATTGCACTTCAGGACTCAAAACCTAGGGCTTCTAAGAGGAGCTCTTTAACTCCACCTAGACGAACTAGTGAACAGAAAGTTCAATCTGTTAGCCAGTTGACTGTTTATCACAAACAGGCATTGCACAAATCTGGCTTATGGAAAGAGAAGTCAACCTCTGTGGCTGATAATGATGACAAGAAGGAACCTGAGCTACCCTCACCTTCTACGGGTCAATGGGTTGAATTTCTGATGTGTGATGCCTCTGGGAAACCCAATCAAGTAAAGGCTTGGGTTCCTAACCTAAACTAATCCTGTTGGACCAAAAGAACCAATGAGCCGGATCAGAAAAACCTTTAAGTCCCACAGACATCACAACAACTACTGAAGACCACAACAGCTGAAGACAACAGCTGATTACAAAGTCTGAAGACACAAGTGCTGAAGACAAAGTCTGAAGACACAAGTGCTGAAGACAAAGTCTGAAGACACAAGTGCTGAAGACAAAGTCTGAAGACACAAGTGCTGAAGACAAAGTCTGAAGACACAAGTGCTGAAGACAAAGTCTGAAGACACAAGTGCTGAAGACCAAAGTATCAGACGTTGTCACAACAGCTGAAGAGGTCTTCTTCAGTAGTTGTGATGGTTTGCCTTTCAGTAGTTTCTTGTTTCAGTATTTGTAAAACAACTGAAGAGTATGTTCTTCAGTTGTTATTGTTTCAGTAGTTTCTTTTCAGTAGTTGTAATATAGTTAACACTTAGTATTTTTGTAAGAAGATGTCAGCTGTTTGACATCTTCAGTAGTTGTGTTAACTATCAGTAGTTTGTGATAAATTCTGTTAGATGTCACTATCAAGTGACATCAGCAGACGTCACATCTCTTATATAAGAGGTGTCGACCTAATTGTAAGTGTGACATTCCGTTACCACGAAAGCGAATATTGAATGAAATATATTTGCAGAATTCTCTCTATCTATAACTGTTTTGTTCTTACATTGAATATCTTTTGTTCTTGTGATTTGGCTAATTCATTGTTAGAATTCCGCTGCTATACTCTCTAATCAATCAAACGTAGATCACTGATCCTAACAAGTGGTATCAGAGCTGGTTAATCATTGATTGATCTAACAATTAATCATTGAAACTGCTAATTGATATCTATGTTTGATTGAATTAGCATTTTGCAAGAACTAGTTATAGATTATTGAATTTCTGACGCTTTCGTTCATTTATTCTGAGATCTCTCTTGGTTCAATTGGTTGTTGTGTTTTGTTCTAAATCTGTTATAGCTTAATTGAATTTGATTGAATCTAAGATGACTACTCCATCTAATGATCCTCACAATACTGGTTCCTCAACCAAGCCCCCGATGCTGGTTAGGACCGAGTATAACATATGGCAGCGAAGAATGCTGCATCCCCTGTCTATTAACAGTTCAGGTTGTTGGACATCTGTGGTACACGGACCACATAAGCCTATGGTGAACAATCCAGAAACCAATCAAATGGTTCCGAAGAAGAAGGAACAATACTCTGATGAAGATCGGAAACTGTTTGAGATTGATGCTAAAGCCCATGGAATTTTGGCCATGGCACTGCCTAATGAAATCTATTCAGGGCTTATGCATCATGAAACTGCTCAGGATCTCTGGAATGCCCTGAAGGAACAATTCGGTGGCACAGATGAGGTCTTAGCAAACAACAGAGAAATCCTTGCCCAACAATATGAGACATTCTCTCATAGAAAGGGTGAGACACTGACTCAACAGTTTGAGCGTTTTTCCTGCTTGATCTCTGAGCTGAAAATGGTGAAACAGGAATACACCAATAGCCAGATGAATAACAGGTTCCTCAGATCACTGCCTGAGAGATGGGACACATACACTATTGTCCTACGCTCCAGTTCAAATCTGGATAGCCTATCTCTCACCCAACTTCATGGGAAACTGCTTACATTCGAAAGAGAGATAGAGCAGAAGAGGAAACTGTCCTCATCAGGAAAGCTCACTGATGACTTTGTACCAGGGAATACTGCCTTGGTTGGTCATGAGTCAGAATATGCTGCATCTGAAAGCAATTATGATAAGCATATTGATTTCTCTTCAAATAGTTATGATCATGCATTTGTTGGTATTGAGAGTCATTCTGGCAGTAATAGTGACAATCTATGCTTCATCATGGATGATTTGAAAGGAATAGCTGATGATGATCTAGAAGAGATGGATATTCTGAGCCAAATGGCATTGATTAATATCAGATCTCAAAAGTTCTATAAGAGAACTGGCAGGAAGTTTCCTGGACTCTCTGGCAAAACCAAAGTGGTTTTGACAAGAGTAAGTTGAGGTGTCACAAATGCCCAAGGCTGGGACACTTTGCAAGAGAGTGTAGATCAACTGGATCTAACTCTTCTGCACCCTTTGTGACTTTTCCTAGTACTAGTCCACAAAACAGAGGGCAACATCCTGCTGGTTCTGGTCATCATTCACATCCTAGGTCTCCTGCATACTATGTTCCCCAGGGTCCAATGTCATATTCTTATCCCTGCTATTATATGCCTCAACCAAATCCTGTTCAAGCTCCAATTGCACAACAACCACAAGCATTGCCAGAACCACAACTTCCCAATCTCATCAACAAACTCAACCTCAACAACACAGCTTCTTCACCCCAGGAGTTGTTGACTGGAGCAGTTTACCAATGATTTGTCTGGTCATGAACAACTGTTCACTGGTGCTGGTCAACATGGTGGTGACAGTCCCTTTGGAAATCTAGCTCTTATGGCTTTGGGATCTGCTGATACTTCATCCACAAATGTCTCTACATCAAAGGTATCACAGGTATCCTCTAAGGCAAAAGCCAAATTATGTTCTGAAACATGCATAGCAGCATTTGCATCTATTAGAGAAGCAAATGTAGCTTTGATTAACAAGAACATTGAGCTAGAACAAACAATTTCCAAAAGAAAAGCTGAATTTGAGTCTGTGCTTAATGAAAAGAATGATGACATTTACAAACTTAAATGCCAATCACAGATTATAAGGATAGGGAAGAGGTACTTCTAGAGAAGTACAAAGATCTCAAAGAAACCCTTGCAGTCACCCAAGTAGAGTGCGATCGATGGGTACAATCATGCAAAGGTTTTGAAATGCTTCTTAGTAAGCAATCTGCTTCCAATGTGAAGTTTGGCATTGGTTACAATCACACTGCTCCACCTACAGATTTTACTTCCAGAGCAGAGGTAGAATCTGATGGTGAGAGCAATAACCAATCCATTTCATCATGTGATCTACTTTCTGATACAGCACCATCAGAAGTAGAAGTCAGCACTAAGCCCTCTCAGAACCTATCAGCTGATGTTGATGGTTCCACTGCTGACACTCACATGATCAATGAGTTGATCAACTCAGGAGTTAATTCTAAAAGTCCTGAAAGGACTGGAGAGCAAGATTTAACACCTGAAGTTCAAACTCCAACTACTGTCAGTACTAAAAAGAAGAAAACTGTCAGTAGAAAGAGTTTGAAGACTACTAAAGAGGAAGTCAAGAAAGAAAACAATGCTTTCAAAGCACTGAAGAGCAAGTCTTCAGTTGTTTCATCCTCTTTAGTTGATGATCAACATAAGATGACGAAGAAACCATGTGAAGTATGTGGTTTGTTCAATCATCTTACAGATGATTGCTGGTACAAAAGAGGATCCAAACTCAAACATAAAGAGGAAATTAAAGAGAAAATGGTTAAAATGAAAACTAAGTTTGAGGCCACATTTGTATCAGCAACATCCAATCCTGCAACCCTTAAGTCCATAAAGAAATCCAAAAAGGAAGGGGTTAAACAGGCAACAGCTGAGGTTGCTCAAAAGGAAAGGTGGATCACAGGAACTCATCAAACACAAGTACTGATATGTCACAAGAGCTGAAAGCTTTGGCAACAAATCAGACACAACTTGTTATGATAGTTCAGCATTTGTTGGGGAGAATTAACCAACTAGATGCAAATGTGATCAAACCACTGAGAAGGCATTCCAAGTCCAAATCCAAGGAATCCATCTCAGAAACATCTTCTTCTTCAGCTGTTAATCATGAGAAACAAGTTATGGTTAAATCTGTTGATAAAAACAGACCCAAAACCGAAAAGGTTTGGGCTTCAAAACCTAACTAGTTCCTTATGATAAATTCAGGGTTCTTCTGCATGAGACTAAGACTCCATTATTAATGGATAGTGCTTCAGTTCTGTGCTTTATCAAGAATCCTGTCCAGCACTCTAGGACCAACATATAGCGATCAGATTTTGAAAAAGGTCTGCTTGATCCTAAGTTTGCGCCTAGTGCTGATGAGCTTGCAGACATTTTTACTAAGCCTTTGGATAGTTCAACTTTCCAAAAACCTAGTGTTAAGGCTTGGTATGCTGCAGCTAGAATAAGTGATAATTACTGATGATCTCAGTAAATAAATACTGATGATGATTAGTAACCATATCACAGATAGTACTGATTCTGTTAAAACAACTGATCAAGTTACAACTACTGATGTAGTTATAACTACTGATATCAGTAACAGATAAGTACTGATGTCCTATGAAACAACTGAAAACAGCCAAAAAGGCTGAAGAGTAAGTGTTGAGGACAGTATGAAACAGCTGAAAAGCTAAGAATTGACGAAAACAGCTGATGAGTAATTTCTCTTCAGTTGTTTCTACAACTACTATTTTATCCTAAACAACTGATGACAAAACCATGTCTTCAGTAGTTTCACAACTACTGAAGACTAATACCAAGTCTTCTGTTGTTTCATCATCTGAAGTCAAAACCATGGTCTTTAGTAGTTTTCTAACTGCTGATGCCTAAAACCACGACTTCAGCTGTTTCAACGTCTGAAAGGGTAATACCATGTCAACAGTCGGTTTAAAACTACTGATGACTAACACTAAACCCTTTAGTCATTTTCTAACCCCTACCCTATAAATACCTGTCCTCTTCTCGAATGTTTCATTAGCCGTTATTTCTGAGCTTCTCTCTCTCAAACATGGCGACCATGAGTATGAAACCACGACATAACTGCGTTGCATACCTTACCAAGTCGGCTTTCTGGAACAAATATGATAATGCCATTGACTTAATGGTGGATTTCACATATCGCACAGCCTTTCTCTTTAATCCGACCATCTACCCTGAATCCCTAAGTCAATTCTGGTCAAATGCTTTTGTTCATACTGATGAGTCTACCGGCCAAATCTCTGTTCGGTCCCTTGTCAACCAGAAACCAGTGGTCGTTACAGCCGACATCATTCGTCAGGCATTACACTTACACGACTCCACCGCTGTGACTGAATACCCAAAGGGCACAACCGATATATCCTTTATCAATCATGGGTATGAAGGTGATCTTCGGGCTACAACCATTTTGAAGAAACATTTCCATGATGCTGAGAAATTTATTTTTCACATGGTAAATGTCTGCTTAGCCTCCAAGACATCCTCTTGGGATCAAATGTCATCCCAATGGCAACAGGTATTGTATTCTATTCTAGAACACCAACCGCTAAATTTTTCTGAAATCATGTTTCTAGAAATAAAGAACTTGGCTCAGAAACGTGCGGCAAACCGATGGCCATTATATCCCAGGTTTCTGATGGCCATTATTTTAGATGAATTAAAATCTGATGGCCTTGTTGGCCTTGGAGTCCCTGCACCAGCTGTTTTGGCTGAGGTATACTCCAGGCACAACTCAGACCTTACTCTCAAAGAAGCTGCCCGAATGCTAAAGCCCAAGCACAAGGAACCCACAGCTTCCACCACTAGAACCAAAGTCCCCACTAAACCAAAACCAAAACACCCCAAAACAGCTATTCAGGGAGATGAGTCCCCTGAAGATGCTCCTGTATCACCCAGGCATGATATACTTGTTGATTTAAACCCCCAGCAGTATCAGAGACTCTACTAGCCACAGCCGCTCAGGATTCCTCTCAAAAGGAGCCTGCAGCCACCACAGAAGGGGTACCCACACATCTGGGATCTTCCTCACTTGAGAAGATTGCCATTGAAGAGCACCATCCTCCCTAGGTGCACACTACTTTTACCCCATCTCCCCATGCAACCGCCCCCCAAAGTCCAACCATAATCATTGCAAACGTGCTGACTCAGCTGCATGCCTCTCCTCCTCTCCAACAACCACCAACAAAGGGGAGAACCACAGATATTGAGGAAGAGGATCACCATGCTTCTGACAACCCATAGCACCGGGGTTTACAAGTTCTATCTCCTGGTGTGGATAGGGAGATTAGAACATCTAGTGAGGCTGCCACCTCTTTTGAATCAGCACATGATCAGAATGAGGCTGGTAACATAGCTAAGACCTCACTAGAGGCAACAGCTGATGAAGGACACAGTCCTGAGGCTGGAAGTCCCCAGTTCCAAGACAAAGGGGCACATGCTAAAACTGGTCTACACCCAGTGCATGTACATCCTGCTACAAGCAGGAGGTCAGGTGATTCAGCATCTGCTGATGATGACCTGGGCTTTTTCTATAACGTTCTAGCCCACAACACCATCCTGGAGGCTGAGGTAAGCAGACTACAAGAACTGCTTGCCAAGAAGTCTCAGGATGTAAGTCCATCTGCCCCCACCAACCCACAGATGGCACCTTCAATTGAAGGTCCCCCAAACACTTTACCCTCTCACTTCACTGAGCCTCCAGCCTCTGCTTTTGGCACTATCACTCCGGGACAGAACCCCCTGAGCAGATGATTGCTGTATTCCAACAATCCCTACCTCTCATCACTCCCATCATCAATGACATTGTTTATAAAGCCATTGATGAGAGGATCTCCTCAAGTCTACAACCACTCATTGATGATGTTGTGCACAAGAAACTTTCTGCGGTACAAACCCCTGCCACCAATGCATCCAAAAAGGGGGAGAGTACAACAGTGAAAGAAAAGAAAAGAAAAAGAACTGAGGATGAGAAGGCGCAAGAGAAAACCAAGGAGTTGGAAAAGGAAAAGGAACAACAACTGATCACTTACAAAAGAAAGAAAAGTGCTGGTGATCAAACGAATGCTGAAGAAAAATCCTTGGAAGAGCTGGTAAAAGATGCAGATGAAACACACAGTCGATCCATGGACAAAATCATTGAGCAAGTCTTCAAGCAAGACTTTGATACAGCCACACTAGACAGTGAGATCAGGAGGTTGGAAGTAGAGGAAATTCAAAACAGATGGGCTGTGTACAATGTGCTGGAGAAAGAGAGATTGGAGATCATGATTCGATTCATAGCCAAATACTTAGGAAGATCACTGATGGAGATTCGTTCATGGACCAAAGACAGCATTCTGGCTATAGCCACCAGAATCTGTTTGTTTGAGCAATTTCATAAGGGGATAATCATTGAAGCACTTGATGAGGCTGGGGCTGGAAAAAGGTTTGAAATGGCAAGACTCACAAAAGCCAAACTCACAACCAAAATGCTTGAAAAACCTTCCCAATCACCCACTCAAAAACAGCCTACCCCTCAAATCTCCAAACCAATCTCAAAACCCAAATCCAAACATCCTCAACCTTCAAAACCAACTCCCTTACCATCTAAACCAACAGCCGATGATGCACCTAAGAAGAAGAAGAGAAGGGTGTTGAGGCTAGAAGAAGAAGAAGAAGAGGATGATGTGGAAGAAGATTGGTTGCCTCTGTCTGCAGTTCTAACATTGGCGAAAGCCAAACCCATGCCCATCACTCCCACCTCACAGATGGAAGTTGAGAGAGTAAAGATTGAAGAAGAACAACAGCAAAAGCTTCATGATGATGAAATGCTGAAAAGCATTGACAAAACTTATGCTGCTTCGTCATCAATTATTAGTATGAAGAAAGAAGCTCTGAGGTTGTACACTCTTGCCAACACATTTCAATATCAGAAGGAAAAGGTGAGAGTATGGCCTGATCCTAGGGTAGCTCACAGGACTGTAAAGAAAGACATTCCTTCGAGATACAAGGGCCAAGTCAAAAGGATCGTAGATGAAGAGATCATAGTGGTCGTTGTAGTATCACCCTAGGAGATTGTAGAAGACTTCAAGAAGGCCTATGAGACTAAACAACCACCCTAAAAGATGTTAGAGAACAGAATTATTAAAAAGGGGTTAGTCTACAAGAGGCTTGAGAACTTCAAACAAAATGAGCTCAGTCTGTTACTTGAAGGGACTCATCCTGATGAGTTTGCATACCGACAAATTACAACATTGAGCTCAAAAATGGTAAACAGGCCAAGTACATCTCAGAGCTGTATGGGCGAGAAGGATTGTTTGATGGTGAAGCCGAGAACTGACCATGGAAGAACAAATCATGTTTCTCAGAGCATACACCAGAGAATCCTACAGACTTATACATGGGAAGTGAGTCTCATGGATGGGGGAACAGCTCAGTGTCCAATTCCCCAATACAGAGCTCCCATCCATACATTGCCAACCAAATCTTCAGAGACTCATTTCCAGGCCAGTGCTTATATGGGTCATCTTCTCAACTGATCAAGAAGGAAAAAGACCAACCATTCTGCCAATAATAAGTGGGACCTCAATAAAGATAAAGGTTTTGGCTGCATTGGTTCAGGGGGAGTTTATTGGACCAAAAGAAGCAATGAGCCAGATCAGAAAAACCTTTAAGTCCCACAGACATCACAACACTACTAAAGACCACAACAGCTGAAGACAACAGCTGATTACAAAGTCTGAAGACACAAGTGCTGAAGACAAAGTCTGAAGACACAAGTGCTGAAGACAAAGTCTGAAGACACAAGTGCTGAAGACAAAGTCTGAAGACACAAGTGCTGAAGACAAAGTCTGAAGACACAAGTGCTGAAGACAAAGTCTGAAGACACAAGTGCTGAAGACAAAGTCTGAAGACACAAGTGCTGAAGACCAAAGTATCAGACGTTGTCACAACAGCTGAAGAGGTCTTCTTCAGTAGTTGTGATGGTTTGCCTTTCAGTAGTTTCTTTGTTTCAGTATTTGTAAAACAACTGAAGAGTATGTTCTTCAGTTGTTATTGTTTCAGTAGTTTTTTTCAGTAGTTGTAATAATAGTTAACACTTAGTATTTTTGTAAGAAGATGTCAGCTGTTTGACATCTTCAGTAGTTGTGTTAACTATCAGTAGTTTGTGATAAATTCTGTTAGATGTCATTATCAAGTGACATCAGCAGACGTCACATCTCTTATATAAGAGGTGTCAACCTAATTGTAAGTGTGACATTCCGTTACCACGAAAGCGAATATTGAATGAAATATATGTGCAGAATTCTCTCTATCTATAACCGTTTTGTTCTTACATTGAATATCTTTTGTTCTTGTGATTTGGCTAATTCATTGTTAGAATTACGCTGCTATACTCTCTAATCAATCAAACGTAGATCACTGATCCTAACAAATCCTTTACCTTGTATGTGCAGGTTGTTCAATACAGTGCTGAAACTAACACGTGGATAGTAGACAGCGGAGCATCCAGCCACATGATAGTAAACAGAGCTCTTTTATCGAATGTCAAACAAATAAAAGGAGGGCATGTTTCGTTTGCAGGAAACAAGGGAGGCTATATCACAGCTCAGGGAGAAGTTGGAAATCAGAAAGTTAAGTTTGATAGGGTGAACTATGTTCAGCAACTTCAAAACAACTTACTCTCTATTTCACAAATATGTGATAAGGAATTTAAAGTCATCTTCGAAAACAAGAAGTGTTACGTACTGAAGAAAGACTACATGATCCCAGAGGACCAAGTTTTGATGAGTGCTTCAAGATATAAAGATCTTTATGTCTTGGATCTGTCAACAGCTTCTACAATGGATCATGAGGTTTAGCGTTTTCTATCCAAAGCTACTGAAAAAGACTCCATCTCCTGGCATAGGAGAATGGGACACATCAGTCAAAGGAAGATGAATCACTTGATTCAGAAGGATCTGGTGAGAGGTGTAAATGTCAAGAACTTTCAGCTTCCTGATTTCTGTATAGCTTGCAAGAAAGTTAAACAGACAAAGAAGTCTCATATGGAAAAGAAAGTTAATTCAATAGATCTTCCTCTTGAACTTCTTCACATGGATCTGTTCAGTCCAGTCAGTACAAAGAGCATTGCAGGCGACTTGTACTGTTTTGTGGTCACCGATGACAACTCAAGGTTCACTTGGGTAATGTTTCTGAAATCCAAATCAGAAACATTTGAATCATTCAAGGAGTTAGTAACCACACTGGAATCTCTCTACAAGCTGAAAGTTAGACAAGTACGCTCAGACAACGGAACGGAATTCAAGAACCATTGGATGGAGGAATACTGCAAGGAAAAGGGGATTGTGCATCAATTCACTTCTGCTTACACACCTCAGATGAATGGCGTTGCTGAGAGAAAGAACAAGAGCTTGATAGAGACAGCACGGACTATGCTGGCAGACTCGAAACTGCCTATCCAATTCTTGAATGAGGCAGTGGCAAATGCATGTTATACACTGAATCGAGTCCTGATAGTCAAGCGCCACGGAAAAACATGTTACGAGCTACTACAAAGACGCAAACCAAACTTGGAGTATCTCGAACCATTTGGGGCGCCGTGGACACTTCTGAAGAAGACACAAGAGGGTAAATTCAGCGAGAAGGCAGATGAAGGCATCTTTCTAGGATACAACATACCTAACAAGCGAGTTTACAATAACTCAACAGGTCTAGTAGAAGTTTGGTGTAATGTTGATGTTCAGCGATTCACCACACCACCTACTGGCAAAGGACCCACCTACTTCTTTGACTATGATGGATTCTTCAAGTCCTTCAACATTCCTCTCTCTCCCTCAGATGACGAATTAGCTACACGAATGATGTATGATAGCTTGAATCCACCAACATCTAGCTCACAGGGAGAATCATCTACTCATTCAGGGGGAGTAATCGACGACAGTGACACCTCCTCTGAAAATGAAGTTGAAGAAGATACCCAGAACAGTCAGGAGGAACCGGTTCCAGTTCCTGCAAGTCCACATGCATCTACCAGTGGTGCACCTTCGACGTCAGAGCCTCAAACTCCAACTACCTCAGATGAAGAACCAAATGTTCATCATCTTGGCTCTGAGGTAGCTGTTCCTACTACTCCAGGATCACGTCTAACGTTTATCATCCCTTAGACAATGTCATTGGGGATGTCCGATCAGGAGTACAAACCCGAAATCAGCTGTACTCAGCTGATTATGCCTCTGTTATGGAAAAGGGATATATTCATGATGGTGCCTATAGGTGTTTTGTCTCACAGGTTGAGCCAAAATATGTGAGTGAAGCACTAAATGATGAGGCGTGGGTGAGTGCAATGCAAGAAGAACTTCTTCAGTTCAAGAAGTTAGGTGTATGGTCTCTGGTTGATAGACCTAAAGGTGCTAAGGTCATTGGCACCAAATGGGTTTTAAAATGCAAGAAAGATGACCAAGGGATCATTATCAGGAACAAGGCTCGACTGGTTGTTCAGGGATTTCGCCAAGTCGAGGGAATTGATTACAATGAGGTATTTGCACCCGTGGCAAGGATGGAAGCCATTCGTATCTTCCTTGCCTATGCATCGTACATGAAGTTTAAAGTCTATCAATTAGATGTGAAGAGTGCATTTCTTCATGGGGAAATTAGAGAAACAGTTTATGTCAGTCAACCCGAGGGATTTGAAGATACTTATCATCGGGATAGAGTCTACAAGCTCGACTAGGCTTTATACGGGCTTCCTCAAGCTCCAAGAGCTTGGTATGAGAAACTCTCGACTCATCTTGTGAAACACGGCTTTCGCAGGGGAGTCATTGACTGCACGCTGTTCATTAAAGAAAAGGATGGCGACCTACTGCTCGTACAAATCTATGTTGATGACATAATTTTCGGTTCAAGAACGAAGAGTTATGCAAAGAGTTTGAAGCAGTTATGAAGAAAGAGTTTGAGATGAGTGCTATGGGGGAGATGAAGTTCTTTCTCGGGCTATAGGTGGATCAAATACCAAATGGGATCTTTCTACATTAGACCAAGTACGTAAGAGACATTCTCAATCGCTTTGACATGGAGAATGCATCTGCTGCCGGTACACCATGGCTACGAATCACGACATTGCACCTGATGAAAATGGAGATCTTGTAGATGCCATGATGTACCGAGGAATGATTGGATCCCTCATGTATCTCACTGCCTCTAGACCTTATATCATGTATGCGACATGTTTATGTTCTAGATATCAGGCTAAACCTACGGTCAATCATCTGATCGGGGTCAAAAGGATTTTTCGCTATCTAAAGGGTACACCACACTTGGGTTGTGGTATCCTCATGATGATGATTTTGAGCTCACAGCGTATAGTGACTCGGACTACGGTGGCTGCAAGATGAACTACAAGTCTACATCAGCAGGGTGTCAATTCTTTGGGAGAAGATTAATTACCTGGCAGTGTAAGAAGCAGACATCGGTTGCATTGTCAACCTGTGAAGCCGAATATGTTGATGCTGCAAGTTGCTGTTCACAAATCATCTGGATTCAACAGCAAATGCGGGATTACGGTTTAATGTTCCATTCTACTCTTATTTTTTTAGATAACTCTGCTGCAATTGCAGTAACTAAAAATCCGGTCCAACATCCTAAGACCAAACATATCGGTATTAAATATCACTTCATACGAGATTGTTTCGAAAAGAACCTAATTGATGTGGTAAAAATTAATACTGATTTTCAACGCGCTGACCTCTATACTAAAGCCTTTGATAAACCACGTTTTCAATATCTGCTAGAGGTCAACGGCGTTAAAAAGAGAAGTGAGGTTATTCCTGATGATGATCATGTGTAGTCCGATGTAGTTTAGTTAATTTTTATTTTTTATTTTATTTTATTTGTTCTTTTAGTCTGTTTAAATTAAACTCATATTATTCTGCTGTTTATTAAAATCCTAAAATAATTAAACCAGGTTGATTTTAGTATTTTAGGGGGAGAATAAGTCAGCAAGCAACATAAAAAAGAAAAAAAAAGGAAACCGAGGGAGAAGGAGTGGAAAGCTGATACAAGGTAGATCGTATCTGTGATACCGATTCAAACCCTTTGGAATATGATAGTACACAGGACCAAGTCAAGAGGGACTTTAAAATCCTAATTTAGAAAAGATAAAAAAATTTCAAAATATAAGTCTGTGTAGTCTAAGCAATATAAAAGGGAAGATGATAGAAAAACTGGTAACTCCTAAGGTAACACAATGAGAGTAGACCTAGAGGCTGCTAGACCACAATTGATATGTCGGTAGATTCAACACAATAGATGATTAGACCGGACTGGTGATCTCAAGATCAAACTAAGTTGTTCAACTGACTGTGGGCTTCCATCTTATCACTGGTTAACACAATCAATAATATTCCAATAAGGGGTAATGAGCATGTAAACGCCACAAATGTGTGCGGATGACCATAAATAGAGCAAAGCATGAAAAAAATGAAAGAAAAATGCTATCAAGCTAATGACCTATGTTGTTGGTGCATTTGGTGCAAAATAAAAGCTGCTCTAATAAGGAGATAGGTTGTGTGCCTCTCTGCTATGCGATGGCACTGACCTGAGGATAAGCATAACCTAGATATTCTAGAATCATTGTTGTTTGCCGCCTCTTTGCTGTGCGATGGACTGACCTGAGGACTGGTTTCTCTATGAAAGCTCTAAGAATAGTCTCTTCTTGTAACAATACCCGTAGACCGTTCAAAAGCTCCTAAGGGATGTTGATTACCATATAAGTGTGGGATCCACAAATGTTCGTTGAATTAAATAAACCAAAAACATCACCGGTTTGAGTCAAGAGTCTGTGTATGGATTTAAGTGGACAACATATTGACAATCATTGTGGCTACAATTCTTGAAAGTTCAAATCAATGTGGTAATCTAAGAGTTCCAGTATGATTCCCTAAAGCTGCTCATGACTCTGGATAAACACCAAGAATTGAGCATCGAAAGATTTTGATAACAAGTCCCAATGATTTGATGTTCCTGTATGATTCCAAAATTGAATTGGTCCAGTGTGGTCAATCTAAGTTGAAGCTTTCGATTCTGGAACCAAATCCCGTAGATTTCCATCTTAGGGTTTTATCTCTCACAAAAAGTCCAAAAACAAATTTTATTTGTGTATTTAGTTTAAGTTCTAGTTTAATCTTTTAGTGTGTGTGTCTGTCGGACTACATCAGGAAAATCAGAATGGAATTAACTCACCTAAAAGGGTCATGTCTGAGATGGCCACATGTTTTCAAAGTTTAAAAAGTCACGTCAGAGGTGACAACGTGTTTTAAAAGAGTCACGTCTGAGGTGACTGAATTGGTTAAGAGCTTATAGTGTTATTGTCAAAAGTTAAAAGGGTCTTAAAAGTAAAATGTTCAAAATGACTGTAAACTCACTAAGTGTGACCCATTCGCACGATTGGATCATGGTTATGGACCAACTATGCGAATGGCTCCCAATCGGCCGAATGGACATGAGAATGATCCATTCGACCGAATAGAAGGGGGAGAATGAAGCAGTCAACCGACTGAGGCTCAGTCGGTCAACTGAAGATGCGAATGAAAGAGACCGAATGAGGAAGTGAACCGACTGAGACTCAGTCGGCCGACTGAATGCGATTGACTAGGCCAATCGTACGACTGAGACTCAGTCGCCCGAATGAACTGAGCGAATGAGCCCAGTCGGCCGATTGAACTTAGGTTCAGTATTTAAGGGCCTCAGTCGATCGCATGTTCCTCATCACACCAAAATCGCACCCAAATCGCATTCTTCCCGTTACTCTGCTAAAATTGCTACAGATCCTGATTTATATTGCTGTGAGTTTCTTACATTCGAGTGACGATTTTACAGGTACATTACTCTTGAATCTTACCAAAATCAGAAGATTAAAGAACCTACATAAGAGACACTCGATTGAATCAAGAACCGAACAGTGAAATGATCCAATCACCTCCGTAAACTAAGCAAAATGTTAAAATTAAGTTTAATAGGTTATTAGTGACAAGTAGGCGATCTAATGGACCATTAAACACTGTTAAATGACTTAAGTTGGTCAAGATTCGACCCACAAGCAATCGAACAGTGGGGCAAGCGACTGGTCATTCGAATGAACTCCAATCGCACGATTGAACCTTGCGATTAGGTCATTCGGCCGAATAAACCACCCGAATGAGTTCAGTCGGCCGACTGAACCAATCGAAGACTCAGTCGATAGATTGAACTCAATCGCATGTCTCGTTCAACCGAATAAACTCAGTCGTACTTAAGAACAACCGAATGACTCCAGTCGCATGATTCATTCGCATGAATGAATCGGAATGGAAGTGAAACACTACACTTAGAACTGAATTCTGATGTATTATGTACTAATGATCATGTGTTTTGTGTTTTAGGAAAAATGGCTGACAGATGGTCTCTTAATCCAAAGCACAACATATGTGCCCATTTGGACCACACAACTCGGAACGGGGCCAAGTTATCCGAGATTATAGCCTTCCTCAAACGCTCACGGATACATAAGGTTATATCTACACCGTGCACGCCTTACAAATCAATACACCAGGCATTCTGGGAGAATGCCTCAGTGGATCGCTCTCGTGAGCCATACAGCATCCGAAGCACCATTATGGGTCAAGCTATCGACATTACCGCTACTGACATCTAGAGAATCCTTGAGTTTGGGGATGACTCCACTCACCACTAAGTTACATCTTGTGACAGTGAGAGGATGTTCCTCCGAATCAAGTATGCGGGGGGGGACATTAACCCGGGGGTGATAAATAAGAGCAACTGTGCCCACAATACAATATCTGGCACATGTGATTCTTAAGTGCATTGCTTCGAGAAGGGGTGGTTTCGATGACCTATCAGATCAGATACAAAATGCCTTCGTGGCTCTGGTGCTGAACCACCCTTTCAGCTTCTCGAATATGATCTTTGCTTATTTCGTAGAGAACATTGAAGCAAAAGGGAAAGAAGGTTTTTGTATGTATCCAAGGTCTCTTCAGATGATATTCAATGAGAAGCTGCCTCTGCTCCCCATGGAAAGTCACGATGCAGTGACTTTGGAACTTATGGATGACACTACTTTGGGTAGGATGGTGGTGTACCGGGGCAAGCAAGTGAAGCCCCAGGCAAAGAGGCTGATTGGCCATTTAGCAAATGAAAGTTATGTGGCACCGGGGAGACGCCAATGGCGTCATGAGGATAGTGACTCCAAGTGGAGCCAAAATCCTACCCACCGATGATTCAGAGATGATGATGATAGTGGGGTGCCGGAGACAATATGCCTGTTCCACAGAGAGGCACTACGTCTGATGTCGTACCTCCAGCATCCGCCCGGCTGCAGAAGTTACCGAATCAGCTGGGTTTTATCATGATTTTGTCCTTGAGACAGAAGCAGAAGAAGAAGAGTCTGATGAGGAGCCCCTCACCAGGACTGTGAGAAGAAAAGTGGTTCCCACAGTACATGGGCTTCGGGTGGTTGGTGAGCACACAAGAGACTCTGGAGAGACAGAGACCGACCCGACCTATGCTCCAGGGTCAATCGGCAGGGTAGGAGGGGAAGCATCCACCTCGAAGGGAACGAGGAGAAAACGGATGGCTCAATCCCATGGGCAGAAACCAAAGAAGAAGCGTCGTTTGACCTTCATCACTACTACCTCAGCCACTACAGCCACCACCAACACCACTACCACCTCTTCAGACACACCATCCACCACCATAGCCACCACATCCCCCACAGCAACCACAGACACCACCAGACCGACCACCACAATACAGATCCCAGCCACCACTACATCATTCACCCCTCACTCACCACCACTATCATCCCGACCTGACCCGATATTCACCACAGCCACCACCACCACCACCACTAGCCACCAAACCGAGCCCTCAGCCTATCCCTCATTCACTTACAGATCACCTCTACCTACAGTTGCGGTAGAAGAACAATTGTCGGCACTAAACAGAATGGTAATGCGTTTGCTAGCTGCTGATGAGGAACAGGCCTCCCAAATCCGCCAGCTTACTGACCTGACTGCTGCACAAACTCACCAATTGCATAGCAGGCTCAAGTGATAGAAAGGCAGGCCCGACAGATGACTGCCGAGAGCAACGAGATAGCCCTTCTCCAAGCTCAAAGCGTCACCTCAGGGAAGAAAATAGAGGAGTTGGAAAAGGCTAAAAAGACCATTTTGCTAAAGCTGAAAGGATCGAAGGAAGAGCCATTAAAGATAAGGGATGGGGATAGAAATGATGATGATGATGAAGACAATAATGATGATGATGAGAGTGAAACTAACGACGAGAAAACTGAAGAATGGCACGAAGATGATGACACTGACGGAGGAGAAGCAGCTGAATCTGTCTCAGCTCCAGGACAAGAGAAAAGATCAAAGAACAGACAAGATCTGCCAGCTTCTGCTTCTGCACCTCCATGTGATGAGCCGAGTATTCAGGATAAAACTAAATAGTAGATGTTTATGTATTTATTTACTTTTGTATTCTGTATTGAAAAACCATGTATTAAATGTTTATATTAAGTTAATGCATTTCGTTTGATAAATTACTAATGATTTGAGTGTGAAATGTGTAAATCAAACAGATCCAAATTACAAAAGAGATGAGTTTGATATCGCTCCCCTTCAGCAGGTCAAGTCTCAACTCACAATGGTCCTTGATCTGTAAGGGATTGTCAGAAGGTCAGTGAGTTATACCCCTAAAGAAGGGGAAATAATTCACGATCTATCAAACGAGCAACTGGCATAAATTTTCAAGCTCAATCCTGATGAAATAGTGAAAGATGCTCCGACATGTAATTTACCTGTGATGACGAGCTAAATGACGTTGATGAAATAGAGATAGAAGATGTCACTACAAAGCACTATCCTCAGTATGCTGACAATGAGGGCAATGTGGTTCCCAATCTGGGTGAATCCCTTGTCGGTGATACATTTGAGGTGTTAGACAAAATGGAGCAAGAGTCAGAGAAGACAGAGGGAATGCCCAAGCCTCAAAGGATGATGTTGATATCCGTAAGGCTGAATGGGCTGCATGTTTTAAAGAAGTTAGAGCCCAACATGCTGCACCGAAGAAGGATGCCTACACCAAGATCTACAGAGTCAAGAAACATCTTAAGGTGTCAGGCAGGATTATTGCATGGGCATATTTTGATGATCTTAACGTTTATGCCGTTAAGAGGGAGAAGGGCATAGAGTACTTTAGATTTCCACATGATATAAAGACTCTACCAGGTTTTGAGCTCAACCAGCTAGCCAAATTGAAGCTGTTGTATGCTGACCCGAGAAAATGTTAGGCTAGTTTGAGGCTGCCCTAAAGAAAGAGTACCACACCAGGTGGATTAACTTTAGACCTCAACAACCTACAAGGTATATTAGAAGGTCTGAGATGGATGCCATTACTGGAAAACCAAAGATAGTGTTGAAGTGGAATCCTCCGCGCACAATGTCAAGAATCCCACTCCGGGAAATGACAAAGGGTTTCACACCACACTTTAAGTGGTGGTACTACGATTGGAGAACAACAGAAGCGGTCATAGTTCTAAATAAAGAGGGCCAAATGGATACAATCAGAGTATTCGACCCGATGTGGCTTACCAACTTGTCGGAAAAGGATGTCTATACACTATACAAGTGGCCACTGTTCTATGATACGCAAGATATTGTACAGGCCCTCCAGTTCCAAAATGTCATAAGACTTTGCTTCGCGTTTGATATTCACGCGGGAGTCACAAAAGAGGACAAGTACAAGAAATATGAGGAGGTAATGAAGACAACAAGACATTAGAGAGATCTAGGTCAAAGGGGGAGTTTGTTGATACATGTATGTCCCTAGATCATGATATGTGATGTAATAGATCTTGTTTGGTATGATTAATGAAATGATATTGATTGTTGTTAGTTAAAATGTTTAATGTTTCATTAATGAGTCGACATTGAATTGGTTAATTAGGTTAGTGATTGCTAGAATGATTACACATAATGTTTATTAATTAATACATTCAAACTTAACATAATGAAGTTCTCATGCGAATGGCTCATGCGAATGAACCATACGCATGAATAACTTCACACGATTGACTCAGTCGCACGACTGAACCAGGAGACTGGATCAGTCGTACGATTGTAACATAAGATTGGCTTAGTCGCACGACTGAACACTCAATCGTACGAATGAATCAACCGCATGGTTCAATCGCACGACTGAATCATACTAATGGTTCAGTCGCACGATTGAATAATACCAACCTATAAATACAACTCAATTCGTGAAAAAGAGAACTCTCGATCAATTTCGATTCCAGACGTACCCTAGCCGTCCAGAAACCTCCCAATTCGTTCTCCAAGTTCATAGAACACATTAGATCGATTCTCAATCGATTTCTAACGTTAGTTTCAATTCTTGATTGATTCTTCGTGTGTTCTCACTGATTGGATCGCCAATCAAATAGTTTTCCGCACTATTTGATGTGGTTTACACGTTAATCTCTAGGTATTTCGGTCAAATACTAGGTCCTAACACGTTCCTTTTGGAGAATCGCTCGTAAAGATTGGGCTGACGTGGATGAATTATCGTGATTATCATAATTATTGGTGGCCATCTACAAAATTTTACAAAGATCAATTTTAGTATTTTCGATATTTTTATTTTAATAATTAATACCTTTTAAGGTCATTATCATATTAAGATCTAGAATCCAACATTACATTTAAATGATGGTTAGGTGTCCTTTATCCCACGATTTAAATTAATAAGGTGGTCAACGATTGACGATTGCAACCATTTGCAACTTCTAGAGGTATGGGATCGACTTGAAACATCATATGTAAAGTCGGTATGTTAATCCCATCAACACCATTTGGAAACCATATCGTAGGTGATCCATTTGACATGGTTTGCAAATCAAGAAACCCTACTTACACACCGTGTGAGTTTGCCAAAATAAGTGGTTACGTGACTTTATCCCATGAATATGGCATTCTCACCTCAAGTCCCAAGTTCCCTCAAAATGGTTAGGTGACCTTTATCCCACTAGGAGTTCCCAAGCTATTCAAGTGTCGTGTAAAAGGACGGTGTTGATCTTATTTTTTGAAAGGTATAGAGATATTATAATACAAGTTTAGAAAACTTTATGTTTACATATTTGTATGTTTTCAAAACAAGATACCTTATGGTACATTGATTAAAACCCATTTTAATCTTTGAAATCATTAAACAATTTTAATAACCTTTTGTTACCTTTTAATGATTAAAGCCCATTTAGATAGTTTGTTATGAACATTGAAAGGATAGTTAAGCAAAAAATCATATGTAAAGTCATCAACCACAATACCATAATCAAACAACCATGAATCAACCAAATGTAAGTGCATAACCATAGCATCTAAAGTGGCCACACTTGTTTGCCATCACAAGTGTGGACCATAGGACATTCCTAAGGGACAACACACAACACAAAAGTTCTATGAACCCCACTTGAAACCGCATCCAAATGCTTCATGTTTCTTGTGTCTTTCCTTTGTGCTTCTACACGTACATCTTCATATTACAAGATATTATATCCTAAGACAAGATTTCTAGTAAAATGAAAAGTACCTAATCTATTTATTACAGCCCAATAATAAATAAATTACACTTTAAACCAAGCACAAATAAAAGATTATACAGCCCAATTGAATGAATAAATACAACCATAATAAACATCCAAATAACACAAGGTCAAGGGCTAGGTTATGCACCATAATAAACAATGATCATATCATCCAAACCAACAATGAATCCCACTTAATACCCACGAAATTTCAGCCAACACAAACTGAAATTTCGGGTTTTGTCTTACCCAAACAAACAACAAATATAACATACATGTCTTTCAAAGTTTAATCACAAGCATGTGTGATATAACTTTGAAAGTTTGGGGATTGATAAAACATGAGCACAGCAGCCCCTAAAAGGGGTTACAAAGTCCCATAAAACGAAATATAGCAAGGACAAAACAAGCTAGCTATCCACATAACCGGCTCTAGATGCAAATGTTGGGGTTTGTTAGAAAAAGATTCATAGTTTAACCATTTAAACTTTGTGTAAACGCAGCGGAAACAAGCTTTATAACTTTGTTAATGAACTGAAAATTTTGGGTTTCATCTTGATATTTCAAAGTTATAAACAAACCCAAGAACAAAGGACCTTTTCATGTGAATAAGACTAGCAATGTAAACACAAACATACATTATGGACAACCATAAAGAGGCTGCCATAAACTACCTTTTCAGCAGCAAAAGTGAAGAGATTGAAGAAGGATGAGCTCCGAGAAAACGACTAAGGCACCAAAGGAGGTCCTCTTAAGCTTGCATACCCTAAGCTATATCACAAACACCTTGTTGCTAGGAGTTGAACACCCAAAGGAAACCGAAAGAAGAGCTGCTCGAATGTTTCAGCCGTGAGACTCTTCAACAAGATGAGAGAATCCTTTTTTTTCTTGAGACAATATGCATGTAAGAGAGAGAGGAGAGTTAAATAAATGACTTGTCTATAATGTTTGTTCCAAGACAACTAGGGAAAAGAAAAGAAGCCAACACCCAAAGGGGGCGGCCGAATTCACCATTTCACAATGGGTTTTTCCCCCCAAAACTTAAAACCTTAATTAAACACATTAGCAAGTCATTAATATAAGTTATTCATATAATTAAGCTTTTAATTGAATAACTCATACACACTCTCTTATTATTTGATGTTATTTAAGTAACTTAAATAACATTGCAAACAATATCCATAAACAAAATATCCATATAAATTGTTCAATCTCATATGCAACTTATTTAGAAAACCCATTTTCTAAATTGGTGTATATATATTAATTGTATGATCATATCATCAATTAAATATTATATGGTGTTTGCTTAGCTTGTTATTGGGTATGACCCAACTTGGATCATGACGTACTAACCACATCAATGTTTTATGTGTCTTGGCATAAAGAATTCAACACCACATGATATTTGATTGGATTATTATTGATTGGTTTACATTTTGCGGTCATCAAGATCTCATGTGGTGGTGGAACCACTCTATAGCCCAATCCCTCTGTGTTGTTTCTTTCTCTCACTAAGTTTTGGACTATGCAGTTTTTGTTTTAGGGAATTAACTTCTATTTCTAAAACTGCATTTTGCTTCTTAGTGTCCTCTAGGGAGTTAAGATAGTACCTAATGTCATTAGCTTGGCTAAAGGCTACAACTTCTATTTCCCTAATCTGTTTGTTCAAAAGGTCTATCTTTTCTTTATAACTATGCTCATTTTATTTTAAAACTCTGTTAGCTTTAGTGCGTAGGTCTAAGTCCTTACTAAGTTATCATTATGATCTAATAACCTAGCAAATTTAGAATCTATGCTTTCCATAAATTTATTACAGTCAGAACAAGCATGATTAGAAAAGAGTTGGTCAGTAGTACTTACCTGAGCAGTTTCTAAAGTATCAGCCATCAATGCAGAATCTAATGTTTATGGAGCTGGTGATTCTGACATTGTTGCAGATTTTCCTTCTTCAGGCAGGAAGGTGACCACTCGTGCAGTTTCTTCAGAGTTGGACATCGCGATCTTTACTGCTATGTCTCCTTCCCTAGCGGAATCATCATCTATATCTTCCACACTAACGATATTTGATTCTCCTGGTGAGACAAACCAAAAGCTCCAGTTGTGTCCTTCATCTCATTAGTAGTCAAGGCTTTAGGATCCTTGCTTGGTGAAGTAGGACTGCTAGTGGTTTCTCCTGACGATTGAAGGTGGATAAAGGATTCCCATTGCTAGTCTTTTTTGGCTTCACGCATTCCCTTTTGAAATGCCCTTTCTCACCACAGTTGAAACAGGTCACCTTTGATTTATTGAAAAGCCAAAGCTTGTGTCCTTAGTTGCAACCAAGTTTTGTCCGGTCTTTTTAACAAACTTCTTAGCTCGTCGGACATCACTCGCTAAGGCCCACATTGTTGGGTTTTTCTCACAAGTAAAACACTTAGTTTAACCATTTAAACTATGAAAATGCAGAGGAATTAGAGGTTTAAACTATGGTTTATAATCTGAAATTTTTGGCATATTAAACCACCAACAAAAACCCAAGAATGAGGATCGAAATGTATGTGAAAAATATGCTATCAAACATCACAAAACAACCATAGGGTGTTAAAATAAAAACAACCATTCTAGTGCAAATGTTGTAGATGAAAAGATTGAAGAAGATGATGTTTTTGAGTAGATAGCCTTCAAAGGAGAAGACCTCAAGCTTGTATACCCACAAGCCTTAACAAACACCTAATCTTGTTAGGTAGAAGAACACCAAGATGTACTCCCTTTTGAACAATCCAAATCAGCCAAGAAGAACTTGAAGTGCTGCCAAAAATGATTTTTCAGCCCCTTCTTTCCTTTCTTTTGAATGAATTTGATGGTTCCTATTGAGACCTTTTTCTTTGTGTGTGTGAGAGAAAAGTGTGTTAGATGGTTGAGTAAAAAAGTGAGTTAAGTCTTGCAAAGAAGAAGAACAAAACACATGCAGCCAATAGCCCATAAGGGCGGCTGAAATTGACAACCCAAAAAGGGTTTCCCTCCCATTTGAAAGTTTTATAAAATACACTTTCAACTATAAGATTTTATAAAATTAAAACCCCTTTTAATTTTATAACTATAACACACTTTTATTTGTTATTATTTAACCAACTTAAAATAATGAAACAAATAATATCTCATGAACAAACTATTGATATAATGTTGTTCTACCACAAAGCAATGTTTTAGAAAACTCATTTTCTAAATTGGTGTTAAAGTTTATTTGTATGATCTCATCAACAAAAAAACATTTATTGGTGTTTGTATATCTTGTTATTGGGTATGACTTGACTTGGATCATAACGTACTAACCACATCAATCTTATATGTGTCTTGGGCATACGAGATCCAACAATCTCCCACTTGCACAAGATTCATAGAAGATTGATGCAAGCAGTAAATACCGCCTAACAATGGTTTACTATCCTTAATACGTATGACTAAGTGCCATTCAATAACATCATCTCCTTCAAGTACCATACTTGAAATGTTTTAGGTGAACCAATCATCTATCCTTTTGTCACAGATGTCATGTTAAATCCTAGAGACACAGAGTGATCATTCTCCATTGATTTAACTTTATTAGGCCTTAGACATCTTACTCTCAACAAATAAGAGGGGCAAATTCCATCTTGACAACATACATCTCTCACAATTACCTTGTATCATACCTGAACTCAGACTTATGTGCTGCCATGTTTTAGAATAGCTAAGAGCTAAGTCAAAGTATAATATTCGGTAAATATCAAGACCCAATATGTATCTCAGGTCAGAGGATACCAAATGATGTTCGCCTTTACTCAAAATTACTTATGATCGATCAGGAAGATTCCATGTAATAATATTTGATATTCAGGCCAGTCCAATATTTGCATCCCACAAATATTATGAACTTTGGCAACAACCTTTTGCTTTATATTCATCCACATGAATATCTACCAATCCATGTTCATAATAGCATTACCTTCATACATGTTCCCACATTCTGAGTAAATGATTTACTCATGGATTTAAACATGCAAAATAGGAATATTAGTTGAATTATTATAACCGAATAATCTATTCAAGTAATAAAGGGTTACAATATCTCATTTCAAAAATTAAAGATCAAATCCAGTCACTAGAATATTGAAGCCCCGTGGCACAAGCATGGCTTTCATGCTTAGCCTTTTCATGAAGCTTCATGAGTGGATCCGCAATGTTTTGATCCGTGTGAACTTTGCGAATACATATCTTTCTCTTTTCAACTTCATCCCTTATGTAGTTGAATCTTCATTTAATGTGCCTAGCCTTCTGATGTGCACGGGGTTCCTTGATTTGAGCAATCGCACCCTCGTTATCACAAAGAATTTCTAAGGGGTCCTGAATTGAAGGGACCACCCCTAGGTCGGCAATGAACTTCTTTAACCATGCAACTTCCTGAGCTGCGAATGAAGCAACAATGTATTCTGACTCTGTAGTTGATAATGCCACCACATCTTGCTTAGAGCTCTTCCAGAGATTGCTCCACCATTCAAGATGAAAATGTACCCAATTGTGATCGTGAATCATCCCGATCAATTTGGAAACATGCATCCGTGTAACCCTTTACTACGAGTTCCTCCTCACCAGATCCATAGATTAGGAACATATCTTTAGTCCTCCTTAGGTACTTAAGTATGTTCTTAATAGCCATCTAATGACTGCTTCCAGGATTTTGTTGGTATTGGCTTGTCATGCTCAAGGCGTATGACACGTCCGGTCTAGTGCATATCATTGCATACATGATGGATCCTATGGCAGACGCATATGGGATTCCCTTGATTTTGTCTTGCTCATCCTTTGAGCTTGGACATTGAGTCTTAGTCAATATCATTCCTCTTTGAATAAGTATCGTACCTTTCTTGGAGTTTTCCATCTTGAACCTTTTCAAGATCTTATCAATGTATCCACTTTGATTCAAACCTATCAACCGCCTTGATCTATCCCTATAGATCTTTATTCCTAAAATATAGGCGGCTTCACCAAGATCCTTAATGGAGAAACAACTTCCAAGCCAGGCTTTAACACCTTCCATGGTTGGAATGTCATTTCCAAATAGTAGAATGTCATGGAATTACAATACTAAGAATATGGTGATGCTCCCACTAGCTTTCTTATATACACATGCTTGATCACTGTTTTTGATGAACCCAAATTTGGTTATCTCTTCATCAAAATGGTGATTCCAACTTCTTGATGCTTGTTTCAATCCATAGATTGATTTCCTTAACTTGCACACTTTGTTAGGATGTTTTAAGTTGACAAAACCTTCAGGCTGAACCATATAGACATCTTCCTTAAGATGTCCATTTAGAAAAGCAGTTTTGACATCCATTTGCCAAATCTCATAATCATAATGAGCAGCTATGGCAAATAATATCCTAATAGACTTTAGCATTCCAACTGGTGAGAATGTCTCGTCATAATCAACCCCTTGAGTTTGAGTGAAACCTTTTGCTACAAGTCTAGCTTTATAAGTATCTAAGTTTCCATGCATATCGGTTTTCTTCTTAAAACCCACTTACTTCCAACTATCTTGGAGTTAAGAGGTGGTTCAACGAAGTCCCACACTTGGTTGTCATACATGGATTGCATCTCAACGTTCACGGCTTCAAGCCATTTGTCACAATGGACATTGCATCATGATTAGTTGGTTCATCAGAATCTACTACATAGCAACCATCTACGAAAAATCCATATCTTTCAGGTGGATTACTAATTCTACCAGATCTGCGAATGTTTTGTGTATATTGACCAACGACTTGATCATTCTCAACATCCTCATGATGAGTGCTAGTGTCAACCAAGCGTGTATCGGTTTTTCATTCTTGATCCTCCTCAAGATCCACAGTTCTACTCCTAGTTCCTTCCGTAAGGAACTTAGCTTCTAAGAACTCAGCCTTCTTGGCAGCAAACTCCTTTTGTTCCAATGGGTCATAGAAATAATATCCCATAGAATCTCTAGGATATCCAATGAAGATACACTTAGTGGAACGACTTTCTAGCTTGTTTGAGGTGGGAGTCTTAACATAAGCCTCACAAACCCATACCTTTAAATATGAGAGTGATGGAACTCTTCCATGCCATATTTCAAAAGGTGTCATTTCCACTTTCTTGGTTGGGTCCATATTCAAAATACGGGCTGTAGAGAGCAAAGCGAAACCCCAAAATGATAGATGCAGTGAGCTTCTAGCCATCATAGATCGAACCATATCTAATAGAGTTCGATTTCTCCTCTTGGACACACCATTATGTTGTGGTGTCCCAGGTGGAGATAGTTGTGAGACAATACCACAACTTCTAAGATGATCTCTAAAAGCAGTACTCAGGTATTCACCTCCTCTATCGGTGCGGAGAATTTTTATTTTCTTGTTGAGTTGATTTTCTACTTCATTTTGGAAGATTTTGAATATTTCAAAAGCTTCATCTTTGTGACTTAACAAGTACACATAACCATATAAACTATAGTCGTTGATAAAGGTAATGAAGTTTCTTTCATGGTACCTAGTCATTGGCTTAAAAGGACCACATACATCCCAATGTATGATGCCTAATAAATCTTTTGCCCGTCGGACTTGCCACTAAAAGGTGCCTTAGTTATTTTACCTTGTAAACAAAATTCACATACATTGAATGAATCATATTCATTTGCTTTTAAAAGACCATTCTTTTGAAGTGTTTGTATGCGCTTCTTGTTTATTTGACCAAGACAGCAATGCCAAAGATAGGTATCACTCAAATCCAATTTGAGTTTCTTAGTGGTGGTCTGGTACAATGAGCTATCATATAATTTGTTTTCACGAACCAATTCATAAATACCATTAACAGGAATAGCTTTAATATAAAACGTGCCATTTAAAGAAACATGAATTTCATTCTCAATAAATGACAAAACATAACCATATTGTCTTAATTGGGCAACATAAATAATGTTCCTAGTCAAACTAGGAGCATACAAAATATTGTTCAAAATTACTTCCAAACCATTTGGAAGCTTCAAGATGTAGTCCCCTAGGCCTTCAACTTGAACCTTTGCCCCATTGCCCATGAAGAGGCTCACATCCCCTTTCTGGAAGTCCTTACTTCTCTTGAGCCCCTCAATAAGTTGCAAATATGAGTTCCACATCCGATATCCAATACCCATGTGTTAGAGGATATTAAATTTAGACTAATATGGATCATGAAACATGTACCTAAGGTTTTCTAGGCATCACTCTTTGCTTGCAACTCTTTGAGATGGACTGGGCAATTTCTTGCCCATTGTCCAATCTCCCCACATGTAAAACATGGGTCATTTGAAGCAACCTTTTGCTTCTTCTCTGCTGGTTTTGGTGGTGGTGCTCTAACCACTCCCTTTTCCTTTCCCCTAATGTGCCCTTTACCCTTGGCAACATTTGCCTTGGGTGCGGGGTGAGACCTCTTCTTGTTCCACCTTCATTGATGGTGAGAACGGGTAAAACCCTTTTACCCATGGCCGCATCGGCAGTTTGGAGCATAGAGTGAAGCTTACTTATGTTCTTGTCCCACCCGTTCATGTTGTAATTCATGACAAAATTGTCAAACCTTTTTGACAAAGAGTTGAGGATCAAATCCGTAGCCAACTCTTTCGAGACGGGACAATTCAGCCGTTCGAGGCGGTCAATGTGGCTTTTCATCTTAAGTACATAAGATGAAACAGATTGGTTGTCGTCCATATGACACGCATGGAGTGCTCGAACCGTTTCGAAGCGCTCAACCCGTGCTTGTTGTTGGAACGTTTTCTTCAACTGGGTTATCATGTCATATGCTCCATGATGTTCATACTCCTTTTGGAGATCTGGAGTCATACTTGCCAACATAAGGCATGACACTTAGACCGAGTCCTCAGTGTATTTCACCCAATTATTATATGCCTCCTCAACATCCTCACTAGGTTGATGGGGAATCGTATCGTCTAATATGTATGATCGTTTCTCTTGCTTGAGAACAATTCTCAAGTTTTGAAACCAATCAATAAAGTTGTTATGGTTTAGACGCTTCTTTTGGAGAATGGTTCTTAGTGATAGTGAGTGAGCGGTCGGGATTTCATTGTTATCATTATTGTTGGTGGCCATCTACAAAATATAGCAAATTTCACTTTTAGTAATTTCGATATTGTTCATATTTTAATAATTAATACCCTTTTTAAGTGTCTTACACAATATTAAAATCTAGAATCCAACATTACATTTAAATAGTGGTTAGGTGACCATTATCCCATTATTTAAATTAACAAGATAGTCAACGTTTTGACAATTGCAACCGTTTGCAACTTCTAGGGTATGGGATCGACTTTAAACATCATATGTATAGTCAGCATGTTTATCCTATCAACACCTTGTAAACTATATTGTAGGTGATCCATTTAACATGGTTTGCCAATCAAGTTACCCTACTTGCACACACATGTGAGTTTTCCAACATAAGTGGTTAGGTGACCTTTATCCCACAAATATGGTATCCTCACCTCATGTCACAAGTTCCCTCAAAATGGTTAGGTGACCTTTATCCCATTAAGAGTTTCCAAATGACTCAAGTGTTGTGCAAAAGGATGGTGTTAAACTTGTTTAAAAGGAATTTAAGCTTTCATAATCTTAGTTTAGAAAACTCTATGTATCTTATATTTGCATGCTTTCAAATAAAAGGTACCCTATTGAACACTTTTAATAAAACCTCTTTTATTAAAACGAGTAATCCTTTTAATAACCACTTAATGATAAGGAATCATCAAATTTTCAGCTTGTTAAGTTTGTTAATGACTTTGTAATGCATATCCAAATATCAACCAAACAATCAAACGACAAACATCCAAACAAGCATAAACATATAAACATGAGTGCATAACCATAGCCACTAAGTTGACCACACTTGTTTGCCATCACAAGTGTTGTCATATGGTCTTTCCTAAGGGTGAAGATGACACATCAAAATGTGTCCATGAACTCCCACTTGAATCTACATCCAAATGCTTCAAGTGTCCATGTCATTTGTGTCCTTCTTTGAGTCTTCATCTTGTGCATCTTCTTTTACAAAATCATATCCTAATACAATTTTTCTAATAAAAGAAATGCACCTAATCTATTTATTACATAACCAAATGAATAAATAAATTAGAACCCATGATTTAAAACACAAATTACAACCCTTTCAAGAAACAAACCAACATGACATACAACAATCAACCAACCAAAACCAAACACAAGAGGCCAAGGCTACGTTATGCACCATAATATGAAACACATTCAACATCCAAGAACAACAAAGAATCCCTTATTTCAGCCCTAAAGTTTCAGCCAACATAAACTAAAACTTTAAGGTTGTCCAAACAACATAATCAACCATTTGACATAATACTTTCAAGGTTTATACTAAAGCATGCAAGATTAAACCTTGAAACATATGGGATTCATTCACCCACAACAAAACAGCCCCTAATGGGTTGAAAAGGTACATGAAAACTAACTTTTCAAGACCTTTTGAAACATACATTCCATATAACCTGGCTCTAGATGCCATTGTTGGATTTTTGTCACAAGTAAAACACTTAGTTTAACCATTTAAACTTTGAAAACACAGCGGAATTAGAGGTTTAAACTATGGTTTATAATCTGAAATTTTTGCCATATTAAACCACCACAAAAACCCAAGAATGAGGATCGAAATGTATGTGAAAAATATTCAATCAAACATCACAAAACAACCATAGGGTGTTAAAAGAAAAACAACCTTTCTAGTGCAAATGTTGTAGATGAAAAGATTGAAGAAGATGATGTTCTTGAGTAGATAGCTTCAAAGGAGAAGACCTCAAGCTTGTATACCCACAAGCCTTAACAAACACCTAATCTTGTTAGGTAGAAGAACACCAAGATGTACTCCATTTTGAACAATCCAATCAGCCAAGAAGAACTTGAAGTGCTGCCAAAAACAATTTTTCAGCCCCTTCTTTCCTTTCTTTTGAACGAATTTGATGATTCCATTTGAGACCTTTTTCTTTGTGTGTGTGAGAGAAAAGTGTGTTACATGGTTGAGTAAAAAAGTGAGTTAAGTCTTGCAAAGAAGAAGAACAAAACACATGCAGCCAATAGCCCATAAGGGCGGCCGAAATTGACAACCCAAAAGGGTTTCCCTCCCATTTGAAAGTTTTATAAAATACACTTTCAACCATAAGATTTTATAAAATTAAAACCCCATTTAATTTTATAACTATAACACACTTTTATTTGTTATTATTTAACCAACTTAAATAATAAAACAAATAATATCTCATGAACAAACTATCCATATAATGTTGTTCTACCACAAAGCAATGTTTTAGAAAACTCATTTTCTAAATTGGTGTTAATGTTTATTTGTATGATCTCATCAACAAACAAACATTTATTGGTGTTTGTATATCTTGTTATTGGGTATGACCTGACTTGAATCATAACGTGCTAACCACATCAATCTTGTATGTGTCTTGGGCATATGAGGTCCAACACACATAATATCCATCCGTTCCAACTCCGTCTCATCCACCTGCTCGTAGTCCCCATAAGCCAGATGACAGTTCCCAATCATTCCAGCAATTAGTCCATCATAAGAGTGGACTACAGCAGCTAAAAGATCCATGTGCTCTTTAGCCATCTCAATTGTCAAATTTCCGAAGTTTTCGGTTTTCAACTTTGCTGCATTGGTCCGGGTATCATATGTTGGGTACCAGACGACCCTGACGTTTCTGTCCACGAAGTAGAAGCTTGAGCTGGACCAGCTGAGCTTGACACAAAGGCAGTCTACAGTGGTGCTCCAGATATCTTGGCCTAAGGAGTCGCGTTGTAAAGCGTAGGATTTTGATCATAGTTAGACTTTTGGGCTCTATGTTTCATCCCTAGCTCCTCCTCTCTTAGTGTAAGTTTGACACCATCAGCTCCTACTGGCATGTTGTACCCCGTCTTTATAGCTTCCTACAGATTAGTATCTACTCCATTAAGTAGATTTCAAAATGTTGCTTCCATTATGGTATGAGTTTAAGAGGACAAACATACCTTCAATCATCAAGTTCATCAACATGTCCATTTTATCCTAAAGAATGCACATGTGCAATGTAAGATTGATATGATCCCAACAAAAGATATACTTCTCTTCATTATAATAATCAATGTATATATTTGTCAAAAAGTTTTTAAATCTTTAAAGTTTCTATCCAGATGTGGATATAACTTTAGGGGGAGAAATTTAAATTTTTTATTACATCTATATATATTATTACTATCTTAAATTACTTTCTTAAAACAACATTAAAAACAAAAGAAAAGAAAATGCATGTGTTGATGCAGAAGTTATACCATAGTATCTTAGCCTATGTAGAGTCTTGGAAGCATGAAAAGGGCAACATCAGTCAAACAATAGGAAACTTGTATCACTTCTGACATACAAGTCAATCCAAGCAAGAATTGACAACCTCAACAATCCACAACTTCTTAAGAAAAATCAATCAATGACATCTCTTCATAACATAAAAAATCAAAACAGTCACATTAACCTAAGATTAAGTTCAAAAGTTAATGTAGGTAAGTGCATTGGTTAATGCGGGTGAAGGTAACCCATGCTTATAACCAATGCGGGTAGCTTTTTATTTCCAACTGAAACTAATGCGAACAATGATTGTACTCTACCGCATTAGTGTGTTACAAGTATACACGAAATTTTGAAGTGTTAAAACCTATGCGGAACAAAAATTGTTCTACCGCATTTGTCAATGCGGATAAAATATTTTTCGAGTGTTTAACCGCATTTGTCAATGCGGATAACCTTTTAAGTGTCCAATTGCATTTTCCAATACGGATGAAATGTACACTTCCACATTTGGTTTACCCATCCGCATTTGTGGATGTCTATCTTCAATGTTCATGAAGTTTCAAGCAGAAATAATTAAGTGATTAATCTCCTGTCAATGAATGATTATCAAGTAAATGTGGATTTTATTCTATAACATTTGCTACAGTTAGCAAATCCTGACAAAGTCTGATGTTTCGCATTTGCCACAGTGAGCAATGCTAACAAATTTTGTTCAGCCACATTTGCTAGAGGGAGCAATGTTGAACATGACGGGTTTTTTAGAAGAAAAAATCAATGTTTAAGCTCTTAAACTTTCTGAAAAAATGCAGCGGAAATATATTTTGAAACATGATTATAAAACTGAGAAAATCATGTTCTTTAGGTGACAAATATATGTATAAAACAAACCCATATTCCAAAGGATCATATTATGTGAATAAGCAAGCTATGAAAACATAAAACGAGCATTATGGACAGCCATATAGAGGCTGCCATAAACTACCTTTCAGCAGCTCAAAAGGGTCGAAATCTTTGAAGGTGATGATGGTTTTTGAGCAGCAATCCTTCAAGGTGGAGGACCTCAAGCTTGTAATACCCACAAGGTCTTCAAACACCTAGCTTGTTAGGAAGCTTGACACCAAAGTTCTACACCAAGGAACCTTCAAAACACGAAATTTTCAGCCTCTTTTTAAGCTGAATCCAAAAATAGTCGAGCCTTGTAAAGAACTTTTGTTGCTTAAGTTCTGTTAGAGAAGGTGAGATTGTGGAAGAGTGTTCAAGTGAGTAATTTCACTCAGGAACCAAGACAAAAGATGGGTGTTTCAAGGCCAAGGGCGGCCGAAATTGCCCAATTTAAATGGTTTCCCACCCATTTCAAGTTTTAGTAAATTAACTCTTTCAATCCCTTAAATTTATAAAATTAAAACCTATTTTAATTTGATAACATTAACACAATTTTATTTGTCATTATTTAGCCAACTTAAATAATGAAACAAATAAAATCTCACGAACAAATTATCCATATAATGTTGTTCTATCACAAAAGAAATAATTTAGAAAAACCCGTTTTCTAAATTGGTGTCAATATTTATTTGTATGATCTTATCAAAAAACAGATATTTATTGGTCTATGTTTGGTTTGTTATTGGGTATGACCCGACTTGGATCATAACGTACTAACCACATCAATCTTGTATGTGTCTTGGGCATATGAGGTCCAACAATCTTCCAGTTGCACAAGATTCATAGAAGATTGATGCAAGCTATAAATACCGCCTAACAACGGTTTACTACCCTTAAGACGTATGACTAAGTGCCATTCAATACAATCATCTCCTTCAAGTACCATACTTGAAATGTTTTAGGTGAATGAATCATCTATCCCTTTGTCGCAGATGTCATGTTAAATCCTAGAGACACACAGTGATCATTCTCCATTGATTTAACTTTATCAGGCCTTAGACATCTTACTCTCAATGAATAAGAGGGACAAATCCCTTCTTGACTACATACGTCTCTCACAATTACCTTATATCATACCTAAAACCAGACTTATGTACTGCCGTATTTCAGAACAGCGAAGAACTGAGTCAAAGAATAATAATTGGTAAATATCAAGACCTAATATGTATCTTAGGTCACAAGATACCAAATGATGTTCGTTTTTACTCAAAATTACTTATGATCAATCAGGAAGATTCCATGTAGTAATATTTGAGATGCAGGCCAGTCCAATATTTGCATCCCACAAATATCTATGAACCTTGGCAGCAACCTTTTGCTCTATATTCATCCATATGAATATCTACCAATCCAAATTCATAATAATCTTACCCTCATACTTGTTCCCACAAGTTTGAACGACTACGGACATTTAGAGTAAACAATTTACTCATGGATTAAACATGCTAAATTGGAATATTAATTGAAACATTATAACCAAATAATTTTATTCAAATAATAAAAGGTTCCACATATCCAAATACAAAGTTACAGATCAAATCCAATCACTAGAATATCCAAGTCCCATGGCACAAGTATGACTTTCATGCTTTGCCTTTTCAAGGAGCTTCGTGAGAGGATCCTCAATGTTTTGATCCGTGTGAACTTTGCGAATACATATCTTTCCCTTTTCAACTTCTTCTCGTATGTAGTTGAATCTCCGCTCAATGTGCCTAGTCTTTTGATGAGCACGAGGTTCCTTGATTTGGGCAATCGCACCCTCATTATCACAAAAGATCTCTAGGGGGTCCTGAATGGAAGGGACGACCCCTAGATTAGCAACGAATTTCTTCAACCATGCAGCTTCTTGAGCTGCCAGTGAGGCGGCGACATATTCAGATTCTGTAGTTGATAAAGCCACAACATCCTGTTTGGAGCTCTTCCAAGAGACCGCTCCTCCATTCAGAATGAAAATATATCCCGATTATGACCGTGAATCATCACGATCGGTTTGGAAACTCGCATCCGTGTAACCTTTTACAACGAGTTCCTTAGATCCATAGATTAGGAACATATCTTTTGTCCTCCTTAGGTACTTAAGTATGTTCTTAACAGCCATCCAATGACTTTTTCCAGGATTTTGCTGGTATCGACTTGTCATGCTTAAGGCGCATGACACGTCCGGTCGAGTGCATATCGTTGTATACATGATGGATCCAATAGCAGATGGTATGGGATTGCCTTCATTTTATCTTGCTCATCCTTTGAGCTAGGACATTGAGTCGTACTCAATATTGTTCCTCTTTGAATAGTTACCGTACCTTTCTTAGAGTTCTCCATCTTGAACCTTTTCAAGATTTTATCAATGTATGCACTTTGATTTAAACCAATCAACCGCCTTGATCTATCCCTATAGATCTTTATTCCCAGAATATAGGCGGCTTCACCAAGATCCTTAATGGAGAAACAGCTTCCAAGCCAGGCTTTTACACTCTCCATGGTTGGAATGTCATTTCCAAATAGTAGGATGTCATCGACATATAATACTAGGAAAATGATGATGCTCCCACTAGCTTTCTTATATACACATGTTTTATCAACGTTTTTGATGAACCCAAATTTGGTTATTCTTCATCAAAACCGTGATTCCAACTTCTCGATGCTTGTTTCAATCCATAGATTGATTTCTTTAACTTGCATACTTTATTAGGATGTTTTGGATCGACAAAACCTTCAGGCTGAACCATATAGACATCTTCCTCAAGATATCCATTTAGGAAAGTGGTTTTGACATCCATTTGCCAAATCTCATAATCATAATGAGCAGCTATGGCAAACAATATCCTTATAGACTTTAGCATGGTAACAGGTGAGAAGGTTTCATCATAATCAACCCCTTGAGTTTGAGTGAAACCTTTTGCTACAAGTCTAGCCTTATAAGTATCCAAGTTTCCATGCATATCGGTTTTCTTCTTGAAAACCCACTTACTTCCAACTACTTTGGAGTTAAGAGGTGGTACAACCAAGTCCCATACTTGATTGTCATGCATAGATTGCATCTCAACGCTCATGGCCTTGAGCCATTTGTCACAATCCGAATTGGACACTGCATCATGGTATGTGGTTGGTTCATCTGAATCTACCACATAGCATCCATCCATGAAAAATCCGTATCTTTCAGGTGGATTACTAGTTCTACCACTTCTAAGAACGTTTTGTGTGTATTGATCAACCACTTGATCATCTTCAACATCCTCATGTTGAGTGCTAGTTTCAACCAAACGTGCATCGGGTTATGGTTCTTGATCCTTCTCAAGATCCACTGTTCTACTGCTAGTTCCTTCCATAAGGAACTTTGCTTCTAAGAACTCACCCTTTCTGGAAACAAACACCTTTTGTTCCAGTAGATCATAGAAATAATATCCCATAGAATCTCTAGGATATCCAATAAAGATACACTTGGTGGATCCGACTTCCAATTTTTTTGGGGTGGGAGTCTTAACATAAGCCTCACAACCCATACCCTTAAGTATGATAGGGATGGAACTCTTCCATGCCATATCTGAAAAGGTGTCCTTTCCACCTTTTTGGTTGGGGCCATATTTAAAATACGGGCCGCGGAGAGCAAAACAAAACCCCAAAATGATAGAGGTAATGTGCTTCTAGCCATCATATATCGGACCATATCCAATAAGGTTCGATTCTTCCTCTCAGACACACCATTGTGTTATTGTGTTCCAGGTGGAGTGAGTTGTGAGACAATCCCACAACTCCTAAGATGATCTTGAAAAGCATCACTTAGGTATTCACCTCCTCTATCGGTACGGAGAACTTTAATTGACTTGTTGAGTTGATTTTCCACTTCATTCTTGAAGATTTTGAACGTTTCAAAAGCTTCATCTTTGCGCCTTAATAAGTACACATACCCATAGCGACTATAATCGTCGGTAAAGGTAATGAAGTATGTTTCACCATTCCTAGTCATTGGCTTAAAAGGACCACATACATCCGAATGTATGATTCCTAATAAATCTTTTGCCCTTTCGTTAGTTCCACTAGAGGGTGCCTTAGTCATTTTACCTTCTAAACAAGATTCACATACATCAAATGAATCACATTCATTCATTTTTAAAAGACCCTTCTTTTGAAGTGTTTGTATGTGTTTCTTGTTTATATGACCAAGACGACAATGCCAAAGATAGGTATCACTCAAATCCAACTTGAGTTTTTGGTGCTAGTTTGGTATAATGAACTATTTAAAGTATTTTCACGAACCAATTCATAAATACCATTAATGGGTATAGCTTTAAAATAGAATATATCATTTAAGGAAACATGAATATCATTTTCAACAAAAGATAATACATAATCATAAAGTCTTAATTGGGATACAAAAATAATGTTCCTAGTCAGACTAGGAGCATACAAAACATTCTTCAAAATAACATCCAAGCCACTTGGAAGTTTGAGGATGTAGTCCCCACGAGCTTCAACTTGGACTTTGGTTCCATTGCCCATGAAGAGACTAACATCCCCTTGATTGAAGTCCCTACTTCTTGTGAACCCCTACAACAAATTGCAAATATGAGTTCCACATCCGCTATCCAATACCCATGTGTTAGAAGATGTAACATTAAGATCAATATGAATCATGTATATTGTACCTGAGGTCTGCCCGGCATCCCTCTTGGCTTTCAACTCTTGGAGATGGACAGGACAATTTCTTGCCCAATGTCCAATCTCCCCACACTTGAAGCATGGGTCATTGGTAGCAAACTTTTGCTTCTTCTCTTGTGTTTTGGGTGGCACCCTTGCCCCCCTTTGCCCTTTCCCCATACGGGTCCCTTACCCTTGGCAACCTTTGCCTTGGGTACGGGATGAGGCCTTTTCTTGTTCCCACCTTTATTGATGGTGAGAACGGGTAAAACCCTTTTACCCATGGCCGCCTCGGCCGTTTTAAGCATTGAGTGAAGTTCACCAATGCTCTTGTCCCATGCATTCATGTTGTAATTCAACACAAATGTCTCGAACTTCTTGGTAAGGCCATTAAGGATCAAATCCGTGGCCAATTGCTTCGAGACGGGACAATTAAGCCTTTCGAGGCGGTCAATATGACTTTTCATCTTAAGTACATAAGATGAAATAGATTGGTTGTCGTCCATACGACATGCATGGAGTGCTCGAACCGTTTTGAAGCGCTCAAACCTTGCTTGCTGTTGGAATGTTTCCTTCAGCTTGGTTATAATGTCATAAGCTCCGTGATGTTCATACTCCTTTTGGAGATCTGGATTCATGCTCGGTAGCATGAGACAAGACACTTGGACGGAGTCCTCAGTGTACTTCAGCCAATCGTTGTAAGCTTCCTCATCATCCTTAGTAGGCTGATCGGGGATAGGGTCGTCTAAAACATATGATCTTCTCTCTTGCTTGAGAACGATTCCCAAGTTTCAATACCATCAATGAAATTATTATGATTTAGATGTTCCTTTTGGAGGATCGCTCGTAATGATTGGGTGGACGCGGATGAGTTATCATGTGATGGGGTTTGTTAGAACACAAGAAAACAAGTTGAACCTTTTAAACTTTCTGAAAAACACAGCGGAAGTATAGCTTTATAACATGTTAATAAGCTGAAAATTTCATGTTCTAAATGATGTTTTAAGATGGAAAAAACAAACCCAAATCAAAAGGATCTTTAATATGTGAATAAGCAAGCTATATAAACACATAAAACATTCATAATGTGACAACCAAACAAGCTGCCAAACTACCTCCTTCTAACAGCTAAATCGACCAAGAGAAGAAGGATGATGAATGCTCAAAATCTCGGCCAAGGCTCCAAAAAGAGGATCCCTCAAGCTTGTATACCCAAAGCCTCCTTGCAAGCACCTGTTGTTAGGGAGATTCAACACCAAAAACCACCACCTAAAACCCGAAATTGATCTTTCTTTCTGCTGCTATTCGAACTGTAGAGAGAGAGAGAAAAAGTTCTTGATCTTAGGGTTTATTGCATGTCTTATGAGAGGTTTACCTTTTGGGTGTAAGACAAGTTAAGTGTGTGTGTGTTTTCCAGGAAAAAGGGGGCAATCCTTTCGCTTGGGTGGCCGAATTTTTTTTAAACGGAGGGTTTCCCTCTTAAACACACACACACACAATATACAACAAGTCACTAAATAATTTATATAATTAACCATTTAATTATATAAGTTATACACCCCTTTTGTTATTTGATGTTATCTAACATACTTAGATAACATTACAAATAATATTCTTGAACAAAATATCCTAATAATTTGTTCCATCTCATATGCAATTTAATTAGAAAACCTATTTTCTAAATATGGTGTGTTTATTTAATTGCATGATCATATCGTCAATTAAATAATTGTTTGTGTTTGCAAAGCTTGTTATTTGGGTATAACCCGACTTGGATCATAACGTACTAACCACATCAATATTCTAAGTGTCTTGGGCACATAGAATCCTACATCATGATTGTCATTATTTGTGGCCATCTACAAAATTTGACAAAGATCTATTTTAGTATTTTCGATATTGTTAATTTTAATAATTAATGCCTTTTAAGGTCATTTTTATATTAAAGTCTAGAACCCAACATTACATTTAAATTGTGGTTAGGCGACCTTTATCCCACAATTTAAATTAATAAGGTGGTCAACGTTTGAGGACTGCAACCATTTGCAACTTCTAGAAATATGGGATCGACTTGAAACATCATATGTAAAGTCGGCATGTTAATCCCATCAACACTATTTGGAAATCACACCGTAGGTGATCCATTTGACATGCTTTGCAAATCAAGATACCCTACTTACACCTACGTGTGAGTTTGCCAAAATAAGTTGTTAGGTGACCTTTGTTGGACCAAAAGAACCAATGAGCAAAGATCAGAAAACCTCTAAGTCCCACATGGTATCACAACAACTGCTGAAAGCCTCATCAGCAGTTTGACAAGTGCTGAAGACTTCAACAGCTGAAGATCAAGTGCTGAAGACTGCATCAGCTGAAGAACTAAAGGCTGAAGTACAACAGTTGAAGAACACAAGTACTGAAGCTCAAAGACCAAAGTACTGAAGTACAACAGCTGAAGAGTTTACAAGTGCTGAAGATCAACAACTGATGTACAAGTCTGAAGACAAAGACTGAAGACATCAGCTAATGATATCTACTGAAGTCATCAGCTGATGAAACATCTGAAGGTCAAAGTCTGAAGATCAAGTACTGAAGCCTCAGTAGTTTGTCACAACTGCTGACGAGTACTTCTTTAGTAGTTGTGATATCAGTAGTTTTATATTTCTAGTTTCAGTAGTTTTATGTTTCAGTAGTTTTGTAAAACGACTGAAGAGCTTGTTCTTCAGTCGTTGTAGTTTCAGTAGTTTCCAATCAGTAGTTTTATATTTTGTACTTAACACTCTGATATGTTCTCAGTAGTTGTGAACATTTCAGTAGTTTGTTAAGAGTTAGTTATTTTTGTATTAGATCTGCCAGTTGTCACTTTCCGTGATAACAACAGTGTTTGTTGCACTCTATATAAGGAGTGACAACCTATCGTAATAGGTGAATGATGTGAATGAATTAATGATTTGATTAGAAACATTCCATATCTATAAACATTCCTTGAATCAGAAATATATTCTCTCGCTATAACCGTATGTGCTCTTAATGCATACAAGCATCGACTTCTTGCTACAATTTGTCTAATTCCTATTCTTATTCCGCTGCCTTGAACTCTAATACATCAAACTTGTGATCGCTGATCCTGTCAAATGGTATCAGAGCAGGTTAATCATTGATCGATCTAATAATTGATCATTGAAACTGCTATTCAAGATCTAAATTTGATTGAATTAGCTTTTGTTTTTGCAAGAAACGGTTATAGAGATTGAATTTTCTGTATTTCTGGTCATTCATCCTGAGATCTTTTCTTGGTTTTCATTGAGTTTGTTGTGGTCTGTGTAAAATTTTTAAAAGCTTGAATTGAATTGTTTCTGAACTGAAAATGACTACTCCCTCCAATGATCCTCACAATACTGGTTCCTCAACCAAGCCACCAATGCTGTTAGGAATGAGTATAACATATGGCAAAGACGAATGCTCCATCACCTGTCTGTTAACAGCGCAGGTTGTTGGACATCAGTGGTACATGGTCCACACAGCCTATGGTGAATAACCCGGAAACCAATCAAATGGTTCCGAGAGGAGGGAGCAATACTCAGATGAGCATAAGAATTTGCTTGAAATTGATGCCAAACCTGGAATTCTGGCCATGGCATTGCCAATGAAATCTATTCTGGGCTAATGCATCATGAAACTGCCCATGACCTCTGGAATGCCTTGAAAGAACATTTGGAGGAACGATGAGGTCTTGGCAAATATAGAGAAATCCTCGCCCACACTATGAGACATTTCCTCATAGAAAGGTGAGACACTGACTCAACAATATGAGCGTTTTCTCTTGTTAATGTCTCTGAATTAAAAATGGTCAAGTTTAGTACACTATATCCAGAAGAATCCAATTTCTCAGATCACTGCCCTGAAGATGGGACACATATACATTGTCCTACGCTCAGTGCAAGTTTGGACAAACTATCTCTCACCCCCAAACTCCATGGTAAACTGCTCACAGTTTTGGGAGAGAGAGAGACCAGAAGAGAAACTGTCTTTCATCTGGACAGCTCTCTGAGAAAAAAACTTGTACCAGGCAACACTGCCTGGTGGGTCTGAGTCAGAATATGTTTCATCGGAATGCCAGTATGATGAGCATATTAATTTCTCCCTTCAGCACTTCTGATTCTGCATTTGTGAGTATTGATGGTCAGTTTACTGGGTGTATAATGACAATCTAGCTTCATTATGGCTGATCTCAACAGCTGAAGAACACAAGTACTGAAGCTGAAAGACCAAAGTACTGAAGTACAACAGCTGAAGAGTTTACAAGTGCTGAAGATCAACAACTGATGTACAAAGTCTGAAGACAAAGACTGAAGACATCAGCTGATGATATCTACTGAAGTCATCAGCTGATGAAACATCTGAAGGTCAAAGTCTGAAGATCAAGTACTGAAGCCTCAGTAGTTTGTCACAACTGCTGAAGAGTACTTCTTCAGTAGTTGTGATATCAGTAGTTTTATATTTCTAGTTTCAGTAGTTTTATGTTTCAGTAGTTTTGTAAAACGACTGAAGAGCTTGTTCTTCAGTCGTTGTAGTTTCAGTAGTTTCAATCAGTAGTTTTATTTTTTACTTAACACTCTGATATGTTCTCAGTAGTTGTGAACATTTCAGTAGTTTGTTAAGAGTTAGTTATTTTTGTATTAGATCTGCCAGTTGTCACTTTCCGTGATAACAGCAGTGATTGTTGCACTCTATATAAGGAGTGACAACCTATTGTAATAGGTGAATGATGTGAATGAATGAATGATTTGATTAGAACATTCCATATCTATAAACATTCCTTGAATCAGAAATATATTCTCTCGCTATAACCGTATGTGCTCTTAATGCATACAAGCATCGACTTCTTGCTACAATTTGTCTAATTCCTATTCTTATTCCGCTGCCTTGAACTCTAATACATCAAACTTGTGATCGCTGATCCTGTCAAATGGTATCAGAGCAGGTTAATCATTGATCGATCTAATAATTGATCATTGAAACTGCTATTCAAGATCTAAGTTTGATTGAATTAGCTTTTGTTTTTGCAAGAAACGGTTATAGAGATTGAATTTTCTGTATTTCTGGTCATTCATCCTGAGATCTTTTCTTGTTTTTCATTGAGTTTGTTGTGGTCTGTGTAAAACTTTTAAAAGCTTGAATTAAATTGTTTCTGAACTGAAAATGACTACTCCCTCCAATGATCCTCACAATACTGGTTCCTCAACCAAGCCACCAATGCTGGTTAGGAATGAGTATAACATATGGCAAAGACGAATGCTCCATCACCTGTCTGTTAACAGCGCAGGTTGTTGGACATCAGTGGTACATGGTCCACACAAGCCTATGGTGAATAACCCGGAAACCAATCAAATGGTTCCGAAGAGGAGGGAGCAATACTCAGATGAGGATAAGAAGTTGCTTGAAATTGATGCAAAAGCCCATGGAATTCTGGCCATGGCACTGCCAAATGAAATCTATTCTGGGCTAATGCATCATGAAACTGCCCATGACCTCTGGAATGCCTTGAAAGAACAATTTGGAGGAACAGATGAGGTCTTGGCAAATAATAGAGAAATCCTCGCCAACAATATGAGACATTTTCTCATAGAAAGGGTGAGACACTGACTCAACTATGAGCGGTTCTCTTGTTTGATCTCTGAATTAAAAATGGTCAAACTTGAGTACACAATATCCAGATGAATAACAGATTTCTCAGATCACTGCCTGAGAGATGGGACACATATACTATTGTCCTACGCTCCAGTGCAAGTTTGGACAAACTATCTCTCACCCAACTCCATGGGAAACTGCTCACGTTTGAGAGAGAGATAGAACAGAAGAGAAAGCTGTCTTCATCTGGAAAGCTCACTGAAGACTTTGTACCAGGCAACACTGCCTTGGTGGGTCATGAGTCAGAATATGCTTCATCTGAATGCCAGTATGATGAGCATATTAATTTCTCTTCAAGCACTTCTGATTCTGCATTTGTGAGTGTTGATGGTCAGTTTACTGGGTGTAATAATGACAATCTATGCTTCATTATGGATGATCTCAAGGGGATTGCTGATGATGACTTAGAAGAGATGGATATTTTGAGCCAAATGGCCCTGATAAATATCAGATCTCAGAAGTTCTATAAAAGAACTGGAAGAAAATTCCCAGGACTCTCTGGCAAAACCAAAGTTGGTTTTGACAAGAGCAAGTTGAGGTGTCACAAATGCCAAAGGCTTGGACACTTTGCAAGAGAGTGTAGATCAACTGGATCTAACTCCACTGCACCCTTTGTGACTTTTCCTGGCAATAGTCAACAACACAGAGGGCAACATCCTGTCACTTCTAGTCATCATCCTCAACAACAATCTCCGGCATATTTTGTTCCTCAGGGTCAAATGCCATATCCGTACCCTTGTTATTACATGCCACAGTCAAATCAAGTTCAAGTTCCTATGGCACCACAACCTCATGCACTACCAGAACCTCAGCCATCCCAATCTCATCAACAAACTCAACCTCAACAACACAGCTTCTTCACCCCAGGAGTTGTTGACTGGAGCAGTTTACCAGATGACATGTCTGGTCATGACCAACTGTTCTCAGGTGCTGGTCAACATGGTGGTGACAGTCCTTTTGGGAATCTAGCTCTTATGGCTTTGGAGTCTGCTGATACTTCATTTTCTAATGCCTCTACACCTCAGGTATCACAGGTATCCTCTGAGGCAAAAGCCAAATTATGTTCTGAACCATGCATAGCAGCATTTGCTTCCATTAGAGAAGCAAATGTAGCTCTAATTAATAAGAACATTGAGCTAGAACAAATAATTTCCAAAAACAAAGCTGAGTTTGAGTCTGTGCTTAAAGATAAAAATGATGAGATTTATAAACTGAATTGCCAAATAATTGATGATAAGGCTAGAGAAGAGGTACTTCTAGAGAAGTACAAAGATCTCAAAGAAACCCTTGCAGTTACCCAGGTAGAGTGTGATAGATGGGTACAATCATGCAAAGTTTTGAAATGCTTCTTAGTAAGCAATCTGCTTCCAATGTGAAGTTTGGAATTGGTTACAATCACACTGCTCCACCTACAGATTTTACCCCAAGAGCAGAGGTAGAATCTGATGGTGAGAGTGATAACCAATCCATCACATCATGTGATCTACCTTCTGATACAGCACAATCAGAAGTAGCAGTCAGCATCAAGCCCTCTTTGAACCTATCAGCTGATGTTGATGGTTCAAATGCTGACACTCACATGATCAATGAGTTGATCAACTCAGGAGTTAATTCTGAAGGTCCTGAAAGGACTAGAGAGCAGGATTTAACACCTGAAGTTCAAACTTCAACTGCTGTCAGTACTGAAGAGAAGAAAACTGCCAGTAGAAGAGTTTGAAGACTACTAAAGAGGCAGTCAAGAAAGCAAACAATGCTTCCAAAGCATTGAAGAACAAGTCTTCAGTTGCTTCACCCTCTTTAGTTGATGATCAACCTAAGATGAAGAAGAAACCATGTGAAGTATGTGTTTGTTCAATCATCTTACAGATGATTGTTGGTACAAAAGAGGTTCCAAACTCAAACAAAAAGAAGAAATTAATGAGAAAATGGTAAAAATGAAAACTGAGTTTGAGACCACATTTGTATCAGCAACATCAAATCCTGTAACCCTTAAGTCCTCAAAGAAATCCAAAAAGGAAGGGGTTAAACAGGTGACAGCTGAGAATGCTCAGAAGAAGAAGGGGCAACATAGGAACTTATCAAACTCCACTGGCAATGTGTCTGATGAGCTGAAAGCTTTATCACAAAATCAGACACAGCTGGTTATGATGGTTCAACATCTGTTGGGTAGAGTTAACCAACTAGATGCTCCTATGTTGAAACCACAGAAAAGGAGGTCCAAGCCAAAGGACTCCTCTTCTACACCATCTTCTTCCTCTCAGGCTGTTGTTTCAGATAAACCTGTTAGTTTACCATCTATTGATGAGACCAGGCCCAAAACCAAAAAGGTTTGGGTCTCTAAAACTAACTGATTGTTTATTATTGCAGGGTTCTTCAACATGCCAAAGTAGCATCTGGTATGTAGACAGTGGGGGATCTATGCACATGACTGGGAACAGCTCTCTTCTTCATGACTACTCTCAAGGAAAGAAGGGATTTGTTTCTTTTGGCAATGATGCTAGGGGTTACATCATTGGTAAGGGCTTTGTCTCCAATGGAGAAATCAAATTTGATGATGTTAATCATGTGGAAAATCTCAAGTACAATCTCTTGAGTGTCAGTCAAATGTGTGATAAAGGCCATGTTGCTCTTTTCACCAGTCAAAACTGTAGGATTCTGTCATCCAAAGTTTTGCACTTGATTGACAAGGTGTTGGATGATCACACTCTCCTGAGAGCCAACAGGACAGGAAGAGTGTATGCCTTAGATCTTCCAAGAAAATAGATCTCAAAGGCAATCCTTGCCTATTTTCCAAAGCCTCTTCTCAAGAATCTAAACTGTGGCACAGAAGGCTTGGTCATGTTAATCTCAAAAACATGAATCAGCTTACCCACAATAGTTTAGTCAGAGGCTTACCAATAAAGGAGTTCCACTGTGATGAAACCTGCACTGCTTGTTTAAAAGGAAAACAGCACAAAGTCTCATTCCCTCCTATTGAAGTGCCTAAGTCCACTGCCTGCTTGCAATTACTGCATATGGATCTATTTGGTCCTGTGAGAGTAATGAGCATGGCAAAGAAGAAATACTGTCTGGTAATTGTGGATGATTACTCCAGATTTGTATGGACTTTCTTTCTACATTCAAAGGATGAGGCTGCTCAGAAGATTATTCACTTTGTGTTGTATATTGAGAAGCAGTATTCCCTTCCAGTCAAGTGTATTAGGAGTGACAATGGAACTGAGTTCAGAAATCATACACTTGATGACTTCTATCTTTCAAAGGGGATCAAAAGGCAGTTTAGCATCCCAAGGACTCCAGAACAAAATGGAGTAGTGGAGAGAAAGAACAGGACCCTCATTGAAGCTGCAAGGTCCATGCTGGCTGACTCAGGTTTGCCACTGACCTTTTGGGCTGAAGCTGTCAACACAGCTTGCTATGTGCAAAATAGAGTTTTAGTAAATCAGAGGTTGATGAAGACTCCATATGAAGTTCTCCATCATTTGGCTCCTCTGATTTCATTTTTCAAAGCATTTGGGTGTCCCTGTTTTATTCTCAACACAAAGGATCAACTCCATAAATTTGATCCTAAGGTGGATGCAGGGTATTTTGTTGGTTATTCATCTACTTGCAAGGCATACAGAGTCTTCAACTGCAGAACAAAGATGGTTGAAGAAACTCTACATGTTAAGTTCAATGAATCTCCAAAGGACAAGATTCCACAAAGCCCTGTGGAGTTATTTGATTTGGACATACTGCAATGTTCCTTATCAAACTCCTGCTGTTGCTCCTGTCAACAGTTCACCACCTGGTGGTACTGCTGATGATGATGATGATTGCAGTACTCACCTCTTCAGGTTTAGTGATCAGCTGCCTGATTCAGCTAGACCTGATGTTCCTGTAGCTCCAGTAGCACCATCCACAACAAATGCTGATGAGATCTCTTCGAATTCAACTTCCTTTGAATTACCATCCACTGATTGGTTTCAAGGAAATGATTCACCATCACCATCTGTTACTGCTGAGCCTGCTACAAACACTTGCACAGATCTCATTGTGTATCAAGATCTGAAGAATCACCCTATGTCTCAAATCATTGGTGATATCACTGCTGGAGTATCAACAAGAAGTCAATTGTCAAATTTCTGCTTCTATGCTCTCTTCATCAGTCAGCAAGAGCCAAAGAATTATCACATTGCTTTAAAGGACAATGGATGGGTTGATGCCATGCAGCTTGAGCTTCTTCAGTTCAAGAAACAGCAAGTGTGGGAACTGGTTCCTCTACCTCCAGGTAAGTGTGCAATAGGCACTAAATGGGTGTTTAGGAACAAAACTGATGAAAATGGGCTTATTGTTAAGAACAAGGCCAGACTGGTTGTTCAGGGGTTTGCACAAGAAGAAGTATTGATTATGATGAAACCTTTGCCCCTGTAGCCAGACTGGAAGCAATTCGATTGTTTTTAGCTTATGCTGCTTATCAAAACCTTAAAGTTTTTCAAATGGATGTCAAAAGTGCATTTTTGTATGGAAAAATTAAAGAAGAGGTTTATGTATGTCAACCTCCAGGCTTTGAGGACAATAAACATCCTAATTGGGTGTATAAGCTTGATAAGGCTCTTTATGGGTTAAAACAAGCTCCTAGAGCCTGGTATGAGACATTATCAAACTTTCTTCTGGAAAATAATTTCACTAGAGGCTCCATAGATAAGACTTTATTCATTAAGAAAGCTGGGCAGCATAATCTACTTGTTCAAATTTATGTAGATGATATCATTTTTGCATCCTCTGATCCAAAGTTGTGTGATGCCTTTACAAAGTTGATGCAACAGAAGTTTGAAATGAGTGCCATGGGAGATTACAGTTCTTTCTGGGGTTGCAAATCAAACAAAAGGCTGATGGAATTTTCATTCATCAGTCCAAATACACAAAAGATCTTTTGCAAAAGTTTGATTTACAAAACTGTAAGCCTGTTCTACCCCCATGTGCAGCACCACACAACTGGATACAGATCAGAAAGGTAAAGTGGTTGATGAAACACTTTACAGATGTATGATTGGGTCCTTGATGTATTTAACAGCTTCTAGACCAGATATATGTTTGCTACATGTGTTTGTGCTAGATTTCAGGCTGCACCTAAAGAGTCTCATCTGATTGCAGTCAAGAGGATCTTTAGATATCTGCAAGGCACTCCATCTCTAGGTTTATGGTATTCTACTGGACATTCTGGTAAATTAGTTGCTTTTTCTGACAGTGACTATGCAGGGTGTAAGTTGACCAGGAAATCAACTTCTGGTGGATGTCAATTCCTAGGCAACTGCTTGATTTCTTGGCAGAGCAAGAAACAGACCTCAGTTGCTACATCAACTGCTGAAGCAGAGTACATTGCTGCTGCAAGTTGTACATCTCAGGTACTCTGGCTTCAAAACCAACTTTTGGATTATGGCATTACAGAGACTAAGACTCCATTGTTAATGGATAGTGCTTCAGCTCTTTGCATTGTCAAAAATCCAGTCCAGCACTCTAGGACCAAACATATAGAGATCAGACATCATTTTATAAGGGATTGTTTTGAAAAAGGTCTGATTGATCCTAAGTTTGTGCCTAGTGCTGATGAGCTTGCAGACATTTTTACTAAGCCTTTGGATAGTTCAACTTTCCAAAACCTGGTGTTAAGGCTTGGTATGCTGCAGCTAGAATAAGTGACAACTACTGATGATCTTAGTAATAAGTACTGATGATCATTAGTAACTATGTCACATATAAGTACTGATGAGCTCTTTTACCCTCAGCAGTTTTTATAACTACTGAAGGCTAAATGTCTCACAAGTACTGAAGTACTTCATCTGTTCTAAACTACTGATGTAGTTACAACTACTGATGCAGCTACAACTACTGCAATCAGTAAAACAGATAAGTACTGATGTCCTATGAAACAACTGAAATCAGCCAAAAAGGCTGATGAATGTGTGAGGACAGTATGAAACAGCTGACAAGCTAAGAATTGACGAAAACAGCTGAAGAGAACTTTCTCTTCAGTCGTTTGTACAACTGCTGTTTCATTCTAAACAACTGAAGCAAAACCATGTCTTCAGTAGTTTTATAACTACTGATGACTAATACCAAGTCTTCAGTTGTTTACAACAGCTGATGACAAAACTACTGTCTTCAGTAGTTTCATAACTACTGATGACAAACACCAAGTCCTCAGTTGTTTCAATCATCTGAAGTCAAAACCACGGTCTTCAGTAGTTTTCTAACTTCTGATGCCTAACACCACGACTTCAGCTGTTTCAACGTCTGAAAGGATAATACCATGTCAACGGTCGTTTAAAACTACTGATGACTAACACCACATCCTTCAGTCGTTTTCTTACCCGTACCCTATATATACCCCTGACCTAATCCTTCAATGCTTCATCTTCTTCAAACCTAACGTTCCTCTCCAAAACTCCCTCTTCTCAATGGCGTCCATGCAAATTAAACCGCGACACAACTGTGTTGCCTACCTCACTAAATCGCCTATCTGGACTAAGTTCGATACTGCTATCGATCTTATGGTTCAGTCCCAATACAATACGGCATTTCTTCTGAATCCCATACTACATGCCGAATCCCTTCAACAATTTTGGATGAACGTTACTATTACCACTGGGGAGAACAACACACCATCTCTCCAGTCGGTCGTCAACAACAAGAAGTAGTCATCACTCCTGCAATAATCCGCCAAATTCTTCATCTGAATGATGCTAGTTCTCCTGCTGGATATCCGAAGGGCACCACAGATCTATCCTTTGCCCAACATGGATATCAAGGCGATCTCAGTGCCTCCACTATCATGAAGAAACACTTTAATGACGCTGAGCGCCTAATTTTTCACATGGTGAATGTATGTTTGGCCCCTAAGACGTCGTCTTGGGATCAAATGTCGACAAAATGGCAGCAGGTAATGTATTCTATTCTTGAGCAACAACCACTAAACTTTTCAGAAATAATATTTTCGGAGCTCAAGGATATGGCTCAAAACTAACTGCCAACCGTTGGATACTATATCCACGGTTCATAATGGCCATCATTACAAACCAGCTTAATGCTGAGGGACTTGTTGGCTTGGGAGTCCCTGCTACGGCTGTTCTGCCGGAAGTATACTCCCGCACAACTCTGACCAGACACTAAAAATGGCTGCCAAGCTGCGAAAACCCACGCAGCTGGAACCCACAGCCACCACCTCCAAATCAAAAGTCCCCACCAAACCCACCAAAAAGAAACCCAAAACGGCTACTCAGGGAATTGAGTCCCCTGAGGATGCCCCTGCAACACAAACGCAGGATATATCCACTAGTCCAAACCCCCTAGTGGATACAATGACTCTTCCAGCCATAGCCGCTCAGGCTCCTCTCAACAGGAGCCTGCAGCAACCACACAAGGGGTACCTACATATCTGGGATCTTCCTCACTTGAGGGGATTGCCATTGAAGAGCACCAACCTCCCCAGGTGCACACTGCTTCTATCCCTTCACCCCAAACAACCGCCCTCACAGCCCAACTTTAATAGTTGCACAAGTGCTGACTCAACTGCACTCCTCACCCCCTCCCCAGAAACCACTTACTACTGGGAATACCTCTACAATTGAGGGGGAGGAACACAGTGCACTTGAGAACCCACAGCACAGGGGTTTACCACTTCTATCTCCTGGTGTAGACAAGGAGCTTAGAATATCTAGTGAGGCTGCCACCTCCTCTGACTCAGCACATGATCAGAATGAGGCTGGTAACATTGCTAAGACCTCACTAGAGGCAACAGCTGATGATGGACACTGTCCTGAGGCTGGAAGTCCCCAGTACCAAGCACAAGGGGCACATGCACCAACTGGTCTACACCCAGTGCATGTAAATCCTGCTCTAAGCAGGAGGTCAGATGATTCAGCTTCGGCTGATGATGACCTGGGCTTTTTCTACGATGTTCTTGCCCAGAACACAATCCTTGAAGAGAAAGTCAGTAGGCTGCAAAACCTACTTGATCAACTCTCACAAGGAGAAAGACCATCTGCCTCTACCCACCCACAGATGGCACCTTCACTTGAAGGTTCCCCAAACACTGAGCCACTCCAAACTCAACCACCTGCCTCTGCTTCAGGCCCTATTTCTCAGGAACAGAACCCTCCTGAGCAAATAGGTGTGTACTTCAAAATTCCCTCCCTCTCATCACACCCATAATCACTGATATTGTGACTAAAGCCATTGATGAGAGGCTTTCCTCAACTTTACAGCCCTTGATTGATGCTGCTGACAAAAGACTCTTTCTGCGGTACAAACCCCTTCCTCCAATGCATCCAAAAGGGGGAGAGTACTGCAGTGAAAGAAAAGAAGAGGAAAAGAACAGAGGAAAAGAAGGAAGAGAAGCAAGCCCAAGAGGAGGAGAAAGAAAAGCAACCTCTGCTCACTTACAAGCGAAAGAAAGTGCTGATGATCATACTGCTGAAGACAAATCCTTGGAGGAGCTGGTAAAAGAAGCTGACACTACACACAGCCGATCCATGGATAAAATAATTGAACAACTCTTCAGGCAGGGGTTTGACACAGCCACACTGGATAGTGAGATCAGAAGGTTGGAAGTGCAAGAGATACAAACCCGATGGGCAGGGTATGATGCTCTTGAAAAAGAGAGATTGGAAATAATGATCCGCTTTATTGCAAAATACTTAGGAAGATCGTTAATGGAGATTCGCGCGTGGACCAGACACATCTGGCTATATTCTGGCCACCAGAATCTGTCTGTCTGAGCAATTCAACAAAGGGATTATTGTGGAAGCCCTTGATGAGGCTGGGGCTGGTAAAAGGTTAGAGATGGCTAAACTCACAAAGGCGAAACTAACTACAAAGATGCTGGATCAACCTTCCTTCCACCCACTCAAACAGAGCCTATCCCTCAAATCTCCCAACCAATCTCTAAGCCAAAATCCAAACATCCTCATTCTTCAAAACCAATTCCTTCACCAACCCAACCATCATCCAGTGATGCACCCAGAAGGAGGAGAAGGGTGCTGAGGATGGAAGAGAAGAAGAAGAGGAGGATGAAGATGATAGTCTGCCACTCTCTGCTGTTCTAAAGCTACCAAAACCCCGAAGTCAACCCATGATCACACCTGACTCTCAAAGGGAAATGGTCAGAGTCAAGATAGAAGAAGAAGAACAGCAGAAAAAACACGATGAGCAACTGTTGAAGATGGTTGACAAGGAATTTCCTCAGTCATCATCTATTCAAGCCATGAAGGGCATGCTCAAAGGCTGTACACTCTCAGGCACACTTTTCAGTATCAGAAGGAGAGAGGAGAGTATGGCCAGACCCCAGGGTGAGTTCTAGAATCCATAAAAGAACTATTCCCACAGATACAATGGCCAGGTACGAAAAACAATAGATTCTACCATCATGTTGGCCATTGTAGTCTCACCTTGGAAATCATTGATGAATTCAAGAAAGCTCACCAAGCAAAGAAGACCCCTCAAGCTTTACTAGAAAACAAGATGATTAAGAAGGGGTTGTTATATAAAGCTTGAAGACATCCAGAAGAATGAGCTCCAGTTACTCCTTGAAGGCAACCATCCTGATGAATTTGTATATAGGGAGGTAACTACGGTGGAGCTGAAAAATGGCAGGACCATGAAGTACTTATCAGAGTACTATGGTCCAGAGTTCTTCTTCGAAGGAGGAGTAGAAGAACTCTCTCAGGAGGAACAAGTTGTTCTCCTTGAGGCCTATGTTCGAGAGTCATACAGACTCATTATGGGGAAGTAAATCTCATGAATGGGATAACAACTCTGTGTCCAGTTCCCCAAAAGAGTTCCCATTCATACCCTGCCAAACAAATATCTGAGATTTCTTCCCAGGCCGGAGCTTACATGGGTCATCTTCTCTACTGATCAAGAAGGAAAAAGACCAACTTTTGCCAACAATAAGTGGGATAATAAATAATTTAGAGGTTTTGGCTGCATTGGTTCAGGGGGAGTTTGTTGGACCAAAAGAACCAATGAGCCAAGATCAGAAAACCTCTAAGTCCCACATGGTATCACAACAACTGCTGAAAGCCTCATCAGCAGTTTGACAAGTGCTGAAGACTTCAACAGCTGAAGATCAAGTGCTGAAGACTTCAACAGCTGAAGAACTAAAGTGCTGAAGTACAACAGCTGAAGAACACAAGTGCTGAAGCTGAAAGACCAAAGTACTGAAGTACAACAGCTGAAGAGTTTACAAGTGCTGAAGATCAACAACTGATGTACAAAGTCTGAAGACAAAGACTGAAGACATCAGCTGATGATATCTACTGAAGTCATCAGCTGATGAAACATCTGAAGGTCAAAGTCTGAAGATCAAGTACTGAAGCCTCAGTAGTTTGTCACAACTGCTGAAGAGTACTTCTTCAGTAGTTGTGATATCAGTAGTTTTATATTTCTAGTTTCAGTAGTTTTATGTTTCAGTAGTTTTGTAAAACGACTGAAGAGCTTGTTCTTCAGTCGTTGTAGTTTCAGTAGTTTCTAATCAGTATTTATATTTTGTACTTAACACTCTGATATGTTCTCAGTAGTTGTGAACATTTCAGTAGTTTGTTAAGAGTTAGTTATTTTTGTATTAGATCTGCCAGTTGTCACTTTCCGTGATAACAGCAGTGTTGTTGCACTCTATATAAGGAGTGACAACCTATTGTAATAGGTGAATGATGTGAATGAATGAATGATTTGATTAGAAACATTCCATATCTATAAACATTCCTTGAATCAGAAATATATTCTCTCCTATAACCGTATGTGCTCTTAATGCATACAAGTATCGATTCTTGCTACAATTTGTCTAATTCCTGTTCTTATTCCGCTGCTTTGAACTCTAATACATCAAACTTGTGATCGCTGATCCTGTCACCTTTATCCCACAAATAAGGCATTATCACCTTAACTCGCAAGTTCCCTCAAAATGGTTATGGTACCTTTACCACTAAGATGTTCCCAAGTGACTCAATTGGTTGTAAAAAGGACGGTGTTGATCTTGTTAAAATATTAGAGATTTCATAATACAAGATTTGAGAAAACTCTATGTGACTTGTATTTGCATGCTTTCAACTACAAGGTACCCTTGGTCCTTTGATTAAAACCACTTTTAATCTTAAAATCATAATCATTTTAATAACCTTTATTATTTATGATAAGAACTACCAATTTTCAGCTCGTAAAGTTTTTGTTTAATGAGTTTGTATGTAGGAAAAAAATTCAACCAACAATCAACAAGCATAAACATACCACATGAGGCATACCACACCCACTTAGTTGTGACCCACTTTTTTGCCATCACAAGTGCATTATACGGGTCTTTCCTAGTGTTTGAAATGACACATTATATGTGTCCATGGACTCCCACTGAATCCATATCCAATACTCAAGTCCAGGTTTTTTGATTTCCATCTTTGGTCTTGATCTTGTGCTCTTCCTTTTACAAAATTGTATCCAATACTTTTTTCTAATAACAAAATGCACCTAATCATTAATTACATAACCAAATGAACAAATAATTACAGACCCAAATAATCCCACATAAAATTACAACCCCATTGAATAATAAAAACCAACCATTCCAATCTCCAAATCAAAGGCAAGGCTAGGTTATGCACACTAACATCCATGATCATATCCTCCAAACATATAATGAACCCCACTTAAAACCACCAAATTTAAGCCACATAAACTGAAATTTTGGGTTTTAATATTTTCCAAACAATCAACATTTCATATATATATCTTTCAAGGTCTAATTCACTAGCATGTGTGTATGATCTTGAAAGTTTGGGGAATCATTCATACAAAATATAGCAGCCAAAATCACTATAATAATGGATATACTTCTTTAAAAACCGTTTTTAAGACTAAGAACAAGCAAGTTATCCACATAACTCGCTCTTTTGATGCATTGATGGGGTTTGTTAGAACACAAGAAAACAAGTGAACCTTTTAAACTTTCTGAAAAACGCAGCGAAGTATTAGCTTTATAACATGTTATAAGCTGAAAATTTCATGTTCTAATGATGTTTTAAGATGGAAAAAAAACAAACCCAATCAAAAGGATCTTTAATTATGTGAATAAGCAGCTATATAACCCATAAAACCTTCATAATTGACAACCAAACAAGTTGCCAAAGTCCCCTCCCACAACTAAATCGACCAGAGAAAAGGATGATGAATTCTCAAAATCTCGGCCAAGGCTCCAAAAAGAGGATCCCTCAAGCTTGTATACCCTAAGCCTCCTTTCAAGCACCTCTTTTTAGGGAGATTCAACACCAAAAACCACCACCTAAAACCCGAAATTGATCTTTCTTTCTGCTGCTATTTCAAGTGTAGAGAGAGAGAGAAAAAGTTCTTGATCTTAGTGTTTATTGCATGTCTTCTGAGAGGGTTACCTTTTGGGTGTAAGACAAGTTAAGTGTGTGTGTGTTTTCAAGGAAAAAAGGGCAATCCTTTTGCTTGGGCGGCCGAAATGTTTTTTAAAGGGAGGGTTTCCCTCTAAACAGACACAACACCACCATATACAACACTCACTAAATAATTTAGATAATTAACCATTTAATATAAAGTTGTACACCCCTTTTGTTATTTGATGTTATCTAACCTACTTAATAACATTACAAATAATATTCTTGAACAAAATATCCTATAAGTTGTTCCATCTCATATGCAATTTAATTAGAAAACCTATTTTCTAAATATGGTGTGTTTATTTAATTGCATGATCATATCGTCAATTAAATATTTGTTTGTGTTTGCAAAGCTTGTTATTTGGGTATAACCCGACTTGGATCATAACGTACTAACCACATCAATCATATTCTAAGTGTCTTGGGCACATAGAATCCTACATCATGAATGTCATTATTGGTGGCCATCTACAAAATTTAACAAGATCTATTTAGTATTTTCGATATTGCTATTTTAATAATTAATGCCTTTTAAGGTCATTTTTATATTAAAATATAGAACCCAAAATCACATTTAAATTGTGATTAGGTGACCTTTATCCCACGATTTAAATTAATAAGGTCGTCAACGATTGACAGTTGCAACCATTTGCAACTTCTAGAGGTATGGAATCGACTTTAAAGATTATATGTAATGTCGGAATGTTATCCCATCAACACCATTTGGAAACCATATTTAGGTGATCCATTTAACATGGTTTGCAAATCAAGTTATCCTACTTGCACACACGTGTGAGTTTTACCCACATAAGTGGTTAGGTGACCTTTATCCCACCAATGTGGTATCCCTACCTTAAATCACAAGTTCCCTCTAAATGGTTAGGTGACCTTTATCCCATTAAGAGTTTCCAAATGACTCAAGTTTTATACAAAAGGACAGTGTTAAACTTGTTTGAAAAAAGTTTAGAGATTTCATAATTCTAGTTAGAAAACTCTATGTACTTGTATTTGCATGCTTTCAAATACAAGATACCCTATGGTTCTTTTAATAAAACTCATTTTATTATAAAATCATTAATCCTTTTAATAATCATTTATTAACACTTAATGATTAAGAACCATTTTATATTAGCTTTTTAAGATAATTTTTATTGAGATTGTTTATGATATCGAAAAATCATACAATCATTCATAAAACCACAATCAAACAAGCATAATATAAACAACCATAATATGCATAACCATAGCTACTATTGTGACCACACTTGTTTGCCATCACAAGTGTGGTCATTAGGTCTTTCTTAAGGGTTGAATATAACACAAAATGAGATCAACATAGACTCCCACTTGAACTTGCATCCATATGCTTCAAGTCCTTCTTTTGTGTCTTCTTCTTGTGCTTCCTTCCCAAGCATCTTCATTTACAAAATGTATATCCTAATACATATTTTCTAGTAAAAGAAACTACTCCTAATCTATTATTACATTCCAATGAATAAATAGACAAAATACATTTTAAACAAAGCACAAATTAATATACAACCCCATTGAATGAATACAATCAAATAAATACATTCAATCCAAACCATAACAACACAAGGTCAAGCTAGGTTATGCACCATATGAACATACATCATATCACCAAAACATAACTATGAATCCCCTCAAAATGCATGAATTTTCAACCAACATAAACTGAAAATTTCGGATTTAGATGTTGTCCAAACAACACAACATATCAACCTGAGTAGGTTGATCGAGGATAGGGTCGTCTAAAATATATGATCGTCTCTCTTGCTTGAGAATGATTCTCAAGTTTCGATACCAATCAATGAAATTGTTATGATTTAGACGTTCCTTTTGGAGAATCGCTCGTAATGATTGGGCGGACGCGGATGAATTTTCATGATTATCATTATTGGTGGTCATCCACAAAATTTAACAAAGATCTATTTTAGAATTTTCGATATTGCTATTTTTAATAATTAATGCCTTTTAAGGTCATTTTCATATTAAAATCTAGAACCCAACATTACATTTAAATTGTGGTTAGGTGACCTTTATCCCACGATTTAATTAATAAGGGGTCAATGATTGACGGTTGCAACCATTTTCAACTTCTAGAGGTATGGGATCGACTTTAAACATCATATGTAAAGTGGGCATGTTAATCCCATCAACACCATTTGAAGTCCATATTGTAGGTGATCCATTAACATGGTTTGCAAATCAAGTTACCCTACTTGCAGACACATGTGAGTTTACCAACATAAGTGGTTAGGTGACCTTTATCCCACCAATGTGGTATCCCCACCTTAAGTCACAAGTTCCCTCTAAATGGTTAGGTGACCTTTATCCCATAAGAGTTTCCAAATGACTCAAGTGTTGTGCAAAAGGACGGTGTTAAACTTGTTGGTAAAGAATTTAAACTTTTCATTAATTCTAGACTTTGAAAACTCTATGTACCTTGTAATTGCATGCTTACAAATACTTGGTACTCTATGGTTCTTTTAATAAAACCCATTTTATTATTAAATCATTGATCCTTATAATAACCATTTATTAACACTTAATGATTAAGAACCATTTTTATATTAGCTTGTTAAGATCATTTTTATTAAGATTGTTTTATCATATCCAAATATCACATAATCATTCATAAAATCACAATCAAACAAGCATAATATAAACCACATGTGCATAACCATAGCTACTATTGTGACCACACTTGTTTGCCATCACAAGTGTGGTCATTTGGTCTTTGCAAAGGGTTACCAAAAACACAAAATAGAGATTACAATGGATCTCCCACTTGATGTCGCATCCGTATGCTTCAAGTCCACTTTGTGTCTACCTTTTGTGCTTCCTTCCCGAGCATCTTCTTTTACAAAATATATATCCTAATACATATTTTCTAGTAAAAGAAAAATACTCCTAATCTATTATTACATCCCAATGAATAAATAGATAAATTACAAGCACAAAACTTTACAACCCAATTGAATGAATATAATCAAGTAAATACATTCTTTCAAACCAGCAACACAAGGTCAATCTAGGTTATGCACTATTAAATGAACAATTACAAACATCATACAATAAACAAAATAAACCCCATCAAACCCCAAATTTTCAGCGAACATAAACTGAAAATTAGGGTTTGTTTGTTCAAACAAACAACAACCAAACATATCAACCAATTGACATTCCTATCTTTCAAAGTTTAATCATAAGCATGAAGATATAACTTTGAAAGACATGGGGTTTATTGAATCAACCAAAACAGCCTCTAATGAGTGAATAAACATCCTTTAAAACCGATTTTTAAAGGAGAAGAACAAGCAAGCTATCCACATAACCGGCTCTTGATGCCATTGAACGGTTTGTTAGAAGATAAAATCAAAGTTTAACCTCTTAAACTTTCTGGAAAACGCAGCGGATATATATTTTGAAACATGATTATAAAACTGAAAAAATCATGTTCTTTAGGTGACAAATATATGTATAAAACAAACCCATATTCCAAAGGATCATATTATGTGAATAAGCAAGCTATGAAAACATAAAACGAGCATTATGGACAGCCATATAGAGGCTGCCATAAACTACCGTTCAGCAGCTCAAAAGGGTTGAAATCTTTGAAGATGATTATGGTTTTTGAGCAGCAATACTTCAAGGTGGAGGACCTCAAGCTTGTAATACCCACAAGGTCTTCAAACACCTAGCTTGTTAGGAAGCTTGACACCAAGTTCTACACCAAGGAACCTTCAAAACACGAAATTTTTAGCCTCTTTTTGAGTTGGAAAAATCCCGAAAATAGACTAGCCTTGTAAAGAACTTTTGTTGCTTAAGTGTGTGTTAGAGAAGGTGACATTGTGGAAGAGTGTTCAAGTGAGTAATGTCACTCAAGAACCAAGACAAAAGATGGGTGTTTCAAGGCCACGGGCGGCCGAAATGCCCATTTCAAATGGGTTTCCCACCCATTTCAAGTTTTATAAAATTAACTCTTTCAATCCCCTAAATTTATAAAATTAAAACCTATTTTAATTTTATAACATTAACACAATTTTATTTGTCATTATTTAACCAACTTAAAAATGAAACAAATAAATATCTCACAAACAAATTATCCATATAATGTTGTTCTATCACAAAAGCAATAATTTAGAAAACCCGTTTTCTAAATTGGTGTCCATATTTATTTGTATGATCTTATCAACAAACAATATTTATTGGTGTATGTTTGGCTTGTTATTGGGTATGACCCGACTTGGATCATAACGTACTAACCACATCAATCTTGTATGTGTCTTGGGCATATGAGGTCCAACAGAACAAGTTTTGTCAACCACATTTGTTAAAGTGAACAAATGCTGATGAACTTAGTTCTTCCGCATTTGAAACAGTGCACAAATGCCGATAGAAGAAAACATAACAAAACTTCCGCATTTGCTATAGTATGTAACTGCGGATGCCTAAAATCACTAGTTAACTCTTCCGTATTTGCATGAGCAAACAAATGCGGATTGTAAAGTTATTTAATTTTTCACTTGCTACAGTGACTTAAAAATGTGACCGCATTTGCTCTGAAACTTGTCAAATTTTGTAAAAGCCGTTATTTAGCTATTTAATGGAATTTCAAAGGGTCATTTAATACATTTCAAATTTGAGAGACTACATAGTGAGACGAGCGCAAAAACACTATACACCCTCTTCGATCATCATCATCATCAACAACCAAAGATTTTAGTGTGTTCTACCCAATCTGTTCTTGTAATCTATTCCAAACCACAGTAACATTGAAAGAAAGGTAAAATTTCGAAAAACTTTTATGACCTAACTTTTGGACTATTGAACCAAAAGTGAACAAAGAACCTAATGATAATGAAGAACACACAAATCCAATTTATTCAAATATATGTTATACATTTTTGACATCAATGAACATGCAAACTAAGAGGAGTTCTAACTAGCATGAAAAACCTTCCTAGTTATTTTCATCATAAGAACAGAGTCTGATGAAAAACGAAAATGAAGTAACATCTAATAAATGATTTATTTAAACTTGAAAACAGAGAAAATGTGATTGTTCTACAACAAATTCACCATTTGATGTGACAATAATAAAACAGTGACTTTAAACATTCATCTTTGACCATTAAAAGTCAAACTGATCGATTATGCACATGCTTTCTCATCAAAACTAACACATATGTCTCTTATGCAGATTAAATGGCTAATCTTTCATGGAGCAAGCTTCATAATGTCAGCGGTTATTTAGACCTTGATGTACCAGAGGCTGAGGGACTCAGAGACATTAGCATATTCATCTGTATAACGAGGGTGGCTTATGCTATCATTGTTAGACCCATCATCTATGAGAACCTCCTAAGGTCTTTCTGGAATTCAGCTAATGTGATTGAAGCAGATGGTGTTAGAAATTTGTCTGGAAGAATTGATAATGAGCATACTCTGATCATAACTAAAGATTTTGTGAGAAGATGTCTGCAATTTGGTGATGATGATGATGCACCAATAGAGTTCGATGAGGATGATATCACTACCTTCTTTGCAAAAATTGACTATGGAGGGGGATTTGAAGCTAAACAGATTGTAAAAGTATTCGTTGATTTGTCTTGGAGATTTCTAATCCACACCTTTCAGCGCTGTTTGTGCAAAAGGAAAACAGGGTGGAATGATATTCCAATCATCACTTCATCAATAATTTGGGCTTTATGCACAAATAGGCCATTCAACATAACAGCCTATGTCTTAATGGTCTAGTAACAAATATACAAGAGGGAAGGTGATATAAATTCTTGATGTACCAAGATTTATTCAATGTTTGATAAATGAAGCATTCCCCAATCTGGATGCTGAGGGACCAGCCCTAGATCCTCATATTATGATGCTAAGTCTTATAAGTATATCAAGAAGAAGGATCCCATAAACTTCTACAGTGGAGCTCACTCACCTCTTCTTCCTTGGATGCTTCAACAGATCAATCCAGATGACCAGCTCTAGATCTTCCACATTATGATGGTATCGATAGGAAAAAGATCAGTGTCACCCCAGGATGGTGCATGGGGTGATTCTCCCACTGAACCTGAACTTCATGATTCTGCTTCTCCATTTGTACCACTACCACAACCATCACCACAACCATCACCACAACTATCACCACAACCATCACCATTACAATCTCCCTATAAAACTCCTATTCCATCATCAATAGCCCAAGCAATAACATGTCCATATCATCACTCTCCAATATCACGACATCATTACTCACCAAAATCACCACCTCAACCATTGGCTACCCATGATAATCCAACTGAGTTTGGAGACTCAACCAGCTCATCTAAAGAATCCAAATCATCTTCGAATGAGGAGGATCAACATGTTCAAATGCCTGTAAAAAAGTCACTTCTGAGACTGCTCCCTTAAGAGTTTTGCTAAATCCAATCTAAATAGACCGGATGAAAAGGATGAGTTAATCTCTGAGCTCATACATAAGATTGAAAGGATGGAAAGAATACTAAATAGGAGAGCAATAATCATTGATGATAGGATTCTTGAACTTGATAAGAAGGAAAATGAGTTAAAAGCGCTAAAAGAGAAATATGAAGCTGAAAAGAAAGAGAAAGATAAGAGATTGACTACTTAAAAGCTACTCTCAATGATGCTAGAGAAGAAATCAGTGGCCATGTTGATACTCTGGCCATTCAAACCATAGCTATGGAAGAGCAAGAGGATATGATTGAAGAATAAGTAGAGATCATCTATAATTTCCAAAATCAAATTGAAAGCCAAAATAAAAGAATCTCTGAGCTTGAGATGTTAATTGAAATTCAAAGAAGTGCTGAAGCTAAAAAAGTGAAAAGATGAAGAAAGAGTCATGGCTGATGAGAAACAATCCTCTTCTGAGAATGATGAAAAAGAAAAAGATGCAAGCAAAACAAAGAATGAAGAATCAAGTCTAGAAATTATGGTTTATTTTGGACAATCAGATGCTACACAAATTGAGAAGGCTGAATTTGAAGACTAATCAATGCTCTAGACAACTTTACTTTTGAAGAATTCATAATTGATGATGAATTTTAGGATTTTGTTGCTGACCAGAGTACCAACACCGAACCCATTGTGGTCATTCCTTAATCTCCAGTTCCCTTGGAGAAAGAGTTGAGTATGCAAATGGTACCTGCTATGTCATTGTCAGAGGAACAAAAAGATATGATTAGAGAGTTTTGTGAAAAAGAAAAGGAAAAGGAAGAAAAAGAAGCTGATGATCAGGAACAAGTACAAACTGAGGATGAAAAAGTGCTTGAGGAGATGAAAAAGGCTGAAACCTCTTCTGGTCCTCCACTTCAAACTTATACCAGAAAGAGGAAATACTTATGTGAAAAGGCAAAAAGGAAAAGACCAATAGTTGAAGAACAACATGTGAAGAAAAGTAAAAGAGATGATCCAAGAAGTTTGGCAGCCATAGCTGAATTTGTAGATACATATGTACCTAGTTTATGATTTTAATGTAAAACGTCTTTCATGTCTTACATATATGTGACTAGATGGTTTGAATGAAATACAATGTGTGGTTTATGCTTATAATGTTTAATATTTAATTGATTATTGTGTGTTAATGCTTATTGAACTTACTATATGGGTTTGTGGTTGTTTACATATTTCCTAGTCAATATGATTGAGGAACGTGCCTAAACTTAATCGTGTGAAGTTATCATGCGAATGGAACATGCTAATGGACCATAGGCATCAAAAACTTCATGCTAATGAACCAGTCGCACGACTGAACCAGGAGACTGGATCAGTCGCACAATTGTGACATGAGATTGACTCAGTCGCATGACTGAACACTTAGTCGTGCGAATGGATCAACCGCATGACTCAATCACACGACTGAACCATGCTAATGGTTCAGTCGCATGAATAAGTAACCCTAACCTATAAATACCACTTAATTCGTGGAAAAACGTAACACTTTGAAGAATTCGACTCCTACACGTACCCTAGTCGTCCAAGAAAGCCAATCCAAGTTCATATATCGTTCTTGATCGATTCCTACTTGTTCTTAACATTTAGATTAATCTTATATCGATCAGGTTAACGTTCTCACTGATTGGATCGTCAATCAAATAGGATTTCACACTATTTGATTCGGTATACACGTGAATCAGTTAGTACTCCGTCCAGTACACGGTCCTCTAACAAGTGGTATCAGAGCCAAGGCTCTTGATTTACATGTGATTCAATCGATTTTGATATAAAAAAATGTGTTTTTCAAGCAAAAACGCAAACTTTTTGTGTCAAACGTTGTTTTGGACGTCTCTAGATCGTAAAGTTAATGTTTTTCCGGCATACGACAATTAGGGTTCTTGAAAAATTCGTGTTTTTGCGTCAAAATACCTTAAACCTTTCAATTCCCAAGATTCAGCAGCCTCAGTCGCACAATTGACTCAATCGCACGACTGAATTCATACGCATCCCTCATACGCATGATTGGACTCATTCGTACATCCTTTCGTATGACTGAACTGTCTATTCACACTGTTCATCTGCACCTATCCATTCGCAATATTGATTCATCCGCATTGGTTCATTCGCACGTTTGAGCCATCCGTATTGTTCAATCGCACTAGCTGTCCAATCGCACACCTTGATTCGCACAAGTAAAATAGTTTGTTCCAAAGCTTAAAGTTGATTGTAATGGAGGATCAATATTCAGCGTTCACCACTGGAAGGGACTCCAGATTCAAAATCTGTTGCTTCTAGAAAATGAAGTGGGAAATCATAACAAGCCCTCTAAGATTATAACGTTAGATGATTACCCACAATGGAAGCAAAGATTTGAGATTTACTTAAGTTGAGTAGATCCTAATCTTTGGGAGTCGATAGGGACAGGATATAGTATGCCTGTAGGTGCAGATGGAGTCAAACTCACCTTAAGCGGTATGACTGATGGAGAAAAGGTAAAGTACAATGCAGAGAAGAAAGTATATGTCTTGCTGACTCAGTCAATTCGTAAGGACATCTTCCATCAATTTTCTTAGAAAAAGCAAGCTAAGAAGCTGTGGGATGCATTGGAAAAGAGGTATGAGGGAAATGCATCATTTAAAGCTCTGAAGGCTAAAGCGTTGAAGAAGGAGTTTGACAACTTCTCGTCAATGGGAAAGGAGAGCTTGGATGATGTCATTGATCGTTTCTACCACCTGATGAGTGAGCTGCACACTCATGGAGTCACTACGTCTATGGAAGACAAAGTTTCAAACTTTGCAGATGGGTTGCCCGAGAAAAGGAGTTCGTTCGTTTCCAACCTCAGACAGAATGATATGCTAGCGAAGTTAGACATCAACGACTTCACTCTGAAACTGCGGGAGGAAGAGTTGAGGATGAAGTACACGGCCCAAAAGTCTTCATATGATCAGAATCCGACACTGTACAACTCAACTCCACAAGCCAAAACGTCTGGAGCACCACTTCAAACGACTTTGTGTCGAGTTTACCTGGTCCATCACAAGCTACTACTTTAGGATCTGACACGTCAGGGTCGTCTGGTACCCAATACATAGCACCTGAAGCAAATGCTACAAAACTGAAGACCGAGAATCTCAAGAATGTGACAGTAGAGGTAGCAAAGGAGCACATGGATCTCTTAGCAGCTGTTGTCCAGAAGATTGTCAAGAAGACTGAACATAATCTGATTGCCACTAAGGACACTACTTTTGTTTTGACAAGACAAAAGTTACGTGCTTCAACTGTGGGGAAAAGGGGCACTTCGAACGTGAATGTGTGAAGCCCAAGAAGATGGGAAATGGGAATCCATTCTCATCTTTCACTCGTCAGGATAAGCCCACAAGCAGTCCTACTTCATCGAGTAAGGGTCCTAAATCCTTAACAACTCATGATGATGAAGAACAAGATTGGAGCTTTCGTTTTATGTCTCCGGGAGAATCCAACATCGCTACTGTTGAGGATCTAGATGATGACTCAGCAAGCAAAGGTGATATTGTAGTGGAACTCGTGATGCCAAATGTTGATGAAACTGCAATTGTAGTTGATCACCTGCCTGAAGAAGGGACAAGTCCAACAAGTCTAGAATCACTAGAACCAGAGAAGTCACACAATGCTTTGATGGTTGATTCAACCTCACCCTCTCAGGTAAGTACCACTACTCAACTTTTCAGTAATCATGCTTGTTCAAATTGTAATAATTTAGAGAAATCATTGATATGAATTTTTCTAGGTTATTAGACCATAATGATAACTTAGTAAAGGACTTACAATTGTGCACTGAAGCCAATAGAGTCTTAAAACAAAATGAGCACAACTATAAAGAAAAGATTGAACTCTTGAATAAACAACTTAGGGAAACTGAAGTTGTAGCCTTTAACCAAGCTAATGACATTAAGTTCTATCTAAACTCCCTAGAAGGCACTAAGAAGCAAAAGACAGTTTTGGAAGTAAAAGTAAATTCATTAAAAAAAAACTGAATAGTTGGACAAGTTCTTCTCACATTGTCCAACACTTAGTGAGAGAGCGCAACAATGGGGAGGGTTTGGGATATAAAGTGGTACCACCACCACATGAGACCTTGATGAATGCCAAAAGCAAACCATATATAATAACAGAATCAAAGGTCATGTGGTGTCCACTCCTCTTGTAAGTGATCCAGATTCCACATGTAAACCAAATGAATCTGTTAATAAACAAAAGGATACCACTTCAAAATCAAAAGGTAAAATGCATTGCGTTAATCTAGACGAACAATTTGTAAAGGTTAAAATAAAGTTTGGTTCAACAAAGTCTATTTCTGAACCAAGAAATACCAAACAAATTAACCAATCACGTGCTTCATGTCTAAGTCCAAATAAACAAAAGGGAAAAGATGTTAACAATGTCCAAACAATTAATTTTGTTAAACAAGATAAAACATCTAAACAAGAAGTGTCCAAACCCAAACAGAATAAAGTCACTCGTGGTCACATACTTCTCCACAGAAACAGGTAAATCGTCAAGTTGAAAGCAGATCATGCTACAACTGTGGAAAGTATGGGCATATAGCGTCTTACTATCCTTATTATCAGACACCAAAGAAAAAGATTGAACTTTATGACACTAAAGCAAGATCTTCCAAAAGAACCTCCATGACTCCACCAAAAGGAGTCGGTGAATCTAAAGTTCAACATATCAGCCAGTCGTCTATTTATCACAAATAGGCCTTACACAAAGCTGGCTTATGGAAAGAAAAGTCTATGTCTGGTATTGAGAACAAGAAGACAAATGATCTTCCCTCATCCTCTAATGGACAATGAGTATAATTTATGATATGTGATGCCTCTCGGACACCCAAGTTGGTTAAGGCTTGGGTCCCTTACCTTAAATTAGTTTTCAATTGAATGTGCAGGGTGTTCGCTATAGTGCTGAAACAAACACTTGGATTGTAGATAGCGGAGCATCAAGGCACATGACTGGAAACCGGGCACTCGTATCAAATGTCAAACAAATCAAAGGAGGTCATGTTTCTTTTTGGAAACAAAGGAGGGTACATCACAGCTCAAGGAGAAGTAGGGAACCAAAAACTTAAGTTTGACAAGGAAAACTATGTTCAACAACTTCAGAATAATCTGCTTTCTGTTTCCTAAATATGTGACAAGGGATTTAAGGTATTTTCGACAATAAGAAGTGCTATGTCATGAAAAAGGACTATTGATTCCGGAGGAACAAGTATCAATGTCAGCCTCGGGATATAATGACCTTTATGTCTTGGATCTATCAAAGGCATCCACAACGCATCATCAAATTCAGTTCTTCTCGTCAAAAGATACTGAGAAGGATTCTATCTCCTGGCATAGGAGAATGGAGCACATCAATCCACGAAAGATAAACCACTTGATCCAGAATGATCTAGTGCAAGGAGTCAATGTCAAGAACTTCCAACTCCTTAATTTTTGTGTCGCCTGCAAGAAAGACAAACAGACAAAGAAGTCTCATAAGACAAAGAAAGTTAATTCTATAGAATTGCCTCTTGAGCTTCTTCCCATGGATCTGTTTGGTTCAGTCAGTACAAGAAGCATCGCAGGCGACTTGTACTCCTATGTAGTTACAGATGACTACTCAAGATTCTATTGGTGATGTTTCTGAAATCAAAATCAGAAACATTTGAGTCATTCCAAGAATTGGTAACTGTACTGGAGTTTCTCTACAAGCTGAAGGTAAGACAAGTATGCTCAGACAACAGAACCGAGTTCAAGAACCAATGGATGGAGGCTTTCTGCAAGAAAAGGAATTGTGCACCGTTTCACTTTCGCCTACACTCCTCAGCTGAACAGGGTTGCTGAGAGAAACAATCGTAGCTTAATAGAGACAACACACACAATGCTAGCAGACTTGAAACTACCTACCTAATTTTGGAATGAGCCAGGGGCCAATGCGTGTTACGCGTTAAATCAAGTTCTGGTGGTAAAACGTCATGGAAAGACGTGTTATGAGTTACTTCAACAAAGTAAACCAAATTTGGAGTACCTCGAACCGTTTGGAGCACCATGCACGTTGCTGAAGAAAACTCAGGAAGGAAAGTTTAGCGAGAAGACTAAAGAGGGCATCTTTCTAGGATAAAACATATCGAATAAGAGAGTTTACAACAACTCAACGGGTCAAGTAGAGGTGTGGTGTAATGTCGATGTTCAGAGATACACCACTCCTCCTGCTGGAAAAGGACCCGCCTTCTTTTTCGACTATGATGGATTCTTCGAGTCCTTCAACATCCCTCTCTCCATTTCTGATGATAAGTTAGCAGCCAAAATGATGTATGATGCCTTAAACATACCTTCACACGACACTACATCATCTGGCTCATAAGGTCAATTACCTACACACTCAGGGGAAGCACTCGAGGTAAGTGACTCTTCCTCTGACGATGAAGCCGTGGAGAATGAACAGGACACTCAGGAGCAACAGGTTCCTACTACTGCAAGTCCACAAGCATCTGACATTAATGCCTCTGAATCTTCACAACCTCACACCCCTACTACCTCAGATATGGAACCAAACGTTCAGAATCTTAATTCTAAGGTAGTTGTTCCCACACCTCCTGGATCACGCCTAAATATCTATCATCCTCTGTACAATGTCATTGGGGATGTCAGATCAGGAGTTCAGACAAGAAATTAGCTGTATTCAGCTGATTATGCATTGGTAATGGAAAAGGGGTATCTTCATGATGGTGCTTACCATTGTTTTGTGTCTAAGTTTGAGCCAAAATACGTGAGTGAAGCCCTAAATGATGAGGCATGGGTGAGTGCAATGCAAGAAGAACTTCTTCAGTTCAAGAAGTTAGGTGTATGGACACTAGTAGATAGAGCTAAAGGTGCTAAAGTCATTGGCACCAAGTGGGTCCTGAAATGTAAGAAAGATGACCAAGGTGTCATCATGAGGAACAAGGCTCGACTTGTAGTTAAAGGATTTTGACATGTCGAGGAAATTGATTACAATGAAGTATTTGCACATGTGGTGAGAATGGAAGCCATCCATATCTTCCTAGCCTATGCCTCTTACATGAAGATTAAAGTCTATCAATTGGATGTAAAGAGTGCATTTCTTCATGGTGAAATTCGAGAAACATTGCATGTCAGTCAAACCGAAGAATTTGAGGATCCATATCATCAGGACAGAGTTTACAAGCTGGATAAGGCTCTCTACAGGCTTCACCAAGCCCTGAGAGCATGGTATGAAAAACTCTCAACTCACCTGGTGAAACACGGATTTTGCAGATATGTAATTGGTTGTACAATGTTTATCAAACAAAAGGATGGTGATCTGCTGCTGGTTCAAATTTATGTTGAAGACATAATCTTAAGTTCCAAGAATGAAGAATTATGTAAAGAATTTGAAGCAGTAATGAAAGCAGAATTTGAATTGAGTGCCATGGGAGAGATGAAGTTCTTTCTCGGGTTACAGGTGGATCAAACACCGAAGGGGATATTTCTACATCAGACCAAGTATGTAGGGGATATTCTCAGTTGGTTTGACATGGAGAATGCTTCCACAGCTGGGACTCCACTTGCTACAAGTCACGATCTAGCACCCGACGAAAATGGTAATCTGGTTGATACCACCATGTACCGAGGAATGATTGGATCCCTAATGTATCTCACTGCCTCAAGACCTGGTATGATGTATGCAACATGTGTTTGTTCAAGATATCAGGCAAAACCAAAAGTTAACCATCTTATTGGGGTCAAAAGGATATTTTGTTATTTGAAGGGTACACTAACACATGGGTTGTGGTATCCTCATGACAATGACTTTGAGCTTACCGCGTACAGTGACTCAGATTATGGCGGCTACAAGATGAACTACAAATCCACCTCAGCAGGTTGTCAATTTTTTAGGAGAATATTAGTCACGTGGTAGTGTAAGAAGCAGACATCAGTTGCGTTGTCAACTTGTGAAGCTGAATATGTTGCTGTGCCAAGCTACTGTTCTCGAATCATCTGGATTCAATAGCAGATGCGGGACTAGGGTTTGAAATTTTCTAACACCCCTATATTTGTTGATAATTCTGCTGTGATAGCCGTTACTAAAAATCCTATCCAACATCCTAAGACAGAACACATCGGCATAAAATATCACTTTATACGTGATTGTTTTGAAAAGAATCTATTCGATGTTGTTATAATAAATACGGATTTCCAACGTGTTGTTCTCTATACAAAAGCCTTTGATAAACCACATTTTCTATATTTGTTAGAGCTCAGGTGTTAAAAAGAAAAGTGATGTCATTCCACATGATGAATAGATCTAGTCCGATGCGTCAAGTCCATTTTCTTTTCTTTTCTGTTATTCTAGTTTATTTAATTTAATTTATTTTATTGATTTCAATTCTTCGCCTATCAAAAACCTAAAAATGCAAATTGTTTAAGTTTTTAGAATTTTAGGGTGAGAATAGGTTAAGTTAGTATTAAAAAACAAGGGAGGAGGACAGGCAAGCTGATAGAAATGAGATCTTATCCGAGATATCGATTCAACGACAATGGAAAATGATAGTACACAGGAACAAAGCATTTGGTACTTTAAAAGATTTAAATTGAAATAGATGCAAAATTCAAAGTATAAATCTTAGAAGTCTAAGCAACAATAAAAGGAAAAATGATAGTAAAACTAGCTACTACTAAGGTAACACAGAGAAAGTGGACCTAGAGGTTGCTAGACCATTAGATGATGTGTAGGTAGATTCAACCCAATAGATAAGTAGACCTCGTTGGTGATCTCAAGATCAAACTAAGTTGCTCAACAAGATGTGGGTTATCATCTTATCCCTGGTTAACACAATGAACAGAGTTCCAATAAGGGGTGACGAGTAAAATAAACGCCATAAATGTGTACGGATGACCAAAATATGAGCACAGCACATGATGAAAAATGCAAAAAGCAATGAAACTGATAACGTATGTTGTTGGTATGATCTGTGCAACAAAATAAATTGCTCAAACAAGAAGATAGGTTATGCGCCTCTCTGCTGTGCGGTGGCACTGACCTGAGGATAAGCATAACCTATATATTCTAGAATTCATTATTTTTTGCTACCTCTCTGCTGTGCGATGGCACTGACCTGAGGCTTGGCTTCTCTTTAAAAGCTCTAAGAATAGTGTCTTCTTGTCAAAAATACCCATAGCCCGCTCAAAAATCTCCTGAGGAATGTTGATTACCATATAAGCGTGGGATCCACAAATGCTTGCTGAAATAATTAAACCTTAAACAATCACCAATGTGTGTCAAAAGTTTGTGTATGGATTTAAGTGGACAAGTATACTGACAATCATCATGGCTGCAATTCTTGAAAGTCCAAATCAATGTGTGGATCTTATAGTACTAGTATGATTTCCTTAATCTGCAAATGACTCTCGATGAACACAAGAATCCAGCATCAAATGATTTTAGTAACACCTCCTGAATGAATTGATTACCTGTATGATTCCATAATGAATCGTTCCTTTTATGGTCAAAATAACTTGAAGCTGCCAGTTCAAGAAATAAATCTGTTAGATTTCAATCTTAGGATTTCCACCTCACATAAAATCACAAAAATATGTCTTAAATTGTATCCTTATTTCTAGTAGTTTCTTTTGTTTAAGTTTGTCAATTTAGGTTTATATATCAGACTATGTCATTGAATTCAATCTAGGATTTAATCACTTAAAAGGGTCACGTCTGAGGTGAACAAATTTGTGTTCAAATGTTAAATGGGTCACATCTGAGGTGACAAAATGTTTTTTGCTTAAATAGATCATGACTGAGGTGATCAAAAGTTTTCAAAGTAAAATGATCATGTCTGAGATGATCGACTGCTCAAAATGTTCCATCAATCGTTAAATGGGGTTAAATGTCAAATGGTCATAAAGTCAAAACCATGAGTATGATCCATTCGCACAACTGGACCGTGTGTATGGACCAGTCGTCCGATTGGACCATACTTATGCACTAGACATCCAAATGGAGCATGAGTATGAACCATTCACACGAATGGCTTACAAGATTGAGCCAGTCACCCGAATGGAGTTGTCCGAATAAGTCAGCCGTCCGACTGAAACCCAGTCGGCCGACTGAAAGTGATCGACTGAACCAATCGCACGACTAAGATCCAATCGCTCAAATGAATAGATCGAATGGATCCAGTCCCCCGATTGAAACCATATTCAATATAAATAGGGCCATAGTTGATCGCACATACTCACCACCCCTCAATCGCCCTAAAATCGCATATTGAGTCGTTACTCTACAAAAATTTCTTATGACCTTATTTGACTTCAAAGTTCGAGATTCTAATGATTGCTAGTTGTTATACATGTACAATGCGGTGCAACCTACATAAATATCAGTTGTTCCGTGCCCTAAATCATTGAATTCGGCCCTAACCATGAACCGAAACTTAGGTGGACAAATTAAGTAATAAAACTAACTAAAATGTTGAAATCAAGGTTATTAGGTGCTAAGTAGGGTTATTGTGAGTCTAATGAGCCAAACCTCGATGTCTAATGTTAAGATTTGCTCAAAATTTGAATTTGAATCGAATAGACAGTAGGTCATGCGACTAGACACCCGGATGAACTACAATCGCACGACTGAGCTGGACAATGACTCAATCGGCCGAATGAACAATGCGTATGAGCTTATTCGGCTGACTGAACCAGTCGCTGGCTTAGTCGCCCGATTGAACTCAGTCGGAAGATAAGTCACCCGATTGTATTCAGTCGCATGTTAGGTCAAACGACTAAACCCAGTCGTATGGTTCAATCGCATGATTTAACCAGACTGATCTGAAACATGTTAATTTGAAGTTGTTTCTGTTGAGTGATGATCTAACTTGTATTCTCCTTGTGTTACAGATTGATGGCTGAACGGTGGACCATCAACACAAAGCACAATATTTGTGCTCATCTGGACGCCACCACTCGGAAGGCAGTAGAGTTTGCTAGCATCATAGAACAGTGGCCACTTGTATAAGGTGTAAAGATCATCAGCCGACAAGTTAGTGAGCCACATGGGGTCAAACACCCTGATAGTTTCCATACTACCATATATGTTCAACACTATGACCGCCTTGACTGTTCTCCAATCGTAGTGCCAGCATTGGATGTGTGGAGTGAAGTCATGTGGAATTTCCCGTAAAGGGATTCTAGACATCGTGCGCGGAGGACTCCACTTCAGCACAATCTTTGGCTTCCCAGTTATCCTATCAACTTCAGATCTTCTGATATACCTCGTTGGTTGTTGAGGTTTGAAGTTGACCCACCGGGTGTGGTACTCTCTCTTTAAAGCTGCTTCAAACCAGCCTGACATCTTACGAGGGTCAGCATATAGCAACTTCAACTTTGCTAGCTGGTTAAGCTAAAAACCCAAAAGAGTCTTCAGATCGTGTGGGAATTTGAAGTACTCGATCCCCTTCTCTCTTTTAATAGCATAAATGTTAAGATCTTCAAAATAGACCCACGCTATAATTTTGCCTGACACCTTGTGATGCTTCTTCACTTTATAGAGTTTGGTGTAGACATTTGACTTTGGAGCACTACGATGGGCTCTAATTTCTACAAAACATGTTACCCATTCAGCCTTTCTGATATTGACATCAGCTTCTGAGGCTTCGGCCTAGTCTTCCTTCTTCTCCGACTCTTCCGCCATCTTATACATAGTTTGAAAAGTATCACTACAAGGGAGTCACCCAGATTGGGGACTACATTTCCCTCCTTGTCAGCATACTCTGGATAATGTTGTGTAGTGATGTATTCAATTTTGATTTCATCAACATTGTTAAGTTCAGCATCACTTTCTGTGTCCACCGTAGGAGCATCCTTCACGATCTCATCGAGATTCTGTCTGAACATCTCATCAAGTTGCTCATGAGTAAGGTTGTGGATTATTTCTCCTTCTTCAAGAGTGTAACTCACAGACCTCCTGACTATCCCTTGCAGATCAAGTATCATTGTGAGTTGAGACTTGATTTGCTAAAGGGGAGCAACGTCATATTCATCTTGCTGAGATATGTGATCTACTTGATTTAAACATATAAACACATCATACATCACTAAGTAATCAAGACAGTAAACATCAAATATATACATAAACATTAATTACATAATACTTATCCAAAATTCATTTACATAATTTTCAAGTACATAAATATCTAAACATTACTTTTCCCCTGAATAGCATGTGCGTTAGTAGGAGGGGCGGAAGATGAGGCTCCTTGGTCTTGATTTCTTTTTGTATGTCTCTCTTGAGCTTGAGCTGATGTAGATGCAACTGCATCCCCTTCTTCATCATCATCACTGTTCTGCCCTTCCTTTGTCTCTACCTTCTCATTGGCCTCACCATCATCACTATAGTTAGGACCTGGTATTTGAACGAAATACCTAGTGATTAGCGTGTAAACCAGATCAAATAGTGCGGAATCCTATTTGATTGGCGATCCAATCAGTGAGAACACATGAAAAATCAATCAAGAATTGAAACTAATGTTAGAAATCGATTGGAATCGATCTAATGTGTTCTATGAACTTGGAGAACGAATTGTGAGGCTTCTGGACGGCTAGGATACGTCTGGAGTCGTAATTAATCAAAAGCTCTTTAATTTTCATGAATTGGGTTGTATTTATAGGTTAGTATTATTCATTCGTGCGACTGAACCATTAGTATGGTTCAGTCGTGCGATTGAACCATGCGGTTGATTCATTCGCATGATTGAGTATTCAGTCGTGCGACTGAGTCAATCTCATGTTATAATCATACAATTGATCCAGTCTCCTGGTTCAGTCATGCGACTGAGTCATTCATATGAAGTTATTCATGCGTATGGTCCATTCGCATGGGCCACTTGCATGAGAACTTCATTTTGTTAACTTTGAAGGTATTAATTAATTAATATAACAGTATGTGTAACACTTCAAACAACCACACACCTAATTAACCAATTCAATGTCGACTCATTAATGAAATATTAAACATTATAAATATCAAACAAGTAATATCATTTCATTAATCATTCCAAGCATTACCTCAAAATCAGACAAACAAGATCTATTACATTCATATCATGATCTAGGGACACACATGTATCCGCAAACTCCCCCTTGGACCTAGATCTCTCTAATCTTTTGTTTTCTGCATAACCTCCTTGTATTTCTTGTACTTCTCCTCTTTTGTGACTCCCGTGTGAATCTTAAACGCGAAGCAGAGTCGTATAACATTCTGGAACTGGAGAGCTTGTACAATATCTATCATATCATAGAACAATGGCCACTTGTATAGCGTATAGACATCATTTTCCGACAAATTTGTAAGCCACATTGGGTCGAATACCCTGATCATATCCATTTGTCCCTCTTTGCTTAGGACTATGACCGCTTCAGCTGTTCTCCAATCGTAGTACCACCACTTAAAGTGTGGAGTGAAATCCTGTGGCATTTCCCTGAGTGGGATTCTTGACATTGTGTGCGGAGGATTCCACTTCAACACTATCTTGGGCTTGCTAGTAATGGCATCAACCTCAGACCTTCTGATATACCAAGTAGGCTGTTAGGGTCTGAAGTTAACCCATCTGGTGTGATACTCCTTCTTTAGGGCAGCCTCAAACCAGCCTGACATCTTCCTCGGATCAGCATACAAAAGCTTTAATTTGGCCAGCTGGTTGAGCTCAAAACCTGGTAGAGTCTTCAGATCATGTGGGAATCTGAAGTACTCTATGCCCTGTTCTCTCTTAACCACATAAGCATTAAGATCCTCAAAATACGCCCATGCTATGATCCTTCCTGACACCTTGTGATGTTTCTTGACTCTATAGAGTTTGGTGTAGGAATCTTTCTTTGGTGCAGTAAGTTGGGCTCTAACTTCTTCAAAACATGCAGCCCACTCAGCCTTTCGAATGTTGACATCATCATTTGAGGCCTGGGCTATTCCTACTGCTTTCTCCGTTTCTTGCTCCATCCTGTTCAACACCTCAAAAGTATCGCTGACAAGGGATTCACCCAGATTGGGGACCACATTACCCTCATTGTCAGCGTACTGAGGGTAATCCTCGGCAGTGATATCTTCGATCTCGACTTCATCAACATCATTGAGCTCTTCGTCACTAGTCGAATCGCATGTCGGAGCATCTTTCACTATCTCATCTGGATTTAGCTTGAAAAGCTCTGCCAGTTGCTCATTTGATAGGTCATGAATTATTTCTCCTTCTTTAGGGGTATAGTTCAATGACCTTCTGACAATCCCTTGCAGATCAAGAATCATTGTTAGCTGAGTCTTGACCTGTTAAAGGGGAGCAACATCAAACTCATCTCTTTGGTAATTTGGATCTGTTTGATTTAAACATTCAACACATAAGTCATTAGTAATTAATCAAACAGAAATGCATTCACTTAATATATAATCATTCAATACATCGTTTTCAATACAGGATTCAAACACAAAAGTAAATAAATACATAAACATCTAGTCTTTACTTTTATCCTGTATCATAGTCTCATGACTTGGAGGAGCAAAAGTAGAAGCTGATTGATCTTGTCTGTTCTTTGACCTTTTCTCGTGACCTATAGCAGAGGCCGATGCAGCTGTATCCCCTCCTTCTGCTTCATCATCATCGTCCTTCTTCTCTGTCCTATCTCCTTCGGTTTCTTCATTCTCCTCAGTATCACTCTCAACATCCTCATCATCATCTTCATCATCATCATCTCTGTCCCCTCATTGATCTTTAATGGGTCCTCCTTAGATCCTTTCAGTTTTAACAGGATAGTCTTCTTTGCCTTTTCCAACTCCTCTATTTTCTTGGTTGATGAGACACTATGTGATTTGAGTTGGGCTATCTCACTGCTCTAGCAGCCATCTGTTGGGCCTGATCCTGTATAACTCGAGCCTACTCTGCAATTTTGTGAGATTGTGCAGCAGTCAGGTCAGTAAGCTGGCGGATCTGGGCTGCCTTTTCCTCATCTGCAGCAAGTAAGTGCATCACCATTCTATTAAGCGCACACAGCTGTTCCTCTACCCCGATTAGAGGTAAGGTGATCCATAAGTATGTGAGGGATGGGCTGGGTATTACTTGTGTGAAGTGGTGGTGGTGTGGTTGTAGTAAAGATAGGTCTGTGAATGATGGAGGTGATGTGGAGTAAAGGATATGGTGGTGGATGGAGTCTGTGCTGTGTGGGAGGTATGGTGGTGGCTGTGGTAGCTGTGGTGGATGTGGTGGTTGTGATGGGTGTGGTGGCTATGGTGGATGTGTGGTTGTGGTGGTGTGGAAAGGTCACCCGATGCTTTTTCTTCTTCTGACCATGGGGTTTAGCCATCCTCTTCCTCCTCGTCCCCGTTGAGGTGGAAGCTCCCCCTATAACCTTGCCTGCGGACCACAGTGCATAGCTTGGGTAAGTATCAGTCTCTCTGGAGTCTCTCCGGTGTTCACCAACCACCCTTAGCCCATGTTCTGTGGGAACAACTTTGCTTCCCACAATTCGCGTTAGGGGCTCCTCATCCGATTCATCCTCCTCTCCGCACCCTGAACAAAATCCTGATGAAATCTAGCTGACTCGGCTACTTCTCCAGCTGGGACGGACACTAGAGGAATAACATCAGACACAATGCCTCTAGGTGGAATAGGCATACCGTCTCCAGCATCCCCACTGTCATCATCATCTGAGACATGAGTAGGTAGAGCAATCTGCTCCACATCAGAGTCACTATCATCGTGGCGCCACTTTCTCTTTGCTGGCACCACGTAGTCATCCCCGGCAAGATGACCAAACAACCTCCTGACAGGAGGTTTCACTTGCTTCCCCCTGTACACTTTCATCCTCCCCAGGGTAGTATCATCCATCACCTCGAGGACTACCGCATCCTCCTTCTCCTTCGGCAGGGAGGGAAGCTTCTGATTTATGATCATCTGCATAAACCTCGGGTACATACAGAAGCCTTCCTTCCCTTTCCCCTCGATGTTCTCCACCAGATAGGTGAAGATCATCTTTGAGAATCTGAACAGATGGTTCAGCACCAACGCAACATACGCGTTCTGCATCTGGTCAGACAGCTCATCAAAACCTCCCTTTCTGGAAGCTATGAACTTAAGCAGCACGAGCGCAAGATATTTAAACTGGGGACAGAGGTTACTTTTGTTGAGTACCCCAGCATTTATGTCCCCAGAGTACTTGGCTCTAAGAAAGCATCCTCTGACTGTGAGGGGATGTAATCGAGTTGGACAATCAGTGTCATCCCCCAACTGTAATACGATCCTCATATCCTCCTCTGAGATAGTAATAGCCTCTCCAAAGATGGTACTTCTCATGCAATGAGGCTCAGACGATCTATCGACTGTAGCACCGTCCCAGAAGGCTTGCTGAATGGATCGATAAGGAGTACAAGGAGTAGATATGGCATGTGCAATCCTTGATCTCAGTAGAAATGTGTGATGCCAGAGAAATCGGCAGCGTTTCTGGATGTCAAGTCCAGATGAGCACATATATTGTGCTTCGTGCTCATAATCCATCGACTCGCCATCTGTTACACAAAGATAGTAAAATTAGTACCATTGGCTAAGAAAGTCATGAGAATCTTATACTTGAAGAAAATCTTTCTCTGTCATGCGATTGAGATTGTGCGACTGAGTTCAGTCGTGCGAATGAACAATGCCAATGGGGTTCAGTCGTGCGACAGATCCCATGCGTACCACTGAGTGTGCGACTGGACTCATACGTATGTAACCTCATGCGGTTACACCAGTCGTGCGACTGAACTTCATACGCATGGTTCAGTCGTGCATTAAGCAGTTTGAACCCTTCAGTCGTGCGACTGAAGTTCATCACTCTGTCCATTCGCATGATGTACTCACTGTTCAATTCAAAATCACTTTTTCACCATTTTGAGTTTTTGACATCGTTATCTGTTCATTTGACTTGGAATACATTCTTATACCACCTACATCGTACATACATCGTTTGTTTGAGTCATTTAGGTAGGTTATGTAGTCACTTAAGTCTCGGTTCTTTTGCGAGTCTGAATGTACCGATTTTTCATCAAATTTAAAGTTATGGGAGTGCTTCTATACCGTAAATTACCTGTAGAGTCGATGTAGATGGTCAGTAATCAAGAAACGGGGCGTTTAGAGATCAAATGATATTTTTGCAGAGTTGTGTTAAGTCGTGCGATTCAGGGTTATTTTGAAGGTGGTGAGTCTCTGCGACCGACTCCCCTCTCTATTTATACTAACCCTAGATTCAATCGTGTGACTGAGCTCATACGCACCTTTCAGTCGTGCGAGTGGGACTCAGTCATGCGCTTGGTTCAATCATCCTTCTTCAGTCGTCCGACTGAATCTCAGTCGTGCGACTGACTCACTCATCCGCCCTTAATCATCCGACTGGGCCAATCGTATCGGCCATTCGGTTGGATAGTCCATATTCATGGTCCATTCGTACGAATGGCTTCCACTCGTATGATTGGACCATACGTATGGTCCATTCGTGCGAATAGGTCATATTTATTAACTTTTCTGCCGATTTGAATATTTAACTTTTAAAATCCCTTTAATTGCAGAAATTAACGTTATGAGCATTTGATCATCTCAGACATGATCGTTTTGACTTGAAAACCTTTTGATCACCTCAGTTGTGACTGTTTTTAACTTTTAAAAACACATGTGGTCTTCTCAGACATTTCCCTTTTAGTGAGTTGATCCCTTACTGATTTTCCTGATGTATTCCGACAAACAACCAAACTAAAAGACTAACTAAATTAAAAAATTAAACTAAAGAATCAAAATAAGAATTTTTTTTGCTTTTTGTGAGAGGGAAGTCCTGAGATGGAAATCTACTGGATTTGTTTCCGGAGTAGACAGCTTCAACTTAGATTAACCACACCTGGACCAAGCCAATTTTGGAATCATACAGGCAAGTCAAATCATTTGGGACTTGTTGTCAAAATCTTTTGATGCTCTATTCTTGGTTTTCATCCAGAGTCATTAACAGCTTTTAGGAAATCATACTAGAACTATTAGATTACCACATTGATTTGAACTTTCAAGAATTTGCAGCCACAATGATTGTCAATATGTTTGTCCTCTTAAATCCATACGCAGACTTTTGACACAGACTGGTGATAGATTTGGGTTTAATTATTTCAACTAACATTTGTGGATCCCACACTTAAATGGTAATCAACATTCCTCAGGAGCTTTTGAGCGGTCTATGGGTATTTTTACAAGGAGAGACTATTCTTAGAGCTTTCAAAGAGAAACTAGTCCTCAGGTCAGTGTCATCGCACAACAGAGAGGCGGCAAACAACAATGAATTCTAGAATATCTAGGTTATGCTTATGCTCAGGTCAGTGCCATCGCACAGCAGAGAGGCACACAACCTATCTCCTTGTTAGAGCAGCTTAATTTTATTTCGCACCAAATGCACCAACAGCATACGTCATTAGCTTGATAGCATTTTTCTTTCATTTTTTTCGTGCTTTGCTCTGTTTATGGTCATCCACACACATTTGTGGCGTTTACATGCTCATTACTCCTTATTGGAATATTGTCAATTGTGTTAACCAGTGATAAGATGGAAGCCCACAGTCAGTTGAACAACTTAGTTTGATCTTGGGATCACCAGTCGGTCTAATCATCTATTGTGTTGAATCTACCGACATATCAATTGTGGTCTAGCAACCTCTAGGTCTACTCTCATTGTGTTACCTTAGGAGTTACCAGTTTTTCTATCATCTTCCCTTTATATTGCTTAGACTACATAGACTTATACTTTGAAATTTTGTACCTTTTCTAAATTAAAATTTTAAAGTCCCTCTTGACTTGTTCCTGTGTACTATCATTTTCCAAAGAGTTTGAATCAGTATCACAGATACGATCTACCTTAAATCAGCTTTCCACTCCTTCTCCCTCGTTTTTTTTAATTTTTTAAATGTTACTTGTTGACATATTCTCCCCCTAAAATACTAAAATCATAAACTGGTTTAATTATTTTAGATTTTAATAACCAGCAAAATAACATTAGTTTAATTTAGACAGACCAAAATAAAACAAATAAAATAAAAAAGAAAACTTAACTAACCTACATCGGACTACACATGATCATCATCAGGAATAACATCACTTTTTTTAACGCCGTTAACCTCTAGCAAATATGAAAACGTGGTTTATCAAAGGCTTTAGTATAGAGGTCAACGCATTGAAAATCAGTATCAATTTTTACCACATCAATTAAGTTCTTTTCAAAACAGTCTCTTATGAAATGGTATTTAATACCGATATGTTTGGTCTTAGGATGTTGGACCGGATTTTTAGTTACTGCAATTCAGCAGAGTTATCAACACAAATAGGAGTAGAGGAGATGTTAAACCGTAATCTCGCATTTGCTATTGAATCCAGATGATTTGTGAACAGCAACTTGTAGCAGCAACATATTCGGCTTCACAGGTTGACAATGCAACCGATGTCTGCTACTTACACTGCCAAGTAACTAGTCTTCTCCAAAGAATTGACACCCTACGGATGTAGACTTGTAGTTCATCTTGCAGCCTCCGTAATCTGAGTCACTATAAGCAGTGAGCTCAAAGTCATCATCATGAGGGTACCACAACCCAAGTGTGGGTGTACCCTTCAAATAACGAAAAATCCTTTTGACCCCGATCAGATGGTTGACCTTAGGCTTAGCTGATATCTAGAACATAAACATGTAGCATACATGATATCAGGTCTTGAGGCAGTGAGATACATGAGGGATCCAATCATTCCTTGGTACATCGTGGCATCTACAAGATCTCCATTTTCATCGGGTGCTATGTCGTGATTCGTAGCCAGTGGAGTCCCAGCGGCAGATGCATTCTCCACGTCAAAATGACTGAGAATGTCTCCTACATACTTGTTTGATGTAGAAAGATCCCATTTTGGTTGATCCACCTGTAACCCGAGAAAGAACTTCATCTCCCCCATAGCACTCATCTCAACACTTTCTTCATAATGCTTCAAACTCTTTGCATAACTCTTCGTTCTTTGAACCGAAGATTATGTCATCAACATAGATCTGTACGAGCAGTAGGTCGCCATCTTTTTCTTTAATGAACAGCGTGCAGTCAATGACTCCCCTGTGAAAGCCGTGTTTGACAAGATGAGTCGAGAGTTTCTCATACCAAGCTCTTGGAGCTGATGAAGCCCGTATAAAGCCTTGTCGAGCTTGTAGACTCTATCCCGATGATAAGGATCTTCAATCCTCGGGTTGACTGACATAGACTGTTTCTCTGATTTCCCCGTGAAGGAATGCACTCTTAACATCTAATTGATAACTTTAATCTTCATGTGATGCATAGGCAAGGAAGATACGAATGGCTTCCATCCTTGCCACGTGTGCAAACACCTCATTGTAGTCAATTCCCCCGACTTGGTAAAACCTTGAACCACCAATCGAGCCTTGTTCCTGATAATTACCCTTGGTCATCTTTCTTGCATTTTAAAACCCATTTGGTGCCAATGACCTTAGCATCTTTAGGTCTATCAACCAGAGTCCATACACCTAATTCTTGAACTGAAGAAGTTCTTCTTGCATGGCACTCAGCCACGCCTCATCATTTAGTGCATCACTGACGTATTTTGGCTCAAACTGTGAGACAAACACCGATAAGCACCATCATGATATATCCTTTTTCCATAACTGAGGCGTAATCAGCTGAGTATAGCTGATTTTGGGTTTGCACTCCTGATCTGACATCCCCAATGACATTGTTTAGGGGATGATAGACGTTTAGTCATGATCCTAGAGTAGTAGGAACTGCTACCTCAGAGCCAAGATTATGAACATTTGGTTTTGCAGCTGAGGTAGTTGGAGTTTGAGGCTCCGAAGTCGAAGGTACATCACTGGTAGATACTTGTGGACTTTCAGGAACTGGAACCTATTCTTCCTAACTATTCTGGTTATGTCCTTCAGCTTCATCTTCAGAGGAGGAGTCACTATCGTCAACTACTCCCCCTGGCTGAATAGAGGATTCTCCCTCTAAGCTAGATGTTGGTGTATTCAAGATATCATACATCATCCGTGTAGCTAACTCATCATCCGATGGAGAGAGAGGGAAGTTGAAGGACTTGAAGAATCCATCATAATCGAAAAAGTAGGCGGGTCCTTTTCCAGTAGGTGGTGTGGTATATCTCTGAACGTCAACATTACACCATACTTCTACTAGACCCGTTGAGTTGTTGTAAACTCGCTTGTTTGGTATGTTGTATCCTAGAAATATTCCTTCATCTGCCTTATCGCTGAATTTACCCTTATGTGTCTTCTTCAGAAGTGTGCACAGCGCGCAAAATGGTTCGAGATACTCTAGATTTGGTTTGCATCTTTGTAGTAGCTCGTAACAGTCTTTCCGTGGCGCTTGATATCAGGACTCGATTCAGTGTATAGCATGCATGCGCTGTTGCCTCATTCCAGAATTGGATAGGTAGTTTCGAGTCTCAGCATAGTTCGTGCTGTCTCTATCAAGCTTCTATTCTTTCTCTCAGCAACGCCATTCATCTGAGGCGTCTAGGCAGAGGTGAATTGATGCACAATCCTTTTCTTGCAGTATGCCTCCATCCACTGGTCTTGAATTCTGTTCCGTTGTCTAAGTATACTTGTCTAAACTTCAGCTTGTAGAGAGATTCCAGTGTGGCTACCAACTCTTTGAATGACTCAATGTGTTCTGATTTGGATTTCAGATACATTACCCAAGTGAACCTTGAGTAGTCATCAGTGACCACAAAGCAGTACAAGTCGCCTGCAATGCTCTTGTACCGACTAGACCAAATAGATCCATGTGAAGAGAAGCTCAAGAGGAACTCTTATTGAATGAACTTTATTTTTGAATGAGACTTCTTTGTCTGTTTGCCTTCTTACAAGCTAACAGAAGTCAGGAAGCTGGAAGTTCTTGACATTACTCCTCTCACCAGATCCTTCTGAATCAAGTGATTCATCTTCCATTGACTAATGTGTCCCATTCTCCTATGCCAGGAGATGGAATCCTTTCAGTAGCTTTAGATAGAAAACTTGAACCTCATGATCCGTATAGAAGCTGTTGACAGATCCAAGACATAGAGATCTTTATATCTTGAAGCAGTCATCAAACTTGGTCCTCTGAGATCACGTAGTCTTCCTTTAGTACGTAACACTTCTTTTTGTCCAAGATGACTTTAAATCCCTTATCACATATTTGGAGACAGAATGTAAGTTATTTTGTAGTTGTTGAACGTAGTTCACCTTATCAAACTTAACTTTCTGATTCCCCACTTCTCCTGGGCTATGATATAGCAACCCTCGGAGCAAACGAACATGCCCTCCTTTTATTTGCTTGACGTTTGATAAAAGAGCCCTGTTTCTTGTCATGTGCCTAGATGCTCCACTGTCTACTATCCACGTGTTAGTTTCAGCACTGTATCGAACACCTGCACATACAAAGTAAAGGATTAGTTTGGGTTAGGAACCAAGCCTTTACTGGCTTGGGTTTCCCAGAGGCATCACACATCATAAATTCTACCCATTGACCCTAGAGGATGAGGGTAGCTCAGGTTCCTTCTTGTCATTATTATCAGACACAGAGGATGTCTTCTTCTTCCATAATCCAGATTTGTGCAATGCCTGTTTGTGATAAACAGTCGACTGACTTACAGGTTGAATTTTAGGTTCACTAGTTCTTCTAGGTGGAGTCAGTGATCCTCTTAGAAGACCTAGCTTTGAAACCTGAAGTTCAATCTTCTTCCTAGATGTCCATAGAAGTGACAAGGAAGCAATGTGTCCATATTCACCACAGTTGTAGCACGATCTGCTATCAACTTTATGATTAAACTTTCTTTGTGGAGAAGTGTGTGACACTCTCGTAACATTACTCACTCTAGGTTTTGACTTTGGTTCTTTGGTTGTTTTCTCTGGTTTAACAAAGTTAACTGGTTTTTGGTTTTCACCTGTTTAACCTCCTTTTCTTTTTGTTTAATAGGTTTTTGACTTGAAGTATGTGAAAGATTAACCCTAGAAGTCCTTTTAGGTTCTGATTTGACTCTGTTTGATCCTGACTTTAAGTTAATCTTTTCAAATTCCTTTTCTAGATTAACACTAGACAATTTATCGTTTGCCTTTGAAGTGGCCTCCTTTTGTTTGTTTCCAAAGTCCATAGATGAACATAAGGAATCTGGATCACTAACAAGAGGAGTAGACACCACATGATCCTTGACGGGATTACTATTTATTGGTCTAGTCTTAGTGTTCATCAAAGTCTCAGATGGTGGTGGAACCACTTTATAACCCAATCCCTCCCTGTTGTTCCTTTCTCTCACTAAGTGTTGGACTATGTGTGAAGAACTAGTCCAACTGTGCAGTTTCTGTTTGAATGAATTTAGTTCTACTTCTAGAACTGCCTTTTGCTTCTTAGTGTCTTCTAGGGAGTTTATATAATACCTAATGTCATTAGCTTGGTTAAAGCAACTACTTCGGTTTCCCTAGGCTGTTTAGTCAAAAGGTCTATCTTTTCTTTATAACTATGCTCATTTTGTTTTAATACCCTATTAGCCTCAATGCACAGGTGCAAATATTTTACTAAGTTATCATTATGATCTAATAACCTAGCAAATTTTTCATCTATGCTATTCCTAAAAATATCACAATCAGAACAAGCATGATTATCAAACATTTGGTTAGTAGTACTTAACTGAGTTGAGTCAGAAGAGTTAGCCATCAACGCAACAGCAGATGTCTCTGGTTCTAGTGATTCTGTCTTTTCTGTCTCTGACGTGGTAGACTCCTCTTTAGGCTTGTAACTGACCTTGGTTGCAGTTGCTTCTCTACTATGTGACATCGCTATCTCAATTGCTAGATCTCCTTCACTAGCGGAATCACTGTCAATGTCTTCTATACTTGCAATGTTTGATTCCCCTAGCGAGACAAACCTAAAGTTCCAATCCTGTCCTTCATCATCATGAGCAGTCAAGGCTTTTGGATCCTTGCTTGATGAAGTAGAACTGTAGCTTGCTTGGCTTGATGAGTGAAGGATGAGAACGGGTTCCCGTTACCTGTCTTCTTAGGCTTGACACATTCTCTTTTGAAGTGCCCCTTCTCTCCACATTGAAGCAGGTCACTTTGCTCTTGTCAAAGCCAAATGTGGTATCCTTAGTAGCTACTAAGTTCTGTCCGGTTTGGTTTACAAACTTCTTTGCCCTCCGGACAGCACTAGCTAAGGCCCACATTATGTCCATCCTCTCAAGCTCCATTTCGTCCACCTGCTCGTAGTCCTCGTCGGCCAGATGGCAGTTTCCAATCTTCCCCGCAACATGTTCATCATAAGAATGGACCATTGCAGCCAAAAGATCCATGTGTTCTCGAGCTACTTCCACAGTCACATTTTCGAGATTCTCGGTCTTCAGTTAGTAGCACTTGTTTCGGATCCAATATAGTGGGTGCAAGAGAGTCCCGACGTGTCTGATCCTGAGGGAGACGCATGTGAAGGACCCGATGAGCTAGACACAAATGCAGTCTGGAGAGGTGCTCAAGATGTCTTAGCTTGAGGCGCGGCGTTGTACAAAGCTGGATTTTGATTGTAAGAAGACTTCTGAGCTCTGTACTTCATCCTAAGTGACTCTTCTCGCAACTTAAGAATGAAGTCATTAATATCCAGTTTTGCCAGCATTCCATTCTGTCTAAGTTTAGACACGAATGAGGTCCACTTTTCAGGAAATCCGTCTGCAAAGTTAGTAAGTTTCTCTTCCATGGTAGTTGCCACCCCATTGTATGCAGTTCACTCATCAAACGGTAAAATCTATCTATAACGTCGTCTAAACTCTCGTTTCCCATCGATGAGAAGTTATCGAATTCCTTCTTTAACTCCTTAGCTTGATTGCCTTCAATGAAGCATTCCCGTCATACCTCTTTTCTAGCTCATCCCAAAGTTTCTTGGACTGCTTATTCTCTGATTACTGGTGGAATATGTCTTTAGGAATAGACTGTGTAATCAATGCATAAACTCTTTTCTCTGCATTGTATTTAACTTTCTCCACATCTGTCATCCCTCTTAGCTTAACTCCATCAGCTCCAACCGGTGTACTATATCCAATCTCGATGGCTTCCCATAGATTCGGATCCACTCCATTGAGGTAGATCTCAAAACGTTGTTTCCAGTGGGGAAACTCATCTAACGTCAAAAGCTTTGGTGGTTTATTATGATTACCCACTTCACTCTCAAGCACAGTAGGTTCTGTATCCTAGAGTCCTTTCCAGCAGTAAAGGCTGACATTTGATCTTCCATGGCGAATAAGTTTAAGTCTAATAAACCAAACTGTCATTGGTGCGATTGAAGGATGCGAATGGCCCAGTCGTGCGTATGAACTCTGCGACTGGTTCAATCGTGCGGCTGAACTAAGCGATTAGCTCAGTCGTGCGAATGAATCTGATGCGTATGAGCAATGCGAACGAACGGTTCAATCGTGCGTCTGGACTATGCGAATGAAGTCCAATCGTCCATCTGGACTATGCGAATGAAGTCCAGTCATGCGAATGTCTCACTCGTGCGACTGTGGCTGCTGTTTTGCAAAAATTTCTAGGTTAAACGTGTTTTAGCCGTAAAAATTCGAATTTCGCAAGGTCTAATCGCCTATGTCCGTAGAAACCAAACTTTGATGAGAAGGGAACGTCCAAGATCACTTTTGACGCCAAAGATTGCGTTTTTAGTGCAAAAACACAAACTTTTTATCAATCTTGATTGAATCACACATAATCAAGAGACAAAGCTCTGATACCACTTGTTAGGACCTGGTATTTGAACGAAATACCTAGTGATTAGCGTGTAAACCAGATCAAATAGTGCAGAATCCTATTTGATTGGCGATCCAATCAGTGAGAACACATGAAGAATCAATCAAGATATGAAGCTAACGTTAGAAATCGATTGGGAATCGATCTAATGTGTTCTATGAACTTGGAGAACGAATTGTGAGGCTTCTGGACGGCTAGGGTACGTCTGGAGTCGTAATTAATCAAAAGCTCTTTATTTTTCACGAATTGGGTTGTATTTATAGGTTAGTATTATTCATTCGTGCGACTGAACCATTAGTATGGTTCAGTCGTGCGATTGAACCATGCAGTTGATTCATTCGCACGATTGAGTATTCAGTCGTGCGACTGAGTCAATCTCATGTTATAATCATACAACTGATCCAGTCTCCTGGTTCAGTCGTGCGACCGAGTCATTCGTATGAAGTCATTCATGCGTATGGTCCATTCGCATGGGCCACTCGCATTAGAACTTCATTCTGTTAAGTTTGAATGTATTAATTAATTAATATAACATTATGTGTAACAGTTCAAACAACCACAAATCTAATTAACCAAATCAATTTGCTCAGCTTGCTGTGAGATCTGCTGTTCTTGGGTAGCGTTTAGCTCCACAAGCTTACGTAGTTGGGCAGTCTTCTCCTCATCAGCAGCTAACAGCTTCAGCACCATACGATTGAGTGCTGACAGTTGTTCCTCTACCATAATGGGGGGTAGAGATGATCCTGTGTGATATGTAGGGTGGGATGATGGTCCGGCTTGGTGGCTAGTGGTGGTGGTCATGGCAGTTGTGAAGATTGGGGGTGGTATAGATGTAGGTGGTGGTGGATGAGCTGTAGTGGTGGTAGATTGGATGTGGGTAAGTGGTGGAGTGGGTGTGGGAGTGGTGTGTGAAGTGGTAGTGGTGGTGGCAGGTGGTGTGGTAGCAGTGGTGGTGGCAGGTGGTGTGGTAGCAGTGGTGGTAGTAGTGGTGGAAGGTGTGGCTGAGGTAGTGGCTATGGTGGTAGATGATGTCCATATGAACTTTAGTCTCTTCCCCTTCTTGTTATAAGGGTGAGCCATCCTCTTCTAACTTTTTCCTCTAGACACTGAGGCTCTCCCTTGGCTGCTAGGCAGGTCCGAGGCATATGCGGGATCTGACTCAGCGCAGCATCCCTGGACTCCCCTGAGCATCCACCAACCGCCGTAAACCTCTCTCTGTGGCAACCACCCTACTACCCATAGTCCTTGTAAGAGGCTCCTCATCACTCTCCTCCTCCTCATCCGGAGGGCAAAAATCCTAATGGAACCCGGCAGTAGTGGCTTCTGCATGAGTGGGTGGTGGAGGTGTAACATGGGTAGTGGGATCCCTTGTAGAAGTAGGCCTAGAGTCTCCGCCAGTGTCACCGTCATCGTCGGAGTCATCAGATGGTAGAGCAATTTGCTCAACATCTGAGTCACTCTCCTCATGGCACCATTTTTCGCCTAGCCGGCGCCATGTAATCAGCCTAGGCCAGATGCCCGAAGAGTCTCCTCACAAGGGGCTTGACTTGCTTCCCCCTGTATACCTTCATGCGGCCCAAGGTCATGTCATCCATAATCTCAAGCGATACAAAATCGTGGATCTCCTTGGACAAGGTAGGCAGCTTCTCATAAATAATCATCTACAAGAATCTGGGGTACATGCAGAATCCCTCCTTGCCCTTTGCCTCAAGGTTCTCTATGAGGTAGGCAAAAATCATACTGGAGAAACTAAAGGGGTGGTTAAGTACCAGTGCCACGTAGGCATTCTGGATCTGGTTTGAGAGGTCATCCAACCCACCCCTCCTTGACGCCATGCACTTCAGTATCACATGCGCCAAGTACTTAAACTCGGGACACAGGTTGCTTTTGTTCAGCAGACCTGCATTTATGTCCCTAGCGTACTTCATCCTGAGGAAGCACCCTCTAACTGTCAGAGGGTGTAGCTTGGTCGGGTGATCTACATCGTCACCTAGATCTAGGACTCGAGGAATATCCGCAGTTGTCACCTCGATAGCCTGCCCAAAGATAGTGCTCCGGATGCAGTAGGGCTCCTGTGAACGATCAACCGATGCCCACTCCAGAAGGCCTGCTGTATAGACCTATAGGGAGTGCATGGTGTGGATATAGCTCTATGGATCCGGGACCTCTTGAGGAATGCAATGATCCCAGCAAACTTGGCACCGTTCCGAGTTGTGGCATCTAAATGGGCACAATGGTGTGCTTAGGTTGATGGACCACCTATCAGCCATCAATCTATAACACAAGGGGCATACAAGTTAGATCATCACATAACAGAAACCCTTTGTAATTAACCTGTTTGAAATCAGTCTGGTTCAATCATGCGATTGAACCATACGACTGAGTTCATTCGGTTGACCTAACAGACGACTGAATACAGTCGGGTGACTGAACATGCGTCTGAGTTCAATCGGGTGACTAAGCCTGCGATTGGTTCAGTCGGCCGACTAAGCTCATTTAGATTATCCATTCGGCAACATAGTCGTTCAGCCAGCTCAGTCATGTGATTGGAGTTCATCAGGGTCTCCAGTCGTCTGACCTACTGTCTGTTCGAATGAAATTCATATTTTGACCAATTCTGCAAATTAGACGTCGTGTTTGGGTTCATTAGACTCGCAATCACTCTACTAATCACCTAATAACCTAGAGTTCAACATTTTACTTAGTTTAGTTAGGTTATTTGTCCAATTTCAGTCTCAGGTCTTGGTTAGGGCCGAATGTCGTGATTTAGGGCTCAAATCAACCGAAATTTTGTTGAATAGCACCGCATTATACCTGTATAATCTCCAGAGATTGTCAGAATATCGAAATGAGTAGACAAATTAGGTCTGAAGAAATTTTGGCAGAATAACAGTACTTTATGCGATTTCAGGGCGAATGGGGGTGATGAGTTTATGCGATCTACTATGGCCCTATTAATACTGAATCTGATTTCAATCGGGCGACTGAACCATTCGCTCTGTTCATTCAGGCAATTGGACCTCGGTCGTGCTATTGGTTCAGTCGATCACATTCAGTCAGCTGACTGGGATTCAGTCGAGCGAATGACTTATTCGGTCAACTCCATTCGAGTGACCAACTCATTCTTGTAAGCCATTTGTGTGAATGGTTCATACTCATGCTCCATTCGGTTGTCTAGGGCATAAGTATGGTCCAATCGTATGATTGGTTCATACTCATGGTCTAGTCGTGTGAATGGATCATACTCATGATTTTGACTTTATGACCATTTGACATTTTACACCATTTAACTATTGATTAAACATTTGAGCATACGATCATCTCAAACATGATCCTTTTAACTTGGAAACTTTGGATCACCTCAGACATGATCCTTTTGTCACCTCAGATGTGATTCATTTTACATTTGAAAGCAAATGTGGTCACCTCAAACGTGACCCTTTTAAGTGATTAAATTTCAGATGGAATTCCACGCCATAGTCCAACAGATACAACTAAAATGACTAAAATAAATTTAAACAAAATAAACATTAACTAAGAAAAGTAAATTGTTATTATGTTTTTGTGTGAGGTGAAAATCCTAAGATTGAAATCTAACAGATTTATTTCTTGAACAGGTAGCTTCAAGTTATTTTGACCATAAGAGAACTGATTCATTATGGAATCATACAGGTAATCAAATCATTCAGGACGTGTTACTAAAAACATTTGATGCTAGATTCTTGTTTTCGTCGAGATTCATTAGCAAATTTAGGAAATCATACTAGTACTATAAGACGCACACTTTGATTTGGACTTTCAAGAATTGCAGCCACGATGATTATCCGTATACATGTCCACTTAAATCCATACACAAACTTTTGACACAAATTGGTGATAGTTTAAGGCTTAATTATTTCAACAAGCATTTGTGGATCCCACGCTTATATGGTAATCAACATTCCTCAGGAGACTTTTTAGCGGTTTACGGGTATTTTGACAAGAAGAAACTATTCTTAGAGCTTTCAAAGAGAAGCCAAGCCTCAGGTCAGTGCCATCGCACAGTAGAGAGACACATATCCTGTTTTCTTGTTTGAGCAATTTATTTTGTTGCACAGATTGCACCAACACCATAGGTTATCAGTTTGATTGCTTTTACATTTTTCATCATGTTCTTTGCTCATATGTTGGTCATCTGCACACATTTCTGGTGTTTATCTTGCTCGTCACCCCTTATTGGAACTTTATTGATTGTGTTAACCAGGGATAAGATGATAACCCACAGCTTGTTGAACAGCTTAGTTTGATCTTGAAATCACCAAAGAGGTCTACGTATCTATTGTGTTGAATCTGCCGACATATCATCTAATGGTCTAGCAACCTCTAGGTCTACTTTCTCCGTGTTACCTTAATAGTAGCTAGTTTTACTATCATTTTTCCTTTTATTTTTGCTTAGACTTCTCAGAATTATACTTTGAATTTCGCATCTAATTTAATTTAAATCTTTTAAAATCCCAAATGTTTTGTTCCTGTGTACTATCATTTTCTACAGTCTTTGAATTGATATCTCAGATACGATCTCATTTCTATCAGCTTGCCTGTCCTCCTCCCTCGTTTTTTTTAATTACTGACTTAACCTATTGTCCCCCTAAAATTCTAAAACCGAAAGGAATTGCGTTTTTAGGATTTTAATAGGCGACGAAAATAACAGCAATAAAATTAATTAAAGAAAATAAACTAAAATTAAAGAAAATAAAAGAAAATTTTACTTTACGCATCAGACTAAGCATGGTAATCTTCTTGAATTACCTCACTTTTCTTTTTAACGCCATGAACCTCTAACAAGTATAGAAAACATGGTTTATCAATAGCTTTTGTATAGAGGTTAGCACGTTGAAAATTCGTGTTTATTTTAACAACATCGATTAGATGATTTTCAAAACAATCCCGTATAAAGTGATATTTTATGCCGATGTGTTTGGTCTTAGGATGTTGGATAGGATTTTTAGTAACGGCTATTGCAGCAGAATTATCAACAAGGATAGGGTGTTAGAAAATTACAAACCGTAGTCCCGCATCTGTTATTGAATCCAGATGCTTTGAGAACAGCAGCTTGCCGTAGCAACATATTCAGCTTCACAGGTTGACAATGCAACTAATGTCTACTTCTTACATTGCCACGTGACTAATCTTCTCCCAAAGAACTGACAACCTGATGTTGTAAATTTGTAATTCATCTTGCAGCCACCATAATCCAAATCGCTGTATGCGGTAAGCTGAAAGTCATCCTCATGAGGATACCACAATCCAAGTGTTGGTGTACCCTTCACATAACGAAATATCCAATTGACCCTGATCATATGGTTAACATTAGGTTTTGCCTGATATCTTGAACACAGTCATGTTGCATACATAATATCAAGTCTTGAGGCAGTGAGGTACATGAGGGATCCAATCATTCCTCGGTACATGGTGGCATCAACCAGATCACCATTCTCGTTAGGTGCTACATCATGGTTTGTAGCAAAGCATTCTCCATATCAAACCGACTGAGAATATCCTCGACATACTTGGTCTGATGTAGGAATATCCCCTTTGGTATTTGATCCACCCGTAACCCGAGAAAGAACTTCATGTCTCCCATGGCAGTCATTTCAAATTCTACCTTCATTACTGCTTCAAATTCATTACATAATTCTTCGTTCTTGGAATTGAAGGTTATGTCGCCAACATAAATCTGACCCAGCAGCAGATCACCATCTTTCTCTTTGATGAACAATGTGCAGTCAATTACACCTCTACGAAATCCGTGTATGACATGGTGAGTTGAGAGTTTTTCATACCACGCTCTCTGGGTTTGATGAAGCCCGTAGAGAGCCTTATCCAGTTTGTAAACTATGTCCCAATGATATGGATCCTTAAATCCGTCGGGTTGACTGACATACACTGTTTCTTGGATTTCACCATGAAGAAATGCACTCTTTACATCCAATTGATAGACTTCAATCTTCATGTAAGAGGCATAGGCTAGGAAGATACGGACGGCTTCCATTCTAGCCATAGGTGCAAATACTTCATTGTAATCTACTCCCTCGACCTGTCAAAATCCTTGAACTACAAGTCGAGCCTTGTTGCTAATGATGATACCTTGGTCATCTTTCTTACACTTCAAGACCCATTTGGTACTAATGACTTTAGCACCTTTAGGTCTATCAACAAGTGTCCATACACCTAACTTCTTGAACTGAAGAAGTTCTTCTTGCATGGCACTCACCCCATGCCTCATCATTTAGGTCTTTACTAACGTATTTTGGCTCGAACTGAGACACAAAACAATGATAAGCACCATCATGAAGGTACCCTTTGTCCATTACCGAGGCATAGTCATCTGAATATAGCTGATTTGTTTTCTGAACTCCTGATGTTACATCCCCAGTGACATTGTCCAGAGGATGAAGACATTTAGGCGTGATCTAAGAGTGGTGGGAAACTACCCCAGAATCAAGATTATGACCATTTGGTTCTGTATCTGAGGCAGAAGGAGTGTGAGGTTCTGAAGACTCAGAGGCATCATTGTCAGATGCTTGTGGACTTGCAGTAATAGGAACTGTTGGACCAAAAGAACCAATGAGACGGATCAGAAAAACCTTTAAGTCCCACAGACGTCACAACAACTACTGAAGACCACAACAGCTGAAGACAACAGCAGATTACAAAGTCTAAACACAAGTGCTGAAGACAAAGTCTGAAGACAAGTGCTGAAGAAAAAGTCTGAAGACAAGTGCTGAAGACAAAGTCTGAAGACAAGTGCTGAAGACAAAGTCTGAAGACAAGTGCTAAAGACAAAGTCTGAAGACAAGTGCTGAAGACAAAGTCTGAAGACAAGTGCTGAAGACACAAGTGCTGAAGACCAAAGTATCAGACGTTGTCACAACAGCTGAAGAGGTCTTCTTCAGTAGTTGTGATGGTTTACCTTTCAGTAGTTTTATATTTTATCTGTTCAGTAGTTTGACACAACAGCTGAAGAATACTTCTTCAGTTGTTGTGCTCATCAGTAGTTTTATGTTATTCAGTAGTTTTGTAAAACGACTGAAGAGCTTGTTCTTCATTCGTTTCTTATCAGTAGTTTCATATTTTGTACTTAACACTCTGATATGTTCTCAGTAGTTGTGAACATATCAGTAGTTTGTTAAGAGTTAGTTATTTTTGTAATAGATCTGCCAGTTGTCACTTTCCCGTGATAACAGCAGCGATTGCACTCTATATAAGGAGTGTCAACCTATTGTAATAATACCTCATTTGATCAGAAATATTCGATATTATAGAAACATTCCTTGTTACAAAAATATATTCTCTCATTATAACCGTATTTGTTCTTAATGTATACGAGTATCAAATTCTTGCTACAATTTGTCTAATTCTTGTTCTTATTCCGCTGCGTTACGATCTAATACATCAAACTTGTGATCACTGATTCTGACAAATGGTATTAGAGCTGTTAATCATTGATCGATCTAATAATTGATCATTGAAACTGCTATTCAAGATCCAAGTTTGATTGAATTAGCATTTTTTTTGCAAGAAACGGTTATAGAGATTGAATTTTCTGTGTTTCTGGTCATTCATCCTGAGATTTTCTCTTGGTTTTCATTAGTCTGTTGTGGTCTATGTAAAAACATTTAAAAGCTTGAATTAAATTGTATTTGGACTGAAAATGACTACTCCTTCCAATGATCCTCACAATACTGGTTCCTCAACCAAGCCTCCAATGCTGGTTAGGAATGAGTATAACATATGGCAACGACGAATGCTCAATCACCTATGTGTTAACAGCGCAGGTTGTTGGACATCAGTGGTACATGGTCCACACAAGCCTATGGTGAATAACCCGGAAACCAATTATTGGTTCAGAAGAGGAAGGAGCAATACTCAGATGAGGATAAGAAATTGTTTGAGATTGATGCAAAAGCCCATGGAATTCTGGCCATGGCACTGCCAATGAAATCTATTCTGGGCTAATGCATTATGAAACTGCCCATGACCTCTGGAATGCCTTGAAAGAACAATTTGGAGGAACATATAAGGTCTTGGCAAATAATAGAGAAATCCTTGCCTAACAATACGAGGCATTCTCTCACAGAAAGGGTGAGACACTAACTCAACAGTTTGAAAGCTTCTCTTGTTTGATCTCTGAATTAAAAATGGTCAAACTTGAGTACGCCAATATCCAGATGAATAACAGATTTCTCAGATCACTGTCTGAGAGATGGGACACATATACTATTGTCCTACGCTCTAGTGAAAATTTGGACAAACTATCTCTCACCCAACTCCATGGGAAATTGCTCACATTTGAGAGAGAGATAGAACAGAAACGAAAACTGTCTTCATCTGGAAAGCTCACTGAAGACTTCGTACCAGGCAACACTGCCTTGGTTGGTCATGAGTCAGAATATGCTTCATCTAAATTCCAGTATGATGAGCATATTGATTTCTCCTCAAACACTTCTGATTCTGCATTTGTGAGTGTTGATAGTCAGTTTACTGGGTGTAATAATGACAATCTATGCTTCATCATGGATGATCTCAAGGGGATTGCTGATGATGACTTAGAAGAGATAGATATTTTGAGCCAAATGGCCTTGATAAATATCAGATCTCAGAAGTTCTATAAAAGAACTGGAAGAAAGTTCCCAGGACTCTCTGGCAAAACCAAAGTTGGTTTTGACAAGAGTAAGTTGAAGTGTCACAAATGCCACAGGCTTGGACACTTTGCTAGAGAATGCAGATCATCTGGATCTAATTCCTCTGCACCTTTTGTGACTTTCCCTGGCAACAATCAACAACACAGAGGGCAACTTCCTGTCAATTCTAATCATCATTCTCAACCATAATCTCCTGCATATTTTGTTCCTCAGGGTCAAATGCCATATCCTTACCCTTATTATTACATGCCACAGTCAAATCAAGTTCAATTTCCTATAGTACCACAACCTCATGCACTACCAGAACCTCAACCACCTCAACCATCTCAATCTCATCAACCTCCTCAACCTCAACAACACAGCTTCTTCACCCCTGGAGTTGTTGACTGGAGCAGTTTACCGGATGACATGTCTGGTCATGAACAACTGTTCACAGGTGCTGGTCAACATGGTGGTGACAGTCCTTTTGGGAATCTGGCTCTTATGGCCCTGGAGTCTACTGAGGGTTCCTGCTCAAATGCATCATCTTCACACGTAACTCAAGTATCTTTAGAGGCTAAAGCCAAGTTATGTTCTGAATCATGCATTGCTGCCTTTGTCTCCATTAGAGAGGCAAATGTAGCATTAATAAATCAAAAACTTGAGTTTGAGAAAACCATCTCCAAAAGAAAAGCTGAGTTTGAGTCTGCTCTTAATAGTAAAAATGATGAAATTTATAAGCTTAAATTCCAATTAAATGATGAAAAGGCCAAGCTAGAGGTTATTCTGGAAGACCAGAGAAGTCTCAAAGAAACCCTTGCAGTCACCCAGGTAGAGTGTGATCGATGGGTACAATCATGCAAAGGTTTTGAAATGCTTCTTAGTAAGCAATCTGCTTCCAATGTGAAGTTTGGTATTGGTTACAATCACACTGCTCCTCCTACAGATTTTGCTTCAAGAGCAGAAGTGAAATCTGATGGAGAAAGCAATAACCAATCCACCACATCATGTGATTCACTTTTTGATAGAGCATCATCAAAAGTTGAAGTCAGCACTAAGCCCTCTCAGAACCCATCAGCTGATGTTGATGGTTCCTGAAAGGACTGGAGAGCAAGATTTAACACCTGAAGTTCAAACTCCAACTACTGTCAGCACTGAAGAGAAGAAAACTGTCAGTAGAAAGAGTTTGAAGACTACTAAAGAGGAAGTCAAGAAAGCAAAAAGCTTCCAAAGTACTGAAGAGCAAGTCTTCGGTAGTTCATTCTCTTTAGTTGATGATCAACATAAGATGAAGAAGAAACCAGTGAAGTATGTGTTTGTTTGTTCAATCATCTTACACATGATTGTTGGTACAAAAGGGGATCCAAACTCAAACATAAAGAGGAAAGTAAAGAGAAAATGGTTAAAATGAAAACTAAATTTGAAGCCACATTTGTACCAGCAACTTCAAATCCTGTAACCCTTAAGTCCAAAAAGAAATACAAAATGTAAGGGGTTAAACAGGTAACAGCTGAGATTGCTCAAAAGAAGATGGTGCAACATAGGAACTTATCAAACTCCAATGCCAATGTGTCTGAAGAGCTGAAAGCCTTATCACAAAATCAGACACAGCTGGTTATGATGGTTCACATCTATGGGAAGAGTTAACCAATTAGATGTTCCTATGTGAAACCTCAGAAAAGGAGGTCCAAGCCAAAGGATTCCTTTTCTTCACCAGTTTCTTCCTCTCAGGCTGTTGTTTCGAACAAACATGTTAGTTTACCATCTGTTGATGAGAACAGGCCCAAAACCAAAAAGGTTTGGGTCTCAAAATCTAACTAATTTGTTGTATTTTGCAGGGTTCTTCAACATACCTCAGAGGCATCTGGTATGTAGACAGTGGAGGATCCATGCATATGACAGGAAACAGATCACTTCTTAATGACTACTCTCAAGGAAGGAAGGGGTTGGTCATTTGGCAATGATGCAAAGGGTTACATCATCAGCAAAGGCTTTGTTTCCAATGGGGAAATAAAGTTTGATGATGTTAATCATGTGGAAAATCTCAAGTACAACCTCTGAGTGTCAGTCAAATGTGTGACAAAGGCCATGTTGCTCTTTTTACCAGTCAGAATTGTCGGATTCTGTCATCCAAAGTTCTAAGTTTGATTGATAAGTGTTGTTGGATGAACACACTCTCCTAAAGGGCAACAGGACAGGAAGAGTCTATGCCTTAGATCTTTCCAAGAAAATAGATCTCAAAGGCCATCCTTGCCTATTTTCAAGGCTTCCCCTCTAGAATCTATTCTATGGCATAGAAGGCTGGGTCATGTTAATCTCAAAAACATAAATAAGATGATAAACCATGGCTTAGTAAGGGGACTGCCTATGAAGGAGTTCAAGTGTGAAGATAACTGCACTGCTTGTTAAAAGGAAAACAGCACAAAGCTTCATTTCCCTCCATAGAAGAACCTAAGTCCACTGCCTACTTACAGCTTCTTCACATGGATCTCTTTGGTCCTGAGAGAGTGAGTATGGCTAAGAAGAAATACTGTCTGGTAATTGTGGATGATTACTCCAGATTTGTATGGACTTTCTTCTTGCATTCAAAGGATGAGGCTGGCAGTCCATCATGAACTTTGTGTTACACGTTGAGAAGCAGTATTCCCTACCAGTTAAGTGTGTGAGGAGTGACAATGGTACTGAATTCAGAAACCACACACTTGATGAGTTTTACTTATCAAAGGGAATCAAGAGGCAGTATAGCATCCCAAGAACTCCTGAGCAAAATGGAGTAGTGGAGAGAAAGAACATGACCCTTATTGAAGATGCAAGTCCATGTTGGCTGATTCTGGACTGCCAATGACTTTTTGGGCTGAAGCTGTCATACAGCTTGCTATGTACAGAATAGAGTTCTAGTAAATCAGAGGTTGATGAAGACTCCATATGAAGTTCTTCATCATTTGGTCCTCTAATTTCATTCTTCAGAGCATTTGGGTGTCCTGTTTCATTCTCAACACACGATCAACTCCAAAAATTTGATCCTAAGGTGGATGCAGGGTACTTTGTTGGTTATTCATCAACTTGCAAAGCATACAGAGTCTTCAACTGTAGAAACAAGATGGTTGAAGAGACTCTACATGTTAAGTTTAATGAATCTCCAAAGGACAAGATTCCACAAAGCCTGTGGAGATATTTGATTTGGACATACTGCAATATGTTCTTTATGAAACTCCTGCTGTTGCTCCTGTCACAGTTCACCACGTGGTGGTTCTGCTGGTGTTGATGATGATGATGATAGCAGTACTCACCTCTTCAGGTTTAGTGATCAACTGCCTGATTCAGCTAGACCTGATGGTCCTATAGCTCCAGTAGCACCATCCACAACAAATGCTGATGAGATTTCTTCAAATTCAACTTCCTTTGAATTATCCATCCACTGATTGGTTTCAAGGAAATGATTCACCATCACCATCTGTTGCTGCTGAGCCTGCTACAAACACTTGCACAGATCTCATTGTGTATCAAGATCTGAAGAATCACCCTATGTCTCAAATCATTGGTGATATCACTGCTGGCGTATCAACAAGAAGTCAATTGTCAAATTCTGCTTCTATGCTCTCTTCATCAGTCAGCAAGAGCCAAAGATAATCACATTGCTTTAAAAGGACAATGGATGGGTTGATGCCATGCAGCTTGAGCTTCTTCAGTTCAAGAAACAGCAAGTGTGGGAACTGGTTCCTCTACCTCCAGGTAAGTGTGCAATAGGCACTAAATGGGTGTTTAGGAACAAAACTGATGAAAATGGCTTATTGTTAAGAACAAGGCCAGACTGGTTGTTCAGGGGTTTGCACAAGAAGAAGGTATTGATTATGATGAAACCTTTGCCCCTATAGCTAGACTGGAAGCAATTCGATGTTTTTAGCTTATGCTGCTTATCAAAACCTTAAAGTTTTTCAAATAGATGTCAAAAGTGCATTTTTGTATCGGAAAATTAAAGAAGAGGTTTATGTATGTCAACCACCAGGCTTTGAGGACTATAAACATCCTAATTGGGTGTATAAGCTTGATAAGGCTCTTTATGGGTTGAAACAAGCTCCTAGAGCCTGGTATGAGACATTATCAAACTTTCTTCTAGAAAATAATTTCACTAGAGGCTCCATAGATAAGACTTTATTCATTAAGAAAGCTGGGCAGCATAATCTACTTGTCCAAATTTATGTAGATGATATTATTTTTGCATCCTCTGATCCACAGTTGTGTGATGCCTTTACAAAGTTGATGCAACAAAAGTTTGAAATGAGTGCCATGGGAGAATTACAGTTCTTTCTGGGTTTGCAAATCAAACAAAAGGCTGATGGAATTTTCATTCATCAGTCCAAATACACAAAAAATATTTTGGAAAAGTTTGATTTACAAAACTGTAAGCCCTGTTCTACCCCCATGTGCAGCACCACACAACTGGATACAGCAGAAAGGTAAAGTGGTTGATGAAACACTTTACACATGTATGATTGGGTCCTTGATGTATTTAGCAGCTTCTAGACCAGATATTATGTTTTCTACATGTGTTTGTGCTAGATTTCAGGCTGCACCTAAGGAGTCTCATTTGATTGCAGTCAAGAGGATCTTTAGATATCTGCAAGGCACTCCATTTCTAGGTTTATGGTATTCTACTAGACATCTGGTAAATTAGTTGCTTTTTCTGACAGTGACTATGCAGGGTTAAGTTGACCAGGAAATCAACTTCTGGTGGATGTCAATTCCTAGGCAACTGCTTGATTTCTTAGCAGAGCAAGAAACAGACCTCAGTTGCTACATCAACTGCTGAAGCAGAGTACATTGCCGCTGCAAGCTGTACATCTCAGGTACTCTGGCTTCAAAACCAATTATTGGATTATGGCATAATGGAGACTAAGACCCCTTGTTAATGGACAGCTCTTCAGCTCTTTGTATTGTCAAGAATCCTATCCAGCACTCTAGGCCTAAACATATTGAAATCAGACACCATTTATTAGAGATTGTTTTGAAAAATGGTCTGATTGATCCAAAATTTGTTCCTAGTGCTGATGAGCTTGCAGACATTTTTTCTAAGCCTTTGGATAGTTCAACTTTCCACAACCTGGTGTTAAGGCTTGGTATGCTGCAGCTAGAATAAGTGACAACTACTGATGATCTCAGCTCAAAGTACTGATGATCATTGGTTCATTATCATCACATATAAGTACTGATGATTCTGTTTTTTTTACCCTCAGTAGTTTTTATAACTACTGAAGGCTACATACCTCACCAGTACTGAAGTACTTTATCTGTTAAAACAGCTGATGTAGTTACAACAGCCGATGTAGTCACAACAACTGTTGTAGCCACAACTACTGATGTCAGAAATGCAGATAGTACTGATGTCCTATGAAACAACCTGAAAAGCAGATGAAAAGTCTGATAAGTATGTTGAGACAGTGTGAAACAACTGAAAAGCTATGATTGAAGAAAACAGTTGATGAGTAATTACTCTTTAGTTGTTTCTACAACTGTTGTTTCATTAAAACAACTGAAGCCAAAACTATGTCTTCAGTAGTTTACAACTACTGAAGACTAACACCAAGTCTTCAGCTGTTTACAACACTTGCTGACAAAACCTGTCTTCAGTAGTTTCACAACTACTGATGACTAATACCAAGTCTTCAGTTGTTTCATCACATGAAGTCAAAACTGTCTTGAGTAGTTTTATAACTACTGATGACTAAATCAGAGACTTCAGCTGTTTCAACGTCTGACGTTTAAAACCAAGTCTTCAGTTGTTTTATAACAACTGCTGATCACACCAATACGTCAGCCTTTTCAAACCTCTGAAAGTTAACACCACGTCATCAGTAGTTTCAACAACTGAGGACTCACACCAAAACTTCAGTCCTTTTCTAACCCGACCCTTTAAATACCTTATCCCACCTTAGAGTTTTTATCTCTCTTCTCAAACCTAATGTTCAAAAACTCTCTACCCCTCTTCATCAATGGCGACCATGCAACTAAAACCACGACACAACTGTGTCGCACATCTCACCAAATCATTACTAGACCAGTTTCACAACGCCATTGATTTAATGGTTCAGTCGCCCTACAAAATGGCTTTTCTGGTAAATCCCACCATATATGCCGAATCCCTTAACCAATTCTCAACAAACGTCACTCTGGTCTCTAAGGAGAATGACACAGAGTCTCTTCAATTGTTTGTCCATGGCCAAAAAGTGGTCATTACTCCAGACACTCTTCCCCAAACCCTTAATCTGGATGATGCCACTTTCCCAACTGGTTATCCAAAGGGCACAACAGATCAATCATTTGCCCACCTGGATACCAGGGTAACCTGAGTGCATCTACCATACTGAAGAAACATTCCCGGATGCCGAACGTCTCATCTTCATATGGTAAATGTATGCCTTGCCTCCAAGACTTCATCATGGGATCAAATGTCCACAAGGTGGCAACAGGTAATGTACTCCATCCTGAGCAACAACCTTTAAATTTTTCTGAATACTATTTTTTGAGCTCAAGGATATGGCCCAAAAACAAACTGCTAACCGTTGGATATTATATTCTCGGTTCATAATGGCCATAATTGAAAACCAGCTTCAAGCTGAGGGACTTGTTGGCCTGGGAGTCCCTGCTATGGCTGTACTGCCGGAAGTATACTCTTGGCACAACTCTAACCAATCACTGAAAATGGCTGCCACGCTGCGAAAACCCACGCAGCTGGAACCCACAGCCACCACCTCCAAATCCAAAGTCCCCACCAAACCACAAAAGAAGACAAAAAAGGCTACTCAGGGAAATGAGTCCCCTGAGGATGCCCCTGCACACAACGCAGGCTATATCCACATTTTATAACCCCCTAGTGGATACAGGACTTCACCAGCCATAGCCGCTCAGGATTCCTCTCAAAAGGAGCCTGCAGCAACCACAGAAGGGGTACCCCAAATCTAGGATCTTCCTCATTTGAGGAGATTGCCATTTGAAGAGCACCATTCTCCCCAGGTGCACACTGCTTTTACCCCATCTCCCCATGAACCGCCCCCCAAAGTCCAACCATATCATTGCAAACGTGCTGACTCAGCTGCATGCCTCTCCTCCTCCCAACAACCACCAACAAAGGGGAGAACCGCAGCTATTGAGGAAGAGGATCACCATGCTTCTGAAAACCCATAGCACCGGGGTTTACACGTTCTATCTCCTGGTGTGGATATGGAGATTAGAACATCTAGTGAGGCTGCCACCTCTTCTGAATCAGCACATGATCAGAATGAGGTTGGTAACATAGCTAAGACCTCACTAGAGGCAACAGCTGATGAAGGACATAGTCCTGAGGCTGGAAGTCCCCTGTTCCAAGAAAAAGGGGCACATGCTAAAACTGGTCTACACCCAGTGCATGTACATCATGCTACAAGTAGGAGGTCAGGTGATTCAGCATCTGCTGATGATGACCTGGGCTTCTTTTATGATGTTCTGGCCCAGAACACAATTCTTGAGGAAGAAGTCAGTAGACTACAAAGACTACTTGACCAATTCTCTCAAGAAGCAAGTCCATCTGCCACCAACATAAACCCACAGATGGCACCTTCACCTGAAGGTCTCCCACACACTCAGCCACTCAACACTTCCAAGCCACCAGCCTCTATCTCTGGCACTGCTTCTCAGGGACAGAACCCCTCTGAGCAAACAGCTGCTATCTTTCAGCAATCCCTACCTCTCATCACCCCAATGATCACAGACATTGTGATCAAAACCATGGATGAGAGGCTTCCATCAATCATACAACCCCTGGTGGAGGAGATTGTGAGCACAAGGCTTTCTGCTACTCAAACCCTTGCAACCAATGCAACCAAAAAGGGGAGAGGTCAGTCAGTGAAAGCAAAGAGGAAGAGCAACTGAAAGAAAAGGAAACTGAGAAGGAAGAGGAGTCTGTTAAGGAACCGAAAATGATCAGTGGGTGAAATAACAAAGACTTTCATGTCACATATAAGAAGAGGAAGGGTGAAGGAAAAGAGAAAGAACTCCAACTCGATGAGATGATCAAAATGGCAGATGCTACACATAGTAAATCAATGGATGCCATTATTGATCAACTGTATAGAAGGGTTCGATACTGCACAGCTTGACTCAGAGATCAGGAGACTTGAAGTTGAAGAACTTAACTCAAGATGGGCAAGTTATGATGCATTAGAAAGAGAGAGACTAGAGATCATGATCAGATTCATTGCAAAATATCTTGGGAGATCATTGATCGAGATTAAATCATGGACCAGGGACAGTATCTTGGCCATAACCTCCAAGATCTGTTCGGCTGAAGCATACACTAAGGGTTTAGTAGTCGAAGCTTTGAATGAAGCAGGAGCAGGGAGCAGGACTGAGCTAGCCAAACACTCAAAAGCCACACTCACCTCTAGAATGCTAACTCAGCATGTCAACATTCCCTCTCCAAAACAACCACAAACCCACAAAACCAACTCCCTTACCCTCTAAACCAACAGCCGATGATGCATCCAAGAAGAAGAAGAGAAGGGTGTTGAGGCTAGAAGAAGAAGAAGAGGATGATGTGTAGAGAGATAGACTACCTCTGTCTGCAGTCCTAACATTGCCTAAAGCCAAACCCATGCCCATCACTCCCACCTCACAGATGGAAACTGTGAGAGTAAAGATTGAAGAAGAGCAGCAACAAAGGCTTCATCACGATGAGATGTTGAAAAGCATCGCAAAACTTATGCTGCTTCTTCATCAATAATTAGCATGAAAGAAGAAGCTCTGAGGTTGTACACCCTTGCCAACACATTTCAATATCAGAAGAAAAGGTGAGAGTATGGCCTGATCCTAGGGAGGCTCACAGGATTGTAAAGAAAGACATTCCTTTGAGATAGAAGGGCCAAGTAAAAAGGATCGTAGATGAAGAGATCACAGTGGTCCTTGTAGTATCACCCTGGGAGATTGTAGAAGATTTCAAGAAGCCCTATGAGACTAAACAGCCACCCCAAAAGATGTTAGAGAACAGAGTTATTAAAAAGGGGTTAGTCTACAAGAGGCTTGAGAACTTCAAACAAAATGAGCTCAGTCTGTTACTTGAAGGGACTCATCCTGATGAGTTTGCATACAGACAGATTACAACAGTTGAGCTCAAAAATGGCAAACAGGCCAAGTACATCTCAGAGTGTATGGGCGTGAAGGATTGTTTGATGGTGAAGCTGAGAACCTGACCATGGAAGAACAAATTATGTTTCTCAGAGCATACACCAGAGAATCCTACAGGCTTATACATAGGAAGTGAGTCTCATGGATGGGGGAACAGCTCAATGTCCAATTCCCTAATACAGAGCTCCCATCCATTCATTGCCAACCAAATCATCAGAGATTCATTCCCAGGCCAGTGCTTATATGGGTCACTTCTCAACTGATCAAGAAGGAAAAAGACCAACCATTCTGCCAACAATAAGTGGGACCTCAATAAAGTTAAAGGTTTTGGTTGCATTGGTTCAGGGGGAGTTTGTTGGACCAAAAGAACCAATGAGCCGGATCAGAAAAACCTTTAAGTCCCACAGACGTCACAACAACTACTGAAGAGCACAACAGCTGAAGACAACAGCTGATTACAAAGTCTAAACACAAGTGCTGAAGACAAAGTCTGAACACAAGTGCTGAAGACAAAGTCTAAAGACAAGTGCTGAAGACAAAGTCTGAAGACAAGTGCTGAAGACAAAGTATGAAGACAAGTGCTGAAGACAAAGTCTGAAGACAAGTGCTGAAGACAAAGTCTGAAGACACAAGTGCTGAAGACAAAGTCTGAAGACACAAGTGCTGAAGACCAAAGTATCAGACGTTGTCACAATAGCTGAAGAGGTCTTCTTCAGTAGTTGTGACGGTTTACCTTTCAGTAGTTTTATGTTTTATCTGTTCAGTAGTTTGACACAACAGCTGAAGAATACTTCTTCAGTTGTTGTGCTCATCAGTAGTTTTATGTTTTTTAGTAGTTTTGTAAAACGACTGAAGAGCTTGTTCTTCAGTCGTTGTAGTTTCTGTAGTTTCTTATCAGTAGTTTCATATTTTGTACTTAACACTCTGATATGTTCTCAGTAGTTGTGAACATATCAGTAGTTTGTTAAGAGTTAGTTGATCTGCCAGTTGTCACTTTCCCGTCATAACAGCAGCGATTGCACTCTATATAAGGAGTGTCAACCTATTGTAATAATGAATGATTTGATTAGAATTATTCGATATTACAGAAACATTCCTTGTTATAGAAATATATTCTCTCGTTATAACCACATTTGTTCTTAATGCATACGAGTATCAAATTCTTGCTACAATTTGTCTAATTCTTGTTCTTATTCCGCTGCATTACGATCTAATACATCAAACTTGTGATCACTGATCCTGACAGGAACCTGTTCCTCCTGATTGTTTTGATTATCCTCCACAGCTTCATCGTCAAAGGAGGAATCACTTTCTTCAAGTGCTCGCCCTGAATGGTTAGACGAATCACCTTGGGAACTAGATGATGTGATGTCTTGTGATGGTGTGTTTAAGACTTCAAACATCATTTTGGTTGCCAAGTCATCATCAGAGGTGGAGAGAGGGATGTTGAAGGACTTGAAGAATCCATCATAGTTGAAAAAGAAAGTGTGACCTTTTCCAGCAGGAGGGGTGGTATAGCTCTGAACGTTGACATTACACCACACTTGAGTTGTTGTAGACTCTCTTATTCGGTATATTGTATCCAAGAAAGATTCCTTCTTCAGCCTTCTCGCCGAACTTTCCCTCCTGATTTTTCTTTAGTAGTGTGCACGAAGCGCCAAATGGTTCAAGATACTCTAGATTTGGTTTACGTGGTTGAAGTAACTCGTAACACGTCTTGCATGACGTTTTACTACCAGAACTTGATTTAACGTGTAACACGCATCGGCTACCGCCTCATTCCAAAATTGGATAGGGAGTTTCGAGTCTGCTACCATTATGCATGCGGTCTCTATTAAGCTACAGTTCTTTCTCTCAGCAACCCCGTTCAGCTGAGGAGTGTAGGCAGAAATGAACTGGTGCACAATTCCCTTTTCTTTGCATAAAGCCTCCATCCATTGATTCTTAAACTCGGTTCCGTTGTCTGAGTATACTTGTCTCACCTTCAGCTTGTAGAGAGACTCCAGTGTAGTTACCAATTCTTTGAATGACTCAAATGTTTCTAATTTTGATTTTAGAAACATCACCCAAGAGAATCGTGAGTAGTCATCTGTAACTACATAGCAGTAAAAGTCGCCTACGATGCTTCTTGTACTGACTAGATCAAACAGATCCATGTGAAGAAGCTCAAGAGGCAGTTCTATAGAGTTAACATTCTTTGCCTTATGAGACTTCTTTGTCTGTTTTCCTTTCTTGCAGGTGACACAAAAATCCAGAAGTTGGAAGTTTTTGACATTTGCTCCCCTCACTAGATCATTCTGGATCAAGTGATTCATCTTCCGTGGATTGATGTATGCCATTCTCCTATGCCAGAAGATTGAATCCATCTCGGTAGCTTTTGACAAGAAGCACTGTACTTGATGCTTTGTCGTTGAGGCCTTTGATAGATCCAATACATAAAGGTCATTATATCTTGAAGCAGACATTAAGACTTCGTCCTCTGGGATCACATAGTCCTTTTTCGGGACATAGCACTTTTTGTTATCAAAAACTACGTTAAAACCCTTTTCACAAATTTGGGACACAGAAAGTAAATTGTTTTGTAGTTGTTGAACCTAGTTTACCTTATCAAATTTTACTTTCTCGTTCCCTATCTCCCCTTGAGCTGTAATGTAACCTCCTTTATTTCCCGCAAAGGAAACATGACATCCTTTAATTTGTTTGACGTTTGACAGGAGTGCCCGGTTTCCAGTCATGTGCCTAGACGCTCCGCTATCTACGATCCAAGTATTTGTTTTAGCACTATAGTGAACACCCTGCAAATTCAATGGAAATGATTAGTTGAGGTTAGGGACCAAAGCCTTAACCAGCATGGGTGTCCCAGAGGCATCGCACATCATAAACTCTACCCATTGTCCGTTAGAGGGTGAAGGAAGATCATTTTTCTTATTGTTCTCATTTCCAGACATAGACTTTTCTTTCCATAAGCCAGCTTTGTGTAAGGCCTGTTTCTGATAAACAGACGACTGGCTGATAGATTAAACTTTAAGTTCACTTACTCTTTTTGGTGGAGTCATGGATCTTCTTTTGGAAAAGTTTGCCTTAGTGTCATAAAGTTCAATCATTTTCTTTGGTGTCTGATAATAAGGGCAATAAGACGCAATGTGTCCATACTTTCCACAGTTGTAGCATCATCTGCTTTCAACTTGATGATTTAAATGTTTCTATGGAGGGTGTTGGACACACGTGTGACATTGTTTTGTTTGGGTTTTGACTGTTGGATCAAGAAGGCTAATGCAACCAAAACTAGATCACTTAAGTTATTTTGATGCTGCATGCAAAGGCTTTCGAAGCTTTTCATGGAACTTCCGAAGGTTGTAGAGTTCTTCCGAAGACAAAGGAAAAGTCCAGCTTCCGAAGACAGAACTCTACTTCCGAAGACAAATGCATACTTCTGAAGTTCAAGACTTAGAAGAATAAAGTGAAGACCACTTCTGAAGTATGATGAAGAAGTCTCCAAGTCTTGGAAGAAGCAGTCTCTTTCGAAGTATAAAGTGGCTTCGGAAGTACTTACTCTTCCGACCCATTTAACCTTCGGAAGACACTGCTATAACCAGTGGACACAAGTATGGTCTCTGACACTCCGTTGCAGACTTTTGATACAGCATGGCTTCTTCTTAAACAACCATGTTGTTGACCATACTTTATTCCACTATTTACCTTTTCATGATAGTACAGTTGCCATCTTTAGTTGGTGACAAAAGGTAAGTCAGAGACATGTCCTGACTACCAAATCTCACATAAGACTTTATCCAAGATACCTTAATCTTTAGTCTTGTAGTATAGACTTTAGCTATAGGATCCCAGCTAGTATCAAAGTATATCCGGCTATAGATAGTATTATATATAGGTTCTTCTTGTAATTCATAAATATACAGATAATCTGCTTGTAAGAGTCTTTGTATCTTGAGTTGAGAATCAATATATAAAAGTACCTTGAAAATTATATTTATGTGTTCTTAATTACTTTTCATATTGTGATCAACTCTTATTGATTCTTACCCGAGTGTGATTCTAGGCGAGTTTGAGAGAAAACATTTGTGTTTAAGTGACAAACACCGATCCTGCAATTGGTATCAGAGCTTTCAGGCTCTTGATTGCGTGATCTAACCATCCATATCAACCTATTTTCACTCCTCCCTACCACTCACTCCCTCAAATGGCTCTCAACAAATCTAAAGTAGAAATGGGGACGATGACCAAAGCGCCAATCATCACCCCTGAAAACATCAAGTCTTGGAGTAGAAGAATGGAAGGCTTCATTAGATACCAAGACAGCAAAATGTGGAACTCGATTGTCAATGGACCGTACAAGCCAAAGGTGGCTTCACCTGGTGGAAACGGTGCCATGATAGAGAAAGCTGTCGAGGACTATTCTGATGAATACAGAAAGAAGATGGACATTGATAGAAATGCTATGACTATTCTCATGACTGCAATACCGAACTCTATTATGGTGGGGTTCGAGCATTGCAAGACTGCCAAAGAATTGTTTGATGCACTTGCTCAGATGTATTCTTGCTCCAACGACTCAAAGAAGGACTCACTGAAGCAGCAGTTCGAGAACTTCACTCATATTGCTGGAGAGACCCTCAGCCAACAGTACTTCAGGTACATGGATCTTATCTCTTCCCTTCAGTCTGTAAAGATCACTCCTGAACTTAGAGATCTCACGAGAAAGTTCATGAGTGCTCTTCCAAATGAGTGGACATTCTACTGTGTCTCTATCAAGAGAACAGAAAACTTGAACACTCTTTCCATGACTGAGCTCTATGGCATCCTTGATGGATACGTTCTAGAGATGGAGAGTAAGAAGGGCCACCAAACAAGCAAATCTATGAGTCTTCCTGCTAGCAACGCCTTAATGGTTGCTGAAGGCTCATTAACCCCTCAACCTCAGCACTTCCTGACTTATCAGCAGCCATGCTACTCACCTGGTCCCTTCATCACTTATCCTGAGACTCCAAGGTCTCAACAGGCTCAACACAACTCCTTCCAGGAAAGTTGTGCCTTTGTCTCAGGAGGTGGACACTCAGGATATTTTCAATACGCTTTGATGATCTTGAGTGCTTCAGCCCAGATGATGTAGAGTACATGGACATTGTCCAGCAAATGGCTCTTTTAACTTACAGAGCAAAGAAGTTCTTTAAGAGAACTGGAAGGCACTTCCCTCAGAACCTAACTACCAGCAAGTTTGGGTTTGACATGACCGGGGCAAAGTGTTACAACTGTAACCAACTGGTTCATTTTGCAAGGGAATGCAAGGCTCCCAAGACCAATCCGGGAACCCCACAGGCCTCCACACATCCCTCAACCTCAAAGCCCACTGAGAAGTCAACTGAGACGGCCGCAATGGCTCAAGAAGTTGACTGGAGCTTCATGGTACAGGATGTGACTCCTGCTCAAGCTCCCATGGCCGGAACAGATGATGCCCAGGTATATGAACATCTCTGCACTCCAGCCTGTATAGTTAAAGTTAAACTCTATCAGGATTACAATATGGAAATCAAATCTGACATTGAGTCTTTAAATATTCTAAAATATGATTTTAAAAGAGCTAAATTTGACTATCAAAAGAAAATTGATGAGTTGGAGAAAAACTGTATCTCTTTTGAAACATGAACACACCAACTACAAGACTCAAATGAAGGATTTGATATCCAAATTGCCTGAGTCTCAAGCCAGCTTGTCACTGCTGAGGCTCAGGCCAGGAAGCATGCTATCTCTGAGCAAAACTTCCAAGCTATTCTTGCATCATCCTCCTATTCCAAACTCTATTATCAGAACAAAGAAGGTTTGGGAACCAATGAAATTACTCCACCATACTCCTATGAGTCTATCAGACAGCCCAGATGTGGTACTGAAGAGCAAGAGGTTCCAACTGTTGACCCTTTCTTTCCAAAGTTAAAGGATGAGGCACCAATAGTGGCCATCACAGGGAAGGAACAGGTAGATAAACCTATCGTCTCCTGTGATGATCAAATCCTAACCACCAAAGCCAGAAGAAGCAGAGCTAAAGCTGGTAGGAGAACTGCTAAGAAAGTGGCTGAATCCAATCTGAAAATTGACCCCAAACAGAAAGTTGTCTTTGTTTCAGCTGGTTTCCAAGTGTTGGGTACTTCTGATTCAGGAAAGGAATGTAATACCAGCATTCCTGTCCTAGCAAAGGATCAGAAGTTAAAGGGAAAAGTTGCTAACGAAGAAAAGAAAACCAATAAAAACAGCAACCCTCACTTCCCCAAAAGACTAACATTGCATGCATCATGTGTGGCGTGCAAAATCATATGGCAAAAGATTGTTACTACAATCCTGCAAGCACACATTATGTAAATAATGTTAGGAAAGAAGGAGTCAGGGAAGGTTTCACATTTGGACCCTTCCATATGGTTCAAGAGTTGAAGAAGGGAAAGCTAGTTTCCAAAGCCAAGTTGCTTTCGGAAGAAACTCCTTCTTCCGAAGGGAAAATGACTTCGGAAGCAAAACCTACTAAGGTTCGGAAGAACAAGAAAGCTCCCTTGAAACCATCCCAGAAGAAGACTGCTTCAGAAGAAAAGGGGGTGAGGACTTCTTCCGAAAAGAAAGAAGCTTCGGAAGAAGACCATGCTGCAAAAGCTTCAACAAGCTCATCCTCCAAGATCAGCCAAAGGGTGAACTGGAAGATCAAGCAAGATGCTGCAACCCAAACCTCTTCCTCAAAGACCTCTGTTGAACCCCTATGCATATCATTTGGTTCACTCATGTCATTATCTTTGGAAGAACCAAATACAAATAAAGCTTGGGTTTCCAAACAAAATTGAATTCTATTTGATAAGAACAACAATGTATGGATTGTAGATAGTGGATGCTCCAGGCACATGACAGGGAACAAACATCTCCTGCAACAATTTCAACATTATGATGGAGGTCCTGTCTAGTTTGGAGGTGAGGCCGGAGGATATATTTCTGGCAGAGGGGGTATATCTAATGGTATGTTAACCGTTGACAAAGTTAACTTTCTCAAACAGCTTGAACACAATTTGTTAAGTGTTTCTTAATTCTATGATCAAAAGCACCAAATGGTTTTCACAGAACATGAGTGCATTATCCTCAAACCAGGGATGAATTTCCTCTGGAATTGGTGCTTCTTAGATCTCCCAGGAAAGGGGATATGTACAAGCTTGATATGAACAATGCTTCTCCAATGGGTGACGTATCATGCTTTCTTTCCAAAGCTGATAGTGATGAGTCAACACTGTGGCATAAACGTATGTGTCATGTAAATTTTAAGACAATGAAAAAATTGGCAAAAATAACTTGGTACATGGTTTGCCTAAAAAGGAGTTTTTCTGCAAAGACACCTGTGTTGCATGCCTGAAAGGGAAACAACACAAGACATCTCATAAATCCAAATGTGTAACTCTATCACTACTCCATTACATTTATTGCACATGGATCTTTTTGGTCCCACAAGTATAATGAGCATTGGAAGGAAATCATATTGCCTTGTGATAGTTGATGACTTTACAAGATTCACATGGGTATTCTTTTAAGAACTAAAGATGAAACTGCTGAAACATTAAAATCTTTTATTCTTAAAATATAAAATCAATTTGATCCCAAGGTTAAAATAATTAGATGTGATCAAGGGACTGAGTTTAAGAACTTCGTTCTTGACTCATTCTGTAACTCAAAAGGGATTGCTAGACAATATAGTGCTCCCAGAACTACTCAACAAAATGGTGTTGCTGAGAGGAGGAATAGGACACTTATTGAGGCTGCTCGAACTATGTTAGTTGATTCAAAGCTACCTCTAACATTCTGGGCAGAGGCAGTCAGCACTACATGCTATGTGCAGAACAGAGTTCTTGTAGTTAAGCCCCTTGGAAAAACCCCTTATGAGCTATGGAACAAGAGGCCACCGTTCATTGGCTTTCTAAGGTCCTTTGGCAGCAGGTGTACCATACTTAACACAAAGGACAATTTAGCAAAATTTATTGAAAAGTTGGATGATGCTATCTTTGTTGGATACTCTTCTAGTTCCAAAGCTTACAAAGTATACAACATTAAGAATCAACAATTTGAGGAGTCATCCGATATAGTTGTTAATGAGCACACTCCTTGTGTTAGGGGGAATTGACCTGATCACATCTTGGATTTAGAATTGTTTCCAACTATTCTAAACCCTCTATTGAGAATGTTTCAATTGGAATAGGTGCTCAGACTGATGCTGATGCTGCTGCTAATGATCAACTGTTTGAGCTTCCCAGGCCTAGACCAAATTCTCCAGGTGCTGCAATACATCAAACTTCCACTATACACAGATCCGACAATTTATCTATATCAAGGAATATTGAAGCTTCAATAATTGAGTCACCGACTAGGCCTCAAAGCTCATCAGGTGATCCACCACAACACCAGGCAGAAGGAGATAGTATTTTGAAGGAACAGACAACTGTTAATACTACCTCACAGCCAACTATCGATGATGTTGCTCATTCATTAAATCAGTCCTCATTGAATGACTTTGAAACAACAGCTGGACAGAGTGTTCTAGTTCCTGAGCTAAATATGTCTAACCTAGATCTATCTCTGCAACTGGAAGTGATTCCTCATCTTCGGATTCACAACACTCGTCCAACTAAGAACATCAAAGGGAATGTCTCTGAGGGTGTGAGAACAAGAAGACAAACTCATCAAGTGAATGTCTGCTTGTACTCATGCTTTCTATCACAGATGGAACCCAAGAAGGTAGAAGATGCCTTAAAAGATAGTAGCTGGATTGAATCGATGCAAGAGGAGCTGCTTCAATTCAACAGACAGAAGGTATGGAACCTATGTCCGCTACCATCTGGTCAAGTACCCATAGGCACCAAATGGGTTTTCCGAAACAAGAGAGATGATAGAGGCTTGATCATCAAGAATAAGGCAAGACTTGTGGTTCAAGGATACACTCAAGAGGAAGGAATCGATTATACTGATGTCTTCGCACCAGTTGCAAGACTTGAGGCAGTTAGGATCTTCCTTGCTTATGCTACATCCAAGGACTTCACAATATACCAACTTGATGTCAAGTGTGCTTTTCTATACCGGGATATAGACAGGGAAGTGTACGTATGCCAACCTCCAGGATTTGAAGATCCACAACACCCCAACTATGTGTGCAAATTGGATAAAGCTCTATATGGGCTGCACCAAGCACCTAGGCTGTGGTATGAGACTCTGTCTTAGTTTCATCTAAAGAATGGCTATACTAGAGGTACCATTGACAAGACTCTCATTTGAAAGTCTGGAAAGGACATCTTGCTTGTACAAGTCTATGTCGATGACATCATATTTAGTTCCTCAAATGACCAAATGTGCAAGGACTTTGAGAGCATTATGAAGAAGAAGTTTGAGATGAGCTCCATGCGAAAAATGGACTTTTTCCTTGGAATTCAGGTAAAGCAACTGAAGGAAGGGTTCTTCATTAATCAATGTAAATATGTCTCTGACATCTTAGAAAGATTTGAGATGAAGGATTGCAAGCCTGCCAAGACACCCATACCCAGAAACCATAATCTTTGTCCTGACCTTGAGGGGGAGGATACTGATTAACATCAGTATAGGGGAATTATTGGTTCTCTGATGTATCTTATAGCAAGTAGACCTAATATCATGTTTGCTACGTGCACTTGTGCAAGATATCCGGCTGCTCCTAAGGTGTCTCACCTAGTTGCTGTTAAGAGAATCCTCAGATACCTCAAAGGAGCACCTAAACTAGCTCTCTGGTATCCCAGAAACAAGGATTTCAATCTATATGGATACTCTGACAGTGACTACAGCGGTTGCAATATTGACAAGAAATCAACATCAGGAGGATGTCAATTTCTTGGTGGAAGGATCATCTCATGGCAATGCAAGAAACAATCCTGTGTCTCTACATCAACTACTGAAGCTGAATACATTGCTGCTGCTAGCTGCTGTGCTCAACTGCTATGGATTCAAAATCAGATGTTAGACTATGGATTCAACTTTATGAGTACTCCTATCCATGTTGACAACAACAGTGCTATCTCCATTACTGAAAATCCGGTGAAGCACTCCAAGACTAAGCACATTGACATCAGGTATCATTTCATTAGAGACATTCATGAGAAAAATCTAATCAGGTTAATCAAAGTTGATTCAAATGAACAATATGCTGATCTGTTTACCAAAGCTTTTGATGAACAAAGGTTTAAGTATCTCATAACAGCTATTGGGATGATAAACATTGATTAATCTGATCTCTTTTGAAAACTTTTTAATATGTAAGTCTTGTGTCAATACAATTTAAGCCTTGTTAAAAGGAATTCTCTCTGAAATTTTCTGAGTGTAAATTCCTTCCGAAGAGAAATTAACCTTCGGAAGACATTATTATATCTTCCGAAGCAAAATTTCTCAAAGGATAACTTTCTTCTTTGAAGAATTTTTGGTCTCGGAAGAAGCGATTGATTGCATATCAGATCTACTTTCAAAACTTACAAATTCTCTATTCGGAAGCAACTCTAACCTTGGGAAGCATATAATTGCCTTCAGAAGTAAGAATTGCCTTTCGAAGACAAGTTACCTTCGGAAATGTTTTACACTCGGAAGAGAGATCTCACTGTGTAACGTAAATTTCTTGGGCCCCACACTGTAAAAAGCAAAGATTTTGTTAATGATGTCGGATTATTTAACTGATTTTTAACCTTACCGCCACTGTCATTTCATCCACTAAACCATCACATCACCTTATCCTAACCCCCATTACCGCCTCTCCGCAATCTTTTAAATAGTCTCAACTATTCACTTTCACTCTCTTACTTGCAAACTTTATAGCCCTAGAAATTTCTCCTACTCAACTTTACCCAGCTCAAATCATTCCCATTCACCTTTCCAAATGGCCTTCAACCCTCAGCACAACCAAGTTGCACTTCTTGATTCATCAAGAGATGTTGACTTCTTAGATATCATCTCCTTCCTAACCCAATCTTCCTACTACACTGCTCTGACTGTTAACCCCACAATATACTCAAACCATATGTCTGAATTTTAGGCAAACGGTCAGATTAAAACCCTAAACGGGGTCCGTGTCATTCGATCGAGCATCTGTGGTCAGGAGTTGGTCATTTCTGAATAGCTCATCAGGGAGCATTTAGAGCTTCATGATGAGGGCGCTCTAACGGAATTCCCCAAAGCAGACTTGGACCATTCTTATCTCCAAATGGGATATGGAGGAGATGTTAGTAGGTCAACTGTCTACAAATTTAACTTCTCGTACAAATGGAAGTTCCTGCTACACGTGGTCCTTCACTGCTTGTCGAATAATTCCGGAGGATGGGATCAAATCCCATTTGAACTCGGGTGCCTTGTTCATGGGTTGGTAAAACGCCTCCGCTTCAACTATTCAAGATTTGTGCTGACTAACCTCATGGGAAATCTCATGGAAATCTTCAGAAGGACACATTCTTCATGTATCCCAGGTTTCTCCAGCATATAATCAATTATGAGCTAGACCAGAGCACGCTTGTCTGTGCAGCTGCTCTTACTGCAACCCAGATGAGTCCGACCATCTTCAAGACTTTGAAGAGAGTGTCCACCAACTTCACCGGAAGAGATAGCGCACTTCTTCGAGGTATGACTGAGCCAACGGCTCCTGGTGACATCCCTGTTAACCCCACATGTGATGAACCCACACGAACAACTACCCCCACTATGCCTCCATCCATCACCATCACTTACCAGAGACGTCCCAAACGAACCCTTGTTCAATCTACTCTAATTGAACAAGTTCCTCCAGTTCAATCCAAAAAGGCTAGAGTGGAACAAAGGGCTCCCACTCAACCTAAGGTCCAACCATCCTTCACAATTGACCTCAATATGGGTCTTGAGTCTCCTCAGTCTCAGACCATGATCCCACAACCCAAGCTGAAAGCCCTCAGGGAGAGTCTTTATACTCCCCTGAGAAGCCAACAACGGACAGCCCCACCAGAGGCTCAATGCCTGTAGACATTGACCAAAGTCCCGGGTCAGTAGGTTTAACCATCCTATCTTTCACTAACCTTTTATTTAACACTGATGAAGAGATAACATCTCTCCATGGCAATGAAGTTGATCTACAACACCCTCTCCAAGATCAACAGAGCACGGAGAAATCTCTTATCTCTAGCCCCCATCAGCAACCAACTGAGGTGAGTCCCACAGATATGGAGGGGACTCATGTAGATTCAGCTGCCACTACAGAAGGTGCCTCAATGGACCTTATGGACAGTGGTAACATTTGTCAGACTGAATCTACGGCAACCGAGCCCTTTGATGACTCTGAAAGAGACATCATCGAGCATGGGAAACCAGGGTGCCAAGAACCCACATCTGGTGGTAAGGCTGAACATACTAGGTATGTTACCTCATATCCCCGTGATTCTTCGAAAGAAGATGAGGGAAGCATGCAACTCCTCATTCAAGATCTTCTTTCCAAAGTCTCAAACCTGTAATCTCAGGTTAGGACTTTAGAGGCAAGATCTGCCACTCAGCAACTTGAGATTGACAATCTCAAGGCTCAACTAGCTGAGAAACAGACAGAGAGGTATGTTAGGCATGTACCTATTCAGGTCTCCCTGACTTCCTCCTCCAGCTCATCTAGCTCTGAAGATGATGCCACGAAAAAGGGGGAGAATGTTCAAAGACAAACACATAAGGCACCACAGAACCGGCCGTCCACTTCAACATCTTCCTCTCCCGTCATCTTTACGCCTGAAACATCTCAGGTCACTCTTCAGATTGATCCAAGGATGCTCAATGATCTCTACAGACTCTTTACCAAGTTTCTGTTAAGATCCTCCTTTGAGCAGCCAAGTCATGATGCTGCAATGATCTACTTGGGAGCAGAAGAACTTCAAAGGCTGACTACACCTTCTACCACTATGGAAGAAGTTGGTCAACCTAAGGTCCTCATGGAACCTAAGATTCAATTCGAAGGGGAAATGGGAATTGATGGCCCAAAAACTGAAACAGTTGGGATATAATCTGCATCTCCTTTAACTTCCGAAGCTGAAGTTAAAGCCTCGGAAGAACAAGCTGAATCTTCCGAAACTGAAATGGAAGGTGCGGAAGGACTGTTTAAAATTTCCGAGGAACTGATCATCACAGATTCTATCCTGGAAATGGCATCTGAAATGAGCAGTGAGGACTTTCCAATTGCACCTCCATCTCTGACTCTCACAATCAGAAACCTCTCTCCAAGAACCACCACAGTTAGGATCTTCAAAGGTTAAAGGTAAAAGAAAGATGACTGCGGAAGAGATTCAGGAAGAGGAGAAGATTGAGGAACTTAAGAAGAAAGGAAGACTTGAGACTTAGAAGTTGCTACCTGCTAGCACAAAATAATAGGATCAAATGAATAAATCTGTGATGATTTGTAACACAATTCAATGAAATCCACACAAAGTAATCAAATCAAAACAAGATATCAATAAAATTCAAGTTTTCATTAATATCAAGCTAAGACAATTACAAGTATGAAAACAGATTCGAATATCTTGTGTATTCATTACTATCTACCTACAAATCTAAGCTATTTATACTGAAAACAAAAAGTAAAGGAACTAACAAATTACACAAATAGTCCATATACTATTACAAACTATCAAATGACAAATAAAGACAACATGTTAATCTTTCCTAGAACACTTAACAATACTCCCCCTAAGATTGACATGGTCTTCAGTCTTCAAACTCTTCAAGCTTTGACTGCTAGCTTTATCTTCAATTTTATCTTCAGTCTTGACTTCATCATTCAATATAATCTTCTGGTTCTTCTTTGACTTTGAACATCGGTTTCTATTTGTACATATCTAACTCTTTCAAAGCTTTTGATATAGCAGACTTGAATTTACTTGCAAGAATGCCTTGTTCTGGTTTAGCTTCATTTGTTTTAATCTCCATCTTGTCCATTCTCTCCAATGTAGCTTTTGAAAGACATGAAATATCAATGTTAGCATATAACTCAATAGGTTTGTTAATTTCCTTTGAGTACACTTTTAATACCCCTTTTCTTGATATTCTCATGAATTCAATATCTTTAATACCTTTCTTGACAATGTTGGCATATGCAAGAGCTTTTCTCAAAGATATTCTTTCCATGGCAGCATTCATCACATTGATAATATAAATGAAATATTTCTTGTCTTGCTCAACTACTTCAGGATATACTTTCTCAAATTTTTTAACTGACATAAATGAAATATAACTTGGATGTAACAGTTTTTGTTCAAAAACTCCGAATAAAGTAATCATTTCCTCATCCCATCTTTCTAGATTTCGGACTAACTTCAGCTCAAATGTCTCAGTGTTATAAAACCATCTAAGAATTGGCTTTGAGTTTTGATTACCTTCAATCCCTTTCAATCCAGGAGTTGTAACTTTTTCAAAATATTTATCACATAATTCTATCAAAGAATGTTCTTCTTCTGATTGGACTCCCTTAAGCTTCTTGTTTTTCTTCAGAGTAACAAAATACACTTTGTCCTCCTGATCACATCTTGTGTTAAGAAATTACTTGATCTATCCAATCCTCTTCTTAATAATTCTACAAACATCTTTCCACGCTTTGAATTAGTAGGATTTATCAGAGGTAATCTATTCAGCTTTTTTAAATCTTGCAACAGGAAGTTTTATGATACTGAAGTAAAAATGATAAACATCACATACAACATTTACTCTCTTTATCAAAAATGCATCAAACACTTCATCATACTTCCATGCAATGATCTTTACTTGGTTGGTAAAATCTGGAGCAATCATAGCATTCAACAGTTCAGCAACTGATTGTCCTTTTTGCAATATATTTCTTACCAAGTCTTCAGTTGTTCTTGAACTATCAAGAATATGCCTTTGTTCAGTTGATGCTTTATAAGTTTGTCTTTCTGGATCGTCAAACATTTCTATCAATTCTTTTCTATGAGCATGAGCATCATCAAATCTTGACATTTGTTTTATCTCCTGAGGCTTTAACATTCTTGTTCTTTTTGTTATTTCAAGATACTGAGGGTTATCTATATCAAGCACTATCATTTTCTTCATTTGTATCTCAGTTTCTTGAAAGCTTCTGACAAGATTTCTCAGAGATATAGATTGTAATCTCTTCAGCTTCCTCCAAGGGTAATTTCTAGCTTGAAACCATGATCTAAGAGCAGGAATACTCATATTATCAGGATCAGGATGGTGCAACTCAGAACTAGATAGTTCTTCTACATTTGTTAGTTCTTTTGATCTTATCCATTCACCTTGCTCTACAACTATCTCATTTGGATCTATTGAAGCAACTGACTCTGCATAGATACATTTCTCGTATTCATCATTAATCTGAGAAACAGTCAGTCCATCCAAATATACTCGATTGTATTTCATGTTCACAAGATAATTATATTTTTCTACAAATTCTTGTGGTACTTCATCTTGTACTTGAATATGTTCTTTTGAAGAGAGATGTGACACAAATTTAGCTTCATCAATATCTTCATTATCTAGAACTTCATCATACCAATCATCATTGTATATTTCTTCAATATCATCTAAGGCATCAATCTGTTCTTGAACATTTTGCTCTTCAATGGATTCTTCAGTTCTTTGAAGCTTCGAAGAGGATTCAGTTTGACCAATATCTTCTAATTCATTCACTTTCCTTTTGCCTTTTCTTTGCTCAATATTTTCTTCAACCTGCATCTTAGTACCGATCACATGTACTGGAGATATGGATTTCTGAGCTTCTCTTTCCTTTAGCAATTCAGCTTTGAGATTTTCATTTTCTTCAGATAATTTCTTGAATTTCTCCTAAAGACTATCATAATATTTAATCATTACTTCGAAGTTCTTGATCACGTCTTCTTTATCTTTGGCAAAACGAACAATCTTTTCATCTTTTAGTACATTTTCTTCAGCCAACTTTAAATTTTCATCTTTGAGCTTTTGAATTTCTTTTTCACAAGATCTGATTATCTCTTTTATTCTTTCATTTTCCACTTTCAACTCTTCAATCTCTTTTTCTTTGCTTAATTTTCTTCTATCAATTTTTCAATCTCATCAATGTCAACTATTTCCTCTATTTGTATAGACACATTGTGTGACATACTAAGAGGGATTTCTTCTGCTCCTTCATTTGTATCAATTTCAAATACTGGATTGAATAAAGTATCATTATAAAGTCAGACTCAAATGTTTGATTTTGAGAATTTCTTTCTTGTACATCTTCCTCAACATTTTCTTCAATCATAGGTTGTGTCTCATTTGTAGTATCTTTTGCATTTCTTTCTTCATTTCCTTCTTGATTTGCCTCAGTGGCATCATCATTACCATCATCATCATCATCATCACTTTCTTCACTTGATGAAATTTCAAACACATCATCATCATTTTCATCATCAACTTCTACATCTTCAATCAGATCATTTGGATCTATTGGTTATTCTTTAGTTAGATGGAAGTGTGGCTGAGTAATATCAACTTCATCCATTGATACATTCCTGATATAATCAAAAACTGGAATGTTTTGAGCACCAAGGATCATTGCCAGTCTTTTGTAAACAATCTCTGACTTGTGCTCTAATTGAATCTTTTCACCAATAACTTCTTCAACATACAGATTTGGATTTGCATCATTAATAAGAAGTTGAAGAAATCTTGGGTACATCAAATACTTATGCCTTACTCCTCCTTCCAGATTAAAAATGAATCCATTCATTATCCACTTAGCCATATTAAATCTTTTGTTTGTGGATAAGGCTATAATTGGAGATGCAATGTCTACAGGGATGAATCCCAACCCGCACTTCTTTTTGACATGCAATGTTGAAAGATATAGCATAAAAGCTTCCAATGCTTAAATACACGAGCTCTGAAAAATTGTTTCTTAGGGAAATGATCTGGATGACCCATCTGTAGAAAGACTTCTCTACATTCATTAAATGTATATTCTGATAAATCTTCAGGATCATTATCACCCAGTCTTAAAGCTTGTCTAATTGCTTCTTCAGAAACTTCAAGCATTCTTTCTGATGTGATGAAAGCTCTTAAAACTTTGTTTCCTTGATCATCTCTTTCAACTTGAGCAGTTCTCCATGATTTTTTAATCATTCTTCCATTTATCATGGGCCTTGCACACATGGCATACACATATTTCGTTCTGAGTAAAAATCTGATATTATCTTCATATCCGTAGCTTCTCTGTTTTCATCATCTAAGAAAGCAGCTACATTATACTTTGGCTCAAATTTTAATTCTGCCATCTGCAAAACACAACAAAAGTATGATGAGAACATTGAATATTGATTAATGAAATTTATTTCTACATATGACTTTTGATTTTGACCTTTGAATTTGACCTTTTTATTTTTACTTTTGAATTAAGATTTCAATTTGTAAAATATTAATCTTTATTCATTTTGAATTTATTATTTAACATTTCAATTTTGATTTAATTTTAATTTGTATTTATTTTTGTTAAAAAATTTACTGTCTGCTCATCTTTTTCTTCTTCGACTATGTAGAGTCGACAGATTTCATCATCCACAAAAATTTTCACTTTAAGATCAAAACAATACATCAATAGACTCGCAAATATGTTCTTATTAATAATCCAGATTTAATTTTTTTATATGATACTCATTTGATCAGATTAAACTTGGATTATTTTGTGTTCGAATGCCCAAATAGCATTCAACCGTCTATGACAAACCATTTATTTAACCCAAAATTTATATATTTGAATCAAAAACTTACGTTTATATATTCAAATACAATGTATACTCAAAGGATTTGATTCGATTTCTAATGAAATATGGATATGTTGATGCTCGACAGTCGCAGTTCAAGGGTTTTGGTTCTGAGATTTTGAAGTGTGAATGAAAAATACGCATAAGTGTTCAATATATATAAGTGAAATTTTAGGCGTATGAGCCCTGTTCAGACGTATGGTCCATGTTTGAGTGTATGAAAACCTAGAATTCACTTATTTTGTTAGACGTATGAGCACTGTTGTGCGTTTTAAGTCAGACGCATGAGAACTGTTCAGACGCATAAGCACTGTTTAGGCGCTTTTGCATTGTTCAGTCGCATGGACTTTGTAAAACGTCTAACACTTGAAATTTTGTAACTATGCAGACGCATGAGACATAAGAAACGTCTAACACACTATTTAGACGCATGGGATTATCACAAACGCCCAACACTTGTAATTTTCATAGATGTATAACAACTGTTTAGACGCATGGAAAACGTCCAACATTTGTATAATCCTGAAAATTTCATCATGTTCCTATTGAGGCGCATGTGCACTGTTTAGGTGCATGAGTTGAATTTCATGATTTAAACACTTGTGGTTTCCAATTTCTTCACTTTCACACTTTTTACCATTTTGATCCCCAAAATTTGAACTTTTTGCATTTTGCACTTTCAATTTATAATTTTTTTTTATTTCTTCTTAAATTTCTTTTGTCCCTTCATTTTAGTCTCAACATAAAATCAAATATCATCTGATTTTCAACTTAAAAATCATTTATTTGCAAGATTATGTATATTCATATTGTAATTTTCAAACATATTCTATTTTCAGTTTACACAAATACTTTGAACATATAGCATCATCCTTTCAATTCAACATTTCAAATTTTGATTATGATTATTGAATATTTTCCGAGAACAACTCTTTCACATATTACTCCCCATAAACTTTTAAGTTTGAAAAACTTATAAGTTTCTTATGAAAGAGAATAAGATCACACAGCACATTGAGACATTGCCTTTACACACAAAGACATGCACAAAAGAAAAATGAAAATAGAATCAAAATATAATATAAAGCATATTAATGAAGATCAGCACATTAAAATAAAATAAATGTGGAGAGTCATAGACAATGAATAAATCCTGATCAAGTGTGTTCCAGGTTAGTGATATCACAGCAAAGGAGACACAAGATCTATGGACAAACAGTGAGTGTTTTTGACACAATTATCAACTCACTTACTTTTCAATTCTTGGATTGATTAGTGTTGATTTAGATATGACATGATGTAAAGCATACAGAGACTAAGAGAGCTCAACTATCGTCATGAAATGTAAGAAAGAACACATGCTCCACTTATTACCTGAAACATAGATATCACCAGAGTTCATGTTACTTAGTTAATAGAGGATGATCATGGATAACCATTTGATCAGCTCTGACTATTCATTTGAATAGGTTGTGCACATTGGCATCTTTTTGCATCGAAAAGAGAATCCAGGTCTGTAATGACTTACAACAAAGGATATCTCAATACTTCAGGTCTATGATGACTCATAACAGAGAAGTGAAATGATGCTTTGTAACAGATCTCATGATTTCACATAGTTTCTACAGGTGTGAGAGATGTATCTTAACAAACATTCATTCTGATAAGCTAAAGCAACTCAAAAGTACTCAGATGAATACACACAAGCATGTATGTTTAGTTTGATCACAAGAATTTACTTTTTCAGCATAATAGTTAGATATTGGCTACACATCATATCTGATCATGTCTAGACTTTATGAATGAGTGAAGTATGCAACTGATCTCACTAATGTACTATCATTTCTCACATGTTGCAAAACATAATCCTTAAAAAAACTCTATTTTTGTATTTTTGATATATATTTTTGTATTTGATTTTTCTATGAAAAACATAAATTCACACACACATAAAAATATAAACAGGCAATTCACATTGAGAGTATCACTTATTATGATCTTTTGATTTAGGGAGATCACATATGATTTATAAGACCAATTGATTCTACTAAGTACTCAAACCGTCCTGGTTGGAAGGCTTTAGTAAATAGATCTGCCAATTGTTTTTCTGCTGCAATTTGAATCAATATGATTAATCCTTTTTCAGAGTTAGCTCTAAGAAAATGATATCGAATTTCGATATGTTTTGTTTTTGAGTGTTGAACAGGATTAGCTGTTATGAACATAGCAGGTGTGTTATCAATGTAAATTGGTGTTTTAAGAAAGTTGAATCCATAATCTAGTAATTGATTTTGCAACCAAAGGATTTGAGAACATCCTGCTAATGCAACAATGTACTCAGCTTCTGCAGTTGAAATAGAGACATTTGTTTGTTTCTTACATTGCCATGAGACTAATCTGCGACCAAGAAATTGACACCCACCCGAAGTAGATTTTCATCTTGACAACATCCATAATAATCACTATCTGTATATCCATATAGTTCAAAGTTACCTTGGTAAGGATACCAAAGCCCTAAGGCTGGTTTACCTTTGAGATACCTGAATATCCTTTTGACAACAATTAAGTGAGATTCTTTCGGGTCTGATTGATACCTGGCACATATACAAACATCATACATATTGTCTGGTCTAGATGCAGTAAGATACATCAAAGATCCAATCATTGATCTGTATAAAGTTTGGTCAATAGATTTTCCTTTTGGATCAGGTTCAATCTTGGTGTTAACATCTGCTGGAGTTCGTATGGACTGACAGTCTTGCAACTTAAATTTCTTTAAGAGCTTGTCAACAAACTTTTCTTGATTGATAAAGATTCCATCTGTAGTTTGCTTGACTTGAAGTCCAAGAAAGAAGTTAATCTCTCCCGTAGAAGTCATTTGGAATCGAGATTTCATGATTTGTTCAAATTCATTGCACAATTTTGGACAGGTAGAGCCAAATATGATGTCATCAACATACACTTGTACACATAAAAGATCATTATTATCCTTCTTTAGAATAAAGTTGGATCAATTTTCCCTCGTGTTTATCCATGTTAGATTAAGTGTGTGATAACGTCTCATACCAAATTCTAGGGGCTTGATGAAGTCCATATAAAGCTTTACTCAGCTTATATACTCGATGTGGAAATTATGCATCCTCAAAACTTGGAGGTTGCTTCACAAACACATTGTCAATGATTGGACCATATAGAAATGCACCCTTTACATCCATTTGATACACCTTAAATTTCATAATGAAGCATAAGCCAGAAAAACTCGAATTGATTCAAGTCTTGCAACTGGTGCAAACACTTCATCATAATCTATACCTTCTTCCTGTGTGTATCCTTATGCAACAAGTCTCGCTTTATTCCTTATTACAACACCACGACCATCAGTATTATTTCTAAATAACCATTTCGTGCCAATTGCATTTTCTCCTTCAGGTAGATCCACCAAATTCCACACTTCTTGTTTGCGGAATTGAAGTAATTTTTCTTGCCTGGCTTCTATCCAATCATTGTCCTTTAATGCTTCGGTAACATTTTTATGAACAATTTGAGAAAGAAAACAAGAGTATAAGCATACGTTTGCTTGTTCTGATTTACTCCTTGTTGTTCTCTCATTCAATGAACCAATAATCTGAGAAATTGGATGATTCTTGTGAATGCGAGATGTAGTAATCTCATCACTTTGAACATTAACATCCAGATTTGTTTCATTCAAGTTGGAAAACTCATGTATCAAAGTAGAAGAATGAGGATTGAAGTTTGGAACTTGAGTAGGTGAATTGACAAAGTAATCAAAGTTACCTGTATCAACTACATCACCTGAAATGGATGATGTTCCAGACTCAGGTATCACAAACTCATTACCATCATTAGGAATATTTTGTGATTCTTCCTGATTAATTGACTCTGAAAGATCTGAAACTGTAGTTTCATGGTTTTGTATTATTGAATTCTTGACAAATGACAAAAATGGGTAGTCTGAGCTTGAATCATCTGGGTCATCAGAATCTGAATCTTCACTGAAAGATCCAAGATCTCCTCTTGAGTTCTTCTTATCTATAGAATTAAGAAAATTTGGTTGATCAAACAAATTAGATTGAAAAGAGTTTGATAATGAATGTAAGTCAAATAACCATGCAGGACAATTTGAAACTGATGGAAAAGAATTTTCCAGAAATTTAACATTGAATGTTTCAAGGATTACATTTGTCCTAGAGTTGTAGACTCGATAGGCTTTTGAAACCGATGAATATCCAACGAAAAATCCATTATGAGATTTTGCTTCAAATTTTGCTAATTGATCATTGGAATTTAGAATCATAACAGGACAACCAAATGATTTTAAAAAGTATATGTTGGTTTTCTGCCAAACATTAACTCATATGGAGTTTTCAGTTTATCTTTGACGATTAAGATTCAATTCTGAATGAAACACGCAGTAGATATTGCTTCATCCCAAAAAGTGATAGGGATTTTTGCATTAGCTAACATAGAACGGGCAACTTCAATCAATGTTATATTCTTCCTTTCAGCAACTCCATTTTGTTGAGGAGTTCTGGGAGCACTGAACTTATGAGCTATCCTTTTCTGTGAATAAACATTTCAATGTTAACATTTTTGAATTCCGTTCCATTATCACTTCTTAATATTTTTGAAAGTATTGATCTGCCCAAGATTCATATTAAATTGATGTGGCTAGTGTAATATGATACAAGTCGGGTCATACCCAATAACAAGCCAAACAAACACCAAAAGGTAATTTATTTGTTGATAAGATCACACAAATAAATAATGACACCAATTTAGAAAATTGGAGTTTCTAAATTATTGCTTTTGTAGATGAACATCATTATATAAATAATTTGTTCATAAAAGATTATTTGTACATTATTTAAATTAGTTAAGCAATGGCAAATAATAGTGTGTGTTAGTGATATAAAATTAAAATGGTTTAATTTTATAAAACAAGGGATGTGATTGTATATTTTTTTATAAAATATGAATTGAGAGGGAAACAAAAGGGGGCCATTTTCGGCCGCCCCTTTTGGTCTTGGATGCCCCAATTTTATTAGTTCCAAGACATGCAAGTCTTGGACACTTGAACACTCATTCATTCTTCACATCCAAGAACACACACACAACCAAAGCTCTCTCTCTACTCTCTCCTCTATCTCACGGTTTTTGGGCAGAAAAGGAAGTAGAATTTCAGCCCACAAAAGGTGTTTTGTAGCTGGAAATTGGTGTCAAAGATACTAGCATTCAAGGTGTTTTGTTGATAGGCTTGGGGTATGCTATCTTGAGAACTTCTACCTTGAAGTTTAGCCACAAGAACACATCCTTTTCATCTCTTTAATTTTGGTTCTCTGCAGCTCCAAAGGTTGTGGTTCTTAACTTTTATGTTTCTTTCATTGTATGTATTTTGTATAATGATCCATGGCTTTGGGGTTCACATTAAATGGGTTTAATAATCATCTTATTTACATGTTTTAAATCTTATATCCGCTGCGTTTTTTATATAAATAAGGTTATATGAACTTTGATAAACATGTTTAAACCCCAACAAATGGCATCAAGAGCCACTTATACATATGCATACATGTTTCTCATTACTAGCTCACGGTTTTGTGTTGCTTGACACACAAAAATCCGTGAGTTAGGGTCTGCCTTTTGCCCCTTTTTTGGTGTTTTAAAGATGCTACTTTATGCATATTAGGATCTTTAAAACTCTAGATTATTATATGATTGTTTATGTGTTCTAAACCCATTTGTTCTTGGTTTATGTTGGCCAAAAACATGGGCCACAAGGGGCTGGAAATTCGATTTCTTATGTATGTTTGCTCATGTTGTTGATTATGCATAACAAAGTCTAGACCATTTGGATTGAATGATTGGTTGTCATGTTATATTCTTTTGGGCATGTAATATTTATTTTATTTCAAGTCTTGTTTTGTAATCTATTCATTCATATGGTTTGTAATAAAAAAATAGATTAGGAGTTTATCTTTACTAGAAAAATGTATTAGGATACATATTTTGTAAGGATGTTCAAGATCAAGACTTGAAGAAAAGATGGACAAAGAGGATGCTTGAAGATGTGGATTCAAGTGGGAGTTCCTTTTGTCAACCATGTGTCATGTTCTTAACCCTTAGGACAAGACCTTTTGACACACTTGTTTTGGCTAAACAAGTGTGCTCAACTTAGTATACTTTGTTGTGCATATTTGGATTATTTGGTTATGCTTGGTTGAATGCTTATGATGTTGTTTTGTTTTGGATATTTGGATGTCATTAACCAACCATCAACTAGAACAAACTATTACATGTAATTGGTTCTCAAATCATTAAGCTAAATAGAATGGGTCTATAAAAGGAGTTATTGGTTTGCAAAATAAAATGGGTTTTATTTAAAAGAACCAAATGGATACCATATGGTTGAATGCATACAATCATATACTACATGAACTTTTCTAAAACAAGAATTGTGAAATTACAAATCCCTTTTGAGAAACAAGTTAAACACCATCCTTTTACACAACATTTAGGTTACTTGCAAACTCTTAGTGGGATAAAGGTCACCTAACCACTTTGAGGGAACTTGTAACTTGAGGTGATAATGCCATGTTTGTGGGATAAAGGTCACCTAACCACTTATGTGGTGAACTCACACGTGTGTGTAAGTAGGGCGACTTGATTTATAAAATATATTGAATGGATCACCTAAAATGTGTTTTATAAAAGGTGTTGATGAGGTAAACATGCCGTTATAAACATAAGATGTTCAAACGATCCCATACCATTAGAAGTTGCAATGGGTTGCAATTGTCATATATGACTACCTTGTTTATTTAAATAATGGGATAAAGGTCACCTAACCAATATTTAATATAACGTTGGATTCTAGATTTTTTTTAATAGTCTATGAGACGTAAAGGGTATTAATAATTGAAATATATAATTATATCAACGATTACTAAAATGGAAACTTTGTAAAATCTTGTAGATGGCCCGACCACACCAACGCTAATAACGATGTACCAAACCAAAACAACCAATCTCTTAGGGCGATCCTTCAAAGGGATCGTCTAACACCTAACAACTTCATGGATTGGTACCGCAACTTGAGAATTGTTCTCAAGCAAGAAAAGCGGGCCTACATTCTTGATGATCCCATCCCCGATGAACCTAACGAGGAGGATGTGGAGGCCTATAATGATGGGTTAAATATGTGGAAGACTCCGTCCAAGTCTCTTGCTTAATGTTAGCAAGTATGACACCCGAACTCCAAAAGGAGTATGAGCTCCATGGAGCCTATGACATGATCACTCAGTTGCGGGAAACGTTCCAACAACAAGCTAGAGTGGAGCGCTTCGAAACGGTTCGAGCACTTCATGCATGTCGGATGGAAGAATCCCAATCAGTTTCATCTTATGTTCTTAAGATGAAAAGCCACATCAACCGCCTTCAAAGGCTAAATTGTCCTGTCTCAAAGGAGTTGGCCACGGATTTGATCCTTAATGGCCTATCTAAAAGGTTTGAGGCATTCGTCATGAATTACAACATGAACGGATGGGACAAGAGCATAAATGAACTTCATTTGATGCTCAAATCAGCTGAGGCGGGAATGGGAAAAAGGGTTTTACCCGTTCTCACCATTAATGAAGGTGGGAGAAAGAAGAGGTCTCTACCCCCTCCTAAGGCAAATGTTGCCAAAGGAAAGGGGCACGTTGGAAGAAAGGGGAAGATGGTTGTTAGGGCGGAACCTCCGAAGCCCAAGGAGAAGAAGCAAAAGGTTGCTGCAAACAACCCATGCTTCAAATGTGGTGAGATAGGGCATTGGATGAGAAATTGTCCAGTCTATCTCAAAGAGTTAAGAGAAAAGAGGGATGCAGGGCAAACCTCAGGTATAATTTACATGATACATGTTGAGCTAAATGTTATTTCTTCTAACACATGGGTATTAGATACCGGATGTGGAACTCACATTTGCAATTTATTGCAGGGGTTCAAAAGAAATGAGCATTATGCAAAAGGGGAAATAAGTCTATTCATGGGCAATGGTGCAAAGGTTCACGTTGAAGCCCGAGGAGACTACATTTTGAAGCTTCCAAGTGGTTTGGAAGTCATTTATATAATGTTGTGTATGCTCCTAGTTTGACTAGGAACATAATTTCTGTTTCCCGTTTAAGACAATATGATTATGATTTCAAGTTTGTTGACAATGATATTCATGTTTCTTTAAATCATGTATTTTATTTTAAAGCTATACCTTGTAATGGTATTTATGAATTGGTTCATGAAAACGTAACATATGATAGCTCCATGTACCAAGCAACCACCAAAAGACTCAAATTAGATTTGAATGATACCTACCTTTGGCATTGTCGCCTTGGTCATATAAACAAGAAACGTATACAAACACTTCAAAAGAACGGTCTTTTAAAAACAAAAGAATGTGATTCATTTGATGTATGTGAATCTTGTTTACAAGGTAAATTGACTAAGGCACCCTTTAGTGGAACTAACGAAAGGGCAAAAGATTTATTAGGTATCATACATTGAGATGTATGTGGCTTTTAAGCCAATGACTAGGAATGGTGAAAGATACTTCATTACCTTTACCGACGATTATAGTCGCTATGGGTATGTGTACTTATTAAGGCACAAAGATGAAGCTTTTGAAATGTTCAAAATCTTCGAGAATGAAGTAGAAAATCAACTCAACAGGTCAATTAAAATTCTCCTCACCGATAGAGGTGGCGAATACCTAAGTGATGTTTCAAGATCATCTTAGGAGTTGTGGGATTGTCTCACAACTCACTCCACCTGGAACACCACAACATAATGGTGTGTCTGAGAGGAGGAATCAAACCTTATTGGATATGGCTCGATCTATGATGGCTAGAAGCACATTACCTCTATCATTTTGGGGTTTCGCTTTGCTCTCCGCAGCCGTATTCTGAATATGGCCCCAACCAAAAGGTGGAAAAGACACCTTTTGAGATATGGCATGGAAGGTTCCATCCTTATCGTACTTAAGGGTCTGGGGTTGTGAGGTTTATGTTAAGACTCCCACCCCAAACAAATTAGATGTCCGATCCACCAAGTGTATCTTTGTTGGATATCCTAGAGATCTATGGGATATTATTTCTATGATCCACCGGAACAAAAGGTGTTTGTTGCCAGAAGGGTGAGTTCTTAGAAACTAAGTTCCTTATGGAAGGAACTAGCAGTAGAACAGTGGATCTTGAGGAGGATCAAGAAACACAGCCCGGTGCACGCTTGGTTGAAACCAGCACTCAACGTGAGGATGTTGAGGATGATCAAGCGGTTGATCGATACACACAAAACGTTCGCAGAAGTGGTAGAACTAGTAATCCACCTGACAGATACGGATTTTTCATGGATGGATGCTATGTGGTTGATTCAGATGAACCAACCACATATCATGATGCAGTGTCCAATTTGGATTGTGACAAATGGCTTGAGGCCATGAACGTTGAGATGCAATCCATGTATGACAATCAAGTTTGGGAACTTGTTGTGCCACCTCTTAATTCCAAAATAGTTGGAAGTAAGTGGGTTTTCAAGAAGAAAACTGATATGTATGGAAACTTGGATACTTACAAAGCTAGACTTGTAGCAAAGGGTTTCACTCAAACTCAAGGGGTTGATTATGATGAAACCTTCTCACCTGTTGCAATGCTTAAGTCTATAAGGATATTATTTGCCATAGCAGCTCATTATGATTATGAGATTTGGCAAATGGATGTCAAAACCGCTTTCCTAAATGGATATCTTGAGGAAGATGTCTATATGGTTCAGCCTGAAGGTTTTGTCGATCCAAAATATCCTAATAAAGTATGCAAGTTAATGAAATCAATCTATGGATTGAAACAAGCATCAAGAAGTTGGAATTACCGTTTTGATGATGAAGTAAAGAAATTTGGCTTCATCAAAATCGCTGATGAGGCTTGCGTGTATAAGAAGGCTAGTGGGAGCACAATAACCTTCCTAGTATTATATGTTGATGACATACTACTGTTTGGAAACGACATTCCAACCATGGAAGGTGTAAAAACCTGGCTTGGAAGTTGCTTTTCCATCAAGGATCTTGGTGAAGCTGCCTATATTTTGGGAATAAAGATCTATAGGGATAGATCAAGACGGCTAATTGGTTTGAATCAAAGTGCATACATTGACAAAATCTTGAAAAGATTCAAGATGGAAAACTCTAAGAAAGGTACTGTACCTATTCAGAGAGGGACAATATTGAGTACAACTCAATGTCCAAGCTCAAAGGAGGAGCAAAATAGAATGAAGGCTATCCCATATGCATCTGCTATAGGATCCATCATGTATGCAATGATATGCACTAGACCAGACGTGTCATGCGCTTTGAGCATGACAAGTAGATACCAGCAAAATCCTGGTGATAGTCATTGGATCGCTGTCAAGAACATTCTAAAGTACCTAAGGAGGACTAAGGACATGTTCTTGATCTACGGATCTGGTGAAGAGGAACTCGTTGTAAAAGCTTACACGGATGCGAGTTCCAAACCGATCGTGATGATTCACGATCTCAATCGGGGTACATCTTTATTCTGAATGGGGGAGCTATTTCTTGGAAAAGCTCAAAGAAAGAAGTCGTAGCGTTGTCCACTACAGAGTCAGAATACGTCGCCGCTTCAATGGCAGCACAGGAAGCTGCATGGCTGAAGAAATTCATAGCCGATCTAGGGGTAGTCCCTTCCATTCAGGATCCCCTAGAGATCTTTTGTGACAACGAGGGTGCGATTGCTCAAATCAAGGAACCTCGTGCTCATCAAAAGACTCGGCACATTGAACGGAGATTCAACTACATAAGGGATGAAGTTGAAAAGGGAAAGATATGTATTCGCAAAGTTCACACTGATAAAAATGTTGCGGATCCACTCACAAAGCTCCTCGAAAAGGCAAAGCATGAGGGTCATGTTTGTGCCATGGGACTTAGATATTCAAGTGACTGGGTTTGATGTTGTATTTTGCATATAGATATTGGAACTAATGTTATTTGACTTAATTATATAGTTATAATTTCATTTGTTCTTCTATTTTAGCATGTTTAAATCCATGAATAAATAAGTTATTCTAAACGTCCGCAGTCGATTATACTTGTGGGAACAACTATAAATATAAGACTATAATGAACTTGGATTGGTTGATATTCATATGGTATGAATATACAGCAAGAGGTTGTTACCAAGGTTCATTGATATCTATGGGATATAGATATTGGACTGACCCGCTCTCAATTATTTCTGCATGGAATCTTGCTGATTTGTCATAAGAGATTTTGAGTAAAGGCGAATATCATTGTATCCTCAGACCTGAGATACATATTGGGTCTTGATATTCACCATGTATTGTACCTTGACTTAGTTCTTTGCTGTTCTGAAAAACGCAGTACATAAGGTTGAGTTCAGGTATAACATGAGGTGATTGTGAGAGACGTATGTAATCAAGATGGAATTTGTTCCTCTTATTCGTTGAGAGTTAGATGTCTAAGGCCTGCTAAAGTTAAATCTTCAGAGAATGACAATTCTGTGTCTCTTGGATTTAACATGACATCTGCAACAAAAGGATAGATGATTAATTCACCTAAAACATATTCAAGTAAGGTACTTGAAAAGGATAATGTTATTGAATGGCACTTAGTCATATACATTAGGGGTAGCAAACCGTTGCTAGGCGTTATTTGCTGCTTGCATCAATCTTCTATAAATCTTGTGCAAGTGGGAGATTGAAAGTATTGATCTGCCCAAGATTCATATTAAATTGATGTGGCTAGTGTAATATGATCCAAGTCGGGTCATACCCAATAACAAGCCAAACAAACACTGAAAGGTAATTTATTTGTTGATAAGATCACACAAATAAATAATGACACCAATTTAGAAAATTGGATTTTCTAAATTATTGCTTTTGTAGATGAACATCATTATATAGATAATTTGTTCATAAAAGATTATTTGTACATTATTTAAATTAGTTAAGCAATGGCAAATAATAGTGTGTGTTAGTGATATAAAATTAAAATGGTTTTAATTTTATAAAACAAGGGATGTGATTGTATTTTTTTTATAAAATTTGAATTGAGAGGGAAACAAAAGGGGGCCATTTTCGGCCGCCCCTTTTGGTCTTGGATGCCCCAATTTTTATTAGTTCCAAGACATGCAAGTCTTGGACACTTGAACACTCATTCATTCTTCACATCCAAGAACACACACACAACCAAAGCTCTCTCTCTACTCTCTCCTCTATCTCACGGTTTTTGGGCAGAAAAGGAAGTAGAATTTCAGCCCACAAAAGGTGTTTTGTAGCTGGAAATTGGTGTCAAAGATCCTAGCATTCAAGGTGTTTTGTTGATAGGCTTGGGGTATTCTATCTTGAGAACTTCTACCTTGAAGTTTAGCCACAAGAACACATCCTTTTCATCTCTGAATTTCGGTTCTCTGCAGCTCCAAAGGTTGTGGTTCTTAACTTTTATGTTTCTTTCATTGTATGTATTTTGTATAATGATCCATGGCTTTGGGGTTCACATTAAATGGGTTTAATAATCATCTTATTAACATGTTTTAAATCTTATATCCGCTGGTTTATCATATAAATAAGGTTATATGAACTTTGATAAACATGTTTAAACCCCAACAATTTTCACTTTGTTGTCTAATTGATTTTCAACTTTAATGATAAATTATTTTCATAATTCAGCTTTTTCAGATTTGGCATAAAGAAAGAAAACCCATGAAAATCTTGTAAAGTCATCAATGATAACTAAACAATATGATTTTCGTCCAATACTCTTGACGTTTGTTGGTCTAAAAAGGTCCACATGTAACATCTGGAGAGGTTTGGATGTTGAGTTTATTGGCTTGGACTTATAAGATGCTGTGTTGCTTTCCCTTCAAACATGCTCAGCAGTGATCATTTGTTGCAAACTTCTTAGATGGAAGTCCAATTACATGATTCCTGCTAGAAGCTTGTTCATGTTCTTGAAGTTTGAATGACCGAGACGTCTATGCCAAAGCTGACTTTCATCATTTGATGCCTTTGCAATTTAGCATGTTGTTTCAGTTGAAGGATCAACTTGAGACATATCCAATTTGTATACATCTCTGTCTCTCTCAGCTGTAACAATTACCCAATCTTTGCTTATCTTGAAACCTGGCTTCAAAACATAGCAGAATGAATTATCAAATAGAACAGAATAAGATTTGTCACATATTTGAGATACGCTTAAAAGATTAAAGTTCAACTATGAACAAAAGTTGACTTTATCAAAGCTTATTATCCCATTGGATACTGTTCCTTCTCCAGTTATTTTTCCTCCAGCATCACCACCAAAGGCGACGTGAGTTCCATCTTTTGACTTAAAGTCTTGTAACAAGGCAGTATTGCCTGTCATGTGCCGACTATGCCCACTATCCACATACCATGTATTGATTGGTCTTTTTGGGCGTACCTGCACTACAAGAAAGTTAAGTTGAAATATCTACCCAAGCTGAAATGGTCTTGGGCTTTCCAAATTTATCAACAATTGTAAATTGTTTATAATGGAGATTATTTAAATCAGGTTTATTTTTGATGAATTTACCAATTTTATTTTGAAAATTATTTGATTTATTTTTGTGAACATTCATTCCATTTGATCGATTATCTTTTGAAATGTATTGATCACTAACAATTTTATTATTTATCCTTACAGGTCTTGGTATTAAGTGTTCTTGCATGTTATGTTTTAAGCTCATATAATTGTTCTTAGGAAAAGATCTCAAACCTACATTAGGTTGATTAATGTCTCTTTGAAATCCATTAGTTTGATTTCTCAAATACCGTGGATTAGCAAATCCTTTGCTCATGATTGGTTTTACAAAGTTTCTAGTGAGAGATCTATTTCTAAAGTAACAATTTGCAGTGTTGTGAGTTTTCTCATCACAATAAGTACAATATTTGTTATAATAGCAATCTGCTGTTAAATGATTTCTCATATCACATATGTGACAGTATTTGTTGAAGTAGCACTCAGCAGTATTGTGATTTTTCATATCACAAATTTCACAGTACTTTTGTGGAGTTAAAAACAACTTTTTGTTAACTTTTGACAATGACATAATGTTTGATTTTGGTGTCATATAGTTAAACAGTTGTCTTTCATTTTTCACAGTTTGATTTTGTGTCAGATTATTGTTCATTTGTTTACCATGAACTTCCTTCTTGAATGTATTAGAAACAAACCTTTTTGCTACAGCGGAAGTCTTTAAATCTCAACTAGATTTTAGATCAGAGTTTGATTTGTTCATAATATTTGCTTTTATTATTTGGAAGAGAATTCATATTTAACATACCTGCTGACACATATTTAATTGGTTTTAGTTTTGATGTTTGATTTGTTGCTTTAATCAAAATTCCTGAACTTTTGTTTTGTTCAGATGTTGCTTTTGCAGATTTCTTTCTTCTTCTTTGATTCTTTGATTTAGAAGAACTTGGTTTATGTTCAGATTGAACATCATCAGAAGAAGATTCCTTTTCTGATTGTAATTGTTTCATATTGATGGTGTTTGAATCTTCTGATATTCCTATCTGTTGTTTATCCTTGTTTTGAACTCTGACTTCTTCTATTACATTATGAATTTGATTAGAAGATATATTTTGTTTTGGTTGTTTTGGTTCATATGATTTTATTTTGATTGGATGACCATTTTTGATTTTTTCTTCATCTTTTTCAAGAAACACTTGAACATTCTCTTTTTCTTCTTTTGCATTCTTGTTTTTGATGTGGAAGACTTTAAGCTTTGCTTTATTTTCAGGTGAATGATCATGAGTATTGAAGTTCTCTGGTAGTGTGTTTGTGATAGATTCAGGTATAGGTTCATGAGTGAAACCTAATCCTGCATTTTGTTTATCTTTTCTTTCACTGATTAGTTTTTCTACGTTTTGAACTCTTTACTTTTGTCAGATCAACTTGAGTAGCAGCATGTGCTATTTTCTCTTGTTCAAGATTCTTAGTCATCTCTTCTAATTGTTTTGTAACAATTTCTAAATCTTTGAGTGTTTTGTTTCATGAATTTTGAAGAGAGATAATCTTTTGATCTGCAGTTTTATGTTCAGGTTTAAGTTGGTTATGCATAGATTCCTCTTGTTTTAGCTTTTCACAGATTTTGAATGAATAGTTTTTGTAGTGTTCAACATATTCAAAGCATGATTTTGTGCAAAGCTTTTCTCTTACATCTGATGGTATTTCAGGAAATTTTGGAACTGTGGTTTCAGATGTTGAATTTCTGACCAATCATAGTTATCTTCCTCTTCATCACTTTCCACTTTTGGGTCATTTTTTTCTAACCAATCTTCTTCTTGAATTTCTGCAATAAGAGATAAAGTTGATGTTAATTCATTTGTAAATTGATCTGCATATGCACTCCAATCATATCCATCTTTTATGTTGACTACTAGTGCTTTCTTTGTTTCATCAGATGATTTGGTTTCATCTTTAAGTTCTGGCATAGGAGGACTTTGATAAGGCTTTTGAAAAGTCTTCTGAGCTTGTTGGAACCTTTGATTATTTGGGCTTGTTTGAGCACTTCCTCCATTATTCCTTGGAGCTTTGCATTCTCTTGAGAAGTGTCCATAACTGTTGCAGTTAAAACATCTAGCTTTTGACTTATCAAATCCAACAGTCTTGTTTGCACTAGGCTTGTATTTCTTGTTGACATAAGAATGCTTTTGAGTCCTGTAGGCAATCATCACCATCTGCCAGTTCAGATCCATCTCTTTAACATCTTCAGGATCCATCTCAAATAAATCCTGCAAAACAGAATCTAGTTGAGTTAAATGGCTACCTTGATATGCTTGAAAGCTGTCCAAAAAAGCAGTGAATGTAGTTTTGGACTCTTGATCCTCTAATAGATGTTAATCACATCTTTAACTTTGCTAGATTTAGCAGAGTTAGATGATGAAGAATTCTCTGTCTGAATATTTGATGATTGGGGCTGTGGTTTAGGAGGAGATTGAGAATGAGACTGAGTTGTATATGCAGGTACACTGGTAAATGATGAGTCAGTGAAAAATCCTGCTCCAACAAACAGATCTCCTTCTTCTTTAGGATTTTTCTCACTCTTTTCCATGAATGCATTTTCTATGGTGGTTGCAGGAGAAGCAACAAACTGATATTGAGACATTGATGCTGCTCTATCATTGTTCCTTGAGCTTTCATCAATCTCCACTGATTCTCTTTTTGCAATAAGAAGATCTAGATCCATTGGAAACTTCTCAGTATGCTTTAGTAGAGTTACAGTTTGTTTCCATGATGATGGTAAAGCATTGAGTAGTCTCAGATTTAAATCTTCAAGATCAGGTTTGATACCAGCTGTTGACATCTCAGTTATGAGTTGAACAAATTTGTTCATCATCTGATTTATTGTCTCTCTAGACAAATGTTGAAACAATTCTAATTGTCTTTTCAGCTTTTGTTTCTTTAGATTTTGAATCTCCTTACCTCCTTCACAAATGATCTTCAATGCTTTATATAGTGTATATCCAGTTTGATATGCATCAAGCCTTGTAAGAACTTCCAAAGGTAGTCCTTTACACATCAATGAATAGGCTTTAATATCATTCTTAACTCTTTTCAGATCATCTCCTTGAAGATCATCTTCTCGATAAGGTTCAGTATACACAAATCCTCTGTCTGGTCCATCAGTTGTTATAGGAATGTATTGTCCTTTTTCTATAGATTTCCAGAGATCAGTGTCAATGGAATTAAAGTGTTGTTTTAGTCTAAGAGACCAATTTTTAAAATCACCTCTATTTTTAAGTTTTGGAACTCTGTTTTCAGAATCCTCTGATTTTACAATTCTTATATTTTTGTTGTTTTCTTATATTTTGAATTTTTTTTATTAAAAATTGAAAAAGTTTTCAAAGAATTTTCTTAAAAAAATACTAAGTATCAAGGTTAAAACGTCTGAACAATATTCAAACGCCTCAGCAGTTGATGCGTCTAAGTTGAGAAACGTCTAAGGGAATGCCTTAGAAAATTTTCCAAAACATCTAAGTATTAATGCGTCTGGAAGGTTTAAAAACGTCTAAACAATTGTCAAACGCCTGAATAGTTGTCAAACGCCTAAACAGTTGTCAAGCGTCTAAACAGTTGTCAAACGTCTAAACAGTTATCAAGCGCCTAACAATTATCAACTCAACAAAGGTGATACATCTGAGATTCTTCTGTTCAAGAGTACTCAAACGACTGACTAAGAACATCTACACAGTGTTAATGCGTCTAACACTTAGACAAATTCAGTCAATCTCAGCTCATGCGACACATTCATCATCTTCAAATGAATGTAACAAACTCAAATCTTTAGAATTCTTCAAATGTTGATGAATTCGATTGAAACTTTTCAATTAGACGAGTTCTATGCTAATAACATTCTTCTTATATCAATTTCTTCAATTTCAACAACAATTCCTCATTTTGAGAATTTCAGTTCGAAACTTCAAACCTTTTTCGAACAACAAATTCAACAAATTGGCTTGAATTTGATGAACAGATCTGCTAATTGTGATTCAAATCATGTTTCTGATGATGAAACACATTTGAAATTCACAAATTTTCAATTGAATTGTATCTCAATCACAGATTCAGTGAGATTTTTTTAGGTTTTCAAGTTTGATGAACTTAAAAAGAAAATCAATCACTAACAGCTTACCAACAGCTCTGATACCATTTGATAGGATCAAATAAATAAATCTGTGATGATTTGTAACACAATTCAATGAAATTCACACAAAGTAATCAAATCAAAAAAGATATCAATAAAATTCAAGTTTTCATTAATATTAAGCTAAGACAATTACAAGTATGAAAATAGATTCGAATATCTTGTGTATTCATTACTATCTACCTGCAAATCTAAGCTATTTATACTGAAAACAAAAAGTAAAGGAACTAACAAATTACACAAATAGTCCCTATACTATTACAAACTATCAAAAGAAAAATAAAGACAACATGTTAATCTTTCTTAGAACACTTAACACAAAAGTTGCTGCTTCAAATCAGGAAGTTGTCATGAATAAAAGAAGAGAGCAGATCATTGACCAGCTAATTGAAATGGGAGCTGCAAATGAAGAAACACTCGTGCTACAATTAGAGGAGTTGATGGATCTTGAGAAGGCAACCAGGCTGAAACTTGAAGAAGAAGCCAGTTTGGCCTTAGAGGAAAAGGAAAAGAAATAGAAGGAGGATGAATTGCAGCTGAGGAGAGACAGGATAAACTTCCTACTCTCCAGAAGCTTTGATCTTTAAGAACTCTCTCCACACAATGATGACACGATCCTCTGGTTCTTCAACAAAGAGCAGGATCTAATGGAGAAAGAAAGGAAGAAGGCCGCAAAAGAAAAGGCCAGAGAGAAGAAAAAGAAATAAGAAGAGGCTAGGGTCACTGCCTCCAAGAAGTTTACTAAGAAAGCCTGGATGAAGGACTATCTTCGGGCTCATGGCTTCTCCGCTAGGCAGGTGGGTCCTATGTCTGAAAGGACACTCAAACGGATTTTCAGTGAAATTAAGGCTGACATCCGGTTGGGGAAAAGGAAAGAGATGTATGGAGGGTAAAAGGGATGACCTTCACTGCTTCCACCCAACCACAACCTGAACCCTTCACCCCTGAACCCACATCACTACCCACAACTACTCCCTCACCTCAACCTCCTAAACTTCCCATCATCCAACGCAAAACAATAGCTAGAACCTCTGAACCTAAACCTACCCAATTACCATCCAAACCATCCCTTGAGCCTTCCCAACATCTCTCCCTTGAAGAGTTTAAGGCAATCAAGACGAAGCTCACTAATTGCACCACTTTGAGCGAAGTTTCCTGTGTAGAAGACTCCGTTAACATTAACTATGTAGACGGATCTTCAAGTTCCCTCGCAAGAGACAGATTCGTTGATTTGCCTAGAGGAACTTTGGACCAGGCTGCAAGACTTTTGGGCCTCAATTCAGACTCTTTAAATGAGGAAGAAAAGAAGCTCAGAAGGAAACTGGTGACTCTGCTGGATACAAGAAAAGAGGACAAGATTCCTAGTTAGCCTCTTGTGCCTAGAAGGAAGATAATCCAGTGGAGGTTCGATGAACCTTCTCACAACTTTGTTGTGGAATGAGAGAATGGTGAAGTCAACAGACTCAATGCAACCTCTTTGTTACACTCCAACAGATTTGACATTGCTGAGTTAGCATAGAAACTATTCTCCAACCCCTCCAACCCTGAAACTGCTGCACTCATCAGAAATCATCTCAGCAGTCTTCATTTGGCTGAGTTAACTGCAAAAGCAAATATTGAAGAAAAGTTAAAGTTGAGAAGACAAGAAGACAAGGAAAGATCTCCCACAAAAGGTGTTGCGTTTCTACAAATGGTGGAAGGTCCTGAATTGGAACCTATAGTTCGATGGGAATATGATTACAGTTCCCATCAACTAAGTCTTTTCAGAGGGCAACAACAAAGGGTACATGTTATCCAAGGTGACAGACCAGATTTCCTGTCTACCAAGGATCTGTATAAGCTTCTCAGCACCACATCAGGGAAGAACAAGGAGACAAACAAGTATTTGCTCTCCTTGGTGCTGAAAGTTTTGAGAAGTTGAGGTAAGTGAAGTTTTGGTAGCATCAGCCTAGGGGGATTTTGTTGGATCAAGAAGAAGGCTAATGCAACCAAAACAAGATCACTTAAGTTATCTTGATGCTGCATGCAAAGGCTTCCAAAGCTTTTCATGGAATTTCTGAAGGTTGTAGAGTTCTTCCGAAGACAAAGGAAAAGTCCAGCTTCCAAAGACAGAACTCTACTTCCGAAGACAAATGCATACTTCCAAAGTTCAAGACATAGAAGAATAAAGTGGAGACCACTTCCGAAGTATGATGAAGAAGTCTCCAAGTCTTGGAAGAAGCAGCCTCTTTTGAAGTATAAAGTGGCTTCGGAAGTACTTACTCTTCCGAAGCCATTTAACCTTTGGAAGACACTGCTATAACTAGTGGACACAAGTATGGTCTCTGACACTCCGCTGCAGACTTCTGATACAACATGGCTTCTTCTTAAAGAACCATATTGTTGACCATACTTTATTCTACTGTTTACCTTTTCGTGATAGTATAGTTGCCATCTTTAGTTGGTGACAAAAGGTAAGTCAGGGACATGTCCTAACTACCAAATCTCAGATAAGACTTTATCCGAGATACCTTAATCTTTAGTCTTGTAGTATAGACTTTAGCTATATGATCCCAGCTGGTATCAAAGTATATCCGGCTGTAGATAGTATTATATATAGGTTCTCCTTGTAATTCATAAATATACAGATAATCTGCTTGTAAGAGTCTTTGTATCTTGAGTTGAGAATCAATATATAAAAGTATCTTGAAAATTATCTTTCTGTGTTCTTAATTACTTTTCATATTGTGATCAACTCTTATTGATTCTTACCCGAGTGTGATTCTAGGCGAGTTTGAGAGAAAACATTTGTGTTTAAGTGACAAACACCGATCCTGCATTGACATTTCTTGCTTAGATGTTTTATCTGGTTTAACGAAATTAATTGCTTGAACATTCTTAACATCCTTTCCTTTTTGTTTTTCTGGACTTGGACATGAAGCACGTGGGTGGTTAACATGTTTGGTCTTTTTGGGTTCAGAATTAGACTTGGTTGACCCAGACTTAACTTTAACCTTTTCAAATTGTTTGTCCAGATTGACACAAGGCATTTTTACTTTGTGATTTGGAAGTGGCCTCCTTTAGTTTGCGCCAGATTCATTAGATGTACATGTGGTATTTGGTCACTTACTAGAGGAGTGGACACCACATGATCCTTGATTGCGTTATTATTGATTGGTTTAATTTTTGAATTGATCAAGCTCTCATGTGTTGGGGGAACCACTTTATATCCCAAACCCTCCCCATTATTACATTCTCTCACCAAGTGTTGGACAATGTGAGAGGAACTTGTCCAACTGTTCAGTTTTTGCTTTAAGGAATTTACTTCTACTTCTAGAACTGCCTTTTGTTTCTTAGTATCTTCAAGGGAGTTTAGATAGAACCTAATGTCATTATCTTGGTTAAAGGCTACTACTTTGGTTTCCCTAAGCTGTTTGTTCAAAAGGTCTATCTTTTCTTTGTAACTATGCTCATTTTGTTTTAGAACTCTATTGGCTTCTGTGCACAGTTATAAGTCCTTTACTAAGCTATCATTATGATCTAATAACCTAGAAAATTTTAAATCAATGCTTTCCCTAAATTTATTACAATCAGAACAGGCATGATTATTGAATAGTTAAGAAGTAGAACTTACCTGAGAGGGAGTGATTGAATCAACCATCAAGGTAGAGTCTGACATTTCTAGTTCTTGTGATTCTAGACTTCTTGAACTTGTCCCTTCTTCAGGCCGGTGATCAACTACCGTTGTAGATTCTTTAACATTTGACATCGCGAGCTCAATTGCAATATCACCCTCACTTGCTGGGTCGTCATCTAAGTCCTCGACACTAGCAATGTTGGATTCTCCCGGAGACACGAACCGAAAACTCCAATCTTGTCCTTCGTCATCATGAGCAGTCAAGGCTTTAGGATCATTCTTTGATGAAGTAGGACTATCTGTGGGTTTATTCTAATGATTAAAGGATGAGAAAGGATTCCCATTTCCTATCTTTTTTGGGCTTCACACATTCACATTTGAAATGCCCTTTTTCCCCACAGTTGAAGCAGGTAACCTTGGATTTGTCAAAACTGAAAGTTGTGTCCTTAGTAGCAACCAGGTTCTGTCCGGTTTTCTTGAAAAACTTCTTAGCTCTTCGGACAGCACTTGTTAAGGCCCACAATATGTACATGCGTTCCAGCTCTGTCTCGTCTACCTGCTTGTAGTCCTCATCTGCCAGATGGCAGTTCCCAATTTTCCAAGCAACTAGCCCATCATAAGAGTGGAATACCACTGCTAAGAGGTCCATGTGCTCCTTTGCTACCTCAACAATCACATTCCTGAGATTCTCAGTCTTCAGTTTTGTAGCATTTGCTTCAGGTGCAATGTATTGGGTACCAGACGACCCTGACGTGTCAGGTCCTAAAGAAGAAGCTTGAGATGGACCAGCTAAACTCGACACAAAGGTTGTTTGTAGTGGAGCTCCAGATGTTTTGGCTTGAGGAGTTAAGTTGTACAAGGCTGGGTTCTGATCATAAGTAGACTTTTGTGGCGTATACTTCATCCTCAATTCCTCCTCTCTCAATTTCAGAATGAAGTCGTTGATGTCTAACTTCGCTAGCATATCATTCTGTCTGAGGTTGTAGACAAACGAACTCAACTTCTCAGGTAAACCATCTACAAAGTTTGAAACTTTGTCTTCCATAGACATAGTAACTCCATGAGTGTGCAGCTCACTCATCAGATGGTAGAAACGATCAATGGCATCGTCCAAGCTCTCCTTTCCCATTGATGAGAAGTTGTCAAACTCCTTCTTCAATGCTTTAGCCTTCAAAGCTTTCAACGATGCATTTCCGTCATACCCCTTTTCCAATGCATCCCATAGCTTTTTAGCTTGCTTGTTCTCAGAAAATTGATGGAAAATGTCCTTTGGAATTTACTGAGTGAGCAATGCATAGACTTTTTTCCCAGCATTGTACTTAACCTTTTGTCCATTAGTCATGCCTCCTAATGTAAGTTTGACTCTATCTGCACCTACAGGCATGTTGTACCCCGTCTCTATCGACTCCCACAGATCGGGATCTACTCCATTCAAGTAGATCTCGAATCTTTGCTTCCACTGTGGGTTATCATCTAACATGATTAGCTTCGGTGGTTTGTTGTGATTCCCCACTTTGTTTTCCTGAAGCAATAGATTCTAGATCCTTGAATCCCTACCTGCGGTGAACGCTGAATACTGATCCTCCATTACTCTTAACTTTAAACTTTGAAACAATATGTTGTACTTGTGCGAATGAAGGTGTGAGATTGGGCTAATCATGCAATTGAACAATGCGGATGGCTCAAACGTGTGAATGAACCAATGTGAATGAATCAATCAGCCAATTGGACAGGTGCAAATGAACAATGCAACTAGACAGTTCAGTCGTATGTATGGGAGTACGAATGAGTCCAGTCATGTGTATGAGGGATGCGTATGAATTCAGTCGTGTGATTGAGACAATCATGCGACTAAAGCTGCTGAAACTTCAAAATTCGTAAGTTTAAAGTAATTTGACACAAACAAATGAATTTTTCAAGAACCCTAATCGACGTATGCCGGAAAAACATTAACTTTATGAACTAGAGACGTGTAAGACACCGTTTGACATAAAAGATTGTGTTTTTTAGTGAAAAACACAATTTTTATATAAAAAATTATTGAATCACACGTAAATCAAGAGCCAAGGCTCTCACACCACTTGTTAGGATCGTGTATTCAACGAAATACTAACTCATATATGTGTATACCAAGTCAAATAGTGCGGAATCCTATATGATTGGCGATCCAATCAATGAGAACGCACGTAGAAACAATTGTAGATTGAATCTAAACGTTAAGAAAGATTGGTAATCGATCTAGTGCGATCTATGAACTTGGAACAGCTTCTTAGAGGTCTCTAGATGGCTAGGGTACGATTTAGTATGTAGGTTTTCGAAGTGTTGTGTTTTTCCACGATTTAAGTGGTATTTATAGGTTAGGGTTTCTCATTTGGGCGACTGAATCATTTGCATGGTTCAGTCGTGTGATTGAGTCATGCGGTTGATCCATTCACATGACTAAGTGTTCAGTCGTGCGACTGAGCCAATCTCATGTTAGAATCGTGCGACTGATCAGTCTCCCGGTTTAGTCATGCGACTGGTTCATTAGCATGAAGTTGTTCATGCGTATGGTCCATTAGCATGGGCCATTCGCATGAGAACTTCATATGACTAAGTTTGAATATGTTTCACAATCATTAATTGACTTAGATCTATTCAAACAACCACAAACCTATATAGTTAGTTCAATAAGCGTTAATACACAATTACCAATGAAATATTAAACATCATAAGCACAATCCACATATTGTATTTCATTCAACCATTCATTTACATATATGTAAGACATGAAAGATTTTTACATTAAGCTCATAAACTAGGTACATATGTATCTACATGCCTAAGGAGAGTCATGATGCGGTATCACTTGAGGTGATGGATGACACGACACTGGGTCGCATGAATGTCTACAGGGGAAAGCAGGTCAAACCCCTTGTAAAGAGACTGTTCGGGCATCTAGCCCGGGAGGAGTACGTGGCGCCTGCAAGGTGTAAGTGGCGCCACGAGGAGAGGGATTCAGATGTTGTGCAGATTGCTCTTCCATCTGATGACTCCAATGATGATGATAGAGACACTGGTGGAGATTCTGGCCTTGCTGTTTTTAGGACTAGCACTGCACATACTACGCTTCCACCACCCACTCATACAGATGCCACCACTGCCAGTTTCCATCAGGATTTCTATCCGCCCGATGAGGAGGAAGATAGTGATGAAGTGCCGCTAACCAGGACAGTGGCAACAGGGTGGTTGCCACCAATCGAGGCATTCGGGAGGTTGGAGGACGCCCTAGCGCGTCTGGGGAGACTACAGCCGAACGCAGCTACTCACTAGGTCAGCCCAGCAGCATCCCAGGGGGAGCATCCACCTCCAGGGGCAAGACGAGGAAAAGGATGGCTCAGCCCCATGGCATGAAGACGAAGAAGATGAGGATGACCTTTATCACCACCACAGCCACCACCTCTACCACACCACCCACTACCTCTACCACTTCTCCCCCTATCACCACCGCCACCATTCCACCAGTCACCACTACTACCACCACACACACCACCACTACCTCAGCCACTCCACCACTTCCCCACATCACATCCAGCACCACTTCAGCTTACCCATCACCACCCATACACATACCACCTCCCATACACACCACTGCCACCACCACCACCTCTAGCCAATAGGTAGGACCATCATATCACCCATCCTTTCCATCAGGATCATCTCTACCACCTAGTGGGGTAAAGGAAGAGCTTTCAGCACTAAACCGTATGGTGCTAAAGCTGTTAGCAGCCGATGACGAGAAGACTGCTCAGCTGCGACAATTAGTGGAGCTTACTGCTGCACAATCACAGCAGATATCTTAGCAGGCACAGCAGATTGAGGAGCAGGCTTAGCAAATGGCTTCTCAGAGTCAAGATATTTCCCAACTCAAGGAACAAAATGTGTTATCTACCAAGAATATTGAGGAGTTGAGGATGCTAAGAGGACCATCCTGCTCAAACTTAAGGACACAAAGGTTGAGCGTCTGAAGATCAGAGAGGGAGACGGTGGTGATGGTGATGATAGTGATGATGATGATAGTGATGATGATGATGATGATGATGATGATGAAGGTGATGATGAGGATGGAGGAGACACTGAAGGAGGAGGAGAGTCATCTGCTTTGGGTGCACAGGAAGCTAATGAGAGGCGAACCAAAAAGACTCAAGATCCAAGTGCCTCGACATCAGCCCCGATAGCCAAAGAACACATGATCCAATACAAAAGTAATGCATAGAGTTTTGTGTAATTTAAATCATGTGTAATATGAATATTGTATTAAACTTATGTGCTTGAATGTTTATGTATATATATATTTAATGTTTAATGTCTTCATTATTTACTCATGCATGATGTGTTTAATGTTTTAAATCAAGCAGATCATTCATCTCAGCAAGATGAGTATGACGTTGCTCCCCTTCAACAGATCAAGTCTCAACTCACAATGATACTTGATCTGCAATCGATTGTCAAGATATCTATGAGTTACACTCTTAAGGAAGGAGAAATAATTCATCACCTTACTGATGAGCAACAGGCTGAGATGTTTCGACTGAATCCACATGAGCTTGTGAAGGATGCTCTTACTGTGGACATGATAGTGATGAGGAGCTTAACGATGTGGATGAGATTGAGATTGAACACGTCACAGCATAACATTATCCAGAGTATGCTCACAACGAGGGAAATGTAGTCCCCAATCTGGGTGAAACCCTTGTTAGTGATACATTTGAAACACTGGATAAGATGGAGCAGGAGTTAGAGAAGAAGAAAGATCAAGCCCAAGCCTTAGACGCAGATTGAACATGTCACAGCACAACATTATCCTGAATGGGCGGCATGTTTTGCTGAGATCCGAGCCATGCACACTGCACAAAAGCCCAATGTCTACACCAAGCTGTACAAAGTCAAGAAACACTTAAAGGTGTCAGGCAACATCATCGCATGGGCTTATTTTGAGGATCTGAATGTGTATGTCGTGAAGAGAGAAAATGGCATAGAGTACTTCAGATTCCAACACGATCTGAAGACTCTATCGGGTTTTGAGCTTAACCAGCCCCTCGAAAGATGTCAGGCTGGTTTGAAGCTGCTTTGAAGAGAGAGTACCACACCAGGTGGGTCAAATTCAAACCTCAACAACCAACGAGGTACATCAGAAGATATGAAATTGATACCATTACTGGGAAGCCAAAGATTGTGCTCAAGTGGAGTCCTTCGCGCACAATGTCGAGAATCCCTATAAGGGAAATGCCTCAGTACCTCAATCGACACTTTAAGTGGTGGTACTATGACTGGAGAACTGGTGAAGCGGTCATAGTTCTGAACAGAATGGAAATATGGAAACTATCAGGGTATTTGACCAGATGTGGCTAACTAATTGTTTTCTGATGATGTCTACACTTTATACAAGTGGCCACTGTTCTATGACGTGCAAGACATTATACAAGCCCTCCAGTTCCAAAACGTGATAAGACTCTGCTTTGCATTCGAAATACATGCAGGGGTTACAAGGGATGAGAAGTACAAGAATATGATGAGCTTATGAAGAATGTTAGACAATAGATTAAACTAGGTCCACAGCGGAGTTTGTAGATACATATGTACCTAGTTTATGTGCTTAATGTAAAAAGTCTTTCATGTCTTAGATATATGTAACTGGATGGTTTGAATGAAATACAATGTGTGGTTTATGCTTATAATGTTTAATATTTCATTGATTATTGTGTGTTAACGCTTATTGAACTAACTATATCGGTTTGTGGTTGTTTACATAGTTCCTAGTAATAAAGATTGAGGAACGTGCCTAAACATAATCATGTGAAGTTCTCATGCGAATGGAACATGCTAATGGACCATACGCATGAACAACTTCATGCTAATGAACCAGTCACACGACTGAACCAGGATACTGGATCAGTTGCACAATTGTGACATGGTTGACTCAGTCACACGACTGAACACTCAGTCGTGCGAATGGATCAACCGCATGACTCAATCGCACGACTGAACCATGCTAATGGTTTAGTTGTGCGAATGAGTAACCCTAACCTATAAACACCACTTAATTCATGGAAGAATGTAACACTTTGAAGAATTCGACTTCTACACGTACCGTAGCCGTCCAGAACATCCAAGATAGCCAGTCCAAGTTCATCGATCGTTCTTGATAGATTCGTAATCGTTCTTAACGTTCAGATTAATCTTATATCGATTGGGTTAACGTTCTCACAGATTGGATCGCCAATCAAATAGGATTTTGCACTATTTGATTCGGTATACACGTGAATCAGTTAGTACTCCGTCCAGTACACGGTGTTAAAGAAAAATCTGTGGATGAAATGGTGTTAATGGCTGTAGATGTGGACAGTCCTGAACGAAAAGAAAAATCTATCGATGAAATGGTGTTAAAGGCCCAAACTAATGACCTTATGATAAAAGCCCTGTTTTTGATCAATCACGGGTATGATGCAAATGAAGTATATAGTATGACCTATAAAGGCATGAAAGAAGAAGAAGAGAAAGTCAATAAACTGCTGGACCCCACAGTTGAAACATATTATGGGAAGCCAATTGCACCCAAAGCTCCCAAGTCAAAGTTGTTAGTCATGAAGAAGCAATCTCAGACTCATGAACCTCTACATCTTGATCCCTATGCAATGACAGATAGGGAAATGAAGGATTACCTCACCAATCAAGGCTTCACTAAAAGGAAATTGTGAAACATGAAAACTAACTCACTAAGAGCTGCCACAGTCAGATAATCAATTAAAAGAAAGAAAAGCTAAAAAGGTTAGAAAAAGAAGTACTCAATCAGAAGCCAAGATCAAGAGTCTCTACACAATACAAGCAAATTACACATAAAGATCAAGACTATCTGGCACCTGTTCTTTACAAATATCTAGAGTGGTTTGCTAAACCCCTCTCGACTGAAACTTCAGGAAGGGTTAACAACTGCTGAGATGATGAGAGATGTATCTACTCTAAAAGGAAAAATTGACCAAAAAATCATTGCCTGGAAGTTCATGGAATATGTTCTTGGTTAAAAGAATCTCAGGTCTAGTGCAATTTTTTACAGAGTACTCTTCTCTGGTAAATGCACTTGAGATTCATGACCTGAAAGAGCTAGCTAATCTAGAACTGATCAACCATAATGCCATGTTTGGAGGATATGAATTTGAAGGTATACTTAAAATGTTCAAGAGAACCAACAACTTCAATTCATTAAAAGCCATATGTATGAGAAAAGACAAACTTTCAAGAACCCACTAGAGATGTAACAAACAAAATCAACTGAAGAATTAGTGTTTCCAGAACATAGAGTGAAACCTACTGAATCATTGAAAAGAAAAATGGTGGCGGGTACTCATTCCTGAATACCAATCTCAAATATTTATTATGATGAGAAGACCTATGAATTGGTAATTGAGAGGAAGTGGGGAGGTAAAAAAGGTGCTGAAATCAAACTATTCAGTGGTTATGAAGTGAGACTACTGGATCAATCATATATTCACTACATATACACAAGGCACATCAGAGAGATATCAAACAAATTGGGTCAAGAAGATCTACATTTCTTTCTAAAGTGCATCAAAATATTAAAGATGGCATATAGTCAGATCAATCCAAAGAGGGAGAAAAGAAAGAAGAAGAAGACAACTCTATAGTTGGGCAACATTGTCAAACTAGAAGTTGATGTAGATGATTATCTTTTAATTCACAGGGATGGGCTATCTACGGTGTCTATTTGGGAACCAATTTCACTTAAGAAACTACCACTTAAAACCATTCACAATATGAGCAGAATGAAGATTCATGTACTAAGCAGGCATAAAATGTCAGATGCTCAAGACTTTGTCAACATGGTCAAGGCAATTTTGAATCCAGCTCATGCAGCACCTTTTACATTATCACAAGAACCAGCAGAATCATCACAACCTCAATCACTACCCAAACATTGAAGAACAGAGGTTGCATAATCCTTAGGCGGAGTATTATTGGACCATTAAAGGATTATGCATGCCAATTCAAAGGGTGAGTTGATAGTTGCTTTGCTGGATTCCTACAAGTCCAAGAAGAAATATGGATGAAGAACCTGCACAGAAGAAAAACCAAGTATGGTCTTCAGCATTTGGTTTGAAACTTGTAAAATTTTGTAAAAGCCATTATTTGACTATTTAAAGGAATTTCAAAGGGTCATTTAATACTTTTCAAATTTGAGAGACTTTACACCCTCTTCGATCATCATCATCATGAACAACCAAAGATTTTAGTATGTTCTACCCAACCTGTTCTTGTAATCTATTCCAAACCACAGTAGCATTGAATGAAAGGTAAAATTTCCAAAAAAAATTATGACTTAACTTTCGGACTGTTGAACCAAAAGTGAACAAAGAACCTAATGATAATGAAGAACACACAAAATCCAATTTATTCAAATATATGTTATACATTTTCGACATCAATGAACATGCAAACTAAGAGGAGTTCTAACTAGCATGAAAAACTTTCCTAGTTATGTTCATCATAAGAACATAGTCTGATGAAAAACGAAAATGCATAACAAATTAATGAAGTAACATCTAATAAATGGTTTATTTAAACTTGAAAAATAGAGAAAATGTGATTGTTCTACAACAAATTCACCATTTGATGTGACAATAATAAAATATTGACTTCAAATATTCATCTTTGACCATTAAAGTCAAACTGATCAATTGTACACATTCTTTCTCATCAAAACTAACACATATGTCTCTTATGCAGATTAAATGGCTAATCTTTCATGGAGCAAGTTCCATAATGTTAGCGGGTATTTAGACCCTGATGTACCCGAGGGACTTAGAGACATTATCAGATTCATCTCTACAATGAGGGTGGCTTATGCTATCACTTTTAGACCCATCATCTATGAGAACCTCATAAGGTCTTTCTAGAATTCAGCTGAAGTGATTGAAGTAGATGGTGTTAGAACTTTATCGGGAAGAGTTGATAATGAGCATACTCTGATCATAACTGAAGATTCTGTGAGAAGATGTCTGCAATTTGGTGATGATGCTGATGCACCAATAGTTTGGAAACATTCTTAGCATCATTCTGAGCACCTATTCTAGCTGAAATATTCTCACAAAAAGGTTTAGAATAGTTTGCAAACAATTCTAAATCAAAGATACGATGAGGGCCATTCCCCCTAACATAAGGACTGTGCTCATTAACAACTATATTAGATGACTCCTCAAATTGTTGATTCTTAATGTTGTATACTCTGTAAGCTTTGGAGCTAGAAGAGTATCCAACAAAGATAGCATCATCTGACTTTTCAGCAAATTTTGCTAAATTGTCCTTTGTGTTAAGTATGGTACACCTGCTGCCAAAGGACCTTAGAAAGCCAATGACGGTGGCCTCTTGTTCCATAGCTCATAAGGGGTTTTTCAATGTGGCTTAACTACAAGAACTCTGTTTTGCACATAGCATGCAGTGCTAACTGCCTCTGCTCATAATGTTAGAGGTAGTTTGGAATCAGCTAACATAGTTCGAGCAGCCTTAATAAGTGTCTTGTTCCTCCTCTCAGCAATGCCATTTTGTTGAGGAGTTTTGGGAGCACTATATTGTCTGACAATCCCTTTTGAATTATAAAATGAGCAAGAACAAAGTTCTTAAACTAAGCCCCTTGATCACTTCTAATAATTTTGGCCTTGTGATCAATTTGATTTTCTATTTTAAGTATAAAAGATTTTAATGTTTCAGCAGTTTCATATTTAGTTCATAAAAAAGAATACCCATGTAAATCTTTTAAAATCTTCCACTATCACATGATAGTATGATTTCGTTCCAATGCTCATTATACTTGTGGGACCAAAAAGATCCATGTGCAGTAAGTGTAATAGGGTAGTAATGGAGTTAACACTTTTTGATTTATGAGAGGCCCTGTGTTACTTCCCTTTCAAGCATGCAACATAGTTTTCTTTGCAAAATTCCTTTTTAGGAAAACCATGTACCAAGTTATTTTTAGCCAATTTATTCATTATCTTAAAATTTACATGACACATACATGTAGGCCAAAGTGTTGACTCATCACTACTAGCTTTGGAAAGAAAGCATGATACTTCACCCATTGGGGAAGCATTGTTCATATCCAGCTTGTACATATCCCCTTTCCTGGGTGATCAAAGAAGCACCAATTTTGGAGGAATTGTCATCCCTGGTTTGAGGATAATGCACTCATGCTCTGTGAAAAGCATTTGTTGCTTTTGATCACAAAACTAAGAAACACTTAATAGATTGTGTTCAAGTCGTTTGCAAAGTTAACTTTGTCAACTTTTAAGTTACCATTAGATATACTCCCTCTGTCAGAAATATATCCTCCGGCCTCACTTCCAAATTGGACAGGACCTACATTGTAGTGATAAAACCGTTGAAGGAGAGATTTATTCCCTGTCATGTGCGTGGAGCATCCACTATCTACAATCCAAACATTGTTGTTCTTGCCATATGGATGTCCCTGCACATAAGATGAGATTATTAGGTTTAATTGGAGACCCAAGTCTTGTTGGTCTTGGGTTCCTCCAAAGATAGTGAAATAGTTGAACCAAAAGTTAAGCATGGGGGTTCAATGGATGTCTTTGAAGAAGAGGCTTGTGTTGCGCCATCTTTCTTGATCTTCCAATCCTTCCTTTGGTTGATCATGGAAGATGTGCTTGTAGAAGCTTTTGTAGAATGGCATTCTTCCGAAGCTCTTTGTTTTGGGAAGAAGCTTTCACTACCTTTTCTTCTGAAGCAGTCTTATTCTTGGATGGTTTCAAGGGAATTTTCTTTTTCTTTGGAATTTTAACTGCTTTTGCTTCTGAAGCCATTTTTCTTTCGGAAGAAGGAGTTTCGTCCGAACACAACCTCGCTTTAGAAAATAGCTTTCCTTTTTTCATTACTTGGATCATCTGATAAGGTCCAAATGAGAAACCTTCCCTGACTCCTTCTTTTCTAACATTATTTGCATAAGGTGTGCTAGCAGGATTGTAGTAACAATCTTTAGCAATGTGGTTTTGCAAACCACACATTATGCATGTAATGTTAGTCTTTTGCGAGCTTGTAGGTTGTTGTTTCTTAGTCTTTCTCTCTTTGTCAGCAACCTTTCCCTTTAACTTCTAATCCTTTGGTAGGATAGGAGTGCTGGTACTACAATCCTTTCTGAATCAGAAGTACCTATCACCTGCAATCCAGCTCAGATAAAGACATCCTTTTGTTTTTGGTCAATCATGAGCTTAGACTCAGCCACTTTCTTAGCAGTTCTTCTGGCAGCTTTTGCTCTTCTTCTTCAAGCTTTGGTGATAAGGGTTTGATCTTCACTAGGAGAGGTGGGTGGATTTACCTGTTCCTTCCCTATGGTGGCCACTATTTTTGCATCATTCTTCAACTCATGTGAAGAAGAGTCAGTAGATGGGACCTCTTGCTCTTTAGTAGCACATCTAGGTTATCTTATGGACTCATAAGAATATGCTGGAGCAATTTCATTGGTCCCCAACCCTCCTTTATTCTCATACTAGATTTTGTAGTGGGAGGATGATGCAATAATAGCTTGGAAGTTTTGCTTAGAAATAGCATACTTCCTAGCTTGAGCCTCAGTAGTGATAAAGCTGGGCGTGAGCCTTAGACAACTTGGATATTAAATCCTTTATTTAAGTCTTGTAATTGGTGTGTTCATGTTTTAATAAGGACACAGTTTTCTCTAACTCTTCAATTTTCGTTAGGTAGTCAGATTCTGCCCTTTTAAAATCAGATTTCAAAACATTTAAAGACTCAATATCAGATATAATTTAACCTTAGCTAACAGGAAGGAGTATAGAGATGTTCATATACCTGGTTAGCATCTGTTCTGGCCATGAGAGCTTGAGCAGGAGTCACATCCTGAACCATAAAGCTATAGTCAACTTCTTGAACCATTGCAGCTGTTTCAATTGACTTTCCAGTGGGCTTTGATGTAGAGGGATGTGTGGAGGCCTGTGCAGTTCCTAGGTTTGATTTGGAAGCCTTGCATTCCCTTGCAAAATGACCAAGTTGGTTATAGTTGTAACATTTGGCCTTGGTCTTGTCAAACCCAAATTTGCTGGCAGTTGGGTTATGAGGGAATTGCCTTCCAGTTCTCTTAAAGAACTTTTTTGCTCGGTAGGTTAAAAGAGCTATCTATTGGACGATGTCCATATACTCTACATCGTCTGGACTAAAACACTCTAGATCATCAAAACAGTATTGAAAGTCACCAGAGTGCATACTTCTTGAGACAAAGGCACAACTATCCTGAAAGGAGTTGGGCTGAGCCTATTGAGACCTTGGAGTCTCAGGGAAAGTGTTGTAAGGTCCAGAATAGTAGGATTGCTGTTGGTTGTATGTCAGGTATTGTTGAGGTTGTGGGGGTATTGAGCCTTTAGCAACCATTAAAGTGTTTCTAGGAGGAAGGCTCAGAGATCTACTTGTTTGGTGGCCTTTCTTACTCTCCATATCCAACTGGTATCCATCAAGGATGCCATAGAGTTCAGTCATAGTAAGGTGTTCATGTTCTATGTCGTCTTGATAGAGACACAGTAGAATGTCCACTCATTTGGAAGAGCACTCATGAACTTTCTTGTAATATCTCAAAGTTCAGGAGTGATCTTCATAGACTGAAGTGAAGAGATAAGATCCATGTACCTGAAGTACTACTGGCTGAGGGTCTCTCCAGCAATATAAGCGATGTTCTCCAACAGCTGCTTCAGTGAGTCCTGCTTAGAGTCGTTGGAGCTTGAATACATTTGATCAAGTGCATCAAATAATTCTTTAGCAGACTTACAATACTCGAACCCCACCATGATGGAGTTGGGTATTACGGTCATCAGAATGGTCATTGCATTGCTGTCAACGTCCATTTTCTTCCGGTCTTCGTCAAAAAATCTTCAACAACCTTTTCTGTCATGGCACCGTTTCCACCAGGCGCCGCCACCATGGGTTTATACGGGTCGTTCACAATGGAGTTCCACATCTTGCTGTCTTGGTATTTGATGAAGCCTTCCATTCTTCTGCTCCAAGACCTGAAGTTTTTAGGAGTAATGATGGGAGCTTTGGTCATGGTTCCCATATCTACTTCGGATTTGTTAAGAGCCATTTTTGTGAGAGTTGTAAGAAGGAGTGAAAAACAGGTTGATTTGGATGGTTAGATCTGACAATCAAGAGCCTAAAAAACGTTGATACCAATTGTAGGATCGGTTTATGTCACTAAACACTTGATTTTCTCTCAAACCCCTTAAACAACACTCTCGATGAAAGCAAAGTCTTTAAGAGTTGATAACAATATAATAAGTAATAATAAAACACAAGAAGTAATTTTCAAGGTACTTGCATATATTGCTTCTCGACTCAAATATTACAAGACTATTACAAGCATGTGTTTATGAGTTACAATGAGAGACTATATATAATACTACCTACAGCCAGATATACTTTGATACCAGCTGGAATCCTCTAACTAAAGCAAATACTACAAAGTTATAGTTTAAGGTATCTCAGATAAGACTTTATCTGAGATACGGTAGTCAGGACATGTCCATGACTTACCTTTTGTTACCAACTAAAGTTGGTAACTTGTACTAACATAAAAAGGTGAAAAGTGGAATGAAGTATGGTCAACTACATGGCTCTTTGAGAAAACGCCATGCAGTATCAGAGGTCTGCAATGGAGTGTCAGAGACCATACTTATGTCCTCTGTTTCATAGTAGTGTCTTCCGAAGGTTAAATGGCTTCGAAAGAACAAGTACTTCCGAAGCCACTTATACTTCAGAGGAGGTTGCTTCTTCCGAGGCTTGAAAACTTCTTTCTCATACTTTGGAAGTAGTCTTCTGATTTCTTCTTTTGAGACTTCTTCTTCGGAAGTGAATACTTTATCTTCGAAGTAGAGCTTTGCCTTCGGAAGTGGAACTTTTACTTTGTCTTCAGAAGAACTCTACTTCCCTTGGAAGTTCCTCACTTGGCTTCGGAAGCCTTTGTAAGCAGCACCAAAATTTGTCTATGTGATTTCGTTTTGGTTGCACCAGCCTTCTTCTTGATCCAACATCACTAAATACAAAAGCTTTGAAGAAGGAGTTTGACAACTTCTCTTCAATGAGTAAAGAAAGTCTGGATGATGTAATCGACAGGTTCTATCATCTCATGAGTGAGCTGCATATTCATGGAGTTACAACGTCAATGGAAGACAAGTATCCAGCTTGGTGGATGGTTTGCCAGAGAAGTGGTATTCATTTGTATCTAATTTGAGACAAAACAGTATATTTGGAAAATTAGACATAAACGACTTCATCCTGAAATTGAGAGAGGAGGAACTTAGGTTGAAATACAGGTTGCAGGAAGGAACATATGACCAAAATCCATCACTTTACAATGCCTCTTCCACAACAGCCAGTTCAGGAGCACCCCTTCAGACTGCATTTGTTTCAAGTTCACCTGCTCCTTCACCAACCATAGCTTTAGGGTCTGACACATCCAGGTCCTCAAGTACCCATTATATTGCACCTAAGGCTAATGCTACCAAGTTAAAGACCGAGAACCTCGAGAATATCACTGTGAGGTGGCTAAAGAACATATGGATCTATTGGCAACTGTTGTTCAATCGTATGATGGTTTGGTTGCAGGAAAGATTGGTAACTATCATCTAGCAGATGAAGATTACGAACAGATAGACGAGAATGAGCTCGAAAGAATGGATATAATGTTGTTCAATCGTATGATGGTTTGATAGCCACTAAAGACACTACTTTTGGTTTCGATAAGTCCAAAGTTACTTGTTTCAACTGTGGAGAGAAGTGGCACTTTAAACGTGACTGTGTGAAGCCCAAGAAACAGGTAAGGGGAACCAGTTCTTGACTTTTAACTGTAAGGATAAACCAATAGGTGGAGCTACCTCGTCTAGTACAAAGACAAAGGCCTTGATTGCTCAAGGTGACAAGGACAAGATTGGACCTTCAATTTGTGTCTCCGGGAGAATCTAACATTGCAAATGTCGAGGTGTTGGATGACGATACTGAAAGTGAAGATGATATCACGGTCAAGTAGCAATGTCAGAAACTAAAGATACTGCAAAAGTGGTCAAACCCCTGATTGAAGAAGATACCAAAACAACATGTTCAGAATCTCCAGCAGCTGAAGAGTCAACCTCTGCACTGATGGCAGATTTACTGAATCTTCACAGGTAAGTACTAAAGACCATATGTTTGACAATCATGCTTGTTATGAATGTAATTAATTTAGGGAAAGCATAGATTTGAAATTTCCTAGGTTATTAGATCACAACGATAGCCTAGTAAAGGACTTGCAACTATTCACAGAAGCAATTGCGTTTTAAAACAAAATGATACAGTTACAAAGAGAAAATAGATGTTAAATAAACAACTAAGGGAAACCGAAGTTGTAGCTTTTAACCAAGCAAATGACATTAAGTTCTATTTAAACTCCCTTAAAGAAACTAAAAGGAAAAAGCAGTTTTGGAAGTCGAAGTAAATTTGTTAAAACAAAAACTACACAGTTGGACTAGTTCTTCTCACATAGTTAAAAACTTAGTGAAAGAACGAAATAACAGGGAGGGATTAGGTTACAAAGTGGTCCCACCACCACATGAGATCCTGTTAAGTACTAAATGTCGACCTATAATAACAATCCGATTAAGGATCATGTGGTGACCACTCCACTAGTTAGTGATCCAGATTCCCATGTCAAATGGTGGAATCTGTCACTAAATTGAAGGAGGACACTTTGAAATCTAATGGTAAAATGCCTATCGTTAATTTGGATGAGCAATTTGAGAAGGTTAAGGTAAAGTCACATTCAACAACGTCTAATACTAAATCCAAAAAGACCAAACAAGTTAACCAAACACGTGCTTCATGTCTAAGTCCAAATAAACAAAAAGGTAAAGATGTTAAAAGGTTCAAACAATTAATTTTGTGAAAGAAGATAAAACATCTAAACAACAATGACAAAACTCAATAAGCCCAAAGTCACACCGTCTCACACACTTCCCCACAGAGACGTCTTTCCTAACATGTTGAAGGTCGACCGTGCTACAATTATGTAAAGAGAGGTCACATTGCTTCTAATTGTCCTCAGTATCAGACACCAAGAAAGAAAGTTGAACTTCATGATACTAAATAGATGTCTTCTAAAAGGAGTTCTATTACTCCACCTAAAATAAATGAGGAAACTAAAGTTCAAACCATAAGCACTCGTCTGTTTATCACAAATAGGCCTTGCACAAAACTGGCATGTGGAAAGAAAAATCAAACCAAATCTGATAGTGAAAGCAGTAAGAAGAGTGATATGCCCTCGCCCTCAAAGGGACAGTGGGTTGAATTTATGATGTGTGATTCCTCTAGGTTACCCAGGCCAGTTAAGGCTTGGGTCCCAAACCTTCACTAATCATTTCCTTTGAATGTGCAGGGTGTTCGTTATAGTGCTATCACAACACTTGGATTATGGATAGTGGAGCATCTAGGCACATGACCGGGAACCTGTCACTCCTCTAAAATGTCAAACATATTAAAGGAGGACATGTTTCTTTTGTTGGAAATAAAGGAGGTTACATCACTGCACAGGGAGAAGTGAGAAATGAGAAAGTTAAGTTGTACAAGGTCAACTATGTTCAATGACTACAAATAACTTACTTTCTGTATCCTAGATTTGTGATAAAGTTTTCAAGGTTGTTTTAGACAACAAGAAGTGCTATGTGTTGAAAAAGGAGTACATCATTGGAATCCAAGGAAGATGAATGACTTATACTTCTTGGATGTATTAAAGGTCTCCACAACCGATCATCAAGTCAAATGCTTCTTGTCAAAGGCAACTGAGAACGAATCCATCTCCTGGCATAGGAGAATGGGACACATATATCCAAGGAAGATGAATTATCTCATTCAGGATGAATTACTCAATGGAGTTAATGTCAAAAACATTCAACTTCCAGATTTCTGTGTGGCGTGTGTAGCACCAAGAGCATCGCTGGAGATCTGTATTATTATGTAGCACCGATGACTATTCTAGATTCTCTTGGGTAATATTTTTGAAATCCAAATCAGAAACATTTGATTTGTTCAATCAGCTTGTGACCACATTGGAATCTCTATACAAGTAAAAAGTACGCTAGATTAGCATAGTCAATGGTACAGAATTCAAGAAACAGTGGATGGAAGCATTCTGTAAAGAAAAGGGAATTGTACATCAGTTCACATCTGCCTACACTCAACAGATGAACTGAGTTGCTGAACGGAAGAACAGAAGCTTGATAGAGACAGCCAGGACGATACTATCAGACTCGAAACTGCCTATCCAATTCTGGAACAAGGCAGTTGGAAATGCATGTTACATTCTGAATCGAGTCTTGGTTGTTAAACGACATGGTAAAAATTGTTACGAGTTGCTCCAATGATGTAAACCTAATCTGGAGTATCTTGAACTGTTTGGCACACCATGTACACTGCTAAAGAAACATCAGTCAGGAAAGTTCAGTGAAAAGGCTGAAGAAGGTATCTTTCTAGGATACAACATACCGAACAAAAGGGTTTACAATAACTCAACAGGTCAAGTAGAAGTGTGGTGCAACGTCGATGTTCAGAGATTCACCGCCCCCTTTTCAGGAAAAGGACCTGCCTTCTTTTTTTATTATGATGGCTTCTTCAAGTCCTTCAACATTACTCTTACTCTTTCTGATGCTGAGCTAACGACAAAGATGATGTATGATGTCTTAAACTCACCGCCCATACTCTCGACAACATCCGATTCACAAGGTCAGTCCTCTAGTAACTCAGGGGGAGCACTGGAGGTAAGTGACACCTCTTTTGACGATGAAGAAGTGGAAAACGTTCAGGTGGATCAGGAGGAACAGGTTCCTACTACTACAAGTACACACATATCAGATGTTGATGCCTCTGACACTTCAGAACCCCATACTCCTACTGCCTCAGATATTGAAACTACGGTTCACAATCTGGATAATGAGGTAGTTGTACCCACCACTCATGGATCTTGACTAATGTGTATCATTCTCTGGACAATGTCATAGGGGATATACAATCGGGAGAATAGACAAGAAATTAGCTATTTTTAGCTGATATGCCTCAGTCATGGAAAAAGGCTACCTTCATGACCATGCTTATCAATGTTTTGTGTCTCAATTTGAGCCAAAATAGGTAAGTGATGCCTTAAATGATGAGGCTTGGGTGAGTGCCATGCAAGATGAACTTCTTCAATTCAAGAAGTTAGGAGTGTGGATTCTGGTGGATAGACCTCAAGGTGCCAAGGTCATTGGCACTAAATGGGTTTTAAAATGCAAGAAGGATTCCCAAGGGGTCATTATGAGAAAAAATGGATTTGCACCTGTGGCAAGAATGGAAGCCATCAGTATCTTCCTAGCCTATGCATCGTATATGAAGATTAAAGTCTATCAGCTTGATGTGAAAAGTGCATTCCTTCATGGTGAAATCCGAGAGATAATGTATGTTAGTCAATCCGAGGGATTTGAGGATCCATATCATCCGGACAGAGTTTACAAGCTAGACAAGGCTCTATATGGGCTTCATCAAGCCCCCAAAGCATGGTATGAAAAGCTCTCGACTCATCTTGTGAAACACGAGTTTTGAAGAGGAGTGATTGCTAGTACATTTTTCATCAAAGAAAAGGATCGTGACTTACTACTTGTACGGATCTATGTTGATGACATAATCTTCGGGTCCAAAAACGAAGAATTGTGAAAAGAATTTGAAGTAGTAATGAAGGCAGATTTTAGATGAGTGCCATGGGAGAAATGCAGTTCTTTCTCGGGTTACAGGTGGATCAGACACCTAAAGGGATTTTCCTACATCAAACCAAGTATGTAGGTGATATTCTCCGTCGGTTCGATATGGAGAATGCTTCGGCAGCCGGGATTCCACTTGCTAACAACCACGATGTGGCACCCGACGAAAGTGGCGATTTGGTTGATGCCACCATGTACCGAGGAATAATCGGATCTCTCATGTACCTCACCGCCTCACCACCAGATATCATGTACGTGATGTCTCTATGCTCCAGATATCAGGCGATACCGAAGGTCAACCATCTCATCAGAGATAAATGGATATTTCGTTATCTGAAGGGTACTCCCACACTCGTGTTGTGGTATCCTCATGATGATGATTTCGAGCTTACTGCGTATAATGACTCAGATTACGGTGGTTGCAAAATGAACTATAAGTCAACATCAGCGGGATGTCAATTCTTTGGGAGAAGATTAGTCACTTGGCAATGTAAGAAGCAGACCTCGATTTCTCTGTCAACCTGTGAAGCTGAATATGTTGCTGCTGCAAGTTGTTGTTTCGCAGATCATCTAGATTCAACAGCAAATGCGGGATTACGGTTTGCAATTCTCTAACACTCCTATTTATGTTGATAACTCTCCTGCTATAGGCGTAGCTAAAAATCCGGTCCAACATCCTAAAACCAAACACATCGGAATTAAATATCACTTTATACGTGATTGTTTTGAAAAGCATTTGATCGATGTTGTTAAAATAAATACGGATTTTCAACGCGTTGATCTCTACATAAAAGCCTTTGATAAACCATGTTTTCTATATCTGTTAGAGGTCAATGTCGTTAAAAAAAGAAGTGAAGTGATTTCCGACGATGACAGTACTTAGTCCGACAAATAGATTTCATTTTTACTTTTAATTTTAATTTTATTTTATTTCTTCGCCTATTAAAATTCTAAATGCTAAAACATTTTTGGTTTTAGAATTTTAGGGGGAGAATAGGTTAAGTTAATATTAAATTTAGTTGTTTTAATCTCAGTACATAAAAAAACGAGGGAGGAGGACAGTCTAGCTAAGAGAAATAGATATATTTGTGACACTGATTCAATGACTATGGAAAATGATAGTACATAGGAATAAATACTTTGGGACTTTAAAAGACGAAATTGTTTAAAATTCAAAATTCGAAGTATAAGTCTGGGAAGTCTAAGCAAACAATAAAAGGAAAAATAATAGTAAAACTAGCGACTACTAAGGTAACACGGAGAAAGTAGACCTAAAGGTTGCTAGACCATTAGATGATGTGTCGGTAGATTCAACACAATGGATAAGTAGACCTCGTTGGTGATTTCAAGTTTAAACTTAGTTGTTCAAAAAGCTGTGGGTTATCATCTTATCCTTGGTTAACACAATCAAAAAAGTTCCAATAAGGGGTGACGCGCAAAATAACGCCACAAATATGTGTGGATGACCATAAAATGAGTAAAGCACATGAAAAATGCAAAAAGCAATCAAGCTAATAACCTATGTTGTTGGTGCGATTTGTGCAAAAGGAATATAATAGCTCAAATAAGAAGATATGTTGTGTGCCTCTCTGTTGTGCGGTGGCACTGACCTGAGGATAAGCATAACCTAAATATTCTAGAATTCATTGTTGTTTGCGCCTCTCTGCTGTGCAGTGGCACTGACTTGAGGCTTAGCATCCCTTTCAAAGCTCTAGAATAGTTTCTTCTTGAATCCTACCCATAGACTGCTCAAAAATCTCCTGAGGAATGTTGATTACCATATAAGCATGGGATCCACAAATGCTTGTTGAAATAATTACACCTTAAATCATCACCAATCTATGTCAAAAGTCTGTGTATGGATTTAAGAGGACAAGTATACTAACAATCATCGTGGCTGCAACTCTTGAAAGTCAAAACCACTGTGTGCATCTTGTGGCACTAGTATGATTTCCTAGACTTGCTAATGACTCTCGATGAAAACAAGAATCTAGCATCAAAATGTTTTGGTAACGTGTCCCGAATGATTTGATTTACCTGTATGATTCCATAATGAATCACTCCAGTTATGGTGCTGTCAGTTGGAGAAATAAATCTATTAGATATCTATCTTAGGATTCCACCTCACACAAAATTATAAAAATACGTTTTACTTTTGTCTTTTAGTTCTAGTTGTTTCATTTGTTTATTTTTTTGTCAGTTTAGTTATTTAACGATGGACTATGCATTGGAATTCTATCTGGGATTTAATTACTAAAAAGGGTCATGTCAAAGGTGACCAACCGGGTTTTCAAATGTTAAAAAGGATCACGTCTGAGGTGATCAAAAGTTCTCTAAGTTAAAATGGTCATGTCGGTGATGATCGAATGCTTGAAATGTTTTCTCATTAGTTAAAAGGATTAACTTTCAAATGGTCATAAAGTCAAAATCATAAGTATGAGCCATTCGCATGACTAGACCATGAGTATGGACCAGCCGTACGATTGGACCATACGTATGAGCCATTCGCACGACTAGAACATGAGTATGTACTAGGCGTACGATTGGACCATGCGTATGAGCCCAATCGCATGACTAAAGCACATGCATGGCCCAGACGTGCGATTGGACCATCAGCATGGGTAAACTCACAAGATTGGATCACAATATTGAACCAACCGCATGAATGGAGGTGACCGGATGACACAGTCGCACGACTGACACCTAGTCGCACGACTGAAGGTGACCGACTATGCCAGTCACACGACTGACCCTCAGTCACACGAATCAAGTATGCCATTAGGTTCCGTCGCATGACTGGATGAAACCCTAGTATAAATTAAGGAGGAGTCGGTTTCAGACACCCATTCACCCCAATTGCTCACTTTATCGCACGAAGTACCGTTAAGCTTCCCGATTTTCGTTTGATTGCTCTAAACTACTGATTATTGTGCTCTAACGATTTCTAGTGCTTATACAGGTAGTGCGTGATGCTATTCACTCCAAAGTTCAATCAATTCATGCCCTAATAATCGAATTTGAGCCCTAAACTTAACCACGACTTAGTTTGCCTAAGAAACTAATAAAACTAAGTATATTGTTCAATTAAAGGTTATTAGGTGTTATGTCGGTCATTTGCGAGACTAATGAGCCAAACCACGACGTCTAACATTAAGTTTTGCTCAAAATTTCAATTTGAATTGAAAAAATAATCTATCATGTGGATGTACACCCCGATGAACTTAAATCGCACGACTGAGCTGGGCGAATGGCTCAATCGCACAACTGAACCATCCGTATGTGTTCAGTTGCACGACTGGTGTAAACGCATGACGTAGCATATGACTAAGCCTAGTCGCATGCTCAGTCATACGTATGAGCTCATTTGCATGACTAGATTTCAATCGCATAGTTCATTCGCACAATAGAACAGAAGATTTCAAGTCCAATGTTTCAAATTGCTAGTCATTGACACACTCTAACGTTAATTTACAATGTCTAACAAATGGCGAGTCGTTGGACTATGAGCACGAAGCATAACATTTGTGCTCAGCTTGATCTGACCTCGCAAAATGCGACTGGTTTCTCTGGCATTATTACAGTCTTACAGAGATGGAGGATCTTCCGTGCTCTATCGACTCCGTGCACTCCGTACCGTACAGTTCAGCAGGCTTTCTAGGAAAGCGCTGTCGTCGACAGTGTTGGATTCTATATGCCCAAGACACGTAGAATATTGATGCGGTTAGTAGGTTATGATCCAAGTCGGGTTATACCCAATAACAATCTTTGCAAACACAAACAATTATTTAATTGATGATATGATCATGCAATTAAATAATCACACCAAATTTAGAAAATAGTTTTTCTAAATATTGCATAGTGGATCATATTATAAGGATATTTTGTTGATGAATTTTATTATTTGTATTGTTATTTAAATTGGTTTAAGTAACACTAAATAATAAAATGTAAAGAGTCATTTAAATTAAAAGGGGTTTAATTTAATAATGTACATGACCTTTTAATGTGTGTGTTTTTTTAAAACTTTGGGTGGGAAAACCCCTTCTAGAAGGCTGAATTTCGGCCTCCCAATGGTCCAATGGGATCATTTTATTTTGCCTTGAAAACACACATTAGAAAGAGTGTGCAAGTGACTTTTTTACATACATCATTTCACACAAAAAAATCTCCTTCTCTCCTCAAACTCTCTCGGCCAACAACATCATTTTAGAGGTTTTTGGATTGATCTTGGTGTTCTTCTCCCTAGCAAAAGGTGCTTGGGGTATACAAGCTTGAGAGAACCTCCTTTTGGTGCCTTGATCGTTTTCTTGGTCCATATCATCCTCCATATCCGCCCTTTCGCTGCTGGAAGGTAGTTCATGGCAGCTTCTTTATGGTTGTCCATATTGTATGTTATGTGTTTCTATAGCTAGTTATATTCACATATAACGATCCTTTGTTCCTGGGTTTGTTTGAAACTTTATAATATCAAAATAGAACTTGATTTTTCAGTTCATAAATTATGTTATAAAGTTGATTTCTGTTGCGTTTGCACAATGTTTAAATGGTTAAACTGTAACACACCAACCTCGAAGAGGTTGACGTGTCACTATTACAGATATCAAATCAAAAGCCAAAACCATGACATTAAATAGGCAGTCCAAAGTATAAATTCAAACAACCAAATAATCCGAATGAACCTAATTACGGTGTTTATTAGATCAATTAAAGCAAAAGATAATCTTGATCTTCAATTCACTCTTCACTGATTTCCTGGATTACCCTGATTACCTACAAATAAATAAGAAAACACCACAAAAGAAAATATGGCTGAGCCATAAGTTGCTCAGTAACGGAAAGAACAATAGTAATGGCTTTAAGCATATAATACTCATATCAAATACTGAACTGATCATATAATACGGTAACTGAAATCTGATTCTAAGCATATAATTATGATATTGAGCTGAACATGTAATACTGAAACTAAACTGATCTACACGACGAGTATATATGAATAAAATAAGTCGTGTAACATAAGAAGTACCCAGAGCCGAAACTGAACTGATAAGCACATAGCTAGCTAGATATGTACTAATGAGATGGTGTGTGGGGCGTACACACATGACTCCATCCCCCGGAACTGAACTGATCTGAACTGAACTAGGATCGATCCATCCACCTCCTAAATAAATGTGGTCAAAGTACTACCTGAGTACTAACGTGTTAAGGGAGACGCCTTGAGCTTTTATAAACACCGTCACGAAAAGTGTCATGTCATTGACGCCACAATGACATGTTGGACAAGCTCGGGTAACAGAGTGCTAAATCAAAGGGTAGTATAACTACCAACGTATCAATAAATTATCTATACGAACATGCAATAATGAGCACAATTTATAAAATATATATTGCATGCTACAAGTCTCAACAATTCAAACTTATAAGTCAAACGGGTTGAGAACGGAACTTGATAAATAATACTAGACGACTAGTAAAGGCTGAACTAGTCATATTAATGGAACAAGGTGTCAAAAATCCGTACTACAAAGTAACACAAAATATTACTTATACTAAGATATAAAAAAAACCAGGAATCCGTACCTTAACACAACTGGAAAAGAAAGCAACGTCGACGACGTCTGAAGTTGTATTAAAACCTACACCTTAATTATGATTCCGAATCAGATCTATGGATCAAATTCCCTTTTGTGACACTTTTGGTTTCCGGCGACAGAACTTGTTAGATTTCTTAACTATTTAATAACATTTGTAACACTTAGTACTACACCTAAATGGTTTTAGTATCAATGATTTCTTTGCTTAAATAAGTTAGTTAAAATAAGCAACCATCAAAAGTTATGTGATGGGTTTGATTTTATTAACATAAAAAATTTAGTAGTTTATGAGATGAGATTACTACACGAGGTCAATTTGTTTGGTTGGAGTAATCAAAAAGAACAATTAGTTAATGATGTTTAGTTTGATCTAGGATTGTTTACCAACTTAAAATTTTACAGCCACATTTTATTTGCAAAATAGGGCAGAGGCTATTTTACTAATGAACTCTTTTCATAATTAAGAGCAGTATATACTCTTAAATTGCATTATAAATGTCATTTGTTTATTAGAGAATTTCAAACTAATATTACACAAAAGATGTTAATCGATATAAAGAAATCAATAGATTCAAGTCTTGTTTTGAGTTCACTTCATCTATTATAAGGTTTTGTACATTTGCACTTCACATTACAGATTTAAATATCTAACCTATTTGAGAAAAACTTTCATGTGGTTCATTCTAAAAGAATCATTTTATCAACATGGTTGTGACATTCATAAGGAGATAAACGAGCAGCAAAAGACACAAACAAGCATGCTTTTTATTTATCTATATGTATAGAAATTTTTAGGTTATATTTTAGTCACCGGAAACAAGGCTTATCCAAACGGATTTTACAGACACCCATGTCGGGGAGGGCTATCGATAGAATAGCTTATTACCTGAATTAATGGTTAAAGAACCCATTCAGTAACGAATGCTTAAACCGCTTGGTCCAACGCTGAATAGATGCGAATCAAAACACACAACGCTAAGGTCCACTGCGTGCGACGGAGGCTGCGCAGATTGTTGGTATGGATTAATAAAGTTTTAGATCGACATAACATAAAGGTTGAATTGTAAAGTGAAGGGAACATTGCAATTAGGTACGTGTTGTAAATCAGAGATAAGTTAGGCTGTTCAACACCGATGATTGCCAACGTCACGTTGCGGTCTTTGGCGGTTATAAATGATGATACGTTGGAAAGCTCTACCTAGTGGTAGCACAAAATTGATGGTTCACGGTATGTTTTGCAGCGGTTTACACATCGACGACAAGTTTCAATCGTCGGCGCGACTCAAACGGAATCGCAACAGTGAGAGATTGAACCAGGAGATGAAGCAGAATGTTGATGGTTTCGTGCGGTGAATTTGGGGGTTTTTACGAGTAAAATTGTAAGGTGAAGAGGTATATATCGTGGTCGACCATCATGGATTGGAACGAGTGACGTCCTCATCCCAAATCCCACGGGAGTTTGTTGAGGAAGAAAAACAAATTTTGAAAATGTTCGAGCTGATTTGAACAAGATGATTAGGTCAAAGTTTCCAAGTCAAATAGTATATTGGGCTTTGGGTCGCATAAAGGGTCCAGCTAGATCACGAAATGAAGCATATGATTTCCTCTGAATTCTTTTATATCTATATATTATTCTTTTAACTAATATTTCTTTAAGCATCTTTTATAATCATTTTTTTAAACTATTACTATATATGTATTTATTTCAGGTACTATAATTCTACCCCTCTTAACAATTTCGTCCATGAAATTGCTAGGTACGGATCAAACGAAGTTGAAAACATAACTTATTCGTAGTGATAAAGAACCAACGAGTGAATGGGATAACTTATAATTATTTAAATGTAGAGATGGAACTAATCAGATAACTAGAAACAAGTAACAAATAGTCTGATGATAAGAACTAACAACTGAAATCCTTATAGCTTAAAGCCAAAACATATCAGAAGAAAAATAAAAGAAAAACAAAGCACTAAGTTGTAAAAAGATTCGGATATTGAGAACGGATCGTATCTTCTATCTCCCATGTAGCTTCGTGTACAGAATGGTTTTTCCACAATATTTTAACAAAAGGAATATTCTTCCTACGCATAATACGCTCTTGTCGGTCAAGTATTGCTTCTGGCTCTTCCTCGAATGACAAATATTCACGAATTAGATGGAGAGGATAATTCACAACGTGAATAGGATGATAAATGTACCCCCTTAAAAGAGATACATGAAAGACATTATGCACATGTGACAGTTGAGGCGGCAACGCTAAACGGTAAGAGACTTCACCAACTCTTTCCAAGATCTCAAAAGGCCCGATGAATCTAGGGCTGAGTTTTCCTTTGATGCCAAAACGACGTACGCCTCTGCAAGGTGAAACTCTTAAAAACACTTTATCACCAACCTTAAACTCCAAAGGTTGACGGTGTCGATCGGCATAACTTTTCTGTCTACTTTGTGCTTCCTTTAACTTTTCTCTAGCAATAGCAACTTTCTCATTCGTAATCTGAACTAACTTAGGTCCTTCAATGATTCTTTCACCGACCTCTTCCCAACAAATAGGTGCTCTACATTTACGGCCATACAATAATTTGAAAGGTGCCATGCTAATGCTAGCTTGCCAACTATTGTTGTAAGCAAACTCGACCAAACACAAGTACTCATCCCAGTTCCCAGTCCACTCTAAGGCACAAGCTCGAAGCATGTCCTCAAGTGTCTGAATAGTACGCTCCGACTGACCGTCCGTCTGCGGATGAAACACCGTACTAAACTTCAACTTAGTACCCCATGCGGCTTGCAAACCTTTCCAAAAGCGTGAAGTGAACCTCGGGTCTCGATCAGACACGATAGAGACCGGAGTGCCATGAAGTCTAATAATCTCTTGTGTAAACACCTCAGATAGTTTGCTAACCGAGAATCCTTGCTGAATTGGAAGAAAATGAGCCGACTTTGACAACCTGTCAACTACAACCCATATTGTATCATTCTTCTTAAATGTTCTTGGCAATCCTGTTACAAAGTCCATGGAAATATCATCCCATTTCCATACAGGAATAGGTAGTGGCTGAAGCAACCCACTGGCTCTCTGATGCTCAATCTTAACTTGCTGACAAGTAAGAAATCTACTAAAATACTTAGCTACGTCCTCTTTCATTCCGTTCCACGAAAAGATCTCTACGATACATCTTAGTAGATCCAGGGTGAATAGAGAATGACGAATTATGAGCTTCGGCTAATAAAGATTCTTGAAGAGCAGAATCGTTTGGAACACATAAACGCTTACCGCACCAAATTACTCCACATTTATCTACTCTGAACTCTGACTGTTTCCCTTCCTCCACATTCTGTAAGATTGCCCAAAGTTCAGCATCGTCTTTCGTGCGTCCTTAATCCGAAATACTAGATTTGGCTTGATCTGGAATCTAGCGAGATACCCATCACTCTTGCCAATATGAAGACCAACACCCAGTCTATCAATATCTGTAATAATATGAGGTTGTAGCTGTAAGGAGGCCACCGTTCCCGAGCTCTTCCGGCTAAGAGCATCGGCTACCACATTAGCCTTTCCTTGATGATATTGAATATTGGCATCATAATCTTTCAATAGCTCTAACCATCTCCTCTGTCTCATATTAAGTTCCTTTTCTATGAAAATATATTTCAAGCTCTTGTGATCAGTAAAAATATCACAAGTCTCTCCGTAAAGATAGTGACGCCATATCTTCAATTCAAAAATAACAGCAGCAAGTTCAAGGTCATGTGTAGGGTAATTAACCTCGTAACGTTTCACCTGTCGTGAAGCATAAGCAATGACCTTACCATGTTGCATTAGCACACATCCGAGTCCCTTTTTAGAGGCATCACTGTAAATATGGTATCCACCTGTTCCTGATGGAAGTGTGAGAATCGGAGCAGACACCAATCTTTTCTTGAGCTCTTCAAAACTTTTCTCTCGTTCATCGTTCTAAGAGTACTTAACCCCTTTCCTCAACAGTTGTGTAAGGGGTAAAGCTATAACAGAAAAACCTTCGACAAATCTGCGATAGTAACCAGCAAGGCCAAGAAAACTACGGACTTCTGTGGCTGAGGTAGGTCTAGGCCACTTAGTGATCGCTTCTATCTTAGCAGGATCCATCATAATACCATCCGCAGAAACGACGTGACCCAAAAAGGCTACTTGACTTAACCAAAATTCGCACTTTGAAAATTTAGCATAAAGCTTCTTCTCACGTAGTGTTTTGAGCACAAGACGAAGATGATTCTCATGCTCCTCCTTACTTTTAGAATAAATTAAAATATTGTCAATAAAGACAATGACGAACTTATCAAGGAACTTGTGAAAAATTCGATTCATTAGGTCCATGAATACGGCTGGGGCATTAGTTAACCCGAACGTCATAACCAGGAACTCATAATGACCATACCGAGTACGGAAAGCAGATTTAGGGACGTCAGAATCCTTGATCTTTAGCTGATGGTAACCGGACCTCAAATCGATCTTAGAGAAACACTTTGCGCCCTGAAGCTGATCAAATAAATCATCAATACGAGGCAGAGGGTAACGATTATGGATAATGATCTTGTTGAGTTCCCTGTAGTCAATGCAGAGTCTCATAGAACAATCTTTCTTCTTCACGAACAAGACCGGTGCACCCCAAGGCGAGACGCTTGGTCTAATAAATCCCAAATCTAGTAACTCCTGTAACTGCTCCTTTAACTCTTTAAGCTCCATAGGTGCCATACGATACGGTGCCTTTGAAATCGGCTCAGCACCCGGAATAAGATCAATAGTGAATTCTACCTCGTGATCTGGTGGAAGTCCGGGTAACATCCTTAGGAAACACGTCAGGAAAGTCACGTACAGTCGGATAATCAGATATGTTTGGCTCATCAGAAGATGTAGCTTTCACTGAAGCTAGGAATCCCCCGCAACCGTGCGATAAGAACTTCTGAGCCTTAAGTGCAGAGATGATTTTCAACGATTTCCGAGGCTGAGTCCCTTGATAAACGAGTACAGGGCATTGAGGATTTCCAAATAAAACACGACGAGTCTGGCATTCAATAGTAACGTGATGTCGAGTTAACCATCCATACGAAGTATGACATCAAAGTCACTCATTTGCATGGGAAACAAATCAGCTTCACGAATAAGAGACTCGATTCTGCTCGGACAATTCTATAAACATGCATGATGATAGTCAATCTCCTAGTGGAGTAGTAATTGCTAAAGCGTGCTCTAAAGCAGTCGCTGCAGTCATCAAGTACTTAGCAAACAAAAGAGAGACGACAGAATGTGTAGCACAAGTATGAAATAAGACATAGATATCCCGCTTCCCTATGCAAAGGGTACCGGAGACCATACCTGGGGCGTTAACTATTAGTATCAGATAAGAATTATATATATATATATATATATATTATATTATATATATATATATATATATATAATACTTCCCTAACTAAAGGGGGTCAAAATTATACCTGGTGCATTAGCTGCTTCGTTTGCGGTGAGTGCAAAGACTCGTCCTCCAGCTGCAGGCTTAGCCTGATTCCCTCTAGCATGAGTACGAGGGTCACGCTGAGGGCAATCTCTAATCATGTGTCCTACACGCCCACATCTAAAACGTAATCCTCCGGCCAGACGACAAGCTCCTTATGAAGTTTCCCGCATGCGTTACACTGAGGGGTGGCATTCTGATCCTGATTAGGTTGGTGCTAACTCGGTGGTTGAGCACGAGTAGGGGCTTGTTGAGTCTGGTGACGAGCTTGTTTCTGGTTCTAGTTTTGGTTCTTCCATGGTCGAGATTTATTGTTGTTGTTGCGATCAAAACGGTTTCAATGGTCTCATGGTGATGAAGACTGATTCTTATTCGTATCAGAGGAAGACTGATCATGGTCATTCTCCCTAGGTCGCTTACGGTTATCATCATATGACTTCTTTCCATTCTTTTTATCATTATAAGTTTTTACTGCATCAACCACTTCATTAATGTCTCTAAACCCATGATTCAATATAAACTTTCGATCTCTTTCACGTATAGCCCACTGAAAATTCTCTGTCTGCTCATGCGGTGGACCGGCAGATGCCCCAAGAAATCTCACTAACCGAGTAAATCGTGTCTTGAAATCTGTTATGTGCTCATCGTCCCTCTGTCTAATATTAGCATACTATCTACGATACTCAGTGCGGTCAGCAGCAGTGAAGTACTCCTCATAAAATAATCCTCGGAATTCATCCCAAGGAAGTGTAGCTACATAATCATTCCTCCTCTAGCTTGTTTCAGTCGTCCACCATCTATGAGCATCATCCTCTAACTTGTATGTTGCCAACCTTACTTTGTATACGTCCTCAACGCCAAGTACCTCAAACAATTTCTCAATATGACTGATCCAGTTTTGCACCTCGACCAGATCACTAGAAGTACCGAAGGATTTAGGCCTTTGCTTCTGAAAAGGTTCCAACGAAACATGAATACCATCACGGGGTGGTGGTGTATCACCAACGGGAGGTGCTCCTGTACGGTTTCCACCAGGTGGAGCCCCTGTGACGTTTTCGGCAGGTGGTGCGCCAGTGGTGTTACCGGCAGGTGGTGCGCCAGTGGCGTTACCGGCAGGTGGTGCTCCTATGACATTTCCAGCGGATGGTGTTCCAGAAGCATTTCCTGCAGGTGGTGGACCTTGGTTTACAACCATATTAGCCTGCTGCATTTTCTGGAAAACAGTTTGAGTAGTTTGAGCCATCATGTTAGGGAGTATTCCCGAAATAGCAGTAACAGGTGTGACGCATTAGCAACCAGTGCTTCCAAGTTCGCATCAGATGAGGAGCCATTCGAGTTATTGCAGTTGTTCTCCCGTCTCTTAGGAGCCATCTGAAATGAATATGTACGTGTGAGCACCAAAATTTAGATTGGTAGAAGATTAGATCCTAACCCAACGTCTACCCATTACCTCACAAGTTTAATTATTAATGTTTAAGTTTTCTACAGGAAAGAGCCTTGCTCTGATACCATAACTGTAACACCCCAACCTCTAAGAGGTTGACGTGTCACTATTACAGATATCAAATCAAAAACCAAATCCATGACATTAAATAGGCAGTCCAAAGTAATAAATTCAAACAACCAAATAATCCGAATGAACCTAATTAGGGTGTTTATTACATCAATTAAAGCAAAAGATAATCTTGATCTTCAATTCACTCTTCATTGATTTCCTAGATTACCCTGATTACCTACAAATAAATAAGAAAACACCACAAAAGAAAATACGGCTCAGCCACAAGTTGCTCAGTAACGGAAAGAACAATAGTAATGGCTTTAAGCATATAATACTGATATCAAATACTGAACTGATCATATAATATGGTAACTGAAATCTGATTCTAAGCATATAATTCTGATATTGAGCTGAACATGTAATACTGAAACAGAACTGATCTACACGACAAGTATATATGAATAAAATAAGTCGTGTAACATAAGAAGTACCAAGAGCCGAAACTAAACTGATAAGCACATAGCTAGCTAGACTATATACCAATGAGATGGTGTGTGGGGCGTACACACATGACTCCATCCCCCGGAACTGAACTGATCTGAACTGAACTAGGATCCATCCATCCGCCTCCTAAATAAATGTGGTCAAAGTACTACCTGAGTACTAACGTGTTCACGGAGACGCCGTGAGCTTTTATAAACACTGTCACGAAAAGTGTCATGTGATTGACGCCACAATGACATGTTGGACAAGCTAGGGTAACAGAGTGCTAAATCAAAGGGTAGTATAACTACCAACGTATCAATAAATTATTTATAGGAACATGCAATAATGAGCACAATTTATAAAATATATATTGCATGCTACAAGTCTCAACAATTCAAACTTATAAGTCAAACGGGTTGAGAACGGAACTAGATAAATAATATTAGACGACTAGTAAAGGCTGAACGAGTCATATTAATGGAACAAGGTGTCAAAAATCCGTACTACAAAGTAACATAAAATATTATTTATACTAAGATATAAAAAAAACCAGGAATCCGTACCTTAACACAACTGGAAAAGAAAGCAATGTTGACGACGTCTCAAGTTGTATTAAAACCTACACCTTAATTATGATTCCGAATCAGATCTATGGATCAAATTCCCTTTTGTGACACTTGTTGGTTTCCGGCGACAGAACTTGTTAGATTTCTTAACTATTTAATAACATTTGTAACACTTAGTACTACACCTAAATGGTTTTAGTATCAATGATTTGTTTGCTTAAATAAGTTGTTAAATAAGCAACCATCAAAGTTTGTGATGGGTTTGATTTTTAACATAAAAAACTTAGTCGTTTATGAGATGAGATTACTACACAAGGTCAATTTGTTTGGTTGGAGTAATCAAAAAGAACAATTATTTAATGATGTTTAGTTTGATCTAGGATTGTTTACCAACTCAAAATTTTACAGCCACATTTTATTTGCAAAATAGGGCAGAGGCTATTTTACTAATGAACTCTTTACATAATTAAGATCAGTATATACTCTTAATTGCATTATAAATGTCATTTGTTTATTAGAGAATTTCAAACTAATATTACACAAAAGATGTTAATCGATATAAAGAAATCAATAGATTCAAGTCTTGTTTTGAGTTCACTTCATCTATTATAAGGTTTTGTACATTTGAACTTCACATTACAGATTAAGTATCTAACCTATTTGAGAAAAACTTTCATGTGGTTCATTATCAACTTGGTGAATATTAGTGATCTAAAAGGAATCATTTTATCAACATGGCTGTGACATTCATAAGGAGATAAACGAGCAGCAAGAGACACAAACAAGCATGCATTTTATTTATCTATATGTATAGAAATTTTTAGGTTATATTTTAGTCACCGGAACCAAGGCTTATCTAAACGGATTTTACAGACACCCATGTCGGGGAGGGCTATCGATAGAATAGCTTATTACCTGAATTAATGGTTAAAGAACCCAGTCAGTAACGAATGCTTTAACCGCTTGGTCCAACGCTGAATAGATGCGAATCAAAACACGCAACGCTACGGTCCACTGCGTGCGACGGAGGCTGCGCAGATTGTCGGTATGGATTATAAAGTTTGAGATCGACATAACATAAAGGTTGAATTGTAAAGCGAAGGGAAACATTGCAATTAGGTACCTGTTGTAAATCAGAGATAAGTTAGGTTGTTCAACACTGATGATTGCCAACGTCACGTTGCGGTCTTTGGCGGTTATAAATGATGATACGTCGGAAGCTCTACCTAGTGGCAGGACAAATTGATGGTTCACGGTGTGTTTTGCAGCGGTTTACAAATCGACGACAAGTTTCAATCGTCGGCGCGACTCAAACGGAATCGCAACAGTGAGAGATTGAACCAAGGAGATGAAGCAGAACGTCGATGGTTTCGTGCGGTGAATTTGGGGGGTTTTTACGAGTAAAATTGTAAGGTGAAGAGGTATATATCGTGGTCGACCATCATGGATTGGAACGAGTGACGTCCTCATCCCAAATCTCACGGGGTTTGTTGAGGAAGAAAAACAAATTTTGAAAATGTTCGAGCTGATTTGAACAAGATGATTAGGTCAAAGTTTCCAAGTCAATAGTATATGGGCTTTGTGTCGCATAAAGGGTCCAGCTTGATCACGAAATGAAGCATATGATTTCCTTGAATTCTTTTATATTTATATATTATTCTTTTACTAATATTTCTTTAAGCATCTTTTATAATCATTTTTTTAAACTATTACTATATATATATATATATATATATATTTATTTCAGGTACTATATATGTTTATATTCTAACAACCCAATAGACAGGTCCTTAGAGCCCCACTGTATCAGGAGCTCCATTTTTGGTCAGGCTATAGAGATCACTGAGGACGATCTCAGGACAGTTTTGAAGTTTGGGGACGATGCTAACTGCCCTACACGACTACACCCACTAACTGTACCAAGATGTTTTCTGCGAGCCAAGTACTCGGGGGATATCAATGCAGGTACTCAACAAGAGCAACATGTGCCCCCAATTAAGTACTTGGCCCATGTGCTGCTTAAGAGCATTTCCTCAAGGAAGGGAGGCTTCGAGCTATCAGATCAGATTCAAAACGCCTATGTGGTGTTGGTGCTAAACCATCCATTCAGCTTCTCGAGGATGATCTTCACCTACCTAGTGGAGAACATCGAGGCGAAAGGCAAGGAGGGCTTTTGCATGTACCCTCGCTTTATGTAGATGATTATTGACCAGAAGCTCCCTTCGCTGACAAAGGAGAAGGAGGATGTCGTGGTGCTTGAGGTCATGGACGACACCACCCTTGGGAGGATGAAGGTGTAGAGGGGGAAAGCAGGTGAAACCCCCTGTCTGTTTGGGCATCTGGCTCGTGAAGACTATGTGGCACCAACATGAAGGAAGTGGCGCAATGATGACAACGACTCAGACACTAAGCAGATTGTGGTCCCCACTGATGACTCGGATGATGATGACAGTGGTGATGGTGGAGACACTAGCCCCACACCATCTAGGGCCACCACTACAGATGTTACACCTCCACCATCCACTCATGGAGAAGCTAATAGAGCTGGATTCCATCAGGATTCCTATCCTGATGAGGAGGAAGAGGATGATGAGGAGCAGATGACTCGAACGGTGGGCAGCAAGGTGGTTGCCACCGAGCGAGGGATTCAGGCGGTTGGAGGACGCCCGGGTGAGTCTGGGGAGACTACGACAGATCCAACCTACACCCCAGGCCAGCCCAGCATCCCAGGGGGAGCATCCTCCTTGAAGGGTTCGAGGAAAAAGAGGATGGCTTAGCCCCATGGGATGAAGCCTAACAGACAGAGGTACACATTTATCACTGCCGCTTCCCCCACTTCCACCACAACTACCACCACCACCACTATCTCACCCACCACCACTACTACCACTCCACACCCACCATTATTACCACACCTCCACTTACCACAACCTCACCCACCACAACTACTACCACTCCACCCACTCATATGCCACCACCTATATTCACTACTGCCACTACCACCAGCCACCAAGCCCGGCCATCATCCCATCCATCATTCAGTACAGGATCATCTATGTCCTCATTAGGGTTGAGGAATGACTGTCAACACTCAACCGAATGGTGCTGAAGCTGTTGGCGGCTGATGAAGAGAGAGCCGCCCAACTATGTCAGCTTGTGGAGCTTAATGCTACCCAAGCTCAACACATATCTCACCAAGCTTAGCAGATAGCCTAACTCCAGGAGCAAAACGACCAATTAGCCAAGAGGATTGGGGAGTTGGAGGCTACAAACAAGACCATCATGCCCAGGATCAAAGGCACTAAAGATGAGCCTCTCAGATCAGAGAAGGAGATGATGATGAGGATGAGGATGAGGATGATGAGGATGATGATGAGGATGAGACAGAAGAATGAGGTGATGATAGAGCATGAGAGGAAGAGGGAGGAGATGATGAGGAAGGAGATGATGTGGCTACATCAGATGCCACACAAGCCAAAGAAAGACGCTCCAAGAAGGCATAGGATCATGGAGCCTCGTCCTCAGCCCTGTCTGCAGAAGAGCACATGATTCAGGATTAAGTAATGTTTAGATGTTTATGTAATTTTAAATCTTGTGTAATTGAATCATGTATTAAACTTATGTACTTAATGTTTATATATATTTGTTATTTAACTGTTTTGATTATTGACAAATGATTGATGTGTTAAATGTTTAAATCATGCAGATCAACCATCTCAGCAAGACGAGTATGATGTTGCTCCCCTACAGCAAATCAAGTCTGAATTCACTATGATACTTATTTTCAAGGGATTCTCAGGAGGTCTGTGAGTTATACTCCTGAAGAAGGAGAAATAATTCATGACCTTACTGATGAGCAACTTGCGGAGATACTCTGTGACATCCGTCACCTTAAGGTCCGTCAAACGACATAAATAAGCATAGAAATATTTTAATTATTCTTCCTTTTCTTCATGAACTCCTGCTTTAAGGAATCATGTCTGCTTATTTTCCCTTGTGCCTGTACTTCCTCTAAGAACGTGTGTTAAGCATAAACCTTTTAAAACTTCATCACCATTACCACCAAATATATCATTTTCGATTTTAACCATTGTCATTAATAAAACCATTTTAGACTATCAAATGCCATTAAACACCTTTTAACCTTAATATAACGAACATTTTAAGGTTGTAATCAACCGAAACAAATTTGGGAAACTCGATGGTTAAGTGCAGGGACTAAACATGTAATTTTGCAAACTTGGGCTGGGTATATAAACCCATTCCTAGCCACAATCCTCACTCACTTCATCTTCTTCACCTCTTCACTCCCTACACACACATTTTCTTCATTCTAGCACCAAAATCTACCTATGTGGTCTCGTTTTCGTCGTCTAGTCTTCATCTACAGCCTCATCTACTCATTTCTAGCAGGTAGACGACTTGGTTGTCTCTTTTCTTGTCTTTTTATGGCTGTCCAAACTAGGGTTTTGGGTGTTCGGGTTCGACCCAAGCACATGAGGTCGTGTGGGTGCGTGTGAGGTCTTTCTGCTTGTGTTTCATGTTTGTGTATGTTTGTTGAGTGTTTCTGGAAGTCCTTGTGGTGTAAAACTCGCGTTAGAGCAGCTCGGGGGCTGCTCAGCCCGACCACAGTCGCGATTCTGCAGTTCAGGCGACTGGGTCTGTCATGCGATTGAGCCGTGCGACTGAGTGAGTCGTGCGACTGAATCATGCGTCTAAGTCAATCGTGCGACTGAGTTGTGCGACTAGGCATGTCGTGCGACTGATTCGTGCGAGTGGGTGTTTGTATGCGATTGAGTCATGCGTGCGAATGAGTGTATACGATTGAGCCATGCGTATGAATGATTGTGTGCGATTGAGTCAGGTGACCGACTGAGTGTATGCGATTGTGCGTTTTTCGCACGACTGGAGTCCAATCGCACGAATGAAGCTTCAATCGCACGAAAGTAGCTAATTCGCACGATTGAGGGTTGATTCGTGCGCATGGAGGTTGGGTCGTGCGAATGTGTGTGTTGTGTGGTGCGACTGAGTCCAATCGCACGAATGAAGGTTCAATCGCACGAAAGTAGATAATTCGCACGATTGAAGGTTGATTCGTACGAATGGAACGTGGGTCGAGCGTCTGGTCCTGTTGTGTGTCTGATGATGAGGGTGAATTTCCCTTGAACGTCTGATGATGTTAAGGCAACATCAGTAAAAGTGTCATTGCTTGACCCCAAAGATTAAAGTCAACGCTATCAACATGCACATACTATTTCAATTGAAATAATCCTGACATTTTACAATTACTGACAACCCATTTGAAACTACAAATACTTACAAGTGTCACCTTTCATAATAATGAGATCTTTACAAGGATGTCATAAGCAATGACGACTGCTCTTAGTATTTGGATCTACATAAGATCTGATGCGTGTGTCCGCTTGTGTGTGTGCCACCCACGACCGAAACGATACAACCCGAACCGACCAAACATTACTATACACTTTGTACAGGTCATTAATGCTTGACAATAACTGTCAATAGGTGTTTAACCGATCATTGCCTTCAACTGTTGGAAATCTCGATCTTTCATACTTACCACATAACATGTGAGTTTCGTGGCCCCTTTTTATGCTTATACTACTTTACAAACATTTACAAACATGGGGGAAAAGTATGCTCGCCCATTTTCTATGCTGTACAACATACATACAATTTTCATACAAGGAATCAACGTGATACTGTGTTGCAAGTACTTATCTCATACATGCTTGGGTCTGCTGTGGGTTCTATCTTTGCAACTATTTAATTCCAGTGTGGGAACCGACAGTTAGGTATTGGTAGTACTACTAGGTTGACACCCACCCTGTTCAATGGTATACTAGTTGGTACCATCAGTGGCCAGGAACGGGCCCTTGGGTGAATATATGCCGACAATTTCTTTGTGTACGTCGTTAGGTTTGGTTGCAAAGCTCATTTCATGTGATTTTACTTGTGTATGTAACTGTATTCACGGTATTCAATATCATTTACTTTATACAGCATCACTTACACTTTTATTACTTAAACCAGCGAGCTCACCAACCATTATGTTGACCATTTTGAGCATATCTTTTCAGGTGAACATGCTAGCTGAGGTTCTAGGTGTGCTGCCTTAGTGGAGACCCTAGGATGCATTTTCGGGCTAAACTTGTCTTTTTGAAAACATTGATGTATCTATTTCAAACAACATTGTACTTTGTAACTTGTTCCCGGGTTGTGGGAATTGCATACAATGTCATTATCTATGTTTATCTTATATCATGTTTATGCTTATGGCTATGTTGTCGTGAATACTGACTAAACACGACACAAGTCCCCTTGTTGTCGGGTGTCGTCATGACATGCATGTCATCATTATTATTATTGCATCTCTTTCTCTACCATGTGTTATGACGATTCCCGTCTCGTCGCAACCCCGTGTTTCCGCTCTTAGCGGGGGTGTGACATGTTCCGGCTAAATCCGGATGAAATTGTCAAGGATGCCCCTACCGTTGACGTGGATGGTGACGACGAGCTTAATAATGTGGATGAAATAGAGTTGAAGATGTCACAGCCCAGCATTATCCAGAGTATGCTGACGGAGAGGGAAATGTAGTCCCCAATCTGGGTGATACTCTCGTCAGTGATACGTTTGAAAAACTAGATGAGATGGAGCAAGAGTCTTAGAAAAATAAGGACCAAGCCCAAGCCTCAGACGCTGATGTCAACATCAAAAAGGCTGAATGGGCGGCTTGTTTTGTATAGATCCATGCCCAATGCACTGCTCCAAAGCCGAGGGCCTACACCAAGCTCTACAAAGTGACGAAGCATCTAAAGGTGTCTTGAAAGATTATAGCATCGGAAAATTTTGAGGATCTAAATGTCTATGTTGTCAAGAGGGAGAAGGGAATAGAGTACTTCAGATTCCCATATGATCTGAAGACTCTCCCTGGTTTTAAGCTCAACCAGCTGGCCAAACTGAAGTTGCTATATGCTAACACGAAGAAAATGTCAGGCTGGTTTGAGGCTGTATTGAGGAAAGAGTACCACACCAGGTGGGTTAACTTCAGACCTCAAAATCCAACAAGGTACATCAGACGGTTTGAAGTTGATTCCATTACTGGAAAGCCAAAGATAGTGCTGAAGTGGAGTCCTCCACGCACAATGTCAAGAATCCCTCTAACGGAAATGCCATAAGACTTCACTCCACACTTTAAGTGGTGGTACTACGATTGGAGAACAGGTGAAGCTGTTATAGTCTTGCAAAACGATGGCCACATGGATACTATTTGGTATTTGACCCAATGTGGCTAACGAACTTGTTTGCTAATGATGTATACACATTGTACAAGTGGCCACTGTTTTATGATTCACAAGACATTGTACAAGCCCTCCAGTTTCAAAATGTTATAAGGCCCTATTTCGCATTTGAGATACATGTTGTAGCTACAAGAGAGGAGAAGTACAAGAAGTTTTAAGAGCTGATGAAGAACATTAGACAATGATGTAAACTAGGTCCAAGGGGAGTTTGTAGATACATGTGTACCTAGTTTAGGAGCTTAATGTAAAATGTCTTCATGTCTTGCATATATGTAATTCAATGGGTATGAATGAAATACAATGTGTGGTTGATGCATATAATGTTTAATATTTCATTATTTATTGTGTTACAACGCTTAGTGAACTAACTATATTGGTTTGTGGTTGTTTACATAATTCTTAGTCTATAATGATTGAGAAATATGTTTAAACTTAATTGTGTGAAGTTCTCATGCGAATGGACCATGCTAATGGAACATACGCATGAATACTTCATGCTAATGAACCGATTGCATGACTTAACCAGGAGACCGGATTAGTCACAAGATTGTAACATGAGATTGACTCAGTCGCACGACTGGATCTTCAATCGTGCGAATGGATCAACAGCATGCTTCAATCGCACGACTGAACCATGCTAATGGTTCAGTCGCATGAATGGAAAACCCTAACCTATAAATACCACTTAATTCATGGAAAAACGTAACAATTCGAATACCTACACACACAATCATACCCTAGCCATCTAGAGACTTAACAAAACCTGTTCCAAGTTCATAGATCGCAGTTGATCATCTTACAATCATTCTTAATGTTTTGATTTGTTCTTAGATAGATTATACTTGTGTTCTCATTGATTGGATCGACAATCAAATAGGATTCCGCATTATTGGTTTCGTATACACGTAAATTAGTTAGTACTCCGTACCTAATCGGTCCTAACAGACATGCTACGAGCTTGTGTAATCGATTTTGGAGGAAGTTGGGATGAGCACTTACCGTTGGTGGAATTCTTATATAATAATAGTTACTATGTCAGTATTGGTATGCCACCTTATGAGATGTTGTACGGTAGGAAGTGTTGAACGCCCGTGTGTTGCGGTGACATCAGGCAAAAGGAATTGGGAAGCCTTGAAGTGATTGAGGTCACAACCAAGAAGTTAGATAAGATTAAGGCATTCATGAAAGTCGGAAAGGATCGCCAGAAGTCTTATGCTGATAAGAGGCGTAGACCAATAGAATTTGAGGTTGGTGACAAGTTATGCTCAATGTATCTCCCTGGAAAGGGATCATCAGGTTTCAAAAGCTGGGAAAGTTAAGCCCAAGGTTCATAGGGCCATTCCATATTGTTGCAAGGGTAGGGGAAGTGGCCTACAGATTAGAACTACCCGATGAGTTGAGTGGAATTCATCCTACGTTCCATGTATCTCATCTTAGGAAATGTTTAGCAGACAATGATGCAGTTGTACCACTAGAAGACATTGAATTCGATAAACGACTGAACTATGTGGAGTAGTCGATGGCCATCCTTGATTGGAAAGAGAAGCGCTTACGTAATAAGGTGGTTCCGTTGGTACGAGTACAGTGGAGACACAGAAGAGGATTTAGAATGTACGTGGGAGGCCGAGGAGGAGATGAGGAAATTTTATCCTCAATTATTTGATGACTGATAGGTTTCGAGGACGAAACCTAAAAAAGTTGGGGAGACTTGTAACACCTTGAATAGGGCAAAACGAGTCACCGATGATAAAGGGCTTGACTAATGGTATTTAATAAAGGAAGGAAAGGGTTTATGGGCTAATGAGCCTTATGGGCAAGAGGCTAATTGATTAAGGGCCCATGTACCCACCTAATCAGCCCACCATCCTCACTTTGAACCCTAGCTCGCAAAGTCATAGAGAGAGAAAGTAGAGAGAGAAAGTGAAGAAAAATGAAGATTTGAAGCTTCAAAGGTTAAGAGATTGAAGATCTGGGTGTTGGAGCATCAAGACCTAAGAAATAAGCAACAAATCTAGGTAAGAATCAACCTCTAAACCCTTCTATAGATCAAACCGGATTCTAGGGTTTTGGGTTTTGAAAAGTGTAAAGCATCACATAAAGGTCACATTTTTACGTATGAAAACATGTAAAAAGCTTAGATATAGCCTCATGGATAATAGAATAAGAGTTTGGACGTAAAAAGTCATGATTTTGGGTTAAAAACGGGCTGGTTCATAACATTTATGCGATTTGTGAAACTGTGTATGCATCCGATGAATTTGCATATTCAACCAGCGAAACTATGAGGACTTCCTACGAAAATATAGTTTCGCAGGTAGTTTCGCAAACATGATCATCCAACGAAAGTTGGGTGAAACCGGCAGTGAAACTGGCAGCGAAGATGCCAGCGAAACTGCCAGCGAGCGAAACTGCCAACAAAACTGCCAGCGAAAGTGGCAGCGAAACTATTGACGAATCTAGCTACAAAATTATTGATCTTGCAGCGAATTTAGGCAGAAACTAACCTGTTTAAGTGTTAACTCATCTGCAGGCTATGTAGGGTGATCCTAGCCTAGTAAGCTTAGTTTAGAGGTTACTCTCGGTATCCAGGTGAGTTCTAGATCCCCTTATTTGTAAGTTTTTCCATGTTTTGGGGTTTTTATGCATACAAAAAATACGTTTTTACATGACCTATATTTTAAGGGGTTTTAACAGAAATATCGATTTTTCTTTAAGGAAATGTGTTATATAAATGTTTAGAAATAAAAATTTTATGCATGCAAACCCGCAACCTATAGCCTTATCAAACTCCACACTCTGGCCTATCTGAACTGAAATTGATAAAGGCCTTTGTATCAAGAACCACATGTGAAGCTAACCTCAAGTTTAATTCGATTATAATCAACATTTGATCATCAATTGGACACAAGACGTTCGGGGCCTGTTCTTTTTATTGTTTATCTTCAATCCATCCTCAAACAGGTAATTATATTAGGCTTAATACTCGATTAATCATGAGGAATAAAAGCCCCATGATTATTGATGTTAATCGAATCCAATTAAGCTTCAATTTGAATTCACCTGATTCTAGGGTTCTTGATTTGGGGAAATTGGGGATCTATTGAAACTTGTGTTTTATGATTTTGAAATCAACATAAATCACAGCTGAGGCCTTTGGTTCAGTGGTTATGGTGCATGTACTTTGAACATGAGGTCCCAAGTTCGAACCCGAGGACCCTCATGTATTTTTTTAGTGGCTTTGAGCCTCAAATTAATTATGCAACTTTTTTTATTAAATATAAAAAAATGTTCTTACAAACTCTAAATATTTTTATGGCCACCAAATGAATTTGTGAAATTTTTTTATTAAATTAAATAACTAAATAACTTTTAATAAAACCTTTTAACAAGGTTATTCTTGTTTTAATCCTATGGATTTCAAATAATAAATACTAAATTAGTATAGTTCCAAATGTATTTTTCATGATCATTTTAAAGTGCATATTTTAATTTTAAATTATAAATTTCATTAGTTGCTACAATTGGCATACATTCGTTTTTCTAATAAAATATATATGGGATAAATTTCTTTATTTAATGTACTTACAATAAAAATCCCCGAAATTCCACTCAAAACCCTAGCTCTTGTTAAAACGTTAAATTTACTATAGTTAACTTAAATCTTGTAAAAATATATATTTTGGTACCTTGTGAGGGATTTTGTTGGAACGACAACTAGTACTTTCTTATTAATCAACAATTATATATTTATTGATCAAGTGAGTATTTCTATATCCCTTTTGCATATTTTTACACTTTGGGGTGAAACATGTTACCTTATACTCATTTCACTTGTAAACTCGTTTGATTCTGGTAAACACTTGAAATTCACTACTATCTTGATCTTTGTAATTACCATTTATTGACTATCATATGTGCAATCATTAACTATTGCAAGCCTAGCGACATCATAGATCTATGGGCTTGACAAGCCTGCTTGGTTAATCCAAATACACTTAGCTAATCGTATAAACTTGTAAACATGGAAACTGTCAAAATTTGATTGTGCATCTGTCTTACATCCCTAGTCACTTTGCTCACTAACTTATACCATGAATTGCCATTTTTTTATATATTACGTATGAAAACTATAGAAACCTCACCAACATTATGTTGACCTTTTATTTTTTACATGTTTCAGGAAACATGGAAGTTTGATTACCATCTTTGAAGCTTATTCAAATCTAGGAATGGACCTAGTTAAATAAATGAATTGTCTTGAATTAATTCTTATTACGTATAGTTAATTTCTTATTTGAGAATTATGTTTGTAGTGTTACATTTGAAACTTATGATTATCTTATTTGGGTTTTAACAATAGCGTTATGTGGCTGTGAACAATATTCACCCCCACATCTCGATGTTTCCGCCGTCAAGGTTGGGGTGTGACAAGATGCAGGAGTTTACATTACAGGAAGGGGCAAGGTCACAAATGGTAAGCTCAACATTGAAAAGGTAAATTTTGTCAAGGAGCTTGGGTACAATCTTTAGAGTGTATCCAAATTCTGTGATCTGAGTCATAACATGCTCTTTACTAAGCATGAGTGCATTGTTCTCAAGCCCGGGTGGTCATACCTCATGAGCATATTCTGCTCAGATCCCCTAGGAGAGGGAACATGTATAAGATTGATTTGCAAGAAATATATCCCTCTGGAGAAGTTTCATGCTTTCTATCTAAAGCAAATAGTGATAAGCCTTTCCTCTGGCATAAAAGAATGTGTCGTGTAAACTTTAACGACATGAATAAACTTATTAAGAATGATTGGTAACTAGAATGTCAATGAAAGAGTTTACAAGTGACGATCATTGTGTGGCATGCCTGGAAGGGAAGCAACACAAAGTATCTCACAAGCCAAAGGAAAGAAACTCCATCACTACTCACCTACACTTATTACATATGGATCTCTTTGGCCCCACTAGTGTAATGAGTCTTGGAAGGACCTTTTACTGTTTATTGATCACAAAAGACTTTACAAGATTCACATGGGTCTTCTTCCTTAGAACTAAGGATGAGACTCTTGAGATTCTGAAGAATTTCATCTTAAAGATTGAGAATCAATGTGATGACAAGGTCATATCCATAAGATGTGTTCAAGGAACTGAATTCAAGAACCAAATCCTTGATACATTTTGTGATAAAAAGGGTATTACAAGACAATATAGTGCTCCCAGGACTTCTTTAACAAAATGGTATTGCTGAGAGGAAAAACTGGACACTTATTGAAGCTTCTACTAGCACATCAATGTTACGTTACGTTACGTTACGTTACATTACGTTACGTTACGTTACGTTACATTTTGTGATAAACATGGAAACTAACAAAAGACCTATTGCAAACAAAAATAAAAATTCTAATCTAAGGTGAGTCCAACCTATGCATGATCTTCAAAAGTAGTAAATAGATATTAGAAAAATTCATAGAAGCTTCATTGATATTAGCAAAGGATTACAATGTACATAGAGAGAGTTCTCAAAGTCTAAGTATGTGCGTACCTGCACAAAATAAATATATTCCTATCTATACTAATAAAGAAACAAAAGGAATATATATTTACAAAAGAAGTCATACTATGAGAAAAACTAAAACATAAAGATTAATGCTAAACTTCAAAGAGCTCTAACAATACTCCCCTTAAGATTTGCATAGGTCTTCAATCAAATATATCTTCAGGCTCTTCTTTTACATTAAACATGGGCTTCTCTTTGTACAACTCCAGTTCATGTAAGACCTTCTTTATAGATGATATAAACTTCTCTACCAAAATTCCTTGCTTGACCTTTAAATCATTCGTTTTGATCTCCATAGCCTCCATCACCAGAAGTGTTTCTTTAGATAGATCGCCTATATCAACATTGGCAGACATCTCCATTGGATTGTATTGTCTTTTGTATAGATCTCCAGCGCTCCTTTACTTTAGATTCTCATAAACTCTATGTTGTTTATGTTCTTCTTTACTGTAAGGCCCCGTTCCCGGAGACCTCATAATTGGTCAAGCACAACATTTAATACATCATATTTTAGAAATATACAAACTCAAGCAGCAAAATTATTATAACAAAAGCCATTAATTTCTTTTAAAAGACTGTTATTGTGCAATACACTATTGTTTGACTCATTACAAAAGAATTGTTTAACTGCATTACAAAACAACAGCAATATGAAATACGAATGGATGTCAATCTTTCCCTACCGAGTAGCTTCACCCTCGTGCCATCCTCAGCAATAATTACCTGCCAACTAAAAATGTATTAAAGTTAGCATTGCTAAGTAAGTTCTAGTTTTAAAAGTAATAAAATACTATTTGTATGTTGTATATGAAAAATACTCTTTCTGTGAAATACAACTCTTTACTTGTATGCGAGCACACATTAACTATATGAACAATACTGTTTGTTCTCATTGCTGTATGCCTTATTACTCTGTATTCTCTTATCTTTATCTTTCACTATCTATATGGACCAACGAGCAATACCCTAAACTGTATGCGCGGTGAAAACTGGTGATGGGCCACCTATATCCCTCAAAAGGGTTCTGTTTACTGTATACAAGGCCGACCCAATCACCTAGGGTACACTACAAAGGTCCTGCCAATCTCAATTGATTGGCCCTGTGTGCATAATAGGGTAGCTAACCTGCAACACAGTTGAGCTAACGACAACATGGTCGTGTACCTCCTGTAAGCTTGCAAAACTTGTTAACATTTATTAATGTTCCTCTTCTCTTCTTTATTGTTTTTCCTCTTTATTATTATGATATACTTTACGTTACGAGAATAAACATACCACGTAAATTCACACACTATAAGTAATAATAATAGCAATAATAATAAGGAACAATCATAAGGCAATCATAAAACAATTATAATCATGCATGAAATCCATCATTAATAAACCCTAGTCAACCCACAGTCAAAACCCTAAGGGCACAAACTCCCAAGAATTCTGTAATAAATTCTAAGTGTTGGGCGCTTAGACACTATTTGGGCACATGGGCCCTGTTTAGGCGCTTGATCACTATACAGGCGCATCAGCCAACACTTAGCTGTTTTAACACTTAGGCGCATGAACCATTCAGGTGCATGGACACTATTGGGGCGTATGACCCATTCGGTCGCATGGACACTTAGACGCACGGTTATTCGGGCGTATGGAAACTTAGGCACATCGGAATGTTCAGACGCATGGTTACTATTGGGGCGCATGGCCCTACACTTAGTCGTCCGACTAATATTTCTTGGCGCATGGACTACTGTTCAGGCGCATGGGTTACACTTAAATTCTTCTAAGGCATTCCCAGGCGCATGAGCCTTATGCACATGAACCTTCTGTACAACATGTTTCTAGGATGTATTTGAACCCAATCATCAAACCTATCTATTTTAAGCTTACCAAGGCTATTCTATACATGAACAACCTATAAGCATCCAAGAATCATCATCCAACATGCATAATACATACGGGTATACATACATAAACATTTGAAAATTCTTTTAATACATTTCAGCCCCAAGAGAGTTTAAAACAAGTAAAACCAGGGTCTAGAACTCACCTGGTGCAACTTGGGTGTTTCTTCCTTCTAACCCGCTTGAAAATGAGTTCAAAGACCTAAAAACACACCTAAACACATGCACACGTACACACACACAAGCATATAAGTACTTAAGCATGTAACCGAGACAAAAACCCAACATGCACACTTAAAACTCCAAATTCTTACCTTGAATTCAATCTTCTTCTTCTTTTTCTTCTTCAACCGAGAGTTTCTCTGCTCTTTCTCTCTAATACGAATGAAAAATAGTGATGTGAAGTGAGGGTGGGCGGCCATGCCCACCTTTACACCAACTTTTGTACTTTTGTCCTTTATACCCATTTAACCCCTCAACTTGGGTTTATTGACATTTTGTTTCTTTATTCTTCAACTCTTATTCTTTCTTTTCTTTTTAAGAAATCACCAGGTGTTACATTTACAATGTTTGCATACGCCATTTCTTTCCTTAATGAAATTATCTCCATTGCTGCATTCATTACTTTTATGATTGTCATGAAAGATTTTCTATCACGTTTAGCATCGATAAAAGATACTTGTTCAAACTTATGATTGGACAAAAGTGATATGTGTAGGGGTTTGTTGGACCAAATCAAACTAGTTTTACCATTTAAACTATGAAAACGCAGCGGAATAAAACCCTAGTATGTTCATTTGTAATATGAAAAATAAGGTTCATTACTTAACAACAACAAACCCAAGAACATAAGGATCATTTATATGTGTTTGAACAAGCTATCAACAACAATAACAACCCAAAAAATGACATACAAACTACCTTTTCTATGCTGCTGAAAAACGTGATGAAGGAGGAAGAAAATGAGCTTCTTGAATGATCAAAACACCAAGGAGAGGTGTCCTCAAGCATCCATACCCACAAGCATCAACCAAAAACCTATCTTGCTAGGTTTTGACACCAAAATCGCATAAAGAAAGCTGCTGAAAACAATTTTCAGCTTCTATTTCTTAGAGCTGCTGAAACGATTTTCAGCTTCTATTTCTTCAATATTGCAGAAGGAGAAAAGCTCTTGAGGATATTGCATGTGAGAGAGAGAGAGCTAGATAGAGAGTGTTTGTATTTGTTTCAAGACACTCAAATGAAAACCAAAAAGGGGCCAAACCCATAGGGGCGGCCGAAATGTCTTATGAGATGGGGTTTCCCCCCAAAAACAAAAATCCAATTTTTAACTAGTAATTAGAATAAGTTATGTAATTACCCTTTTAATTATATAACTTATACACACACTCCTGTTATTTGATGTTATTTAACTAACTAAAAATAACATTACAAACAATACTTATGAACAAAATATCCCTATAAATTGTTCAATCTCATATGCAACTTATTTAGAAAACCCATTTTCTAAATTGGTGTATTTATTTAATTGCATGATCATATCATCAATTAAATATTATTTGGTGTTTGCTAAGCTTGTTATTGGGTATGACCCGACTTGGATCATAGCGTACTAACCACATCAATGTTTTATGTGTCTTGGGTATAAAGAATCTAACAATCTCCCACTTGCACAAGATTCATAGATCATTGATACAAGCAGTAAATACCACCTAACACCGGTTTACTACACTTAATACGCATGACTGAAAGCCATTCAATAACATCATCCCCTTCAAGTATCCAACTTGAAATGATTTAGGTGAATCGATCATTTATCATTTTGTTTGAGATGTCATGTTAAATCCAAGGACATAGAATGATCATTCGTTGTTGATTTAACTTAATCAGGCCTTAGACATCTTGCTCTCAAAGAATAAGAGGAACAAATTCCATCTTGACTACATACGTTTTTCACAATCACCTTGTGTCACACCTGAACATAGCCTTATGTACTGCCCATTATTTCAGAGCAGTGAAGAACTAGCTCAAGGTATAACATTGGTGTATATCAAAACCCAATACGTATCCGAGGTCGGAGGATACCAAATGATATTTGCCTATACTCAAATTTACTTATGATAAATTTAGAAGATTCCATGTAGTAAAATTGAGATGCGGGTCAGTCCAATATTTGTATCCCACAAATATCTATGAACCTTGGCAGCAACCAGTTGCTCTATATTCATTCTTTATGAATATCCACCAATCCATGTTCATAATAGTCTTACGTTCATATTTGTTCCCACAAACACGACCGACTATGGACATTTAGAATAATAAACATATTCATGGACGTATACATGCTAAAATGAATATAACTCAAAATATCACAAGTATATAAAGAGTTAAATATTTAATACTAAACAGATCAATTCCAGTCACTAGAATATCGAAGTCCTAAGGCACAAGTATGACTTTCATGTTTTGCCCTTTCAAGGAGCTTCGTGAGTGGATCCGCAATGTGTTGATCGGTGTGAACTTTATGAATACATATTTTTCCCTTTTCAACTTCATCCCTTATGTAGTTGAATTTCTGCTTAATGTGCCTAGCCTTTTGAAGAGGACAGGGTAGCTTGATTTATGCAATTGTACCCTCGTGATCACAAAAGGATTTCTAGGGGTCTTGAATGGTAGAGACCACCCTAGGTAGGCGATAAATTTCTTTATCCATGCAGCTTCCTAAGCTGCTAATGATGCGGCAATGTATTCGTATTTTGTAGTGGACAATGCTACTCCATTCATAATGAAGACATACCCCGATTGTGATCGAGAATCATCTTGAACGGTTTGGAAACTTGCATCCATGTAACCCTTTACAACAAGTTCCTTTTTATCAGATCCGTATACTAGAAGCATTTCCATAGTCCTCCTAAGGTATTTCAATATACTTTTAACAGCCATCCAATGGCTATTACCTGGATTATGCTAATATCTACTTGTCATGCTTAACGCGTATGACACGTCCAATGTAGTGCATATCATCGCATGATGGATCCTATAGCTGATGCATATGGGATGTCCTTGATTTGATCTTGCTCATCCTTTGAGCTTGGAAATTGAGATGTACTCAATATTGTCCCTCTTTGAATAGGTACCATACCTTTCTCTGAGTTTTTCCATCTTGAACCTTTTCAAGATTTTATCAACATATGCACTTTGGTTTAAAACTATCAACCGCCTCGATCTATCCCTGTAGATTTTTATTCCCAAAATATAGGCGGCTTCACCAAGATATTTTACGCAAAAACAACTTCCAAGCCAGGTTTTAATACCTTCCATGGTTGGAATATCATTTCCAAAATGTAGTATGTCATTAACATACAATACTAAGAATGTTCTTATGCTCCCATTAGCCTTCGTATATACACAAGCCTCGTCGGCGTTCTTGATGAAACCAAATTTCTTGATCTCTTCATCAAAACGTCGATTCCAACTTCTCGATGCTTGATTCAATCCATAGATTGACCTGTTTAACTTGCATACTTTTAGGATGTTGTGGACCAACAAAACCATCATGCTGAACCATATGGATAGTCTCTTCGAGCTGTCCATTAAGAAAAGCGGTTTTGACATCCATTTGCCAAATCCCATAGTCATAATATGCAGTTATGGCGAATAATATCCTAATTGACTTTAGCATTGCCACAGGCGAAAAAATTTCATCATAATCAACCCCTTGATTTTGAGTGAAACCTTTTGCTACAAGTCTTGCTTTGTAAGTATCCAAGTTTCCATGTATATCCATTTTATTCTTGAAACCCATTGCATCCAACCGGTTTGGAGTTAAGTGGAGGGTCAACCAATTCCCAAACTTGATTGTCATACATGGATTGCATTTGGACGTTCATGGCATCTAGCCATTTGTCACAATCTGAATTGGACATTGCTTCATGGTATGTGGTTGGCTCATCGGAGTCAACCACATAGCATCAATTCATGAAAAATCCATATCTTTCAGGTGGAATGCTAACTCTACTAGATCTGGGAATGTTTTGTGTGTATTGATCAACCTCTTGATCATCATCAACAACCTCTTGTTGACTGCTAGTTTCAACCAAACATGTATCGGCTTGTGGATTTTGATCCTCATCAAATTCCACTATTCTATACGTTATTCCATCCATAAGGAACTTAGTTTCCAAGAACTCAGCCTTTCTAGCAATAATTACTCTTGCTCTGTTCGATCAAAGAAGTAGTATCCTATACAGTCTTTGGGATATCCAACAAATATACACTTAGTGAATCGACTATCTTGGTCAGGTCCATATTCAAAATGCGAGCCTCGGAGAGCATTAAGAAACCCCAAAATGATAGAGGTAGTGAGCTTATAGCCATCATAGATCGAACCATATCAAATAGGGTTTGATTTCTCCTCTCAAACACCCCATTATGTTGTAGTGTTCCAGGTGGAGTAAGTTGTGAGACCATCCCACAACTTCTTAGATGGTACTGAAAAGCATCACTGAGGTATCCACCTCCTCTATCTGAACAAAGAACTTGGATAGTTTTAATGAGTTGATTTTCTACTTCATTCTTGAAGATTTTTTGAACATTTCAAAAGCTTCATGTTTGTGTGTCATCATGTACACATAACCATAGCCACTATAATCGTCGGTAAAGGTAATGAAGTATCTTTCACCATTTCTAGTCATTGTCTGAAAAGGGCCACATGCATCCGAATGTATAATTCCCAATAAGTCTTTTGCCCTCTCGTTAGTGCCACTAAAGGACGACTTGGTCATCTTACCTTGTAAACAAAATTCACACTTATTGAATGAAACATTTTCATTTGCTTTTCAAAAGACCATTCTTTTGAGGTGTTTGAATCTGATTCTTGTTTGTGTGACCAAGACAACAATGCCAAAGATAAAAATCACTTAAACCCATTTTAAGTTTCTTGGTGCTTGTTTGGTATAACGAGCTATTATAGGATGAATCATTATGAACCAATTCATAGATTCCATTAAAAGGCATAGCCTTGAAATAAAGTACATCATCCATACAAACATAAATACCATTGTTAACAAACTTTAATTCACAACTACATTGCTTTAAAAGGGAAATCAAAATTATGTTCTTGAGAACAACTTCCAAACCATTTGAAAAGTTTCAAAATATTGTCTCTTTGGGCTTCGACTTCAACTTTTGCTCTATTGCCCATGTAGAGACTTGTGTCTCCCTTCTTGAATTTCTTATTTCTTTTGAACCCCTGCAACAAATTGCATATGTGAGTTCCACATCCGGTATCCAATACCCATGTGTTTGAAGAAATAACATTTAAGCCAATGTGAATTATGAAAGTTGTACCTGAGGTTTGCCTAGCATCCCTCTTGCTTCTCAACTCTTTGCGATAGGTTGGACAATTCCTTTTCCAATGTCCTATCTCTCCACACTCAAAGCATGGATCGTTCTCCGTTACCTTAGGCTTTTTAAGCTTAGGCTTTGGAGGTTCTGCTTTAGCCTTTCCTTTCCCCTTTCCTTTGATATACCCCTTTCCTTTGGCAACATTTGCCTTGGGATCGGGGAATGGCCTTTTCTTATTGCCTCCCTCATTGATTGAGAGAACAGGTAGAACCTTTCTACCCATCCTTGCCTCAGCTATTTTGAGCATTGCGTGAAGCTCACCAATGCTCTTGTCCCACCCGTTCATATTGTAATTCATTATGAACGTCTCAAACCTTTTAGTTAGGCCATTAAGGATCAAATCCGTGGCCAACTCTTTTGAGACGGGACAATTAAGCCGCTCGAGGCGATCAATGTGGCTTTTCATCTTAAGAACATAAGATGATACCGATTGGGTTTCTTCCATGTGACACGCATGAAGCACTCGAACCGTTTCAAAGCGCTCTACCCTAGCTTGTTGAAGGAACATTTCCTACAACTGGGTAATTATGTCATATGCCCTAAGATGCTCCAAGTCCTTTTGGAGTTCGGGAATCATAATTCCCAACATGAGGCAGGAAACTTGCATGGAATCCTTAATGTATTGAAGCCAATCGTTATAGGCCTTAACATCCTCGGGGTCAGGTTGGTCAGGAATAGGATCGTCAAGGACATAGGCCCTTTTCTCTTGCATTAGAACGATTCTCAAGTTTCGATACCAGTCCATAAAGTTATTATGGTTAAGACGATCCCTTTCTAAGATGGTTCTCAGTGATAGGGTAGGGACGGTCGGGGTTGTAGCTTTATTGTTTGCGGCCATTTCTACAAAATTACAAAGTTCATTTTAGTATTTTTGAAAAATTGAATTTTAATTATTAATACCCTTTACACGTCTCATAGACAGTTAATAATGAAAATCTAGAATCCAACGTTACATTTAAATGATGATTAGGTGACCTTTATCCCATTATTTAAATTAACAAGGTAGTCAACATTTGACAATTGCAACCTATTGCAACTTCTAGCTTTATGGGATCGGTTAAACATCTTATGTTTAGTCAGCATGTAAAATCCCATCAACACCATTGTACGCCATGCTTAGGTGACCCTATACACATGGCTTCCAATTCAAGTCGTCCTACTTAAACACACGTGTTAGTTTACACATACAAGTGGTTAGGTGACCTTTATCCCACAAGTATATTAAGCCCACCTCAAACAAACAAGTTCCCTAAAAGTGGTTAGGTGACCTTTATCCCACAAGTAGTTCTCAAGTGATTCGAGTGTTGTGTAAAAGGACGGTGTTAAACTTGTTTCCAAAGGGATTTAAGTTTCCATTAATTCTAGTTACGAAAACTCTATGTACCTTGTATTCGCATGCTTTCAAATACATGGTACCCTATGGTTCTTTTTAATAAAACCTCTTTTATTTTGAAATCATAAATCCTTTTAATAAACTTTTATTAGTCACTTAATGATTAGGAACCGAAAAATTCAGCTTGTTATGATAATTTATTTAGATTGTTAAGCATATCCACATATCAAACAATCAACATAAAATGAATAATCAAACAAGCCTATATAAAACAACCACATGTGCATAACCATAGCCATTATGTTGACAACACTTGTTTGCCATCACAAGTGTTGTCATTTGGTCTTTCCTAAGGGTTGAACACAACACAAAAGATGAGATCTCCAAAGACCCCACTTGTACTTGCATCCAAATGCTTCAAGTCCTTCGCTTGTGTCTTCCTTTTGTGCTTCCATCTTGTGCATCTTCTTTTACAAAATTTATATCCTAATACAAAATTTCTAATAAAAGAAAACACACTTAATCTATCTATTACATTGCTATTGAATGAATAAATAAATTACATCCAAATGCAAACACAAAAGAATAATATTACAACCCATTATGAATGAAATCAACCAAAACAAACATCCATTCAAAACCAAATCAACACAAGGTCAAGGCTAGGTTATGCACCAATATGAAATATCATATGCAACATTCAAGAACCGAATAAATCTCCATATGACCCAAAATTTTCAGCCAACATAAACCAAGAATTTAGTGTCTTTTGTCCAAACAAAAAACATAATCAACCACTTGATATCTTTCTTTCAAGGTTTAATCACAAGCATGTTAGATATAACCTTGAAAGGTTGGGGATTTATAACATCACCACAAAAAAGCCCCTATAAGGTTGTTAAAGTCCATAAAACCAATTTTACAAGGACAAATGAAACTAGTCATCCACATATCTGGCACTAGATGTCAATGTTGGGGTTTGTTGGACCAAATCAAACTAGTTTAACCATTTAAACTATGAAAACGCAGCGGAGTAAAACCTTAGTATGTTCATTTGTAATCTGAAAAATAAGGTTCATTTCATCACAACCACAAACCCAAGAACATAAAGATCATTTATATGTGTTTGAACTAGCAATCAACAACAATTAACAACCCAAAAATGACATACAAACTACCTTTTCTATGCTGCTGAAAAACGTGATGAAGGAGGAAGAAAATGAGCTTCTTGAATGACCAAAACACCAAGGAGAGGTGTCCTCAAGCATCCATATCCACAAGAATCAAGCAAGCACCTATCTTGCTAGGTTTTGAGACCAAAATCGCAGAAAGAAAGCTGCTGAAGACGATTTTCAGCTTCTATTTCTTAGAGCTGCTGAAACGATTTTCAGCTTCTATTTCTTCAATATTGGAGAAGGAGAAAAGTTCTTGAGGATCTTGCATGTGAGAGAGAGAGAGAGAGAGAGAGAGAGAGAGAGAGCTAGATGGAGAGTGTGTGTATTTGTTTCAAGTCATCTCAAATGAAAACCAAAAAGGGGCCAAACCAATAGGGGCGGCCGAAATGTCTTTTGAGATGGGGTTTCCCCCCAAAAACAAAAATCCAATTTTTAACTAGTAATTAGAATAAGTTATGTAATTACCCTTTTAGGTATATAACTTATACACATACTCCTATTATTTGATGTTATTTAACTAACTGAAAATAACATTACAAACAATACTTATGAACAAAATATCCCTATAAATTGTACAATCTCATATGCAACTTATTTAGAAAACCCATTTTCTAAATTGGTGTGTTTGTTTAATTGCATGATCATATCATCAATTAAATATTATTTGGTGTTTGCTAAGCATGTTATTAGGTATGACCCGACTTGGATCATAGTGTACTAACCACCTCAATGTTCTATGTGTCTTGGGCATAAAGAATACAACATACTTGTTCAAACTTTTGATTGGACAAAAGTGATATGTTGCTCAGGTGAAGGAGTTTTAGCTCAAATACTCCAAATAAACTAATCAGATCTTTGTCCAAATCATCTTCATTTTTAACCAGCTTAAGGTGAAAGTCTGTGGAGTCATAGAACCATCTGAGGATTGGTTTGGAAGTTGGAGTACCATCGATTACTTTCAAACCTAGGTTGGTAATTTTCTTAAAATATTTATCTTCAAAGGCTTCCAAATAGTCTATATCATGGATGTGTTTGATTCTCCTTTGACTTTCCTCTTTAACTTTTGAAAATACATCTTGTCTTCTTGATCACATCTTGTTTGCAAAAATGATGGCATTCACGAAATTCCCCTATCAAGAATGTTTCAACTTCATCTAACTTCCTTTTTCCCTTTTCATCTTCACTAAACTTTACATTATCTACTTCTTAAGATTCTTTCTCAGTTACTTTCTCAATAACAATCACTTCTGTTTAATTTTCTTTTCAATCAGACTTTCTTTTAACTTCTCCATTCTTCAAATAATCTTTTAACTTTATCTATAATATCATTAGTCGTAAGTTCTTTCTTTACATCATTTGCTTTTAACACAACATTCTCTTCTTGAAGTTTTGTATTATTTCATCTTGATCTCCAATCTTTGCTTTCAGCTCTTATATTGTTTCATCATTGATGTTAGTCTCTGTTTGAACACACACATCATTGGTTTTCTTCAATTATGATTCATTCACACAAGTAATTGGTTCAGATAACATAGTGTTTATGAACTCAATATCAAAAGTTTGATTATGATTCAAACTTTTCCTAACATCATCAGTCACATCAACATTTTCTAAATGCTCTTCTTTTCCTTGATCATTAATTTCAGTTTCAGCTTGAGGATCATCATCTCTAACATCCTTAGCTCTATGATCAGAAATAGTTTCTTCATTATCCCTTTTTTGAATAGTATCTCCAACATTTCCTCTAGATGCTCCACCTTGATCATCATCATTTTGATTGTCACCATCATCATTAGAATCATCATTAGAGGAACTATCATCCTCATCACTAGAAGAACTATCACTTTCGGCTTTTTCTTCTTCATTCTCTTCTTCATCTTGATCTTCTTCTATCATTTCTTCTATTACATCTTTAATCAAATCATTTGGATCTATTGGCACATCCTCTATCAAGTGAAAATGTTATTAATCAGATCAACTTCATCCATAGCTACATCCCTTAAGTAATCAAATAAAGGAACATTTAGAGCTCTAGTAATAACAATCAGTCTCTTGTAAACAATCTTAGACATATGTTCAAGTTCAAGTCTGTCTCCTTTTACTCCATGCACATATAGATTTGGATGATCTTCATTCATGATCAACTATAGAAATCTTGGATACTGATAGGATCAAATGTACCAATCTGTTATGATGTATGAACACAATTCAAAGAAATACAAACAAAGTAATCAAATCAAGCAAGATATCAACAAAATTCATAGTTTCATCAATATCAAGCAAAGACAATTACAAAGTAAGTAAGCAGTTCTAAACATGTTCTAAAACTATTGTTCTTCTTATAAGTGCTACAAGTCTAAGCTATTTATAATCAAACACAAGGAACTAACAAATTACAAAACTAGTCCCTATACTATTACAAATAGTAAAAGGACACATAAAAACAACATGTTAATCTTTCTAGAGTACTAACAATACTCCCACTAAGATTTACTTGGTCTTCGGTCTTCAAAATCTTCAATCTGGTCCTTTTTTCTTTCCTTTAGCTTTATCTTTCATCTTCAGCTTTCATCTTCAGCTTTTATCTTCTATCTTCTATCTTCGAAGAACCCGACTGTTCAATCTATTATCAACATCATTCACAATTTCAGTCGATGAACAATATATCAAAATGCTTGAAATTTGATACATATCAACAATCCAGAATCAATTTTAGATATGATTAAGATTTGATTAGTTAAACTTTGAATGTTCAATAGTATAGTGTTCGAACGCCTGAATAGCAGTCAAACGACTATGCCAATCATCATGTTTTAACCCAAATCTACTGATTTGAATCATAAACTTACGTTTATAAACACAAATAATATCTAACAATCAACAAGATTTGCTACAATCAATGAGAATGTGAGATTTCGATGAAGACTGAGAGTTGATAGTTGAGAGAGTTTTGTTTTCGGAGAATTTTGAGTGTGAATATGAAACAAGTGTAAGTGTTCAATATATATTAAGTGAAATTTTAGACGCATGAGCACTATTTGTGAGTATGAAACCCTAAAATTGACAAAATAATGAGACGTATGAGCACTGTATGAGACATACAGAGGCATAGCACTGTTTAGGCACTTTTGCACTGTTAAGGAATATTTGCACTGTTCAGCCGCATGAAGTTCCTGAAACGTCTAACACTAGGTTAAAATCAGACTCATTATCACTGTTTAGGCGCATGGGTTTGTGTAAAACGCCCAACACTTGTATAATTTCCTGAAAGTTCACCATGCTCCTATTTAGACGTATGAACACTATTTAGGCGCATGAATTGACTTTGAGTTGACTTTCATGAGTCTTACACTTGTGTTTTTCAAAATTCTTCACGTGCACCCTCTTTAAACATATTAGTAATATTTCATACTAATACTTAAAAATTTTAAGCATATTTTTGAATTTTCCAAAATTTACCTTTAGTCCCTCAAATTTGAACTTTTTACATTTTGCACACTCAAATTTACATTTTTTTTAGTAATTTTAGTTCTTCACTTGATGTTTAACTATTTTTTGTAATTTATCTTTCCCTTCATTTTAGTCTCAAAACATAAGCAAATATCTATTTTTCAACTTTTGAAAGAAGCATTTCCACTTGCAAATTTATATAGGTTCATATTATCATTTTCAAAAGTTACATTATCAAACTCACATACACTTTGAACATATAGCATGATCCTTTCAATTCAACATTTTAACTTTGATTTTGATTTTCTGAGAAAAACTCTTCCATTTATTACTCCCCCTAAACTTCTAAGTTTGAACAACTTATAAGTTTTCTAAGATAACATAATAAGATCACACATCTCATTGTTACATTCCCTTCATACACAGAAAACATGCATAAAATCAAAATGAAAGTAGAATCAAAATCTAGTATAAACAAAATAATTAATATCTGCTGTAAGATCATATCAATGAAGATCAACACATTAAAATATGAGTAGTCATAGACAACGAATAAATCCTTATCAAGTGTGTTCCAGGTCAGTGATATCATAGCAAAAGGGACACAAGATCTGAGGACAAAAAATGAGTGTTTTTGACAGAATATCAACTCACTTACTTTTTCAACTCTTGGATTGATTAGGGTATATTTAGATATGACATGATGTAATTCATACAAAGACTTAGAGAGCTCAACTATCATCAAGGCATGCAAGAAAGAACACATACTCAACTTATTCCCTGAAACATATGTATAACCAGAGCTCATGTTACTTAAATGAATAGAGAATAATTATGGATAACCATTTGATCAGCTCTAACTATCCATTTGAGTAGATTGTGCACATTGGCATCTTTTGCATCCAAGAGAAATCCAGGTATGTAATGAATTACAATAAAGGATATCTCAGCACTTCAGATCTATGATGACTCATAACAAAGAAGCGATATGATGCTTGTAACTGATCTCATGATTAATCACATCACCATGAGGTGTGAGTGGTGTAACTTAACAAGCAATCAATCTCATAAGCCAATACATCTCAAAAGTACTTAGATGAATACACACAAGCATATAGATTTAGTGTAATCATAAGAATTTACTTTTTCAGTATAGTAGCATGATATTGTCTACACATCATATCTGATCATGTCAGACCTTATTAATGAGTGAAATATGAAACTGATCTCATTAATGTACTATCATTTCTCACATATTGCATAAACAGATTATTTTCTAAAAATAAACTGACAATTAGAAAAAGACTCTATTTTTGGAGTTTTGATTTATACTTTTGTATTTGGTTTTTCTAAGAAAAAAAACACACACACACACACAAAATACAAACAGGCAATTAACATTGAGAGGATCACTTATGATGATCTTTTGATTTAGAGAGTTCACATATTATTAATAAAACCAATTGACTCCACTAAATACTCAATCCGTCCTGGTAGGAAGGCTTTAGTAAATAGATACGCCAACTGTTTTTCCATTGCAATTTAAATCAATATGATTAACCCTTTTTCAGAGTTATCTCTGAGAAAATGATATCGAATTTCAATATGTTTTGTTTTTGAATGTTGAACAGGATTAGCTATAATGAACATAGCAGAAGTGTTATCAATGTAAATAGGTGTTTCAAGAAAATTGAACCCATAATCCAGTAGTTGATTTTCCAACCAGAGGATTTGAGAACATCCTGCTGATACAGCAATGTACTCAGCTTCTGTAGTTGAAACAGAGACATTTGTTTGTTTCTTACATTGCGACGAGACTAAACCGGGACCAAGAAATTGACACCCACCCGAAGTAGATTTTCTAAATTGACAACATCCACCATAATCACTATCTGTATATCCATGTAGTTCAAAGTTACCCTCGTAAGGATACCAAAGCCCTAGAGCTAGTTTACCTTTGAGATACCTGAATATCCTTTTAACAGCAATTAAGTGTGATTCTTTCGGGTCTGACTGATACCTGGCAGAAACACAAATAGCATACATAATGTCTCGTCTAGATGCAGTAAGATATCAAAGAACCAATCATTGATCTATATAGCGTTTGGTTAATAGATTTTCCTTTAGTATTATGTTCAATCTTGGTGTTAACATTTGCTGGAGTTCATATGGACTGACAGTCTTGCAGCTTAAATTTCTTCAAGAGCTTGTCAACAAACTTCTCTTGATTGATAAAAATTCCTTTGTTAGTTTCCTTGACTTGAAGTCCAAGAAAAAAGTTAATCTCTCCCATAGAACTCATTTAGAACCGAGATTTCATGATTTCTTCAAATTCATTGCACAATTTTGGACTAGTAGAACCAAATATGATATCATCAACGTACACTTGTACACATATGAGATCATCATTTTCCTTCTTTATGAATAAAGTTGGATCAATTTTCCCTCTTGTGTATCCATGTTGGATTAAGTGTTGTGATAATGTCTCATACCAAATTCTAGGGACTTGATCAAGTACTCAGCTTATATACTCGATGTGGAAATTCTACCCACTCAAAGCCCAGAGGTTGCTTCACAAACACATCGTGAGTGATAGGACCATATAGAGAGGCACCCTTTACATCCATTTGATACACCTTAAATTTCATGAATGAAGCATAGGCTAGGAAAACTCGAATGGATTCAAGTCTTGCAACTAGTGCAAACACTTCATCATAATCTATCCGTTCTTCCTGTGTGTATCCTTGTGCAACAAGTCTCGCTTTGTTCCTTATTACTACACCACAATCATCAGTCTTATTTGTAAACAACCATTTTATGCCTATAGCATTTTCTCCTTCAGGTAAATCCAATAAATTCCACACTTCTTGTTTACGAAGCTGAAGTAATTCTTCTTGCATGGATTCTATCCAACCATTGTCCTTTAATGCTTCGGTAACATTTTTAGGAACAATTTGAGAAAGAAAACAAGAGTGTTAGGATCAGTGATTTAAGTTTGATTAATTAGAGTAGATTGCAGTGGAATTCGAACAATGAATTAGACAATTTAGCAAGAACTCAATTGATATTCAATGGAATAGTACACGGTTATAGAGAGAGAATTCTGCAAAAGGAATATTTCATTCAAATGCTTTCGTGGTGGCTGAAAGTCACACGTTACAATTAGGTCAACATTCCTTATATAAGGAATGTGACGTCTGCTCATGTCACTTGACAGTGACATCTAACATAATTAAACAAACAACTAAAACTATGCAAACTACTGAGAATGTTCTCAACAACTGATCACATGTCAGAGAATGCTAAGTACAAGAACATAAAACTACTGAAACTATAAACTACTGAAAGGTAAATTACAAGTACTGAAAAGGAAAACCATCACATCTACTAAAGTTAATAACTTCAGCTGTTGTGACAACTACTGATCACTCTGGTCTTCAGTCTTTGTCTTCAGTAGAAATCTTCAGATCTTGTGTGTAGACTTTGTCTTCAGACCTTGTAATCAGCTGATGTCTTCAGTTGTTATGATCTTCTTCAGCAGTTGTAATGTCTGTGGGACTTGGAGGTTTTTCTGATCAGGCTCATTGGTTCTTTTGGTCCAACAAACTCCCCCTGAACCAATGCAGCCAAAACCTCTAAGTTTATTGATGATCCCACTTATTCATTTGCAGAAACACCCTCTTGATCAGCTTCAGAGGTAATCATGTAAGCACAGGCTGGAAAAGGTTTCTGATCTTTTGATTGGATAAGTGTGGAAGGGAACTCTGTCTTGGGGAAACTGGACACAGAGTCTTGTCACAACCAAGAAACCTAATTCCCATTGATGAGTCTGTCAGACTCTCTTGCATAAGCCTCAAGGAGAACAACTTGTTCCTCCTTGGTGAGTCCTTCTGCTTCTCCCTCAAAGAAGAACTCAGGGCCATAATATTAAGACAGATACCTTACTGTCTTCCCATTCTTCAACTCAACACTTATGATCTCTCTGTATGCGAATTCATTTGGATGAGAGCCTTCTAGCAACAACTGGAGTTCACTATTTTTAAGATCTTCATGTCTCTTGTATAACATCCCCTTCTTGATCATTTTGTTCTCAAGTAGAGATTGAGGGGTTGTCTTTGAGTTGTGTGCTCTCTTGAATTCTTCTATAATCTCCTAGGGTGAGACTACCATAGCCAACATAATTACAGCATTCAAAGTCTTTTCCACTTGGCCATGATATCTACTTGGTATGTTCTTCTTGTGTATTCTCGAACTTACCCTGGGGTCTGGCCAAGTCCTCACTCTTTCTCTTTGATGTTGGAATGTATGCCTAAGAGTGTACAGCCTTAGAGCTTGTTTCTTCATTGCTTGAATGGATGAGAACTGAGGGAAGTCCTTGTCAACCATTTTGAGCAATTGCTCATCATGCTTCTTCTGCTATTCTACTTCTTCAATCTTCACTTTCACCATTTGCATTTGCAAGTCAGGTGTGATCATCTATTGACTTCTGGGCTCAGGTGTTTTAAGTTTGAGAACAGTAGAGATTGGCAGACTATCTTCATTCTCATCCTCTTCTTCTTCTTCTACCCTCAACACCCTTCTCCTCCTTCTGGGTGTATCACAGGGTGTGGTTTGAGATGATTTTTGGGGTAATGGAATTGGTTTTGTGGGTTGAGTTGTGGGTGGTTTTGGTTTAGTGATAGAATTGGTAGATTTTAGAGATGATTGCTTTGAGGGTTGTTTTTGAGTGGGAGTATGAGAAGGCTGTTGGACCAAAAGAACCAATGAGCCTGATCAGAAAAACCACTAAGTCCCACAGACATTACAACTGTTGAAGAAGGTCACAATAGCTGAAGACATCAGCTGATTACAAGGTCTGAAGAGAAAGTCTGAAGACAAAATCTGAAGATTTCTACTGAAGACAAAGTCTAAAGACAAGATCTGAAGATTTCTACTGAAGACAAAGTCTGAAAGTAAAGTACTAAAGGCAAAGTCTGAAAGTGAAGTACTGAAGACAAAGTCTGAAGCTATCAGCTGAAGACAACATCTGATGTAAAAGTCTGAAGAACAAAGACTGAAGACAAAGATTGAAGACATAGACTGAAGACCAGAGTGATCAGTAGTTGTCACAACAGCTGAAGTTATTAACTTCAGTAGTTGTGATGGTTTTCCTTTTCAGTACTTGTAATTTACCTTTGAGTAGTTTATAGTTTCAGTAGTTTTAGTTCAGTAGTTTTATGTTCTTGTACTTAGCATTCTCTGAGATGTAATCAGTTGTTGAGAACATTCTCAGTAGTTTGCATAGTTTTAGTTGTTTGTATAGTTCTGTTGGATGTCACTATCAAGTGACATCAGCAGACGTCACATTCCTTATATAAGGAATGTTGACCTAATTGTAAGGTGTGACATTCAGCCACCACGAAAGTATTTGAATGAAATATTCCTTTTGCAAAATTCTCTGTCTCTATAACCGTGTGCTTTTCTGTTGAATATCAATTGAGTTCTTGCTAAATTGTCTAATTCATTGTTCAAATTCCGCTGCAATCTACTCTAATTGATCAAACTTAGATCACTGATCCTAACAAGGTTGATCTAGCAATTTAGTGGTGAGTTTGGCTTTTGAGAGCTTTGCCATCTTAGTTCTCTTCCCAGCACCTGCTTCATCCAGTGCTTCGATGATCAACCCTTTGTTGTAGCTTCCAGCAGAACAAATTTTCTTGGTTATCTCCAAAATACTGTGTCTGGACCAAGACTCCATCTCTATCAGTGATCTTCCTAGATATTTGGCAATAAACCTGATCATAATCTCCAACCTTTCCCTATCCATCACACTATAACTAGCCTTTCTTGCTTGAATTTCATTTATCTCCAGCCTTCTGATCTCAACATCTAAGGTGGCTGTGTCATGACCCTGTCTGAAGAGCTGATCTATTATATTGTCCATAGATCTGCTAAGAGCTTCATCAGCTTCTTTGACTAGATCTTGTAAGGACTTTTCTCCATCAGACTTTGACTCAGCACTTCTCTTCCTTTTTTAAGTGATCAGCTGATCTTTCTGCTCTTTGTCTGTGCTCAGCTCTTGCACTATGATCAGCTGTTTCTCTGAGATCAGTTCTTGTTCTTTCTCCAACTCCTTTTCATTTTCTGGTTCTTTCTCATCTTCTACACTCTTCCTTTTCCTTTCTTTCACTGCCTTAGACTTAGTAGTCTCCCCTTTTTGGGTGCATTGGGATCAGGGGCTTGAAAGGCAGAAAGTGACTTGGGAACAACATCATCAAGGAGTGTTTGGAGATTTGAGGAGATCCTCTCATCAATGGCTTTATATACTATCTCAGTGATGATGGGAGTAATGAGAGGTAAGGAGCTTTGAAAGGTTGCAACCATCTGCTCAGAGGGGTTTTGTCCCTGAGAGGTGGTGCCAAAAGCAGTGGCCGGTGGCTTAGTTAAGTTTATTGGCTATGTGTTTGGTGAACCTTCAAATGAAGGTGCCATCTGTGGGTTTATTGGGGCAGATGGACTTTTATCCTGAGACATTTTGGCTAGCAGTTCCTTGAGTCTGCTCACCTCAGTCTCTAGGATTGTGTTATGGGCTAAGACATCAAAGAAAAATCCCAGGTCATCATCAGTCTTTGCTGAATCATCTGACCTCCTGATTAAATTAGGATGTACATGCCTTGAGTGCAGATCAGTATATGCATGTGCCCCTTTTTCTTGGTTCTGGGGACTTCCTGCCTCTGGACTTTGTCCTTCATTGGCAGTTGCCTCTGGTGAGGTCTTATATATGTTACCAACTTCATCCTGTTCATTTGCTAAATCAGAAGAAGTGGCAGCCTGACCAGATGTTCTAACCTCCTCTTCTACACTTGGAGATTGAACATTATAACCCCTGTGTTGTGGGTTATCAGTAGCATTTTGGTCCTCCCCCTCAATCGTTGAGGTATTCCCAGTGTTAATTGGTTTCTGGGGAGGGGGTGAGGAATGCAGCTGACTCAGCACTTTAGCAACTATAAGGGTTGGGCTTTGTGGGGCGGTTGCATTTAGAGATTGGTCGGAAGCAGATTGCACCCGGGGTGAGAGATGCTCTTCAATGGTAACCTTCTCAACTGAGATAGGTTCTAGTAATGTGGTATCCCCAAATTTGGTCGCAACAGGATCCTGTGGAGAGGATAGCTGTGCGGTTTCAGCTGGTTGAGTCTTTGACATTACTGGGGGGTTAGAACCAGTATGTGTTTCCTGTATTGGTGGTATAGGGGCATCCTCAGGGGACTCATCTCCATAAGTAGCCTTTTGGACTTTTGGGGTTTGGGTTTGGTAGGGACTTTGGATCTGGAGGTGGAGGCTGTGGGTTCCCTCTGCTTGGGTTTGAGCAGCCGGGCAGCCCCTTTAAGAGTAGGGTCAGAGTTATGCCTGGAGTATACCTCAGCTAAGACAGCTGGAGCAGGGACTCCAAGACCAACAAGGCCTTCAGATTTTAATTGATTTAAAATTATGGCCATTAGAAACCTGGGATATAGTAACCATCTGTTTGTCACAGGTTTCTGAGCCAGATCCTTAAGTTCCAGAAGCACTATCTCAAACAAATTTAGAGTTTGTTGTTCAAAAATAGAGTACAATACTTGTTGCCATCTTGAGGACATCTGATCCCATGAAGATGTCTTTGAAGTAAGGCAGACATTCACCATGTGGAAGATAAGTCTTTCAGCATCATGGAAGTGCTTTTTGAGAATGGTTGTAGCACTTAAGTCTCCTTCGTACCCGTTGTTGATGAAAGACATATCAATGGTGCCTTTCGGGTATTCTCTAATACAGGTGGCATCATGCAAATTTAGGGTTTTTCGAATGATGTCAGGGGTGATTACCACCTATTCTGGTTGACCAACGACTGGAGAGTGATTTGGCTATCATTTTCACCAGTTGTTACAAAGACGTTGGTCCAGAATTGGTTTAAGGAATCAGGGTATATGGTAGGATTCAAAAGAAAGGCGGTTCTGTATTGGGAATCCACCATAAGATCAATGGCATTATCAAATTTGTTCTAAAAGGCCGATTTCGAGAGGTAGGCGACACAGTTGTGTCTGGGTTTGAGTTTCATGGTCGCCATTGTTGAGAGTGAAAAGGATAGAAAACGGCTAATGAAACGTTTGGCTATAAGTGCAGGTATTTATAGGTTAAGAAAAGGCTGAAAAGAAAACGACTGAAAGTGTAGGTGTTGTCATCAGTTGTATGAAAACAACTAAAGACTTGGTTTTAACTATCACACATTTGAAACAACTGAAGACTTGGTTTTGGTCATCGGTAGTTATGAAACTACTAAAAACCTTGGTTTTGGCTTCAGGTGAAACAACTGAGGACTTGGTGTTAGTCATCAGTAGTTGTGAAACTGCTAAACACATGGTTTTGTCATTAGTTGTTTAAGGTGAAACAGCAGTTAGTGGAAACGATGGAAGAGAAAATTCTCATCAGTAGTTTTCGTCAATTCTTAGCTTTTCAGCTGTTTCATACTGTCCTCAACACTTACTCATCAGACTTTTTAGTTGTTTTCAGTTGTTTCATAGGACATCAGTTTTTATCTGTTTTTACTGACATCAGTAGTTATACTACATCAGTAGTTGTAACTGCATCAGTTTCTTTTAACAGAAAGTACAGTACTTTTTAAGTAATCTAGTCTTCAGTAGTTATGAAACAAACTAAAAATAAAACTTATCAGTACTTATTTGTGACATGTTTACTAATGGTCATCAGTACTTGATTACTGAGATCATCAGTAGTTGTCACTTATTCTAGCTGCAACATACCAAGCCTTAACACAAGGTTTTGGAAAGTTGAACCGTCCAAAGGCTTAGTAAATATATCTATAAGCTCATCAGCACTTGGCACAAACTTTGGATCAATCAGACCTTTTTCAAAACAATCCCTACTAAAATGGTGTCTGATCTCTATATGTTTGGTCCTCCAATGCTGGACTGGATTCTTGACAATAAATAGAGCTGAAGCACTATCCATTAACAATGGAGTCTTAGTCTCTATAATGCCATAATCCAATAATTGTTTCCGAAGCCAGAGTACCTGAGATGTACAACTTGCAGCAGCAATGTACTCTGCTTCAGTAGTGGATGTAGCAACAGATGTATGTTTCTTACTCTGCCAAGAAATCAAACAGTTGCCTAGGAATTGACATCCACCAGAAGTTGACTTTCTGGTTAACTTACACCCTGCATAGTCACTATCAGAAAAAGCAACTAATTTGCAAGAGTGTCCAGTGGAATACCAAAGACTAGAGATTATGTACCTTGCAGATATCTAAAGATCCTCTTGACTGCAATCAAATTAGAGTCTTTAGGAGCAGCCTGAAATCTAGCACAGACACAAGGTTCAAACATAATATCTGGTCTAGAAGCTCCTAAGTACATCAAGGACCCAATCATACATATGTAAAGTGTTTCATCAACAGCTTTACCTTTCTGATCTACATGCAGTTGTGTGGTGTTGCACATGGGAGTAGAACAGGGCTTACAGTTTTGTAAATCAAACTTATTCAAAAGATTTTTTGTATATTTTGACTGATGAATGAAGGTTCCATTAGCCTTTTGTTTGATTTGCAAGCCTAGAAAGAACTGTAATTCTCCCATTGCACTCATTTCAAACTTTTGTTTCATTAAACTTGTAAAATCATCACACAACTGGGGATCAGAGGATGCAAAAATTATATCATCAACATAAATTTGAACAAGTAGCTTATGCTGATCCACTTTCTTAATAAACAAAGTCTTATCTATGGAGCCTCTAGTGAAATTATTTTGAAGAAGAAAATTTGAAAGTGTTTCATACCAGGCTCTAGGAGCTTGCTTCAACCCATAAAGAGCCTTATAAAGTTTATACACCTAATCAGGATGTTTATTGTCCTTAAAACCTGGTCGTTGACACACATAAACCTCTTCTTTTATTTTTCCATATAAAAAGCACTTTTGACATCCATTTTAAAAACTTTAAGATTATGGAATGCAGCATAGGCTAAGAACAATCTAATTGCCTCCGGTCTGGCTACAGAGGCAAAGGTTTCATCATAATCAATACCTTCTTCTTGTGAAAACCCCTATACAACCAGTCTAGCCTTGTTCTTGACAATAAGCCCATTACATGTGTTTTATTCCTAAACACCCACTTAGTGCCTATTGCACACTTACCTGGGGGTAGAGGAACCAGTTCCCACACTTGCTGCTTTTTGAACGGAAGTAGCTCAAGCTGCATGGCTTCAACCCAACCATTGTCTCTTAAAGCAACATGATAGTTCTTTGGCTCTAGCTGATTGATGAAGAGAGCATAGAAGCAGAAGTTGGACAATTGACTTCTAGTTGAGACACCAGCATTGATATTACCAATGATTTGAGACATGGGGTGATTCTTCAGCTCATGGTACACTAAAAGATGAGTGCAAGTGTTTGTAGCAGGTTCAGCAGGAACAGATGTTGATCCAGACTCTTGAAGCCAAGTATGAGATGGCAATTCAAATGATGTAGAGGAGTCAGAAATCTCATCAGCATTTGTTGTGGATGGAGCTGCTGAAGCTACAGGAACGTCAAGTTTAGTGGACTCAGGCAGTTGATCACTAACTTAAAAAGGTGAGTACTGATATCATCATCATCTTCAGTACCACCAGGTGGAAGACTTGTTGCAGAAGATGATTTATTCACATGATCTGCAACAGCTGGAGGTGATAAGGAACATATTGCAGTATATCCAGATCAAACAACTCCACAGGGTTTTGTGGAATTTTATCCTTAGGAGATTCATTGAACTTCACATGCAAGGTTTCTTCAACTATCTTTGTTCTGCAGTTGAAGACTCTGTAAGCCTTGCATGTGGATGAATATCCTACAAAATACCCTGCATCCACCTTAGGATCAAATTTGTGGAGTTGATCCTTTGTGTTGAGAATGAAACAAGGACACCCAAAGGCTTTGAAGAATGAAATTAGAGGAGCCAAATGATGTAGAACTTCTTATGGAGTCTTTATCAACCTTTGATTTACTAAAACTCTATTCTGCACATAGCAAGTTGTGTTGATAGCTTCAGCCCAAAAGGTCAATGGCAACCTAGAGTCAGCCAACATGGACCTTACAGCTTCAATTAGGGTCCTGTTCTTTCTCTCCACTACTCCATTTTGTTCTGGAGTCCTTGGGATGCTAAACTGCCTCTTGATTCCCTTTGAGAGATAAAAATCACCAAGTGTATGGTTTCTGAATTATGATCCATTATCACTCCTCATACACTTGACTGATAGGGAATACTGCTTCTCAACATACAACACAGAGTTTATAATCGTCTGAGCAACCTCATCCTTTGAATGTAAGAAGAAAGTCCATACAAATCTGGAGTAATCATCCACAATTACCATACAATATTTCTTCTTTGCCATGCTCACCACTCTCACAGGACCAAATAGATCCATGGGCAGTAAATGCAAGCAGGCACTGGACTTAGGTTCTTCAATAGGAGGGAATGACACTTTGTGTTGTTTTCCTTTCAAACAAGCAGTGCAGGTTTCATCATAGTGGAACTCCTTTATTGGTAGACCTCTCACTAAATTTTATGGATCAGCTGATTCATGTTTTTGAGATTACATGACCCAGCCTTCTGTGCCACAGTTTAGATTCCTGAGGAGAGGCTTTGGAGAACAGGCAAGGATGACCCTTCAAATCAATCTTCTTTGACAAATCCAGGGCATATAATCTTCCAATCCTGTTGGCCTTCAGGAGAGTATGTTCATCCAATACCTTGTCAATCAGCCTCAGAACTGTGGAAGACAGAATCCTGCAGTTCTTGCTTGTGAAAAGTGCAACATGCCCTTTATCACACATTTGACTGACACTCAGTAGATTATTCTTGAGATTCTCCACATGGTTAACATCATCAAATCTGATTTCTCCATTAGACACATATCCTTTCCCGATGATGTAACCCTTAGCATCATTTCCAAATGAACCAAGTCCCTTCTTTCCTTGAGAGTAGTCATTAAGAAGAGAACTGCTCCCTGTCATATGCATAGATCCTCCACTGTCTACATACCAGATGCTTCTTTGGCATGCTGAAGAACCCTGTATTCATCACAAGGAACTAGTTAGGTTTTGAGACCCAAACCTTTTTGGTTTTGGGTCAGTTTTCATCAACAGATTTAACCATAACTTGTTTCTTATGATTAACAGCTGATGAAGGTGGAGATGGTGCTGAAATGGATTCCTTGGATTTGGGCTTGGAATACCTTTTCAGTGGTTTGATCATAGGTGCATCTAGTTGGTTAACTCTCCCCAACAAATGCTGAACCATCATAACAAGTTGTGTCTGATTTGTAGCTAAAGCTTTCAGCTCTTGTGACACATTAGTACTTGTTTTTGATGAGTTCTTGTGGCCCACCATTTCCTCCTAGAAATTCACAGACTTAGTCTGATTTTTATCATGAGAAACACTATCAGTTGTTTTATGATAAACCCTATCCTTCTTTTTGGATTTGGATGAAGCCTTGGGTTTATCAATATGGGATGACTGTGGTACAAACTTGGTCTCAAACTCATTTTTCATTTCATCCATCTGCATTTTAATGAGCTTATCTGTGTTGAGTTTGGAACCCTTATTGTACCAACATTCATCAGAAAGATGATTGAATTTACCACATATGTCACATGGCTTATTCTTCATCTTGGATTGATCAACTGCTGAAGTGGAAACTACTAAAGGTGTGATCTTCAGTACTTTCCTCCTTTCAGTACTTGTGTTAAGTATAGAAGGATTTGTAACAACTGAAGACTTGTTCTTCAGCTGTTCTCTATCCGTCCTGAAAGACTGTATGATAGATTCCTCAGCAGTTCTTAATCCTTTTATTGCAGTTGATTTGAAATGCTTTTCAGATGTTGTGACTTGCCCTTCAGTACTTGACGTACTTTAAGGGACGACATCTGAAGTACTCAGCTTCATGTGCTTATTAGTAGTTAACCCATCAGGCAATTGATTTGCCGAGGTATCAACACTGATTTCATCTTCTGATTTTGGGTGATCTCTCGAGGATGATACACATGATGATGTGGTTTGGAAATTACTTTCACCTTCAGGTTTTACTATTGATTTTGGAGTAAATTCTGTAGGTGGTACAATGTGATTGTAACCTATTCCAAACTTCACATTCGAAGTTGTTTGCTTGCTGAGAAGCATTTCAAATCCCTTGAAGGATGATACCCAGCGGTCACACTCAACTTGGGTAGCTGCAAGTGTTTTTTGAGATCTCTATGGTTCTCAAGAATGACCTCAACCTTAGCCTTTTCATCATTTAATTGGCATTTAAGCTTATAAATCTCATTATCTTTATCTTTAAGGACAGACTCATACTCAGCTTTTCTTTTGGAAAGGGTTTGCTCAAGTTCAAGATTTTGATTTATTAAAGCTACATTTGCGTCTCTAATAGAGATAAATGCAGCTATGCAAGATTCAGAACATAGCTTGGCCTTAGCCTTAGAGGATACCTAGGTTACCTGTGATGAAGGTGCATTGGAGCATGAACCCTCAGAAGACTCCAGGGCCATAAGAGCAAGATTCCCAAAAGGATGTTCACCACCATATTCACCATCACTAGCAAATAATTGCTCATTACCAGAAAGATCATCTGGTAAACTGCTCCAGTCAACAACACCAGGGGTGAAAAAGCTGTGATGAGGTTGTGATTGAGATAGTTGAGGCTTAGGTAAGGCTTGAGGTTGTTGTGCAATAGGAACTTGAACTTGACTTGGCTGTGGCATGTAATAGCAGGGATATGGATATGGCATTGGACCTGAGGGACGCAATATGCAGGAGATAGAGGTTGTGAGTGATGACTAGAACTAGCAAGATGTTGCTCTCTGTTTTGTGAACTATTGCTTGGAAAAGTCACAAAGGGTGCAGAGGAGTTAGATCCAGTTGATCTACACTCTCTTTCAAAGTGCCCAAGCCTGTGGCATTTGTGACACCTCAACTTACTCTTGTCAAAACCAACTTTGGTTTTGCCAGAGAGTCCTGGAAATTTCCTACCAGTTCTCTTGTAGAACTTTTGAGATATGATATTAATCAAGGCCATTTGGCTCGGAATATCAACTCTTCTAAGTCATCATCAGCAATACCTTTCAAATCATCCATAATGAAGCACAAATTATCACTATTACAGCCTGACTGACTATCAACACTAACAAATGCATGATCAGAACTGTTTGAAGAGAAATCTATATGCTCATCATAATGGCTTTCTGATGCAGCATATTCTGACTCATAATGGCTTTCCTGATGATGCTAGTTTCCTTTTCTGCTCTATCTCTCTTTCAAATGTAAGCAGTTTCCCATGGAGTTGGGTGAGAGATAGGCTATCCAGATTTGCACTGCAGCGTAGGACAATGGTATATGTGTCCCACCTCTCAGGCAGTGATCTGAGGAATCTGTTGTTCATCTGGCTATTAGTGTATTCATGTTTGACCATTTTCAGCTCAGAGATCAAATAGGAAAAACGCTCAAACTGTTGAGTCAGTGTCTCACCCTTCCTATGAGAGAATGTCTCATATTGTTGGGCAAGGATTTCCCTGTTGTTTGCTAAGACCTCATCTGTTCCACTAAATTGTTCCTTCAATGCATTCCAGAGATCATGAGCAGTTTCATGATGCATAAGCCCAGAATATATTTCATTCGGCAGTGCCATGGCCAGAATTCCATGGGCTTTAGCATCAATCTCAAACAGTTTTTGATCCTCATCTGAGTATTTTTCCTTCTTCTTCGGAACCATTTGGTTGGTTTCCGAATTGTTCACCATAGGCTTGTGTGGACCATGTACCACAGATGTCCAACAACCTGAACTGTTAACAGACAGGTGATGGAGCATTCTTCGTTGCCATATGTTATACTCAGTGCTAACCAGCATCGGAGGCTTGGTTGAGGAGCTAGTATTGTGAGGGTCATTAGAAGGAGTAGTCATTCTTAGATTCATTCAAATTCAATTAAGTTTTAACCGATTTAGCGCAAAACACAACAAACTCAATACGAACCAAGAGAAATCTCAAAGCAAATAACCGAAAGCAGCAGAAATTCAATCTCTATAACCAATTCTTGCAAATATGCTAATTCGATCAAACATAGATATCGAAATAGCAGTTTCAATGATCAATTGTTAGATCGATCAATGATTAACCACCTCTGATACCATTTGTTAGGATGAGTGATTTAAGTTTGATTAATGTGAGTAGATTGCAGCGGAATTCGAACAATGAATTAGACAATTTAGCAAGAACTCAATTGATATTCAATGGAATAGTAAACGGTTATAGAGAGAGAGAGAATTCTGCAAAAGGAATATTTCATTCAAATGCTTTTGTGGTGGTTGAAAGTCACACGTTACAATTAGGTCAACATTCCTTATATAAGGAATGTGACGTCTGCTCATGTCACTTGATAGTGACATCTAACAGAATTATACAAACAACTGAAACTATGCAAACTACTAAGAATGTTCTCAACAACTGATCACATCTCAGAGAATGCTAAGTACAAGAATATAAAACTACTGAACTAAAACTACTAAAACTATAAACTACTGAAAGGTAAATTACAAGTACTGAAAAGGAAAACCATCACAACTACTGAAGTTAATAAATTCAGCTGTTGTGACAACTACTGAAGTTAATAACTTCAGCTGTTGTGACAACTACTGATCACTCTGGTCTTCAGTCTTTGTCTTGAGTAGAAATCTTCAGATCTTGTCTTCAGACTTTGTCTTCAGACCTTGTAATCAGCTGATGTCTTCCGTTGTTGTGATCTTCTTCAGCAGTTGTAATGTCTGTGGGACTTGGAGGTTTTTCTGATCAGGCTCATTGGTTGTTTTGGTCCAACAAAGAGTATAATTAGAAGAATGTGGATTGAAGTTTGGAACTTTTTAGGAACATTTTTAGTAACATTTTTAGGAACATTTTTAGTAACATTTTTAGTAATATTTTTAGGAACATTTTTAGGAACAATTTGGTAAATCCACACAAGTTTGCTTGTTTTGATTTACTCCTTGTTGTTCTCTCATTGAATGGACCAATAATTTGAGAAATTGGATGATTCTTGTGAATACGAGATGTTCGAATCTCATCACATTAACATTAACATCCATATTTGTTTGGTTTAAGTTGGAAAGCTGATGTAACAAATTAGAAGAATGTGGATTGAAGTTTGGAACTTGAGTCGGTGAGTTAATAAAGTAATCAAAGTTACCAGTATCAACTGCATCACCAGAGATGGATGATGTTCCAGACTCAAGTTGCACAACTCATTACCATCATTAAGACTTGGTTGTGATCCTTCCTGGTCAATTGAGACTAAATGATGTGAAGTTGTATTAGCATGATTACTGTCATTGAATCGTATTGTTGAGTCTTTGAAAAATGATAAAAATGGGTAGTTTGAGCTAGAATCAGCTGGGTCATGAGAATTTGAATCCTCACTGAAAGATCCAAGATCTCCTCTAGAGTTCTTCTTACCTGTAGAATCAAGACAATTTGATTGATTAAACAAGTTAAATTGAAGAGAGTTTGATAATGAATCTAAATCAAATAACCATGCATGACCATTTGAAACTGATGGAAAAGTATTTTCCAGAAATTTAACGTTGAAAGTTTCAAGAATTATATTCGTCCTATAGTTACACACTCGATAGGCTTTTGAAACAGATGAGTATCCAACAAAAAATCTATTATCAGATTTTGCTTCAAATTTTCCTAACTAATCATTTGAATTAAGAATCATAACAGGACAACCAAATGCTTTTAGAAAGTTTATGTTCGGTTTCCTGCAAAACATTAACTCATAAGAAGTTTTCATTTTATCTTTCACAATTAAGATTCTGTTCTGAACAAAACACGCATTTCAATTAAGACCGAAGACCATGTAAATCTTAGGGGGAGTATTGTTAGTACTCTAGAATGATTAACTTGTTGTCTTTATGTGTCTCTTGATAGACATGTGATATCAATATTAGCATATAACTCAATAGGATTTCAACTTTCCTTTGAGTATAGTTCTAATATTCCTTTTCTTGAAATTCTCATGAACTCAATGTCTTTGATATCCTTCTTAACAATGTTTGCATATGCAAGAGCTTTCCTTAATGATATTCTTTCCATTGTAGCATTCATCACATTTATGATGGAAATAAAATACTTCTTATCTTGCTCTACAATCTCTGGAGATATGCTTTCAAACTTTTGCATAGATAAAAATGATATATAACTTGCATGCAATAGTTTCAGTTCAAAAGCACCAAATAATCTAATCATATCCTCATCCCATTGTTCGAGTTTTTAGACCAATTTAAGCTTAAAAGTCTTAGAGTTATAGAACCATCTGAGAATTGGCTTTGACTTCTGATTACCATCAATCACCTTTGGACCAGGAGTGGTGACTTTTTCAAAATACCTATCATAAAATTCTATCATGAAATGTTCTTATTCAGAATGTAATCCTTTAAGCTTTTTGTTCTTCCTTAATGTAGCAAAGTACTCCTTGTCTTCTTGATCACATCCTGTTCGAAGATAATTACTTGATCTATCCATTCCTCTTCTCAATAATTCTATCATCATCTTACCACGTTTAGAATCAGATGGATTAATCAGAGGTAATCTGTTTAACTCTTTTAAGTCTTGCACTCAAAGTTTAATGATGCTAGAGTAAAAATGATATACATCACAAAGTGCATATACTCTTTTTTATAAAAAATGCATCAAATATCTTATCATACTTCCATGCTATTATCTTTACTTGGTTTGTGAAATCAGGAGCAATCATAGCATTTAACAACTCAGCAACCGATTTTCCTTTTGCAATACATTCTGACCAAGTCTCTAGTAGATCTGGCATTATAAAAAATTTGTCTTTGTTCAAAAGAGGCTTTATATGCTCGCCTTTCAGTACCAAAAAATATTTTAATCGGATCTTCTCTGCTGTCATGACCATCTAATTTTCTTGCCATCTGTTTAATCTCTTGAGGCTTCAACACTCTTGTTCTTTTGGTAATCTCAAGGTATTGAGGATTATGAGTATCAAGTATGATCATCTTCTTTGATTGTTTTTCAATTTCTTGAAAACTTCTAACAAGATTCCTCAAAGATACAGATTGTAATCTTTTTAGTTTCCTCCACGGGTAATTCCTAGCTTGCAACCAAAACCTTAATGCCAGAATACTCATATGATAAGGGTCGGGATGGTGCAGCTCAGAGCTTGATAATTCATCTACATTAATACTTTCTTTAGCTCTATTCGATTCACCATGTTCCATTACAATCTCATTTGGATCAATAGGTGTAACTGACTCTGCAGCAATGCATTTCTCATATTCATCATTTATTTGAGAAAGAGTCAGTCCATCTAAAAAGACTATTGTATTTCATCTTCACAAGATAGTTGTATCTATCTTCAATGTCTTGGGGAATTTTATCTTGATCTTGAGTTGGTTCTTGTGAAGAGAAATTTGATACAATTGAGCTTCATCTATATCTTCTTCATCTAAGACTTCATCATACCAGTCATCACTGAAAAATTCTTTAATGTCTTAAAAAGTTCCAATTTGTTCTTGAGTATTTTGCTCTTCAACAGTTTCTTCTATTCTTTGTACTTTTGAAGATGACTCTCTTAAAATTGTATTTGCTACATCATCAAGTTTCCTTTTGCCTTTGATAACCTTAGAATTCTCTTGTGCAATAATCATCTTAGAAATTATCATTTGATCCGGTGAGATAGGCTTTTGAGATTCTTTTAACTTTATTAATTCATCTTTCAATTTTTCAATTTCATTAGATAATTTCTTGAATTTCTCTTCAACAATGTCATAATCCATTATCATAACTTCAAAATTCTTGATAACATCTTCTTTTTCTTTTGCATAACTCACAAGCTTTTCATGTTTCAGAAAATTTTCTTCTTTCAACTTAGAATTTTCATCCTTTAACTTTTGAATCTCTTATTCAAGAGATATATTCATCTATTTCAATCTTTCACTCTCAACATTTACTTCTTCAATTTCTTTCTATTTAATCACATTTTCTTCTTTCAAAATCCCCATCTCATCTATATTAACTATCTCCTCTGTTTGTACTGACACATTATGTGTTGTACTCATAGGAATTTCTTCAACCACTTCAGTCACTTCAGCTTGAAACACTGGTTTAGATAACATATCATTCATGAAATCAAAATCAAAAGTTTGATTTTGTGAATCTTCTTCGTGTACAAAATCATCATAATATAAGCATCAGTAGTTTCTTCAGCTAAGTGTTGGAGCATGTATAGTCATATATACTGTGTTCGTCGCTTGTTGAATAGTCTAGGCTTAATGTTATACACCTGATATGTTGTAAACACATGAAACTGGGTCATTCGCAGGAGCATATGCGAATGAGACTCAGTCGTACGACAAAGCCATGCTAATGGACCAGCCGTGTGACTGAGAGATGCGATTGGCACATTCGTAAGACTGAACCATAAGTATGGTCCAGTCGTACGATTGAACCATACGCATGGTCCAGCCGTACAATTGAACCATACGCATGGTCCAATCGCACGAATGGGCCCAGTCGCATCTAATATGGGTCGAGGCCTATATATACCAGTTTTAATATGTAGAGAGAGTAAGGGTTATAGAAAGAGTGTGCTCGGAAGCCTAGGGCTACCGGATGAGAGAGGAGATCATGCTCGATCTTCCCCTTGCCAAGAGTCTTGATTCTTATGTTGTAACGAGCTTGTAATCGTTAGGTTTTATCAATGAAACCATTCAATTATAGTTCGTATTATTATTTGACTTTTTGGTTTGTGCAGTTGTTCATCCTTCCGTCAAGAACATGCTCGGATGTTTACCGATCCAAAAATCGACTTCACACTAGGTTTTGAGTTTCATTGACATTATCATCATCATTCCTTTCATCAATAGCTTCTAGATATGCTTTAGTTGCACCATCATTACCATCATTATCATTATCATCATCATCATCATCATCATCATCATCTTCATCATCTGATCAGCTTTCATTAGCTTCATTATCACTTCCTTCATCATCATCATCAATCATACCATCTACAACATCCTTAATAAGATCATTTGGATCTATTGGTTCATTTTTAGATAAATGAGAGTGTTGTTGGTTGATGTCTACTTCATCCATAGCTACATTCCTTATATAATCAAATAATGGAATGTTTTGAGCACCAGTAATCAAAGCAAGTCTCTTATACATAGCTTCAGATATGTGCTCTAATTGCAACTTATCTCCTTCAACTCCTTGAACATATAAATCTGGATTCTCTTCATTAATGAGCAGTTGGAGAAATCTTGGATACATCAAGTATTTGTTTCTCTTTCCTCTTTCAAGATTGAATATGAATCCATTCATTATCCACTTTGCCATGTTAAACCTTCTGTTTGTGGCTAAAGCAATGATAGGAGATGCAATGTCCACTAGGAATGAATCCCAACTAGCACTTCTTTTGGACATGGAATGTTGAAATATATAACACAACAATTTCCAGTGTTTATATACTCTTGCTCTGAAGAAATGTTTCTTAGGAAAGTGATCAGGATGACCCATTTGTAGAAATACGTGTCTACATTCATCGAAAGTATACTCAGCTAAGTCTTCTAGATCATTTTCACCCAGCTTAAGAGCTGTCTTGATTGCTTGTTCAGAAACTGCAAGCATTCTATCAGATGTAATAAAAGCTCTTAATACTTTATTCCCTTTATCATCTCTTTTTATTTCTTTTGTTCTGTAGAATCTTTTGATCAATCTTGCATTAATCATAGGTCTTGCACACATTGCATAGACATATTTTGATCTGAGCAGAAATCTTATCATCTCTTCATAACCAACAGCTTCGCTATCTTCAAAGCTACCATGTGCAAAATATAGAGAAAAAGAATATTAGAACATTAAATTTTTGATAAAGGACTTTCATTTTTACATATGAATTTGCAATTTTATAAAAGTGAATTCAATTTTGACTTATGATTTTGACTTTTGACTTATGAATCTAATTTGTGAAATCTTAAAATTTATTCATTTTGTATCTATCATTTTTATCAATCAATTATTTGAATTCTGATTTATCTACTTTTTATTTAAAAAATATTTTTATATATACATACATACATATATATATATATCTTAATCAGAAAATTAATTGTCTAATCATCTTCTTCTTCTTGTGTAATTTTCTCAATTTTTGCCATGAATGCATTTTCAATAGTGTTTGTAGGTGAAGCAACAAACTAATACCGAGACATTAATGCTGCTTTATCATTATTCCTTGAGCTTTCATCAACCTATACTGACTCTATCTTGGCAATGAGTAGATCTAGATCCGTAGGGAACTTCTTAGTATGTTTTAGTAAGGGAACTGTTTATTTCCATGACGAGGGTAAAGCATTGAGTAGTCTAAGATTTAGATCTTCAAGATCAGGCTTAATACCAGCTGTTGACATCTCAGTTGTAAGTTGAACAAATCTGTCATCATCTGATTTATGGTTTCTCCAGACAAATGTTGAAACAATTCTAATTGCCTTTTCAACTTTTGTTTCTTGAGATTTTGAATCTCCTTGCTTCCTTCACAAATGGTCTTTAAGGCTTTATACATGGTGTATCCAGTTTGATATCCATCAAGCCTTGTAAGAACTTCCAGAGGTAGTCCTTTACACATCAAGGAATATGCTTTGATATCATTCTTTACTCTTCTCAAATCATCTCCTTGAAGACCATCTTTAAGATAGGGTTTTTGAGAATCTTTAGTATAAACAAACCCTCTATCAGGCCCATCAGTGATTATAAGAATATATGGTCCTTTCTCTATAGATTTCCAAAGATCATTGTGAGTGGAATTTAAATGATGTTTTAACCTAAGAGACCAGTTTTTAAAATCAGCTCTATTTTAAGTTTTGGAACTCTATTTTTTAGAATCTTTTGATTTCACCATTCTTATATTTTTGTTGTTTTTCTTAGATTTTGAATTATGAAAAGAAATGAAAGAGTTTTTTTTGGAAGAATTTTCTTCAAAAAATTTATAAGTATCAAGGGTGATGCACCTGAATAGTAATCAAACTCCCAAACAGTTAATGTGCCTATGTTGAGAGACGTCTAAGGGAATGCCTTAGAAAAATTTTCCAAAACGCCTAAGTTGATACGTCTGAACAATAGTAAAACGCCTAAACAGTTATAATGCACCTACACCGTTGTAATATGCCTCAACAGTTGTAAATCGTCTAAACATTTCTAATACGCCTTAATAGTGATGATACGTCTGGACTTTCTCTTTAACAGTAGTCAAACGTCTGAACTAAAAACGCCTAAACAGTGTTAATGCAACTAAACAATAGTTAAACGCCTAACACTTAGACAAATTTTTAGCAAACCACAACTCTAATGTGCCACATTCATCATGTTCATATGAATGTAACTAACTCAAATCTTCTGAAAATCTTCAAAAGTTGATGAATTGGATTGAAACTTTCCAATTAGACATGTTTTATACCGATAATCATTCTTCTAACATCAATTTCTTTCAATATCAACAACAAATCAATCAATTTTGTAAATTTTAGTTAGAAAAATAGTGATCTTTTCGAACAAAATTCAACAAATTATCTCGAATTTGATGAATTTAATAGCCCATTATGGTTTAAAACATGTTTTTGATGATGAAACACATGTGAAATCCACAAATTTTTAATTGAATTGTCTATCAAACACAGATTTAGTGAACTTTTTGAGTTTGAAAGTTCGACGAACCTCAAAAATAACTCAACCAACAGCTCTGATACCATTTGATAGGATCAAATGTACCAATCTGGTGATGATGTATGAACACAATTCAAAGAAATACAAACAAAGTAATCAAATCAAGCAAGGTATGAACAAAATTCATAGTTTCATTAATATGAAGCAAAGACAATTACAAAGTAAGTAAGCAGTTCCAAAACTGTTCTAAAACTATTGTTGTTCTTCTTATAACTGCTACAAGTCTAAGCTATTTATAGTAAAACACAAGGAACTAACAAATTACAAAACTAGTCCCTATACTATTACAAATAGTAAAAAGACACATAAAGACAACATGTTAATCTTTCTAGAGTACTAATAGATACATCAAATAATTATTTCTTTTTCCTTTCTCTAGGTTGAATATGAATCCAATCATGATCCATTTAGCCATATTAAATCTTCTGTTTATGGCTAAGGCAATGATAGGAGATGCAATATCCACTAGGAATAAGTTCCATCCAACACTTCTCTTAGGCATGCAGTGTTAGAATATGTAGCAAAGTAACTTCCAATGGTTGTACATCCGTGTCCTAAAGAATTGTTTCTTAGGGAAGTTGTTAGGGTGCCCAAATGTATACTCAGCTAAGTCCTGAGGCTCATTCTCTCCAAGTCTAAGAGTTACTCTGATTGCTTGGTCAAAAACCTCTGTCATTCTATATCTAGTCATAAATGCTCTTAGTACTTTGTTTCCTTCATCATATCTCTCTATCTCTGTTGTTCTCCAAAATCTCTTTATCAATCTGGCATTGATAGCTGGTCTTGCACACATCGCATATACATACTTAGTCCTTAGAAGAAATCAGATCATCTCTTCATAACTAGCTACTTCTCTAACTTCTTCATTTAGATAGGCTGCTACATTATGCTATGGTTCGAACTTTAACTCAGCCACATGTAATAAACTAAGAAACAAGCATTAGTATGAGGGAAATAATGATCATAAAATATTTTGTCAATTTTATTTTCAAAAGCTCTTGAAAATATGCTAAGTGTTTTACACACTTTATTTTTCAATTGCTTTGAATACAAATCAACCATTTTGATGATCTTTTAATAATTATGTAACAAGTTATAAATCCTTCATTAATTATAAATTTTACTTAATAGATTTTATATTTCAAAATTTTTTCATTTTTATCAAAAAGTTTCTAAGTGTTGAACACTCACTGATTTTTGAAGTCAATCTAAATTATAAACTATACTATAAATCAGTAAGTTGTTTCTTGGTAATTTGTATCAATTTAGTTGAGATTTGAAGATTAACAGATAAAATTTATTTGATTTGTCAATTTTTTTGTACACAATTGTTTATTATTTTTAATTGATGAACTCAAGAATCATTGAACATTTTTATTGATGAAATTCTGATTGATTGATGTTAAATAGTCGAAATCATGTATTAACAGTAATTTCATGTTCAGTCTTTGAACATTCAATCACATTTAATCTTCAAAAATCAAAATTTTTAAGTTCTTAGGGTTCGAACGCCTAAATAGGGATCAAATGCCCATCTAAATGTGATGATTATGGACAATGATCTCATGACTACACTCAATTAGATGTTTGTAATCACTAATTATTCCTCAATATCACGTTAATCTTTAATAATCAGTGTAAACAAGATGAAATGGTGCTTGGTGAGTATATTGGAGTAAAAACAGAGAGTGCACAAGAGTATGAAAATGGTCGAATGAAGTGAAATCAGCCAAGTGTTGAAGTTATATAAGTGTGAAAACCCTTGGATGCATTAGCACTATGTAGACGTATGACTATTGTTTTCACGCATGAGCCTTAGGCACATGAGTTAAATTTGGTCAATTTTGTTTAAGATATTAGGCACATGAGCACTATTTAGGCGCATGAACACTGTTCAGGCGCATGAACTATCCTGGAACGTCTAACACCTGTGCAAAAACATGAATATTTCATTCGTATGACAACTATTTAGGCGTATGAGCTTTACATTTGGTTTATTTTCACATGGAAAGTTGACACTTTTTAGGCACATGTGGTTTGTATAAACGACCAACACTTATCCAAAATCTCATATTTATGACAACGATTTAGACATATGAGGGTTAAAAAATGCCTAACACTTGTACAAAATCATGAAATTTCATCATACTCTAGACAGAGACTTATTAACACTGTTAAGGCATGAGACCTTTCCATACATCTAACACTTAAAAAATTTCACAAAATCATTCAATTTCTAATTTTGACCATTTTCATTGTTCTTCATGAAAAATTCCAATCTTTGGTCAAACTTTGAATTTTGACTAAGATTTTGACTTTTTGACCAAAATTTTGACTTTTTGACCAAAATTTTGACTTTTTGACCTTTATTATTTATTTTTCACATAAATTTTTTATTTTGAATTTTAAATTAATTTCCCATCATTTTATTCTAAAAAAATTTAAAAATTCATACAATATCAATTCTTTTATTTGAAAATTTGCAAGAAACTTTTCCATATTGAATAATTTGAAATTTTTTCAGGTTCATTTTCGAAACAAATCAAATGCACACATGCTTGAATATTTTAGCTTCATCCTTTTCATCCAAAAATTTATTTTGATTTTCTCTTTTTCAATCATTACTCCCCCCAAACTTTTAAGTTCACAAACTTAGAAGTTTGTATAAGTTGAAATTTTTTGAGAAAATAAGTCATTATCAACATGCATGTACACAGAAAATCATGCAAAAATCAAAAAAGCAGAATAAAACATCTACTATATACACATTGAATTACATGCATGTAGTGAGATCATATCAAATAATGTTGGATCAAGAAGAAGGCTAATGCAACCAAAACTAGTTCACTTAAGTTATTTTGATGTTGCATGCAAAGGCTTCCGAAACTTTTCATGGAACTTCTGAAGGTTGTAGTGTTCTTCCGAAGACAAAGGAAAAGTCCAACTTCCGAAGACAGAACTCTACTTCCGAAGACAAATGCATACTTCCAAAGTTCAAGACTTAGAAGAATAAAGTAAAGACCACTTCCGAAGTATGATGAAGAAGTCTCCAAGTCAACACCACTCATTAGTACTAAGATGAACACAAATGCATAATTGATTTAGTTTAAACACAAGAAGTTACCTTTTTTACAGTATAATTGCATAACCTTGCGTGCATATCATAATTGATCACGTCAGACTTTATTAGCGTGTGAAGTATGCAACTGATTACACTAATGTACTATCACTTTTCATAAATTGCAATGGCAAATTTAATCCTAAAGAGTTGAATATAAAAACAATATTTTTGTATTTTCATTTTATAATTTTCTATTTTGTTTTTGTCATTTTCTAATGTTGTATTTGCTTTTCCTTTTTAGCATACACACAATATATATACAATCAGGTAGTCAACTTTGATAGATTTCCGTTTGAGTTTTTATTAAAAAGATGGGGTATTATTATCATTGTGATGAAACAAAATCAGTTTTCTATATGATTAATAAGACCAATTGACTTAACCAAATACTCAAACCTTCCTAGTAAGAAAGCTTTAGGAAACAGGTTAGCCAACTATTTTTCAGTTGATATTAACTGAAAATTATTAAACCTTTTCAGAGTTATCACTGAGAAAATGATATCAAATCTCGATATGCTTTGTTTTTGAATGTTGGCACGATTAGTTGTTATAAACATAGCAACTGTATTATCAATGTAAATAGGTGTTTTAAGAAAATTGAACTCGTAATCCAGTAGTTGATTTTGTAACCAAAGGATTTGAGAACATCCTAATGACGTAGCTATGTACTCAGCTTCTACAGTTGAGACTGAGACATTTGATTGTTTCTTTCATTGCCACGAGACTAATGGGGGACCTAAAAATTGACAACCACCCGTAGTAGATTTTCGAACTTGACTACATCCCTATAATCACGTTCTGTATATGAATGTAACTCGAAGTTTTCCTTTGACATATCTGAATATATGTTTGACTATGATTAGGTGAGATTCCTTTGAGTTTGATTGATACCTGACACATACACAAACAACATACAATATTTCAGGTCTAGATGCAGTTAGATACATCAAAGGTCCAATCATATTTGGTCGATAGATTTTCCTTTTGGATAAGGATCATTCTTGGTATTGAGGTCAGTTGAAGTTCTCCTAGATTGACAAGCTTGCTGTTTGAATTTCTTCAATAGCTTATCAACAAACTTTTCCTGATTGATAAAAATGCCATTTGTAGATTGTTTCACTTTCAATCCAGAAAGAAATTGATTTCTGCCATAATACTCATCTGGAAACATGACTTCATAATCTCTTCAAATTCAGAGCATAGTTTTTGACTGGTAGAACCAAATATGATATCATCCACATACACTTGCACACATAAGAGAACATTTTCATCCTTCTTTATGAATAAACTTGGATCAATCTACCATCTTGGATTAAATGCTGCTACAATGTGTCATGCCAGATTCAAGGAGCTTGATGTAGGCCATATAAAACTTTGCTTAGCTTGTACACATGATGAGGAAATTCAGCATCTTCAAAACCTTAAGGTTGCTTGACATACAAATCATCGGTGATTGGTCCATACAAAAATGCACCTTTAATATCCATTTGGTACACCTTGAATATTATATAAGAAGCATATGCCAGAAAGACGCGAATTGCTTCAAGTCTTGCAACTGGAGCAAATACTTCATCATAATCTATTCGTTCATCCAAGGTGTAACCTTGTGCTACTAATCTTACATTGTTATGAACAACTATTCCTCTATCATCTGATTTGTTTCTAAACAACCATTTTGTGCCAATGGCATTCTCTCATTCAGGCAAATCCACAAGCATCCACACTTCCTATTTATGGAATTGTAGCAACTTTTCTTGCATAGCTTCAATCCAACTATTGTCCTGTAATGCTTCAATAATATTTTTAGGGACAATTTGAGATAGAATACACGAGTACAAGCAAATGTTTTCTTGCTTTGTATGACTTCTCGTAGTTCACTCATTCAAAGGACCAATAATATGAGGGATGGGATGTTTCTTATGAATACGAGATGTTCGAATCTCATCTTGGTGAACATTCACATCTAGATTGGTTTAGTTTAAGTCGGAGAGCTGATGGAACTGGTTTGAAGAATGTGGAGTGAAACTCAGAACTTGATTTGGTGAGTTAATAAAATAATCAAGCTTGTTATTGACATCTACATCTCCGGATATAGATGAAGTTCCAGACTTGGGTTGGTGAATTTCTGGTCCATCATTAGAAATAGGTTGAGAAAAATTAGAATTTTCAAGAACTTGATATTGCTTAGGAATTTGTTGATCATGTTTCACTGAATTGAATAAAGGATCTCTTGCAAATGAGAAAAATGGATAGTTCGGGCTTGAATCATTAATATAATCAGAGTCTAAATTGTCACTAAAGGATCCAAGATCTCCTACCTGTAGTATGGCCCCGTTCCCGGGACGCTCACAGCTGGTCAATTATTACACATAAAACATATAATTACATTTAACTTTCATTAAACATCGCAGCAAAACATCAAAATAACTTTTCATTTCATTATAAATGCTGTTCCAAGTTGATACAATCATTCATTGCAAAACATCGTTCGTTCGCATTACAATGCAAAACATTACACAAAAGAATGCCATCCAAAAAGAGCCGAGTAGCCGCCTCGTGCCATGCTCAGCAACATTACCTGCCAACTAGAAACACATAAAAGTCAGCGTTGTTGAGTGAGTTATAGTTTTATAGTAAAACATACTTTATCATTCATTTAAAATTGTACGTGATCATGCATTATACATACACATAAATAATATCATTATTATCTTCATCATTCATTCGTTATCTTCCGTTCATTCATCATACGTCATTATCATTCACTTTCTTAAATTACTTCCATTCATACGTTCATCTTTACTTCTTTACATTCCATACCCAAACCATTAACTTTACCCCACCATCATGCATAAAGCGGGTACTGAGCCGAGGTCTTTCATAGACCCCCTGTCATGGTGTTTAGCAGCGTAACCATAGTACCTAGGGTAAATTCAGGTGTACCATTGTCATTTGCTATACCCCATTGTCATGCATAAAACGGGTACTGGGCCGAGGTCTATCATAGACCCCCCCCCCCGGTCATGGCACTCAACATCCTGACCACATCACCAAGGGTAAGCGACAAAGATTCTATATAAATGGTCAGTCATAAACACGGATCCTGGTGTGCATCCTTCTGGGGTAACTGTTAGGATCGTGTACTGGACGAATACTAACATATTTACGGGTATACCGAATCAAATAGTTCTGAATCCTATTTGATTGGCGATCCAATCAGTGAGAATACACCTAGAATCAATTAAAGATTGAATCTAAACGTTATGAACGATTAGCAATTGATCTACTGCGATCTATGAAGTTCGAACAGGTTGCTAGAGGTCTCTGGACGGCTAGGGTACGTCTACGTATCGAATTATTCAAAGTGTCTCGTTTTCCATGATTTAAGTGGTATTTATAGGTTAGGGTTTCTCAATCGTGCGACTGGACCATTTGCATGGTTCAGTCATGCGATTGAGTCATGCAGTTGATCCATTCGCTCGACTGAGTGTTCAGTCGTGCGACTGAGTCAGTATGATGTTACAATCATGCGACTAATCCAGTCTCGTGGTTCATTCGTACGACTGGTTCATTAGCATGAAGTTATTCATGCGCATGGTCCATTAGCATGGGTCAATTGCATGAGAACATCACATGATTAAGTTTGAATATGTTTCATAATCATTAATTGACTTAGATTTTATTCAAAGAACCATAACCTATATAATTAGTTCAAAAAGCGTAATTACATACCAAGCAATGAAATATTCAACATTATAAGTACAACCACATATTGTATTTCATTAGGTACCCGTACAATTACATATGTGTAAGACAATATAAACATAATACATTAAGTTCAGAAACTAGGGACACATGTATCTACAAGCTCCCCTTTGGACCTAGTTTCGTCTAATGTCTTACATCCTTCATGTGTTCCTCAAACTTCTTGTACTTATCTTCTCTAGTGACTCCGGCATGTATCTGAAAAGCAAAACAGACTCCTATAACGTTCTGAAGTTGTAGAGCTTGTACAATATCTTGAGAGTCATAGAATAGTGGCCACTTGTATAATGTATAGACATCATCTGTAGACAAGTTTGTAAGTCACATTGGATCAAACACCCTAATTGTTGGACCAAAAGAACCAATGAGCCAGATCAGAAAAACCTTTAAGTCCCACAAGACATCACAACAACTACTGAAGACTTGATCAGCTGTTTGACAAAGTCTGAAGATCAACAGCTGAAGACTAAAGTACTGAAGACTTCAACAACTGAAGAACAAAGACTGAAGACATCAGCTGAAGACATCAGCTGATGACAACAATTGAAGTTCAAGAAGTCCAAGTACTGAAGCCTTCAGAGTTTGTCACGACAGCTGAAGAAGCATTCTTCAGTTGTTGTGATGGTTTCCTTTTAGTAGTTTTATTTTCTATTTCAGTACTTGTAAAACGACTGAAGAGCATGTTCTTCAGTCGTTGTTGTTTCAGTAGTTTCTTTTCAGTAGTTGTAGTGATAGTTAACACTTGGTATTTTTGTAAGAAGATGTTAGCTGTTTGACATCTTCAGTAGTTGTGTTAACTTTCAGTAGTTAAATAACAGTTAGATGTCACTGTCAAGTGACATCAGCTGACGTCAGCTTCCCTTATAAAAGGAAAGATGACCTAATTGTAACGATGCGCGTGAAGCCAGCCGAAGCCTGTATTGTGAATGAATATATTCCTTTTGGCAGAAATTCTCTCTCTATAACAAACACTGTTTTATTGATAAATTTCGTGTGTTCTTGTTTAAATTTGTTAATTCGTGGGCTCATTCCGCTGCATATCCAATCTAATTGATCGAACTAGATACTGTGATCCTAACAAATGGTATCAGAGCAGGTTAATCATTGATCGATTTAACAATTGATCATTGAAACTGTTATTTTGCTATCTACGTTTGATCGAATTAGCAAATTTGCAAGAATCGGTTATAGAGATTGAGTTTCTGTTGCTTCTGGCCATTTTGTTTGAGGTTCTATGGGGTTTTGAGCTAGATTTACTTTGTTTACCTTGAATTTGTCTGAATTCTGTATATGACTACTTCTTCTAATGACCCTCACAATACTAGTTCCTCAACCAAGCCTCCGATGCTGGTTAGGACTGAGGATAACATATGGCAACGAAGAATGCTCCATCACCTGTCTATTAACAGTTCAGGTTGTTGGACATCTGTGGTACATGGTCCACATAAGCCTATGGTGAACAATCCGGAAACCAACCAAATGGTTCTGAAGAAGAAGGAACAATACTCTGATGAGGATCGAAAACTGTTTGAGATTGATGCTAAAGCTCATGGAATTCTGGCCATGGCACTATCTAATGAAATCTATTCTGGGCTTATGCATCATGAAACTGCTCATGACCTCTCGAAGGCACTGAAAGAACAATTTGGTGGTACTGATGAGGTCTTAGCAAACAATAGGGAAATACTTGCCCAACAATATGAGACATTTGCTCATAGGAAGGGTGAGACTCTGACTCAACAGTTTGAGCATTTTTCATGTTTGATCTCTGAGCTGAAAATGGTCAAACATGAATACACTAATAGCCAAATGAACCACAGATTCCTCAGATCACTGCCTGAGAGATGGGGCACATATACAATTGTCCTACGCTCTAATGCAAATCTGGATAGCCTATCTCTCACCCAACTTCATGGGAAACTGCTTACATTTGAAAGAGAGATAAAGCAGAGAAGGAAACTGGCATCATCAGGAAAGCTCACTGAAGACTTTGTACTAGGGAACACTGCCTTGGTCGGTCATAAGTCAGAATATGCTGCATGAGAAAGTAATTATGATATGCATATAGATTTCTCTTCAAACAGTTTTGATCATGCATTTGTGAGTGTTGATAGTCAGTCAGGCTGTAATAGTGATAATTTGTGCTTCATTATGGATTATTTAAAAGGTATAGCTGATGATGACTTAGAAGAGATGGATATTTTGAGCCAAATGGCCTTGATTAATATCAGATCTCAGAAGTTCTACCAGAGAACTGGTAGGAAATTCCCTGGACTCTCTGGCAAAATCAAAGTTGGTTTTGACAAGAGTAAGTTGAGGTGTCACAAATGCCACAGGGTTGGGCACTTTGCAAGAGAGTGTAGATTATCTGGATCTAACTCCTCTGCACCCTTTGTGACTTTTCCAAGTAATATTCAACAAAACAGAGGGCAACATCCTGCTAGTTCTGGTCATCAATCACAACCTCTATCTCCTGCATATTTTGTCCCTCAGGGTTCAATGCCATATCCATATCCCTGCTATTACATGCCACAAACCAGTCAAGTTCAAGTATCCATTGCTCAACAACCACCTGCTCTTCCTGAGCCTCAACCTTCTCAATCTCATCAACAATCTCAACCTCAACAACATAGCTTTTTCACCCCAGGAGTTGTTGACTGGAGCAGTGTACCAGATGATATGTCTCGTCATGAACAACTGTTTTCTGGTGCTGGTCAACATGGTGTTGACAATCCTTTTGGAAACCTTGCTCTTATGGCCCTAGAGTCTGCTGATACCTCATCCTCTAATGCCTCCATACCACAGGTATCATAGGTATCCTCTGAGGCCAAAGCCAAGCTATGTTCTGAAACATGCATAGTCGCATTTGCATCTATTAGAGAAGCAAATGTCGCTTTAATTAACAAGAACATTGAGCTAGAACAAATAATATCCAAAAGAAAAGTTGAATTTGAGTCTGTGCTTAATGATAAGAATGATGAGATTTACAAACTTAAATGCCAAATCACTGATGATAAGGCTAGGGAAGAGGTACTTCTAGAGAAGTACAGAGACCTCAAAGAAACACTTGCAGCTACCAAGGTAGAGTTTGATCCATGGGTACATTCCTGCAAGGGTTTTGAAATGCTTCTCAGTAAGCAGTCTGCTTCTGATGTGAAGTTTGGCATTGGTTATAATCACACCGCTCCTCCTACAGATTTTACTCCCAGAGCAGAGGTAGAATCTGATGGAGAAAGCAATAACCAATCCTTTTCATCATGTGATCTACTATCTGATACAGCACCATCAAAGGTTGGAGTCAGCATTAATGCCTCCCAAAACCTATCAGCTGATGTTGATTGTTCAAATGCTGACACTCACATGATCAAAAGGTTGATCACTCCAGGTGGTATTTCACAAAGTACTGAAAGTACTAAAGAGCAAGTCATAACACCTGGAGAACAAACCCAAACTACTGCATGCACTAAAGGAAAGAAAACTGCCAGTAGAAAGGGTGGGAAAACTATTGAAGAAGATATCAAGAAAGCATGTATTGCAAGGAAGAAAACTACTAGTACTGGTCGCAAACTGCTGAAGAATAAGTCTTCAGTAGTTTCATCTTCTTCAGCAGATGATCAACTTAAGATGAAGAAAAAGCCATGTGAAATATGTGGCTTATTCAATCATCTTACTGATGATTGCTGGTATAAAAAGGGCTCCAAACTTAAACACAATGAGAACATTAAAAAGAAAATGGATAAAATGAAAACTGAGTTTGAAACCAAGTTTGTACCAGTAACATCAAAACCTGTAACCCCAAAATCCAAAAACAAATCCAAAAAGGAAGGGGTTAATCAGGTAACAGCTGAGGTTCCTCAAAGGGAGATGGTACAACATAGGAATCCATCAATCTCAAGCACTAATGTGTCTCATATGCTGAAGGCTTTATCACAGAATCAGACACAACTTGTTATGATGGTTCAACATCTATTGGGGAGAGTCAACCAATTAGATGCTCCTGTGCTGAAACCACAGAGAAGAAAATCCATGCCAAAGGATTCTTCTTCTTCACCATCTCCATCCCCTCAGGTTGTTCTTCATAAAAAATCTGTTAGTTTACCATATGTTGATGTGAACAGACCTAAAACCAAAAAGGTTTGGGTCTCAAAACCTAACTAATTTCTTATGATTGCAGGGTTCTTCAGCATGCCACAGTAGCATCTGGTATGTAGACAGTGGAAGATCTATGCATATGACAGGGAACAACTCTCTTCTTCATGATTACTCTCAAGGAAAGAAGGGGTTTGTTTCTTTTGGCAATGATGCTAAGGGTTACATCATTGGCAAAGGCTTTGTCTCCAATGGGGAAATAAGGTTTGATGATGTTAACCATGTGGAGAATCTCAACTACAATCTCTTGAGTGTCAGTCAAATGTGTGATAAAGGCCATGTTGCTCTTTTCACCAGTCAGAACTGTAGGATTCTGTCCTCCAAAGTTCCGAGTTTGATTGATAAGGTGTGGGATGATCACACTCTCCTGCGGGCCAACAGGATAGGAAGAGTGTATGCCTTAGATCTATCCAAGAAAATAGATCTCCAAGGCCATCCTTGCCTATTTTCCAAGGCTTCTCCTCAAGAATCTATTCCATGGCATAGAAGGGTGGGTCATGTGAATCTTAAAAACTTGAATTAGCTAATACATCATGGTTTAGTAAGGGGATTGCCTATGAAGGAGTTCAGATGTGAAGACAACTGCACTGCTTGTTTGAAAGGAAAACAACACAAAGTCTCATTCCCTCATATTGAAAAACCTAAGTCCATTGCCTGCTTGCAATTACTACACATGGATATCTTTGGTCCTGTGAGAGTAATGAGTATGGCAAACAACAAATACTGTCTGGTAATTGTGGATGATTACTCCAGATTTGTATGGACTTTGTTCTTGCATTCAAAGGATGAGGCTGCTCAGACGATTATAAACTTTGTGTTGTATGTTGAGCAGCAGTATTCCTTATCTGTCAAGTGTATGAGAAGTGGTAATGGAACAGAATTCAGAAACCATACACTTGATGATTTTTATCTCTCAAAGGGAATCAAGAGACAGTTTAGCATCCCAAGGACTCCAGAACAAAACGGAGTAGTAGAGAGAAAGAACAGGACCCTAACTGAAGCTGCAAGGTCCATGTTGGCTGACTCTGATTTGCCACTGACCTTTTGGGCTGAAGCTGTTAACACAACTTGCTATGTGCAGAATAGAGCCTTAGTCAATCAGAGGTTGATGAAGACTCCATATGAAGTTCTACATCATTTGGCTCCTCTAATTTCATTTTTCAGAGCCTTTGGGTGTCCTTGTTTCATTCTCAACACAAAGGATCAACTCCACAAATTTGATCCTAAGGTGGATGCAGTGTATTTTGTTGGTTATTCATCTACTTGCAAGGCATACAGAGTCTTCAACTGCAGAACAAAGATAGTTGAAGAGACTCTGCATGTGAAGTTTAATGATTCTCCAAAGGACAAGATTCCACAAAACCCTGTGGAGTTATTTGATTTGGACATACTGCAATATGTTCCTTATCAGGCTTCAGCAGTTGTTCCTGTCAATAGTTCTCCACCTGGTGGTATTGATGATGCTGATAATATCAATACTCACCTATTCAAGTTTAGTGATCAACTGCCTGAGTCCACCAAACTTGATGTTCCTGTAGCTTCAGTAGTTCCATCCACAACAAATGTTGATGAGATCTCTGATTCCTCTACATCTTTTGATTTTCCATCTTATTCTTGGTTTCAAGAGTCTGCATCACCATCTGCTGCTGCTGACGGTCCTAGAAACACTTGCACGTTTATCAAGAGCTGAAGAATCACCCAATGTCTCAAATCATTGGTGATATCAATGCTGGAGTTTCAACAAGAAGTCAATTGTCCAATTTCTGCTTCTATGCTCTCTTCATTAGTCAGCAAGAGCAAAAGAACTATCACATTGCTTTAAGGGACAATGGATGGGTTGAAGCCATGCAGCTTGAGCTACTTTAGTTCAACAAGCAGCAAGTGTGGGAACTGGTTCCTCTACCCCCAGGTAAGTGTGCAATAGGCACTAAATGGGTGTTTAGGAATAAAACAGATGAAAATGGGCTTATTGTTAAGAACAATTCCAGACTGCTTGTTCAGGGGTTTGCACATGAAGAAGGTATTGATTATGATGAAACCTTTGCTCCTGTAGCCAGATTGGAGGCTATTAGATTGTTCTTAGCCTATGATGTATTCCACAATCTTAAAGTTTTTCAAATGGATGTTAAAAGGGCATTTTTATATGGTAAAATAAAAGAAGAGGTTTATGTGTGTCAACCACCAGGTTTTGAGGATAATAAACCACAGGTTTTGAGGATAAAAAACATCCAGATTGGGTATACAAGCTTGATAAGGCTCTTTATGGGTTGAAACAAGCTCCTAGAGCCTGGTATGAGACATTATCAAATTTTCTTCTTCAAAATAATTTCACTAGAGGTTCCATAGATAAAACATTGTTCATTAAGAAGGTGGATCAGCATAAGCTACTTGTTCAAATTTATGTTGATGATATTATTTTTGCATCCTCTGATCCCCAGTTGTGTGATGATTTTACCAATATAATGCAAAAGAAGTTTGAAATGAGTGCCATGGGAGAATTACAGTTCTTTCTAGGATTGCAAATCAAACAAAAGGCTTATGGGACCTTCATTCATCAGTCTAAATATACAAAAGATCTTTTGAATAAGTTTGATTTACAAAACTGTAAGCCCTGTTCTACTCCCATGTGCCACACCACTCAACTGGATGCAAATCAGAAAGGTAAAGCTGTTGATGAAACACTTTACAGATGTATGATTGGGTCCTTAATGTACTTAATAGCTTTTAGACCAGATATCATGTTTGCAACTTGTGTTTGTGCTAGATTTCAGGCTGCTCCTAAAGAGTCTCATTTGATTGCAGTCAAGAGGATCTTTAGATATCTGCAAGGTACACAATCTCTAGGTTTATGGTATTCCACTTTTTACAACTGTTCTTTCATCTTAAACAACTGAAGCAAAACCAATGTCTTCAATAGTTTCACAACTACTGATGACTAACACCAAGTCTTCAGTCGTTTACAACAACTGATGACAAAACCAAGTCTTCAGTAGTTTCACAACTACTGATGACTAACACCAAGTCTTCAGTCGTTTACAACAACTCATGACAAAACCATGTCTTCAGTAGTTGTGAAACTACTGATGACTAACACCACGTCCTCAGTTGTTTCCAACATCTGAAGTCAAAACCATGGTTTTCAGTAGTTTTATAACTGCTGATGCCTAAAACCAAGACTTCAGTTGTTTCTACCTCTGAAGGTTAATACCATATCATCAGTCGTTTAAAAGTACTGATGATTAAAACCAAACCCTTCAGGTGTTTTATAACCCATACCCTATAAATACCTAATCCTACAGAGCTTCATTATCTCAAACCTAATGTTCAAAAACTCCGAACCTTCTCTCACATTAATGGCGACCATGCAACTTAAACCAAGACACAACTGTGTTGCCTACCTTACCAAATCACCCTTCTGGACGAAGTTTGATAATGCCATTGATCTAATGGTCCATTCTCCATACAAAACGGCCTTCCTTACCAATCCTACCATTTATGCTGAATCCCTAAATCAGTTCTGGACGAATGTCACCCTTACCATTAGGGAGAATGACACCGAGTCTCTCCAGTCGTTCGTCAACTACCGTAAGGTGGTCATCACTCCGGCAATCATTCGCCAAACCTTACAACTGGATGATGCCACCTTCCTCGCTGGATATTCAAAGGGCACCACTGATCTATCCTTTGCCCACCATGGATACCAGGGTAACCTCAATGCTTCTACAATCCTAAAGAAGCATTTCCATGACGCGGAACGCCTTATTTTTCATATGTTGAATGTCTGCCTAGCCTTGACTTCTTCTTGGGGTCAAATGTCAACTAGGTGGCAGCAGGTATTCTTCTCTATCCTTGAGCAACAAAACTTAAATTTTTCTAAAATAATATTTCTTGAACTTAAGGATATGGTGTCAAAACCTATTGCTAACCGATGGATATTATATCCACCGTTCATAATGGCCATTATAGAGAACCAACTGAAAGCTGAAGGATTTGTTGGCCTTGGAGTCCCTGCCATGGTTGTATTGCCTGAGGTATACTCCAGGCACAACTCAGACCAGTCACTCAACAGGCTGCCAAGCTGCGAAAACCCACGCAGCTGGAACCCACAACCACCACCTCCAGATCCAAAGTGCCCACCAAACCCAAATCCCATAAACACAAAATGGCTGCTCAGGGAGATGAGTCCGCTGAGGATGCCCCTGTACCACAAACACAGGAAATACATACTGGTTATAACCCCCCAGTTATGTCCATGACTCAACCTACTAAAGCCGCACAGGTATCCTCTCAACAGGATCCTGTTGCAACCACAATTGGGGATCCCACAATACTGGAGCCTATCTCAATTGAGAGGGTTACCATTGAAGCACACCACTCACCCCGGGTGCAATCTGCTTCGGACCAATCCCCACATGCAACCGCCCCCCAAAGTCCTACCATAATAGTTGCAAAAGTGCTGACTCAGTTGCATTCGTCACCCCCTCCCCACATACCAAACAAAACTGGGATAGCCTCAACAATTGAGGGGGAGGATCCAAATGCTTCAGATAACCCATAGCATAGGGGTTACACTATTCCATCTCCAAGTGTAGAAACGAGATTCGAACATCTGGCGAGGCTGCCACTTCTCCTGCTTCAGCATATGATCAGGATGCAGTTGGTACCATCCATAAGACCTCACCAGAGGCAACTACCAATAAAGGACATAGTCCTGAGGCAGGAAGTCCCGAGTACCAAGAACAAGGGGCACATGCTGCTACTGATCTACACTCAGAGCATGTACATCCTGATTCTATCAGGAGGTCAGGTGATTCAGCAAACACTGATGATGACCTGGGCTTCTTCTATGATGTTTTAGCCCAAAATACCATCCTAGAGAATGAGGTAAGCAGACTCAACGAGCTGATTGCCAAAATGTCTCAGGATCTACGTCCATCTGCCACAATACACCAACAGATGGCGCCTTCCTCTCAAGGTCCCTTATACACAGAACCACTCCAAAACACTCAGCCACCTGCCTCTACTTCTGGCACTATCTCTCAGGGACCTTCGGTTATCTTTCAAAATTCCCTACCTCTCATCACACCAATTATCACTGATATAGTGATTAAAACCATTGATGAGAGGCTTCGCTCGGTTATCCAACCCTTGATAGAGGAAGTTGTGAGCACAAGGCTTTTTGACAATCAAACCCTTGCAACCAATGCAACCAAAAAGGGGGAGATTCAGTCAGTGAAAGCAAAACGAAAGAGGATTGAAGATGGGAAAGAGAAAGAAAAATAGATAGAGGTGGAAAATGAGAAGGAGTTAGGTGTAGAGACTGAGAAGGAGAAGGAGAAGGAAGTTGAAATGGAGAAAGTGACTGAAAGTACTAAAGACTTTCATGTCACATACAAGAAAAGGAAGAGTGGAAAGAAGGAGAAGGAGTTGGAGGAAATGGTGAAGGAGGGTGATGCCCAACACAGCCATCAATGGATAAAATCATTGATCAGCTGTTTAGGCAAGGTCATGACACTGAAAAACTTGACTCAGAAATTAGAAGATTGGAGATTGAAGAAATCCAAGCAAGATGGGCAAGTTACAGTGTGTTGGAAAGGGAAAGGCTGGAAATCATGATCAGGTTCATAGCTAAGTATCTTGGAAGATCATTGATTGAAATCAATTCATGGTCCAGGGATAGCATCTTGGCAATAACCGCCAGGATCTGTTCGTCTGAAGTATATACCAATGGGCTGGTCATTGAAGCCTTGAATGAAGCTGGTGCTGGGAGCAGGACTGAACTGGTCAAACAATCTAAAGCCTCACTTACATCCAAAATGCTAGAACAGCCTGTCAAAATCCCATACCAAAACCACCACAACCACAACCCACTAAACCAATTCCCTTACCCACAAAACCAATAGCCGATGATGTACCCCAGAAGAGGAAGAGAAGGGTACTGAGGCTAGAAGAGGAAGAAGAAGATAATGATGAAGATGAAGACAGGCAGCCAATCTCAGCTGTTATACAGTTGCCTAAGGCCATAAGTCACCCTCCAACAATTACTCCTGAATCTCAAAGGCAAATTGTGAAAGTAAAGTTAGAAGAAGAAGAGCTTCACACACAACATGATGATGAATTGTTGAGAAGAGTCGACAAAGCATACATTGCCACATCTTCAATCATCAATATCAAGAAACATGCTCAGAGATTATACACTCTCCGACATACCTTTCAATATCAAAAAGAGAGAGTGAGGATTTGGCCTGATCCCAGGGTGTCTCATAGGATTCAAAAGAAAAATATTCCATAGAGATACATTGGCCAAGTAAAGAAGATTGTAGATGAAGTGATCTCACTGGCCTTTGTAGTATCACCTTGGGAGATCCTAGATGACTTCAAGAAAGCCTATAAAGCTAAACTGACCCCACAAAAGATGTTGGAGAATAAAGTGGTGAAAACGGGCTTAGTGTATAGGAGGCTTGAGGAAGTTAGAAAGAATGAGTTCCAGTTGTTCTTAGAGGGTATTCACCCAGATGAATTCGCATATAGAGTCATAACAACTGTGGAACTAAAAAATGGGAAGCAGGTCAAATACCTCTCTGAGTATTATGGGCCAGAGTCACTCTTTGAAGGAGAAGCATAAGAGCTTACCATGGAGGAACAAGTAACCTTCCTTGAGGCCTATACAAGAGAGTCTTACAGACTCATAGTTGGGAAGTAGATCTCATGGATAGGGTAACAACTCTGTGTCCAGTTCCCCAAGACAGAGTTCCCATCCATCCTTTGTCAAACAGATCATTGAGACTTCTTGTCAGGCCTGTGCTTACAAGGGTCACTTCTGAGCTGATCTAGAAGACAAAAGAACAATCTTTCTGCCATAATAAGTGGGACATCTTCCATAAGCTTAAAGGTTTTGGATGCATTGGTTCAGGGGAGTTTGTTGGACCAAAAGAACCAATGAGCCAGATTAGAAAAACCTTTAAGTCCCACAAGACATCACAACAACTGCTGAAGACTTGATCAGCTGTTTGACAAAGTCTAAAGATCTACAGCAGAAGACTAAAGTACTGAAGACTTCAACAGCTGAAGAACAAAGACTGAAGACATCAGCTGAAGACATCAGCTGATGACAACAACTGAAGTGCAAGAAGTCCAAATACTGAAGCCTTCAGAGTTTGTCACAACAGCTGAAGAAGCATTCTTCAGTTGTTGTGATGGTTTCCTTTTAGTAGTTTTATTTTCTATTTCAGTACTTGTAAAACGACTGAAGAGCATGTTCTTCAGTCGTTGTTGTTTCAGTAGTTTCTTTTCAGTAGTTGTAGTGATAGTTAACACTTGGTATTTTTGTAAGAAGATGTCAGCTGTTTGACATCTTCAGTAGTTGTGTTAACTTTCAGTTGTTAAATAACAGTTAGATGTCAGTGTCAAGTGATATCAGCTGACGTCAGCTTCCCTTATAAAAGGAAAGATGACCTAATTGTAATGATGCGCGTGAAGCCAGCCGAAGCGTGTATTGAATGAATATATTCCTTTTGGCAGAAATTCTCTCTCTATAACAAACACTGTTTTATTTATAAATTTCGTGTGTTCTTGTTTAAATTTGTTAATTCCTGGGCTCATTCCGCTGCATATCCAATCTAATTGATCAAACTAGATACTGAGATCCTAACACTAATGGTTTACATTACACCATTCAAGTTCAAAACTATAACTGCCTCTCCTGTCCTCCAATCATAGTACCACCATTTCCCATAGAGGGATCTTAGACATTGTGCATGGAGGTCTCCACTTCAGCATTATTCTCGGTTTTCCAGTAATGGCATCAACCTCAGACCGTCTGATATACCTCGTTGACTGTTGAGGTTTGAAGTTGACACATTTGGTGTGGTACTCTCTTTTTAGAGCTACTTCAAACCAGCCTGACATTTTGCGTGGGTTAGCGTATAGTAATTTCATCTTTGCGAATCAGTAAAGCTCAAATCCAGGAAGAATCTTCAAGTCATGTGGAAACCTGAAGTACTCAATCCCCTTCTCACGTTTAATTGCATAAACGTTGACATCTTCAAAATACGCCCATGCTATGATTTTACCCGACACCTTTTGATGTTTCTTCACTTTGTATAGCTTGGTGTAGACAGTTGACGTTGAAGCACTGCGTTGGGCTCTTATTTCTTCAAAGCATGCAACCCACTCAGCCTTTCTGATATTGACTTCAGCTTCCGAGGCTTAGGCCGTATCTTCTTTCTTTTCAGATTCTTCTTTCGTTTTATCCGGAGTCTCAAAAGTTTCACTGACAAGGTTGTCACCTAGATTGGGAAAGACATTACCCTTAATGTCAGTGTACTCTAGATAGTGTTGGTCCATGACATCTTCAATCTTGATCTCATCAACGTCGTTGAGCTCGTCATCACTTTCCACATGGACTGTTGGAGCATCTTTCACGATCACATCTGGATTGAGTAGGAATATTTCAGCAAGTTGCTCATCGATGAGATCATGAATTATCTCTCATTCTTCAAGAGTGTAACTCACTGATATCCTGACTATTCCTTGCAGATCAAGAATCATCGTACGCTAAGTCTTGATCTGTTGGAGGGGAGCAACATCATATTCATCTCTTTGATAGTTTGGATCTGCTTGATTTAAAACATTTAACACATCAACCATTTGTCAACAATTAAAGTAGTAAACACCAATATAAACATGAATTTGATACAAGATTCAAATACACAAGATTTAAATAACATAAAAAACTAATCATTACTCTTGTCTTCTATCATGTGCTCCTCTGCTGACGGGGCTGATGGGGAGGTACCTTGGTCTTGAGCTCTCTTGGTCCTCCTTTCACTTGAAGATGTGGCACCCGCAGCAGAAGTATCATCATCATCATCATCAACATCATCACCAGCATCAGTATCCTCCCTTTGATCATCGTCATCATCGTCATCATCATCATCATCATCATCATCATCACTGTCATCATTATCACCATCATCACCATCTCCTTCTCTGATCGTTAAGGGCTCATCCTTTAATCCTTTGAGCCTCAGCAAGATGGTCTTGTTGGTAGTCTCCAACTCCACTATCCTTTTGGCTGAGTGGACATATTGCTCCTGGAGTTACGACATCTCTGATCTCTATGCAGCAATCTGCTATGCCTGCTGCTCAATCAGCTGAGCCTGCTGAGATATCTGCTGAGATTGTGCAGCAGTAAGATCTAGTAGCTGACGAATCTGGGCAGTCTTCTTGTCGTCGGCTGCCAACAACTTCATAACCATACGGTTAAGTGTCAAGAGCTGTTCCTCTACCCCACTGGGAGGTAAAGAGGATCCAGATGGACAGGAGGGGTAAGATGATGGTCTTGCATGGTGGCTAGTGGTGGTGGTGGTGGTGAAGATTGGGGGTGGTATAGAAGAAGGTGGTGGTGGAGTGGTGGAGATTAGGGGTGGTATACATGAAGGTGGTGGTGGAGAGGTGAAGATTGGGGGTGGTATAGCTGAAGGTGGTGGTGGAGTGGTTGTGGTAGTGGTGTGTGAGGTGGTAGATAAGGTGGTAGTAGGTGGAGTGGTGGAAGTGGTGGTAGTCGTGGTGGTGGTGATGAATGTCATCCTCCTCCTCTTCTTCTTCAAACCGTGGGGCTAAGCTATCCTTTTCTTCCTCGAGCCCCTCGAGGTGAATGCTCCCCCTAGAACGCTGTTGGGCTGATCGGAGCATAACTGGGATCAGTATCAGTCTCCGTAGAATTGTCAGGGCGTCCTCCAACCTCCAGAATACCTCGGTCGGTGGAAACCACCCTGCTCCCCAGAGTCCAAGTCAAGGGCTCTCCTCCTCCTCATCAAGACGAAAGTCCTGCTGGAACCCTACAGCCTCTGTTCCACCTTGGCTGGATGCTGGAGATGCTATATCAGCAGTGGGGGTGCTAAGTTGAGTGGGCCCTGCATTTCCATCATCACCGCTGTCATCGTCGTCGGAGTCATCTTCAGGGAGCTCCAGTTGCTCCACATCAGAATCACTGTCTGCATGGCCCCATTTGTGCCTCCCTGGCACCACGTAGTCCACCTTGGCCATATGGACAATGAGTCTCCTTACCGGGGTTTGACCTACTTTCCCCGGTAAACCTTCATACGACCCATTGTCGTATCATCCATGATCTCCAACGACACAGCGTCGTGGCTCTCCTTGGGCAGTGTGGGCAGCTTCTCATCAAAGATCATTTGTAGAAACCTAGGGTACATGCAGAAACCCTCTTTGCCCTTTGCCTCCAGATTCTCTACCAAGTAAGAGAAAATCATGCTAGAAAAGCTAAAAGGGTGGATGTACCAGTGCCACATAGGCATTTTGAATCTGGTCTGAAAGATCATCAAACCCACCCCTTCGTGACTCCAAGCACTTGAGGATGACATGTACCAAGTACTTGTACTGGGGACACATGTTGCTCTTGTTAAGCACCCCTGCATTAATATCCCCAGCGTACTTTATCCTCAAGAAGCACCCTCTCACCATCAGTGGGTGAAGTCTGGTGGGGTGGTCTGCATCATCACCCAACCCAAGTACACGCTGAATGTCCTCAGCAGTGATCTCAATATCCATTCCAAAGATAGAACTCCTCATGATGTATGGCTCATGAGAGCGGTCAACCGATGCCCCCTCCCATAAGGAACACTGAATAGACCTGTAGGGAGTGCATGGTGTAAATATCACCTTGTAGATCCTGGATCGCTTGAGGAAAGAGATGATCCCCGCAAACTTGGCACCATTCCGAGTCGTAGAATCTTAATGAGCACATATGCTGTGCTTGGGGTTGATGGACCACCTGTCAGCCATCAATCTATAACACAAGACGCAAAGACATTAGCTAACCACACCACACAAATAAGTTCTAATTAACTTGGTTGAATTCGTTCTGGTTCATTCATGCGATTGAACCATGCGACTGTATACAGTCGGTTGATCTGGCATGCGACTGGATTCAGTCGATTGACTAAGTAGGCGACTGAGTTCAATCGGTTGACTGAGCCTGCGATTGGTTCAGTCGGCAGACTGAGCTCATTCGTATGATCCATTCTGCCAATTGAGGCATTCGATCAGCTCAATCGTGCGATTGGAGTTCATCCTGGTGTCTAGTCGCATGACTCACTATTCAGTCGATTGAGATTCGAATTTTAACCAAGTCTGGCAATTTGACGTGGTTCAATGGTACTTTAGACGCGCATTCACTATACTAATAACCTAATAACCTTTATTTCAACATTTTACTTGGTTTAGTTAGGTTATTAGTTCATTCAAATTCTCGGGTCTCGTTAGGGTCAATTTCTTGATTTTGGAGTCTAATCGACGGAGTTTTTGGCAAGTTCACACCGTATTTTACCTGTATAAACAACAACGAACGTCAGAGGATCAGTATAAGCAAGCAATTTGGGTCAGAGGGAATTTTGGCAGACTAACGGTAGGCTGTGCGATTTTAGGGCGATTGGGGGTGATGAGTTGAATGCGATCGACTGTGGCCCTATTTATACTGAGTCTGATTTCAATCGGCCAACTGGACCCATTCGCTCGGTTCATTCGGGCGAATGGACCTCAGTCATGTGATTGGCTGAGTCGATCACATTCAGTCGGCTGACTGGATTTTGTTCGGGCGACTTACTCATTCGCACAGTTCCATTCGAGCGACTGGCTCATTCTGATAAGCCATTCGGGTGAATGGTTCTACTCATGTGCCATTCGGCTATTTAGTGCATGAGTATGGTCCATTCGTACGGTTGGTCCATACTCATGGTCGAGTCGTGCGATTGGATCATACTCATGATTTTGACTTTATGAACATTCCTCACTTAAACCCTTTTTAACTTTTGAATGAACATTGTGAGCATTTGATCATCTCAGACATGATCATTGTAACTTAAAAAACTGTTGATCACCTCAGACATGATCCTTTTAAGCAATTTGTCACCTTAGACGTGACTGATTTTACCTTTTAAAACACGTGTGGTCACCTTAGATGTGACCCTTTTAGATGATTAAATCCCCTATTGAATTCCATGGCATAGTCCGATATCAAACAAACTAAATTTGACTAAATTTAAACAAAGTGAAAGACTTAAACTGAAATACAAAACTAAGACTTGTTTTTGACGTTTTGTGTGAGTGTAAATCCTAAGATAGTAATCTAATGGATTTGGTTTCGGAATAGGCAGCTTCAATTAATTTTGGCCATAAATGGACCAATTCAGTTTGGAATCATACACGCAAGTCAAATTATTTAGGACATGTTATCAACACATTTTGATGCTCAATTTTTGTTTTTCATCTAGTGTCGTTAGCAAGTTTAGGAAATCATACTAGTACTATTAGATCCCCACATTGATTTGGACTTCCAAAAATTGTAGCCACAATGATGGTTAATATACTGGTCCTCTTAAATCCATACACAGACTTTTGACATAGATTGGTGATAGTTTAAGGTTTGATTATTTCAACAAGCATTTATGGATCCCACACTTATATGGTAATAAACAATTCTCAGGAGATTTTTGAGTGGTCTCAGGGTTGTTGTCAATAAGAAACTATTCTTACAACTTTCAGAGAGAAGCGAAGCCTCAAGTCAGTGCCACCGCATAGCAGAGAGGTGGAAAACAACAATGAAGTCTAGATTATATAGGTTGTACTTATCCTCAGGTCAGTGCCACCGCATAGTAGAGAGGCACATAACCTTCTTCTTGTTTTAGCAACTTTAATCTTTGGCACAGTTCTCATCAACAACATAAGTTATTAGTTTGATTGCTTTTGCTCATATTTTGGTCTTACTCTCACATTTGTGGCGTTTATTCTGCTCGTCACCCCTTATTGGAATTTTGTTGATTGTGTTAACCAGGAATAAGATGTTAACCCACAGCTTGTTGAACAACTTAGTTTCTTCTTGAGATCACCAACAAGGTCTAATCATCTATTGTGTTGAATCTACTCACATATCATATGTGGTCTAACAACCTCTAGGTCTACTTTCTTTGTATTACCTTAGTAGTAGCTAGTTTTACCATCATTTTTCTTTTTATATTGCTCAGACTACACAGACTTATACTTTGAACTTCGCATCTTATTTTATTTAAACTTTTAAAGTCCCAAGTGATTTGTACATGTGTACTATCATTTTCCAAAGTCATTGAATCGGTATCACAGATACGATCTAGTTTTTGTCAGCTAGCCTCTCCTCCTCCCTCATTTTGTTTTTTTTAATGTTACCAACTGACCTATTCTCCCTCTAAAATTATAAAACCGTAACCGATTTACGCTTTTTAGGATTTTAATAGGCGACCAAATAACATCAATTTAATTAGGCTACTTAAAGTTAAACAAATAAATAAATAAAATAAAAATTAAAATAAAAATGGACTATACGCATCGGACTACACATGGTCATCTTGAGGAATTACATCACTTTTCTTTATAACGCCGTTGACCTCTAACAAATATAGAAAACGTGGTTTATCATAAGCCTTTGTATAGAGGTCAACACGTTGAAAATCAGCATTTATTTTAATCACATTGATTAGGTTCTTTTTAAAGCAATCACGTATAAAGTGAATTTTTATGTCGATGTGTTTGGTCTTAGGATGTTGGACATGATTTTTAGTTACTGCAATCACAGCATAGTTATCAATAAAAATAGGAGTAGAAGAGAAATTCAAACCGTAGTCCCGCATTTGCTGTTGAATCCATATGATTTGTGAACAGCAACTTGCAGCGGCAATGTATTCGGCTTCATAGGTTGACAAAGAAACCGAGGTCTGCTTCTTACACTGCCAGGTCACTAATCTCCTCCCAAAGAATTGACATCTCGCTGATGTAGACTTGTAGATCATCTTGCAGCCACCGTAATCCGAGTCACTATACGCTGTTAGCTCGAAGTCATCGTCCTGAGGATACCACAACCCAAGTGTTCGAGTACCCTTCAAATAACGAAAGATCCTTTTTACCCCTTTCAATGGTTAACTTTTGGGTTTGCATGATATCTTGAACATAAACATGTCACTTACATGATATCAGGTCTTGAGGCAGTGAGGTACATGAGAGATCCAATCATTCCTCGGTACATGGTGGCATCAACCAGATCACCATTCTCATCGGGTGCTATATCATGGTTTGTAGCAAGTGGAGTCCTAGCTGCGGAAGCGTTATCCATGTCAAACCGACTGAGGATATCTCCTACATACTTGGTCTAATGTAAGAAAATCCCTTTTGGTGTCTCATCCACCTGTAACCCAGAAAGAATTTCATCTCTCCCATGGCACTCGTTTCAAAGTCAGCCTTCATTACTGCTTCAAACTCTTTACATAGATCTTCATTATTTGAACTGAGATTATGTCATCGACATAGATTTGGACAAGCAGTAAATCTCCATCCTTTTCTTTTATGAACAGTGTACAATCAATGACACCTTTGCAAAAACCGTGTTTCATAAGGTGAGTCGAGAGTTTCTCATACCAGGCTCTAGGAGCTTGATGAAGCCCATACAGAGCCTTGTTGAGTTTGTAAACTCTGTCCCGATGATATGGATCCTCAAATCCCTGGGGTTGACTGACGTACACTGTCTGTCTGATTTCACCATGAAGGAATGCACTTTTCACATCAAGTTGACAAACTTTAATCTTCATAAACGATGCGTAGGAAAGGAAGATACGGATTGCTTCCATTCTTGCCACGGGTGCAACACTTCATTGTAGTAAATTCCCTCAATTTGTCGAAAACCTTAAACAACAAGTCGATTATTGTTTCTGATGATCACACCTTGATCATCTTTCTTGCATTTCAAGACCCATTTTGTGCCAATGACCTTAGCACCTTTAGGTCTATCCACCAGAGTCCATACACCTAACTTCTTGAACTGAAAAATTTCTTCTTGCATGGCACTCACCCATGCCTCATCATTCAAGGCTTCAGTAACATACTTTCACTCGAACTGAGACACAAAGCAACGATGTGCCCCGTCATGAAGGTAGCCCTTTTCCATCACCGAGGCATAATCAGCTAAATATAACTTATTTCTGGTTTGAACTCCTGATCTCACATCTCCAATGACATTATCCAAAGGATGATAGACATTTAGGCATGATCCAGGAGTGGTTGGAACAACTACCTCAAAATCAAGAATATGAACATTCGGTTCAGTATCTGAGGCAGTAGGAGTCTGAGGTTCCGAAGGCGCAGAGGCATCAATGTTAGATGCTTGTGGACTTTCTGTAGGAGGAACCTGTTTCTCCTGGTTGTTCTGATCAGTCTCCACCGCTTCTTCATCAGAGGAAGAATCCCTTCTTCAAGTACTCCCCTTGAGTTGTTAAATGAATCGCCTTGTAGTCCAGATGATGTAAATTCCTGAAGATGGTGTGTTTAGAACATCATACATCATCTTTGTTGCTAACTTATCATCAGAAGTGGAGAGTGGTATATTGAAGGACTTGAAGAATCCATCATAGTCGAAAAAGAAGGTGGGTCCTTTTTACAGCAGGTGGTGTGGTGTATCTCTGAACATAAACATTACACCACTCTTCTACCTGACCCGTAGAGTTGTTGTAAACCCTCTTGTTCAGTATGTTGTATCCTAGAAAGATACCTTCACGAGCCTTCTTGCTGAATTTTCCCTCGTGAGTCTTCTTCAGTAGGGTGCACGAAGTGCAAAACGGCTCGAGATACTCTAGATTGGGTTTACCTTGTTGTAGTAACTCATAATACGTCTTTCCATGGCGTTTAACTACGAGAACCCTATTTAGCGTATAACACACATTTGCAATTGCTTCATTCCAGAATTGGATAGGTAGTTTTGAGTCTGCTAGCATTGTCCGTGCTGTCTCTATCAAGCTACGATTCTTCCTTTCAGCAACGCCGTTCATCTGAGGAGTGTAGGCAGAAGTGAACTGATGCACAATTCCCTTTTCCTTGCAGTATGCCTCCATCCATTGATTCTTGAACTCGGTTCCATTTTCTGAGAACACTTGTCGTACCTTCAACTTGTATTGAGATTCTAGAGTAGTTACTAATTCCTTGAATGACTCAAATGTTTCTGATTTGGATTTTAGAAACATCACCCAAGTGAATCTTGAGTAGTCATCAGTAACTACATAGCAGTACAAGTCGTCTGCGATGCTTCTCGTACTGACTGGGCCAAATAGATCCATGTGAAGAAATTCAAGAGGAAGTTCGATAGAATGAACTTTCTTTTCCTTATGAGACTTCTTCGTCTGTTTGCCCTTCTTGCACGAAACATAGAAATCTGGAAGTTGGAAGATTTTGACGTTAACTCCTCTCACTAGATCATTCTGGATCAAGTGATTTATCTTCCGTGGATTAATATGACCCATTCTCCTATGCTAGGAAATAGAATCCTTCTTAGTAGCTTTTGATAAGAAGCAATGAACTTCATGATCCGTTGTGGAGGCCTTTGATAGATCCAAAACATAAAGGTCCTTATATCTTGAGGCAGACATTAAGATTTGATCCTCTGTGATGATATAGTCTTTTTTCAGGACATAGCACTTCTTGTTATCAAATACTACCTTAAAGTCTTTATCACAAATTTGAGAAACAGAAAGCAAGTTATTTTGAAGTTGTTGGATATAGTTTACCTTGTCAAGCTTTACTTTCTGGTTACCTACTGCCCCTTGAGCTGTGATGTACCCACCTTTGTTTCCGGGAAACTAAACAGGACCTCCTTTTATCTATTTGATGTTTGATAAGAGATCACTGTTCCCTATCATTTGCCTGGATGCTTCGCTGTCTATAATCCACATGTTGGTTTCAACACTATATCGAACACCATACATATTCAATTTGAAAACATTAGTTGAGGTTAGGGACCCAAGCCTTCACTAGCTTGGGTTTCCTAAAGGAATCACACATCATAAATGTAATCCTTTGACCGTTCGAGGGTGAGGGAAGCTCAGATGTTTTCTTCTTCTCATTATCAGATAATGAGGTTGATTTCTCCTTCCATACAACAGCTTTGCGTAAGACCTGTTTGTCATAAACAGATGACTGGCTAATATGTTGAACTTTAGGTTCACTATCCCTTTTAGGTGGTGTCACTGAGTTCCTCTTAAAAGAGCTAGGTTTTAGTTCAGGAAGTTCAACTTTCCTCCTCGGTGTCTGATAGTAAGGACAATAAGACGCGATGTGTCCATACTCTCCACAACTGTAGCATGATCTGGTCCTGACTTTACGATTTAACTGTTTTGTGGTGATGTATGTGATACTCGGGTGACCATAATCTGTTTGGGTTTTGACTCTACTTGTTTAGATGTTTTGTCTGGTTTAACAAAGTTAATTGCTTTAACATTTTTAACATCTTTTTCTTTTCTATTTTCTGGACTTTAACATGATCCACGTGATTGGTTAACATTACTGGTCTTTTTAGGTTCAGATTTGACAGTTGTTGAACCAGACTTTATACTAACCTTTCCAAAATCTTTGTCCAGATTAACGCAAGGCATTTTACATTTTTCCTTTGAAGTGGTCTCCTTTTGTTTAGTACCAGATTCATTTGATGAACATGTGGAATCTAGATCACTTACAAGAGGAGTGGATACCACATGATCCTTGATTGGATTGTTATTAATTTGTTTACATTTAGTGTTCATCAAGGTCTCATGTGGTGGTGGAACCACTTTATAACCTAAACCCTCCCCATTATTATGTTCTCTCACTAAGTGTTGGACTATATGTGCAAACCTAGTCCAACTATGCAGTTTTTGTTTTAGGGAATTAACTTCTACTTTTAAAACTGTCTTTTGTTTCTTAGTATCCTCTAAGGAGTTTAAATAGTACCTAATGTCATTAGCTTGGTTAAAGGCTACAACTTATGTTTCCCTAAGTTGTTTGTTCAATAGGTCTATCTTTTCTTTGTAACTATGCTTATTTTGTTTCAACACTCTGTTAGCTTCAGTGCATAGTTCCAAGTCCTTTACTAAGTTATCATTATGATCTAATAACCTAGAAAATTTTAAATCAATGCTTTCCCTAAATTTATTACAGTCAGAACAAGCATGATTATTAAAAAGTTGGTCAGTAGTAGTTACCTAAGCGGGTTGTGATGAATCAGCCATCAATGCAGAGTCTGGTGTTTCTTGTGCTGGTGAATCTGACATTGTCGTGGTTTTGCCTTCTTCAGGCAGGTAGTTGACCACTGGTGCAGTTTCTTCTGAGTTTGACATTGTGAGTTCGACTGCAATATCTCCTTCACTAGCAGAGTCATCATCTATATCCTCCACACTAGCGATATTAGATTCTCCCGGTGAGACAAACCGAAAGCTCCGGTCCTGTCCTTCATCATCATGAGCAGTCAAGGCTTTGGGATCCTTGCTTGATGAAGTAGGACTGCTAGTGGATTTATCCTGACGATTCAAGGAGGGGAAAGGATTCCCATTGCTAGTCTTCTTTGGCTTCACGCACTCCCTTCTGAAGTGCCATTTCTCACCGCAGTTGAAGCAAGTTACCTTTTTTTATCAAAGCTGAAGGTAGTGTCCTTAGTTGCAATCAAATTTTGTCCGGTCTTTTTGACAAATTTCTTAGCTCTCTGGACAACACTAGCTAAGGCCCATATTATGTCCATCCGCTCTAACTCTGTCTCATCTACTTTCTCATAATCCTCATCTGCCAGATTACAGTTCTCAATTTTACCAGCAATTAGTCCATCATAGGAATGGACTACCATAGCTAAGAGATCCATGTGCTCTTTGGCTACTTCAACTGTATTGCCGAAGTTCTCGGTCTTCAGCTTTGCTGCATTTGCTTGAGGTGCAATGTATTGGGTACCAGACGACGCTGACGTTTCTGACCCTGAAGTAGAGCCTGGTGAAGGACCAGACGAGCTTGATACAAAAGCTATCTAAAGAGGTGCTCTAGATGTCTTAGCTTGAGGAGTCGCGTTGTACAGTGCATGATTCTGATCATAAGTAGAGTTTTGAGCTTTGTACTTCATCCTCAGTTCTTCTTCTCTCAGTTTTAGAATGAAGACATTGATATGTAACTTCGTTAGCATACCATTCTATCTGAGATTGGAGACAAATGAATCCGATTTCTCCGGTAGCCCGTCTGCACAGTTGGACACTTTGTCCTCCATTGACGTCGATACTCCACGAGTGTGCATCTCACTCATCAAATGGTAAAACCTATCGATAACATCATCTAGGCTTTGTTTTCCCATCGAGGAGAAGTTGTGAAACTCCTTCTTTAAAGCCTTAGCCTTTATGGCCTCCAATGATGCGTTTCCATCATACCTTTTCTCCAATGCATCCCATAGTTTCCTTGTTTGTGTATATTCTGTGAATTGATGGAAAATATCCTTCGGAATTGACTGTGTAAACAAAGTATAAACTTTCTTTTCGGCATTGTATTCGACTTTTTGTGCACCAGTCATGCCACCAAGTGTGAGGTTGATACCATCAGCTCCTACAGGGATGATGTACCCCGTCTCTATAGATTCCCACAGATTGGGATCTACTCCATTTAAGTAGATCTTGAAACGTTGCTTCCATTATGGGTATTTGTCTAAAGTAATTAGCTTTGGGGGCTTGTTGTGATTCCCCACTTCATTCTCCAGTAGCAGTAAGTTTTGTATACGTGAGTCTCTCCCTACTGTGAATGTTGAGTATTGGTCTTCCATTGCTATTAACTTTAACTTTAAACGAAACTGTTGTATTAGTGCGAATGAAGGTGTGCGATTGGGCTATTCAGGTGATTGACCTATGCGTATGGTTCAATCGTGTGACTGACACAATGCGGATGACTCAGTCGAACGAATGAACTAATGTGGTTGAACAATGCGAAAGACTTCTTAGTCGGACGAATGGAAGTGCGACTGAGTCCAATCGTGCGTATGGGGGATGCGTATGAACTCAGTCATGTGATAGAGTCAATCGTGCGACTGGAGCTCCTTGATTTCGAAAAGTCATAGGTTTAAGGTGTTTAAATGTAAAAACACGAATTTCTTTTTAACCCTAATTGCCGTATGCCGAAAAAAACTAAACTTTATGATCAGGAAACGTCTAAAACCCGATTTGACACAAAAGATTGCATTTTTGAGTGTAAAAACACAATTTTTGTATCAAAATGATTGAATCACACGTAAATCTAGAGCCAAAGCTCTGATGCCACTTGTTAGGATCGTGTACTGGACGAATACTAATAGATTTACGCATATACCAAATCAAATAATACAGAATCCTTTTTGATTGCCGATCCAATCAGTGAGAATGCATGTAGAATCAATTAAAGATTGAATCTAAACATTAAGAATGATTACAATCGATCTACTGCGATCTATGATGTTGGAACAGGTTGCTAGAGGTCTGTGGACCACTAGGGTACGTCTAGGTATCGAATTATTCAAAGTGTCTCGTTTTGCCACGATTTAAGTGGTATTTATAGGTTAGGGTTTCTCAATCGTGCGACTGGACCATTTCCATGGTTTAGTCGTGTGATTGAGTAATGTGGTTCATCCATTCGCACGACTTAGTGTTCAGTCGTGCGACTAAGTCAATCTCATGTTACAATCATGCGGCTGATCCAGTCTCCTGGTTCATTCGTACGACTTGTTCATTAGCATGAAGTTGATCATGCGTATGGTGGATTAGCATAGGTCAATCGCATAAGAACTTCACATGATTATGTTTGAATATGTTTCATAATTATTAATTGACATAGATATTATTCAAACAACCATAACCTATATAATTAGTTCAATAAGAGTTATTACATACCAAGCAATGAAATATTCAACATTATAAGTACAACCACATATTGTATTTCATTAGGTAGCCATACAATTACATATGTGTAAGACAATAAAAACATGCTATATTAACTTGAGAAACTAGGGACACATGTATCTACAGTAACTAACCCACACACCGTTGAACTAACACCCTTCATTGGCATGTTTCCATATACAAGGCTTGCAATACTTACTTACTTCCCTTCGTGCATTAATGCATGCATTCTTTCATTATGTTCCTCTTTTCATTATCTTCCACTATACGTTACATAATACTTTCATTTCATTCATTAACATTCAACGTAAAGCCATAGGAAAATACTCATACATAATAAGGAACACAAATATAAACTTACAACATCACCATACAAGGCACATCACACAGGCATAACATACCACATACATACAATCATGCGTAAGCACCAAACATACATTATCATACATGCCCATCATATCATCTATGACCTCAAGAGTCAACTTACATAAACCCTCAGGAACCTCCCAAGTCAAAGCCTTCATAACACTTTTGTCCAAAAATCAGGAAATAAACTTAGTCCTTTTGGGCGCATGAGCTCTATTTGGGCGTATGGATCCTATTCAGTTGCATGGCTTTCCAGGCACATGAGAACACTTGGGCGTATGGACACTTATGGGGCGAATGGACACTTATGGGGTGAATGAACACTTATGCGTATGGACTCTCACTCGCATAACCTTCAGTCACATGACTCCCATGCGTATGACCCTTAGTCGCATGGCATTCGGGCGTATGGGCTTCAGTCGCATGACTTTCACCCGCATTTCCTCCAGTCGCACAACTTTCATCTGCATTTCCTCCAGTCACATAACTTTCGTGTGTACGAACCATAGTCGCATGGCCTCCAGGTGCATGGACCTCAGTCCATGCCTTTCGGCCTTATGGCCTCCAGTTGCATGCCATTCGGTCGCATGGACTTCGAGTCGCATGAGCCCTAGCTGGGTGCAGAATGCAGTCTTCTTCGAACATGAACTACAGTTTCGGCCTCCAGCCCACTTTCTAACCTGTTCTAGGCTAAAACCAACCATACTAAGCCCTAGAAACACAACGACAACACCATTCAAGCACAACCAAGCCCGAAATGAAACCCCACCCAAGTCACACCCATACACATACACATACATACGGGTTTAGCACCCCACACAATAAAATGTTTTCAGATGTGTTCCATCCCTAAAATCAGTCAAAAATGTATAAAAGAGGGGTCCTAGAAACATGAATAAATTAATTAAGCATGATTTGGTAACTGGAATGCCAAAGAAAGAGTTTACAAGTGATGACCATTGTGTTGCATGCCTTAAAGGGAAACAACATAAGGTATCTCACAAGCCTAAGGAAAGGAACTCCATCACTACACCCCTACACTTGTTACATATGGATTTCTTTGGCCCCACCAGTGTAATGAGTTTAGGAAGGGCCTTATACTATCTAGTGATCATAGACGACTTTATAAGATTCACTTGGGTTTTCTTCCTTAGAATTAAGGATGAGACTGCTGAGATTCTGAAGAATGTCATGTTAAAGATTGAGAATCAGTCTGATCAGAAGGTCAAAATCATAAGATGTGAGCAAGGAACTGAATTTAAAAACCAAATCCTTGATACATTTTGTGATGAAAAGGGTATTACAAGACAATTTAGTGCTCCAAGGACTCCTCAGCAAAATGGTGTTGCTGAGAGGAGAAACAGGACTCTGATTGAAGCTGCAGGAACCATGCTATCTCACTCTAAGCTGCCTATCACCTTGTGAGCAGAGGTAGTCAACACTGCTTGTTATGTGTAGAACAAAGTTTTAGTAGTTAATACTCATGGCAAGACTCCTTATGAACTTTGGCATAAGAGGAAATCTTTCATTGGTTTTCTCAGGTCATTTGGATGTACTTTCACCATCTTGGATACCAAAGATCAAATTGCCAAGTTTGCTGAGAAATCAAATGATGGACACTTTATTGGATACTCTTCCCAAGCTAAGCCTTATAGAGTGTACAATCTTAGAACTAGAATGGTTGAGGAGTCAGCCAATATAACTTTCAATGAACACACACCCTGTGTTGCTGGTTCTGGTCCAGGTTGGCTATTTGATCTTGATTTAGTTACTAACTATTTTAACAAATCTTGTGAGAATGTATCAGGATGTGCAGAAAAATTAAATACAAGTGATCCTAATCCAAGATTTGAGCTAGGAAGACCTTCAAGTCATACATCTTCAGCTCCAGTTTGAACTACTTCTGCAAATGAGGTTTCTATCAGCACAACAATGACAAACTCAGCTGATACATCTGGTAGACCTTCAAATTCCAGCTCAGAGGCTCCACAACGAGATAAGAACACCTCAATTATGAAAGACAACAATGGTGGTGGTGACAGTGACCAAGAATTTCTTGATGCCACTAACCACACCATAGATGAGAACATCAATGATGTCACACACTGCTTGAATCAAGTCTCACTTGAAAAGTGTGCTGATGTGGTGGGAGAAACTTCTATGCCAGATCTAAATTTCTCTAATTTAGATCTTTCTCAACAACTTGTTGTGATCCCTCAGCTTAGGATTCACAAGTCTCACCCTACCACAAACATCATTAGAGATGTTGTCTTAGGGGTAAAGACAAGAGGACAAACCCATGAAGCAAATATTTGTCTTCACTCTTGTTTTCTATCCTAGATAGAGCCAAAGAAAGTTGATGAAGCTCTAAAGGATAGAAGTTGGGTTGAAGCTATGCAACAAGAGCTGCTTATTCAAAAGGCAGAAAGTTTGGAACCTTTGTCCTCTACCTTCTGGGAAGACTACCATTGGAACCAAATGGGTGTTTAGGAACAAGAAAGATGATAGAGTCATCATCATCAAGAACAAAGCTAGACTGGTTGTTCAAGGATACACTTAAGAAGAAAGGATTGACTACACTGATGTTTTTGCTCCAGTGGCAAGTTTAGAAGCTGTTAGAATATTCCAGGCTTTTGCTGCATCCAAGAACTTAAAGGTCTTTCAACTTGATGTGAAGTGTGCCTTTTTATATGGAGTGATGGATGAAGAGGTTTATGTCAAACAACCACCAAGTTTTGTAGACCCTGATCATTATGTCTGCAAGCTTGACAAAACTCCCTATGGGCTGCATCAGGCACCCAGAAATGGTATGAGACACTATCTGAGTATCTTTATAAATATGGATACAGGAGAGGTACTATAGATGGAACTCTCTTCATCAAAGGACAAGGAAAAGACATATTGCTAGTTCAAGTATATGTGGATGACATCATATTTGGTTCAACTAATCCAAAGCACTGCAAAGACTTGAGAAGCTGAGGAAAGATAGATTTGAAATGAGTGCCATGGGGGAACTCAATTTCTTTCTGGGAATTCAAGTGACACAAGTTGAAGATGGCATCTTCATAAGTCAGTCAAAGTATGTTCAAGACATACTTAAGAGGTTCAACATGACTGACTGTAAGATTGGTAAGACACCCATAGCTAGGAACCACTCCCTTAGACCTGATCTTGAGGGGGAGTGTGTAGACAAGCACTTATACAGGGCTATTATTGGGTCCCTTATGTATCTTACTGCTAGCATGCCTAATATCATGTTTGCTACTTACATCTGTGCAAAATATCAAGCCAACCCTATGATGTCTCACCTTAACACTGTCAAGAGGATTCTAAGATACCTCAAAGGTGCATATGGTTTACGGTATCCCAAGAATCCTGACTTCAATGTGTATGCCTATACAGATAGTGATTACGGTGGTTGCAATATGACTGCAAAGTCTACATCTGGGGGACGTCAATTTCTTAGTGGAAGGGTTGTCTCATGGCAATGCAAGAAACAATCCCGTGTCTCTGCATCAACTACTGAAGCTGAACACATTGTTGCTACAAGCTGCTGTGCTCAAGTACTTTGGATTCAAAATCAGATGCTGGACTATGGGTTAAACTTCAAGGAGACTCCTATTCACATAGACAACAACAATTCTATCTCAATCATAGAGAACCTTGTGCAGCACTCAAGGACAAAGCACATCAATATCAAGTATCATTTAATAACAGATAACTATGAAAATGGATTAATTAAACTAATCAAAGTTCACACAGATGAACAATATGCTAATCTGTTTACAAAGGCTTTTGATGAACATAGACTTAAATATATAATATCAGCTATTGGGATGATAAACTTTGAGTAAGCTTTTCTTAAAACTAATTCTTATTATTTCTTAAAAATTAAGTGTGTCCTAAGTTGTCTAGTTCAACACTTTCATAAGCTCATGATTTCTTTGGATGAAAATTTCTTTTCGAAGAATTTCCTTAGATTTTTGAAATTTTCTGGTACTTCACAAGTTATGCTTTTAACTTCGGAAGCAAATCATGCCTTCAAAATAAATAACTGTCTAAGAAATTTACCTTTGGAAGAGCTTTCAGATTTATCTTCCGAAGCTTAAATACTTTTCTCAGACACATACTTATTTTCAAGGACCATTTACTTCCGAAGCAAAATTAACTATCGGAAGCTTTGTTGTTTTTATAAACAAAGCACTCAAGTTTTAATTTCTCTTCCGAAGCAAAATTCTTAAAACTCTCAAGAAATTCTTCAGAAGTTATTTTAGCTTTGGAAGCTTTTTAATTAAAACTTCCAAAGATAATTAACCTTCGGAAGCTTTTTTTTACTTCCAAGAAAACTACTTTTTGAGCAAAAGTAAACTACTTTTTCAGAGGTAGGACCAACATCTAGATTTCAAAGTTTATCCTCTTTCATTAAACTTTATTTGAAATCCTTTTCACATATAAACCCAACGGTCTCCCCCTTTTTCTATCATCTGTTCTTTCCTCCAAACCTAAAACCCCAAATTTCTCTTTGAAATTTCTTTCTGTCTTCTTTCTTCATCCTTCAGCTACTTCAAAATAGCCATCCTTGCTCACAGAAATGATCCAAACATTACCATGCAGCTACACAGACAACATAATCTGGTTGCTCTGTTAAGCTCTGAGAAAGATCCTTATTTCTCAGAGGTTTGCCGTTTCCTAACTCTATCAAGCTACTTCACCTCCCTAACCATTGATACTCCACTCTATGAGGATCAGCTGCTTGAATTCTGGATGATCTGCCAAGAGGTCATTATGGATGGGGAGAAGGCAATGTCTACCATAGTGCAGGGGAGAACACTCTTCATCACTCCGGCCATCATCAATAGACATCTTCAGCTGGATGATGAAGAAGGTGAGGTGTTTTTCCCAAAGGAAGCAGTCAATTATTCCCTTGAGCAGATGAGATATGAGGGAGATTTCCCTGTAAAGACCTTTAGGAAAGGGAAGGTCTCATCCTAACGAAGATTCCTGCTCCATGTGGTCATCCACAGCTTATCAAACAAGCATGGTGGATCGGACTAGATTCGTGAGGATCTCTCCTTCATAATCCATTGAATGGTTCAGGGAGTAAAATTCAGGTATTCTCAATTTGTTTATACAAATTTAATTGCTAATTTAGACTCCTTAGAGTATTACATGTTTCCTAGATATGTCCAGTACATTCTTAACTGTGAACTGGGCACAGAGTTGAGGGAAACAGGTAACACTCTTAAATTGGGACAGATGAAGCCCGACATCTTTAAAATTCTGAAAAAGCCCACTGTTGGATTCTCTGCGCTAGAAACAGCCCTAGTCCTAAAAATGTTAGAGCTCATTGCTCAAGGTGACAACCTAGCAGCACAAGCTACTGTTGAGCCCACACCTGCTATCACCTAACCACTCTCACAGCCTCAAATCACCATCACTTACCAAAGAAAATCCAAACGAACCCCTGCTCAGGCTATTTAGTCTATGGAGGCCCCCATATACTTACCCATACAGGAAGAAGTGGACACTGGAGCTCCCACTTCTCGTGAGGAGCAGACCACTCCCATCTCTTCAAGAATCAGTGCTGAGGTTCCTCATGCTCAGCCTGATGAGCTCATTAGCCCAACTGTCTTAAGTGATCACTCTGAGTCTCAACACTCAAGTGATCAACCTTCAGGGGACAGTTACCATCCCCAGCCTATAGATCTTAACCAACCAATTCCCAACGTTGACTTCTATACTGATGAAGATCTAGGTTTCAGTGAGTATAATGAGTCTCTCTTCTTTTCCCCTACTCAAAGAGAGATGAATACTCCTGAGTCTCCTACATCTATCCCACATCAGTCACCTACAACTGAGGTGGACACTCTTGAACCTGTTCAGGATGTCCATATGGAAGAGGCTCTCACTTCTGAAAGTGATTACATCATTAAGACCACAACCATGGCAACTCAGCCCACTGACATCTCAACTGAGACTACCAGTGAGCATAGGAAAACTAGCAGCCAAGAACCTCAAGCTGGTGGTGAGAGAGAGGACTCTGGTCCAATCATCTCATCCCCTAATGAGTCTTCTGATGAATATGAGGGGAATTTGAGACAACTAGTGCAAAAAATGTCTAAAACATGCACTTAATTAGTCTCAAAGGTCAGTCACCTTGAATCTCAGGTAACTACCTTACACAATAGGATCAATGATCAGCAACTTGAGATTTCATATCTTAAGGAAAAACTAGCTAGGAGACCCTAAAGAAGAGCTCAACCAGGAACACAAGAACCTGTGGATGTGATTGACCTATCTTCCAGCTCACCTATGTAAGTGGGTGATACTACCAAAAAGGGGGAGAAAGTCATTACAACCATAGAACCTGGGAGTTCTTCAGAGAGAATGGACACTGAGGACTCACCATCCTCACTTGCAATTGTGCATTCTGAGCAACCTCCTCAAGTGCACATTGATATGGACTACACAGACTCCTTTATACAGAGTTTGTTTGAGGATGGGATACCAAGGGCTATGTAACCTTCACCATCTTCCAATCACATCATTAGGTGGATGTATGACAAGACCAGGAAAGCCCTAATCATCATAAGAGTTCAAGGACAACAAGAAGTCTTCAATTTTCAGACCTTGGACTACTATGAAGGTCTGGATCTAGTCAACATGCCACTTGTCAACCCAAGCCAATCAAGACAAGCTGGCAGACTGGTTAAAAGAATCCAAGACAGGATCACTGCAGAGTTCAGCTTAAGAAGGAGACATAGGCAATCTGGCAATGCCATCGGTCAACCGGATGTTGAGGAGGACCCTAAGATTCGCTTCATAGAGGAATCCTTGACTGAAGGCCCAGTGGTAGAACCTAAGGGCCCTGTCTCATCATCATCAACTGCTGTAGAGATCCACATTCCTTCTGAGACTCCTGCTGGTGAAGGTGCTTCTCAACCACTCTCTGGCCTGAGCTCAGATGCTGTAACAAGCAATGAAGGCCAAAGCTCTCTCCACCCTGAGTCATAAAGGTCTGTGAGTGACAAAGGGAAAAGAAAAATGACAACTGAGGAGATTGAGGAGGAGGAGAGAGAGAGGAAAAGGTGGCTAAGGGGAGAAACTTTCTCTGCTGAGTCTTCAAGACTCATGGAGTCTGCTATTAGGGCTGCCCCCAGACCAGATCCTCAGAATGATGAGTTAAGGGTAGTCAGGATAAACTATTTGCAGACTAGGAACTATGACATAGACAATGTCATTTCTCTCCCCTTAGATGAGTTAAATGAACTGGTTGACCTGGAAAGGTCAAGGGAGAAGAAGGAGGCAGAAGATGCAAAACTCCTAGTGCAAGTCAAAGAAAAGAAAAGAAGGAAAAGACTGTACAAGGATATGCCTACCCTCCCCAGTTCAGGAAAGTCCTGCACAAGAAGATGTGGTTCAACAAGAACCTCAGGTAGACAAAGAAGAAGAAAGGATGAAGATGATCAACTACCTGAGTGCCACAAGCTTCTATCAGCCAGATGCACTCCTTCCCTTGTCCTATGATTATATTGAGTTTCAGTACATAAAACAGCTCAAACTTGAGATAATCAAGGACAGAAAGACAACTAAGAAGAAACTAAGGGAAGGAGCTGCAAAATCAAGAGCCATCATCCAAAAGAGTATGAAGAAGTCTGCTGACAGGCAGAGGATGATGAGCTTCTTGAAGCTATATGGATTCTTCGAAAGTAGACTTGGCCCCATGTCTCTATCCACTATGGATGAGCATATTAGGGTGATCAAGCAGATGATCCAAAGTGGAGAGCTCATTGACTTACACTCCACTCCAAGTCAAGCCCCACCTGAAGTGGAGGTTAAGGTTGAACAACGAGAGACAACACAACCTGGACCTCCTGCTGAAACTCAGCAAGCTTCATCTTTTGATCCATAGTAGGGTCAACCTCCCTCTCCTTTTGAACCTGAGGGGGAGGAAGTCCCAACTGAGAAAGACAGTGAAGATCAATATGGTGCTGCAGGCCGGTCTTCTCAGTTAAAATCTGGTAAGAGAAAGAAGAGGATGGCTTCTAAACCAAATCCAAAGAAGAAGAAGACTGCACCCTCTTCTATATCACAGGATGAGCCAGAACATCTTGAGAGTGTGCAGCCAGAGGATGCTACAATAACTCCAATTCATACAGCTCCTCTAGCATCAAGAAGACCCATCTTATCTTGGACATACACCACAAATCCAGAAAGATGGCATGTCATTAGAGATCAAGGCATTGAAGACACTTATACATGGCAAGATATGTTTCAATTGCCTCTGCATGACCTTTTGATATGAGAAGACAATTTGACAGTCTGAAGGATCCTTATCACCTTGAAGAAAGGATTGGTGATCATCCTAATGAGGACTGTTGATATCTGAAGTTCTCTAAGTGCTTTGCTAGCATCAGCCTAGGGAGAGTTTGTAGAGATTAATGAAGAGGCTAATGCAACCTAAACATCTTAAGTCTATCCTGCATGTTGCATAAGTGCATTAAAGAAGAAGCTTAGGAAGTTTCACACATGAAACAAAAAATACTCTAAGTGTGAAATCTTCCAAAGCCAAGACCAATATCTTCCGAAGCCAAACATGAAGTCTTCCGAAGCCTCAGGGACAAAGTCTTCCAAAGCTTCAAGTTCGCGAAGACAGATTTCTTCCGAAGACTTTTAATAACATGCTTTATCTGATGTACTATTCCATAAAGCTGGACTACTTTCCTCTGCATCTCTGCAAGTCACCAACTTACATGAGTTGGTGAAAAGGTCCATGCTTTTGGTAACTGTACATTGAGGTCTTGAGTCTGTAACTTTCTACGCTATGTACTTTATCCTTTTTGTAATAGATAAGGATGTGACCTATTGCATGTCATAGTCACAAGTCAAAAGGCAATCTGTCTTTTGACTCTACAATTGATTATTTGTGTCTAGTCAATTGTATCTAGCTGGCTTTCAAAGTATAGCCGGCTATAGTATGTAGTATAAGTATCTCATGTTCTTGTATCTTTCTGATATGCTTTGTAACACTTGTAATAGAACATAGAGAAGGCAATATATTGCATTCTTGAAAACCATACACTCATTTTATTTGTGTTGTGTCTCTTGCATTACTTGTGTTCTTAGTGTCTCAACTTGGTTAATCCAGTTTGTTGTTTGATCAAAGTTTAGTTAATCTCCTCTTTATGTGGTTGTGTTATAACTTACACCCTTCAAAGATCCTGCATGTTCCTTAGGTGTTATTAAGTTATTCATGCTTAGAATAGCCTTCGTAAGCTTAGAACAATTAGGCTTGATGTTTGGGTTCAGAAATATCCTAGAAACAAGCTGAACAGAAGGTTCATGTGCCTAAATAAGGCCCATGCTCATGGTAATGCCTTAGAAAATGTTAAGTGTAGTTCAAGCACCTAAACAGTGCCCTCATGCGCCTAGAATATTAGTCGGACGACTAAGTGTAGGGCCATGCGCCCAAATAGTACCCATACGTTCGAATGGCACATGTGCCTAAGTTTCCATACACCCGAATAGCTCATGCGTCTAAGTGTCCATGCGTCCGAATGGACCATATGCCCGATTAGTATCCATGCGCCTAACTGTTGTAAGGGTTAAGTGTTGGCTAATGCACCCACATAGTGATAAAACGCCCGAACAGGTTGACTAGGGCTTATAAATGCTTGGTTTCATGCATTATTATGATTTCCTTTTGATTGCTCGTTATTATTATTATTAATAATATTATTAATATTATTGGTATTAGTGAATGACTTTACGTGGTGTGTTATTATTGTAACGTAAAGCATTATTAATAATAATAAAGTGAAAGAGTAATAAAGAAGAGAAGTGGAACTTAATTTAAAATGTTAACAAGTCTTGCAAGCTTATAGGAGGTGCACCACCATGAGGTCGTTAGCTTAACAGTGATGCGGGTTAGCTACCCAAAGATGCACAGAGGGCGAGTCAATTGAGATTGGCGGACCTTTGTAGCGTACCCTAGGTGTCTAGGCCAGCTTTGTATACAGTATGTAATGCCCCTTGTGGGAACAGAGGGCCCAGTACCATTTCCCTCGCGCACATAGTTTAGGGTATTGCTCATTGGTCCACATTGACAGTGAAAGATAAAGATAAAAGAATACAGAGTAAACAAGGCATACTGTAAAGAGAAAAGAATTATCTCATTGTATAGTTAATGCGTGCTCACGTATAAAGAATTGAAGTTTTCATTAAAAGAGTATTTTCATATGTATACCTTACAGAAAGTATTCTATTACTATGAAAAGTAGAACTCACTCAGCAACGCTGACTTTATACATTTTCAGTTGGCAGCTAAATATTGCTGAGGATGGCACGAGGGTGAAGCTACTCGGTAGGGAAAGACTACATCCATTCATACTTATGATTGTTGGTGTTTTGTAATGCAATTAACAATTCTTTTGTATTTCATTGAACAATAGTGTATTGCTCAACAATAGTGTTTTAATGAAATGAATGGCCTTTGTTAAAATAATTCCACTGCTTAAGCTTGTAAATTTATATTGTTTAATGTATTAAAATGCTATGAATGACCAACTATGAGGTCTCCGGGAACGGGGCTTTACATGCTGGCATGATAGTTGTTGTATGAGAATTCAGCTAACAGTAAGTAGTCATCCAACTTCCCCTGACAGGATCAGTGATCACAAGTTTGATGTATCAGAATACAAAGCAGCGGAATACAAACTAGAATTAGACAAATTGTAGCAAGCAATCGATACTTGTAAGCATTAAGAGCGCATACGGTTATAGGGAGAGAATATATATTTCTGATTTGAAGGAATGTTTATAGAGGTAGAATATTTCTAATCAAATCATTCATTCATTCCTTTCATTCACCCGATTACAATACGTTGTCACTCCTTATATAGAGTGCAACAATCACTGTTGTTATCACGGAAAGTGACAACTGGCAGATCTAATACAAAAATAACTAATTCATAACAAACTACTGAAATGTTCACAACTACTGAGAACGTATCAGCATGTTAAGTACAAAATATAAAACTACTGATATCACAACTACTGAAGAAGTACTCTTCAGCAGTTGTGACAAACTACTGAGGCTTCAGTACTTGATCTTCAGACTTTGACCTTTAGGTGTTTCATCAGCTGATGACTTCAGTAGATATCATCAGCTGATGTCTTTAGTCTTTGTCTTCAGACCTTGTACATCAGTTGTTGTTCTTCAGCACTTGTAAACTCTTCAGCTGTTGTACTTCAGTACTTTCGTCTTTCAGCTTCAGCACTTGTGTTCTTCAGCTGTTGTACTTCAGCACTTTGGTTCTTCAGCTGTTGAGGTCTTCAGCACTTGATCTTCAGCTTTTGAAGTCTTCAGCACTTGTCAAACTACTGATGAGGCTTTCAGCAGTTGTTGTGATACCATGTGGGACTTAGAGGTTTTCTGATCTTGGCTCATTGGTTCTTTTGGTCCAACAAACTCCCCCTGAACCAATGCAGCCAAAACCTCTAACTTATTTATTCTCCCACTTATTGATGGCAAAATGTTGGTCTTTTTCCTTCTTGATCAGTAGAGAAGATGACCCATGTAAGCTCCGGCCTGGGAAGAACCTCAAATATTTGTTTGGCAGAGTATGAATGGGAACTCTGTTTTGGGGAACAGGACAAAGAGTTGTTATCCCATTCATGAGATTCACTTCCCCATAATGAGTCTGTACGACTCTCTTGTGTAGGCCTCAAGGAAGGTGATTTGTTCCTCCATGGTTAGCTCTTCAGCACCTCCTTCAAACAATGATTCCGGCCCATAATACTCAGACAGGTATTTGGCCTGTTTCCCATTCTTTAGCTCCACAGTTGTTATTATTCTGTAAGCAAACTCATCCGGGTGATTACCCTCTAGGAACAACTGGAGCTCATTTTTCCTGACTTCCTCAAGCCTCTTGTAAACTAACCCCTTTTTCACTATTTTGTTTTCCAGCATCTTCTGGGGGGTTAGATTAGCTTTGTAGGCCTTCTTGAAGTCTTCTAGGATTTCCCAGGGTGAAACTACAAAGACCAGAGAGATCACTTCATCTACGATATTTGTCACCTGGCCAATGTATCTCCGAGGTAAATTGTTCTTGTGAATTCGGTGAGAGACCCTGGGATCAGGCCAAATCCTCACTCTTTCCTTTTGATATTGAAAGGTATGCTGAGAGTGTAAAGTCTGAGGGCTTGCTCCTTCATATTGATGATGGAAGATGTGGCTGCATAAGCTTTGTCAACTCTCTTCAGCAATTCCTCATCATGCTGTTTATGAAGCTCTTCTTCTTCTAGCTTCACTTTAACCATTTGTCTATGGACTTCAGGAGTAATTGCTGAGGAGTGACTTGTGGCCTTAGGCAACTGAATCGCAGCTGAGAGCGGCAGCCTGTCTTCATCATCTTCTTCATCTTCTTCTAGCCTCAATATCCTTCTCTTCTTCTTCAAGGGTATATCATCGGCTATGGGTTTTGAGGGTAAGGGAGTTGGTTTAGTGGGTTGTGTTTTGGGTGGTTTTGGTGTGGGAATGTTGACAGGCTGTGCTAGCATCGTTGAGGTGAGTGTGGCTTTTGATTGCTTGGCTAGCTCAGTCCTGCTCCCAGCACCCACTTCATTCAAAGCTTCAATAACAAGCCCCTTAGTGTATGCTTCAGACGAACAGATCTTGGTGGTGATTGCCAAGATACTGTCCCTGGACCAAGCTTTGATTTCAATCATTGATCTTCCAAGATATTTTGCAATAAATCTTATCATGATTTCAAGCCTTTCTCTTTCTAACACTTCATAACTTGCCCATCTATTCTGGATTTCTTCAATCTCTAGTCGTCGAATCTCAGAGTCAAGTTTGTTGGTGTCATGGCCTTGCCTGAACAACTGATCAATGATGTTGTCGATTGATCTGCTGTGTTCGGCATCAGCCTCTTTTATCAATAGCTCCAAGGCTTTATCTTCAGCAATGTGCTCATCTACACCTTTCTTTCGCTTGTAGGTGAGCATTGGTTGCTGTTCTTCCTCCTCCTTTTGGGCTTGCATCACTTCCTTCTTTTCCTCGGATCTTTCCTCTTCTTTTCTTTTACTGCAGTACTCTCCCCCTTTTTGGTTGCATTGGAGGAAGGGGTTTGTACCGCAGAAAGAGTCTTTTGGACAGCAGCATCAACCAAGGGCTGTAATGTTGAGGAAAGCCTCTCATCAATGGCTTTGATCACTATATCAGTGATTATGGGTGTGATGAGAGGGAGGGAATTTTGGAGTACAGCACCTATTTGCTCAGGAGGGTTCTGTTCCTGAGAAGTAGGGCCTGAAGCAGAGGCAGGTGGTTGATTTTGGAGTGGCTCGGTGTTTGGGAAACCTTCAAGTGAAGGTGCCATCTGTGGGTGGATAGAGGCAGATGGTCTTTTCCTTGTGAGAGTTGGTCAAGTAGGTTTTGCAGCCTACTGACTTTCTCTTCAAGGAGTGTGTTCTGGGCAAGAACATCATAGAAAAAGCCCAGGTCATCATCAGTCGAAGCTGAATCAGCTGACCTCCTGCTTAGAGCAGGATTTACATGCACCGGGTGTAGACCAGTTGGTGCATGTGCCCCTTGTGCTTGGTACTGGGGACTTCCAGCCTCAGGACAATGTCCATCATCAGCTGTTGCCTCTAGTGAGGTCTTAGCAATGTTACCAGCCTCACTCTGGTCATGTGCTGAGTCAGAGGAGGTGGCAGCCTCACTAGATATTCTAAGCTCCTTGTCTACACCAGGAGATAGAATTGGGAAACCCCTGTGCTGTGGGTTCTCAAGTGCACTGTGTTCCTCCCCCTCAATTGTAGAGGTATTCCCAGTAGTAAGTGGTTTCTGGGGAGGGGGTGAGGAGTGCAATTGAGTCAGCACTTGTGCAACTATTAAAGTTGGGCTGTGAGGGGCGGTTGTTTGGGGTGAGGGGATAGAAGCAGTGTGCACCTGGGGAGGTTGGTGCTCTTCAATGGTAATCTCCTCAAGTGAGGAAGATCCCAGATAAGTAGGTACCCCTTGTGTGGTTGCTGCAGGCTCCTGTTGAGAGGAAGCCTGAGCGGCTGTGGCTGGAGGAGTCATTGTATCCACTAGGGGTTTGGACTAGTGGATATATCCTGCGTTTGTGTTGCAGGGGTATCCTCAGGGGACTCAATTCCCTGAGTAGCCGTTTTGGGTTTCTTTTTGGTGGGTTTGGTGGGGACTTTGGATTTGGAGGTGGTGGCTGTGGGTTCCAGCTGCGTGGGTTTTTGCAGCTTGGCAGCCATTTTGAGTGTCTGGTCAGAGTTGTGCAGGGAGTATACTTCCGGCAGAACAGCCGTAGCAGGGACTCCCAAGCCAACAAGTCCCTCAGCATTAAGCTAGTCTGTAATAATGGACATTATGAACCGTGGATAAAGTATCCAACGGTTGGCAGTTAGTTTTTGAGCCATATCTTTGAGCTCTGAAAATATTAATTCTGAAAAGTTTAGTGGTTGTTGCTCAAGGATAGAATACATTACCTGCTGCCATTTGGTGGACATTTGATCCCAAGACGACGTCTTAGGGGCCAAACATACATTTACCATGTGAAAAATCAGGCGCTCAGCATCATTAAAGTGTTTCTTCATGATGGTGGAGGCACTGAGATCGCCTTGATATCCATGTTGAGCAAAGGATAGATCTATGGTGCCCTTCGGATATCCAGCAGGAGAAGTAGCATCATTCAGTTGAAGAATTTGGTGGATTATTGCAGGAGTAATGACTACTTCTTTGTTGTTGACGACCGACCGGAGGGATGGTGTGTTGTTCTCCCCAGTGGTAACAGCAACGTTCATCCAAAATTGGTGCAAGGATTCGGCATGTAAGATGGGGTTCAGAAGAAATGCCTTGTTGTATTGGGACTGAACCATAAGATCGATAGCAGTATCGAACTTAGTCCAGATCGGCGATTTAGTGAGGTAGGCAACACAGTTGTGTCGCGGTTTAATTTGCATAGACGCCATTGAGAAGAGGGAAGTTTTGGAGAGGAACGTTAGGTTTGAAGAAGATGAAGCATTGAGAGCTAAGGTTAGGGGTATATATAGGGTACGGGTAAGGAACGACTGAAGGATGTGGTGTTAGTCATCAGTAGTTTTAAACGACCGTTGACATGGTATTATCCTTTCAGACGTTGAAACAGCTGAAGTCGTGGTGTTAGGCATCAGTAGTTTAGAAAACTACTGAAGACCATGGTTTTGACTTCAGATGATTGAAACAACTGAGGACTTGGTGTTTGTCATCAGTAGTTATGAAACTACTGAAGACGTGGTTTTGCTTCAGCTGTTGTAAGCAACTGAAGACTAGTATTAGTCATCAGTAGTTATAAAAACTACTGAAGACGTGGTTTTGCTTCAGTGTTTAAAATGAAACAGCAGTTGTACAAACGACTGAAGAGAAAGTTCTCTTCAGCTGTTTTCGTCAATTCTTAGCTTTTCAGCTGTTTCAATCTGTCCTCAACACATTCATCAGTCTTTTTGGCTGATTTCAGTTGTTTCATAGGACATCAGTACTTATCTGTTTTTACTGATTGCAGTGGTTGTAACTGCATCAGTAGTTGTGACTACATCAGTAGTTTAGAACAGATGAAGTACTTCAGTACTTGTGAGACATTTAGCCTTCAGTAGTTATAAAAACTACTGAGGGTAAAAGAGCTCATCAGTACTTATATGTGACATAGGTACTTATGATCATCATATGAATTACTAAGATCATCGGTAGTTGTCACTTATTCTAGTTGCAGCATACCAAGCCTTAACACCAGGTTTTGGAAAGTTGAACTATCCAAAGGCTTAGTAAAAATGTCTGCAAGCTCATCAGCACTAGGCACAAACTTAGGATCAATCAGACCTTTTTCAAAACAATCCCTTATAAATGATGTCTGATCTCTATATGTTGGTCCTAGAGTGCTGGACTGGATTTTTGACAATACAAAGAGCTGAAGCACTATCCATTAACAATGGAGTCTTAGTCTCTGTAATGCCATAATCCAAAAGTTGGTTTTGAAGCCAGAGTACCTGAGATGTACAACTTGCAGCAGCAATGTACTTTGCTTCAGCAGTGGATGTAGCAACTGAGGTCTGTTTCTTGCTCTGCCAAGAAATCAAGCAGTTGCCTAGGAATTGACATCCACCAGAAGTTGATTTCCTGGTCAACTTACACCCTGCATAGTCACTGTCAGAAAAAGCAACTAATTTACCAGAATGTCCGGTAGAATACCATAAACCTAGAGATGGAGTGCCTTGCACATATCTAAAGATCCTCTTGACTGCAATCAGATGAGACTCTTTAGGTGCAGCCTGAAATCTAGCACAAACACATGTAGCAAACATAATATTGGTCTAGAAGTTGTTAAATACATCAAGGACCCAATCATACATCTGTAAAGTGTTTCATCAACCACTTTACCTTTCTGATCTGAGTCCAGTTGTGTGGTGCTGCTCATGGGAGTAGAACAAGGCTTCCAGTTTTGTAAATCAAACTTTTGCAAAAGATCTTTTGTATTTGGACTGATGAATAAAAATTCCATCAGCCTTTTGTTTGATTTGCAACCCCAGAAAGAACTGTAATCTCCCATGGCACTCATTTCAAACTTCTGTTGCATCAACTTTGTAAAGGCATCACACAACTTTGGATCAGAGGATGCAAAAATGATATCATCTACATAAATTTGAACAAGTAGATTATGCTGCCCAGCTTTCTTAATGAATAAAGTCTTGTCTATGGAGCCTCTAGTGAAATTGTTTTCCAGAAGAAAGTTTGATAATGTCTCATACCAGGCTCTGGGAGCTTGTTTTAACCCATAAAGAGCTTTATAAGCTTATACACCCAATTAGGATGTTATTGTCCTCAAAGCCTGGAGGTTGACATACATAAACCTCTTCTTTAATTTTTCCATACAAAAATGCACTTTTGACATCCATTTGAAAAACTTTAAGGTTTTGATAAGCAGCATAAGCTAAAAACAATCGAATTGCTTCCAGTCTGGCTACAGGGGCAAAGGTTTCATCATAATCAATACCTTCTTCTTGTGCAAACCCCTGAACAACCAGTCTGGCCTTGTTCTTAACAATAAGCCCATTTTCATCATTTTTGTTCCTAAACACCATTAGTGCCTATTGCACACTTACCTAGAGGTAGAGGAACCAGTTCCCACACTTGTTGTTTCTTGAACTGAAGAAGCTCAAGCTGCATGGCATCAACCCATCCATTGTCCTTTAAAGCAATGTGATAATTCTTGGCTCTTGCTGACTGATGAAGAGAGCATAGAAGCAGAAATTTGACAATTGACTTCTTGTTGATACCCAGTAGTAGTGATATCACCAATGATTTGAGACATAGGGTGATTCTTCAGATCTTGATACACAATGAGATCTGTGCAAGTGTTTGTAGCCGGTTCAGCAGCAACAGATGGTGATGGTGTATCATTTCCTTGAAACCAATCAGTGGATGGTAATTCAAAGGAAGTTGAATTCGAAGAAATCTCATCAGCATTTGTTGTGGATGGTGCTACTAGCTACAGGAACATCAGGTCTAGCGCTGAGTCAGGCAGCTGATCACTAAACCTGAAGAGGTGAGTACTGCAATCATCATCATCATCAGCAGTACCACTAGGTGGTTGACTGTTGACAGGAGCAACAGCAGGAGTTTGATAAGGAACATATTGCAGTATGTCCAAATCAAATAACTCCCGGACTTTGTGGAATCTTGTCCTTTGGAGATTCATTAAACTTAACATGTATAGTTTCTTCAACCATCTTTGTTCTGCAGTTGAAGACTCTGTATGCCTTGCAAGTAGATGAATAACCAACAAAGTACCCTGCATCCACCTTAGGATCAAATTTATGGAGTTGATCTTTGTGTTGAGAATGAAACAGGGACACCCAAATGCTTTGAAAAATGAAATCAGAGGAGCCAAATGAGGGAGAACTTCATATGGAGTCTTCATCAACCTCTGATTTACTAAAACTCTATTTTGCACATAACAAGCTGTGTTGACAGCTTCGGCCCAAAAGGTCAATGGCAAACCTGAGTCAGCCAGCATGGACCTTGCAGCTTCAACGAGGGTCCTGTTCTTTCTCTCCACATACTCCATTTTGTTCTGGAGTCCTTGGAATGCTGAACTGCCTTTTGATTCCCTTTGAAAGATAGAAGTCATCAAGTGTATGATTTCTGAACTCGTTCCATTATCACTCCTAATACACTTGACTGGAAGGGAATACTACTTCTCAATGTACAGCACAAAGTGAATAATCTTCTGAGCAGCCTCATCCTTTGAATGTAGAAAGAAAGTCCATACAAATCTGGAGTAATCATCCACAATTACCAGACAATATTTCTTCTTTGCCATGCTCATTACTCTCACAGGACCAAATAGATCCATATGCAGTAATTGCAAGCAGGCAGTGGACTTGGACACTTCAATAGGAGGGAATGAGACTTTGTGCTGTTTTCCTTTTAAACAAGCAGTGCAGGTTTCATCACAGTGGAACTCCTTTATTGGTAAGCCTCTGACTAAACTATTGTGGCTAAGCTGATTGTTTTTGAGATGAACATGACCAGCCTCATGTGCCACAGTTTAGATTCTTGAGAAGAGGCTTTGGAAAATAGGCAAGGATTGCCTTTGAGATCTATCTTCTTAGAGAGATCTAAGGCATACACTCTTCCTGTCCTGTTGGCTTTCAGGAGAGTGTGATCATCCAACACCTTGTCAATCAAGTGCAAAACTTTGGATGACAGAATCCTACAGTTTTGACTGGTGAAAAGGGCAACATGGCCTTTATCACACATTTGACTGACACTCAAGGGTTGTACTTGAGATTTTCCACATGATTAACATCATCAAATTTGATTTCTCCATTGGAGACAAAGCCCTTACCGATGATGTAACCCCTAGCATCATTGCCAAAAGAGACAAATCCCTTCTTTCCTTGAGAGTAGTCATGAAGAAGAGAGCTGTTCCCAGTCATGTGCATAGATCCCCCACTGTCTACATACCAGATGCTACTTTGGCATGTTGAAGAACCCTGCAATAATAAACAATCAGTTAGTTTTAGAGACCCAAACCTTTTGGTTTTGGGCCTGGTCTCATCAATAGATGGTAAACTAACATGTATTTGAAACAACAGCCTGAGAGGAAGAAGATGGGTAGAAGAGGAGTCCTTTGGCTTGGACCTCCTTTTCTGTGGTTTCAACATAGGAGAATCTAATTGGTTAACTCTACCCAACAGATGTTGTACCATCATCACCAGCTGTGTCTGATTTTGTGATAAAGCTTTCAGTCATCAGACACATTGCTAGTGGAGTTAGATAAGGTCCTATGTTGCACCTTCTTCTTTTGAGCACCCTCAGCTGTCACCTGTTTACCCCTTCCTTTTTGGATTTCTTTAAGGACTTAAGGGTTACAGGATTTGATGTTGCTGATACAAAGTGGTCTCAAACTCAGTTTTCATTTTTACCATTTTCTCATTAATTTCTTGTTTTTGTTTGAGTTTGGAACCTCTTTTGTACCAACAATCATCTGTAGATGATTGAACAAACCACATACTTCACATGGTTTCTTCTTCATCTTAGGTTGATCATCAACTAAAGATGGTGAAGCAACAGAAGACTTGTTCTTCAATGCTTGGAAGCATTGGTTGCTTTCTTGACTACCTCTTTAGTAGTCTTCAAACTCTTTCTACTGCCAGTTTTCTTCTCTTCAGTACTGACAGCAGTTGAAGTTTGAACTTCAGGTGTTAAATCCTGCTCTCTAGTCCTTTCAGGACCTTCAGGATTAACTCCTGAGTTGATCAACTCATTGATCATGTGAATGTCAGCATTTGAACCATCAACATCAGCTGATAGTGTTCAAAGAGGGCTTGATGCGACTGCTACTTCTGATTGTGCTGTATCAGAAGGTAGATCACATGATGTGATAGATTGGTTATCACTCTCACCATCAGATTCTACCTCTGCTCTTGGGGTAAAATCTGTAGGTGGAGCAGTGTGATTGTAACCAATTCCAAACTTCACATTTGAAGCAGATTGCTTACTAAGAAGCATTTCAAAACCTTTGCATGATTGTACCCATCTATCACACTCGACCTGGGTAACTGCAAGGGTTTCTTTGAGATCTTTGTACTTCTCTAGAAGGACTTCTTCTCTAGCCTTATCATCAATTATTTGGCAATTCGTTTATAAATCTCATCATTTTTATCTTTGAGCACAAACTCAAACTCAGCTTTGTTTTTGGAAATTATTTGTTCTAGCTTAGCTCAATGTTCTTATTAATTAGAGCTACATTTGCTTCTCTAATGGAAGCAAATGCTGCTATGCATGGTTCAGAACATAATTTGGCGTTTGCCTCAGAGGATACCTGTGATACCTGAGGTGTAGAGGCATTGGAAAATGAAGTATGAGCAGACTCCATAGCCATAAGAGCTAGATTCCCAAAGGGACTGTCACCACCATGTTGACCAGCACCTGAGAACAGTTGATCATGACTAGACAAGTCATCTGGTAAACTGCTCCAGTCAACAACTCCTGGGGTGAAGAAGCTGTGTTGTTGAGATTGAGGTTGTTGATGAGATAGGGAAGGCTGAGGTTCTGGTAGTGCATGAGGTTGTGGTGTCATAGGAACTTGAACTTGATTTGACTGTGGCATGTAATAACAAGAGTACGGATATGGCATTTGACCCTGAGGAACAAAATATGCCGGAGATTGTTGTTGAGGATGATGACTAGAGGTGACAGGATGTTGCCCTCTGTGTTGTTGACTATTTCCAGGAAAAGTCACAAAGGGTGCAGTAGAGTTAGATCCAGTTGATCTACACTCTCTTGCAAAGTGTCCAAGCCTTTGGCATTTGTGACACCTCAACTTAAACCAACTTTGGTTTTGCCACGAGTCCTGGGAATTTTCTTCCAGTTCTTTTATAGAACTTCTGAGATCTGATATTTATCAAGGCCATTTGGCTCAAAATATCCATCTCTTCTAAGTCATCATCAGCAATCCCCTTGAGATCATCCATAAGAAACATAGATTGTCATTATTACACCCAGTAAACTGACCATCAACACTCACAAATGCAGAATCAGAAGTGCTGAAGAGAAATTAATATGCTCATCATACTGGCATTCAGATGAAGCATATTCTGACTCATGACCCACCAAGGCAGTGTTGCCTTGTATAAAGTCTTGAGTGAGCTTTCCAGATGAAGACAGCTTTCTCTTCTGTTCTATCTCTCTCTCAAAAGTGAGCAGTTTCCCATGGAGTTGGGTGAGAGATAGTTTGTCCAAACTTGCACTGGAGCGTAGGACAATAGTATATGTGTCCCATCTCGCAGCAGTGATCTGAGAAATCTGTTATTCATCTGAATATTGGTGTATTCAAGTTTGACCATTTTTAGTTCAGAGATCAAACAAGAAAACCGCTCATATTGTTGAGTCAGTGTCTCACCCTTTCTATGAGAGAATGTCTCATATTGTTGGGCAATAATTTCTCTATTATTTGCCAAGACCTCATCTGTTCCTCCAAATTGTTCTTTCAAGCAATCCAGAGGTCATGGGCAGTTTCATGATGCATTAGCCCAGAATAGATTTCATTGGGCAATGCCATGGCCAGAATTCCATGGGCTTTTGCATCAATCTCAAGCAACTTCTTATCCTCATCTGAGTATTGCTCCCTCCTCTTCGGAACCATTTGATTGGTTTCCGGGTTATTCACCATAGGCTTGTGTGGACCATGTACCACTGATGTCCAACACCCTGCGCTGTTAACAGACAGGTGATGGAGCATAGTCTTTGCCATATGTTATACTCATTCCTAACCAGCATAGGTGGCTTGGTTGAGGAACCAGTATTGTGAGGATCATTGGAAGGAGTGGTCATTTTCAGTTCAAAAACAAATTAGTTCAAGTTTTAAAAAAAATTTTAGACAGACCACAACAAACTCAATGAGAACCAAGAAAAGATCTCAGGTGAATGAGCAAAAATACAGAAAATTCAATCTCTATAACCGTTTCTTGCAAAAACAAAAGCTAATTCAATCAAACTTAGATCTTGAATAGCAGTTTCAATGATCAATTGTTAGATCGATCAATGATTAACTGGCTCTGATACCATTTGACAGGATCAGTGATCACAAGTTTGATGTATCAGAATACAAAGCAGCGGAATACAAACTAGAATTAGACAAATTGTAGCAAGCAATCGATACTTGTAAGCATTAAGAGCGCATACGGTTATAGGGAGAGAATATATATTTCTGATTTGAAGGAATGTTTATAGAGGTAGAATATTTCTAATCAAATCATTCATTCATTCCTTTCATTCACCCGATTACAATACGTTGTCACTCCTTATATAGAGTGCAACAATCACTGTTGTTATCACGGAAAGTGACAACTGGCAGATCTAATACAAAAATAACTAATTCTTAACAAACTACTGAAATGTTCACAACTACAGAGAACATATCAGCATGTTAAGTACAAAATATAAAACTACTGAAACTACAACGACTGAAGAACAAGCTCTTCAGTCGTTTTACAAAACTACTGAAACATAAAAATATAAAACTACTGATATCACAACTACTGAAGAAGTACTCTTCAGCAGTTGTGACAAACTACTGAGGCTTCAGTACTTGATCTTCAGACTTTGACCTTTAGGTGTTTCATCAGCTGATGACTTCAGTAGATATCATCAGCTGATGTCTTCAGTCTTTGTCTTCAGACCTTGTACATCAGTTGTTGATCTTCAGCACTTGTAAACTCTTCAGCTGTTGTACTTCAGTACTTTGGTCTTTCAGCTTCGGCACTTGTGTTCTTCAGCTGTTGTACTTCAGCACTTTGGTTCTTCAGCTGTTGAGGTCTTCAACACTTGATCTTCAGCTTTTAAAGTCTTCAGCACTTGTCAAACTACTGATGAGGCTTTCAGCAGTTGTTGTGATACCATGTGGGACTTAGAGGTTTTCTGATCTTGGCTCATTGGTTCTTTTGGTCCAACACCCCCAAAATCAATCACACATGCCTAAAGCATGTCATCCAATGACTGAATGGTCCTTTCTCACTGACCATCAGTTTGGGGATGATAAGCCGTGCAAATATTAACCACGTCCCCATGGCGTCATGGAATATCTTCCAGAATTTGGAGGTAAACCGGGTGTCACGGTTAGACACAATAGACACAGGCACACCATGATGAGTTACAATTTCCTTGATGAATAGATTTGCCAACCTTTCACATGAATATGTCTCTCGGATCGGTAGGAAGTGAGCACTCTTCATCAAAAGGTCGACAATCACCCGTATGGCATCGTACCCTTTTAGAGTACGCGACAGCTTCGTAATAAAATCCATGGTGATGTGCTCCCACTTCCATTCTCGTGTATCCAAAGGTTGGATCTTCCCATACGGCTTCTGATGCTCAGCCTTCACCTGTAGAAAAGTAAGGCACTTACTCACATATTCCACCATATCACGCTTCATACCCGGCCACCAATAATCTTTCTTCATGTCTTGATACATCTTTGTGGCACCTGGATGAATGGAGTATCGATTCTTGTGAGCTTCATCTAAAATCTTCACCCGTTGATCCCCAAAATGAGGAATCCATGTTCTCCAAATCGAGTTCTAACACCAAGTGTGTTTTCACCCAATTCTGCGACTAGACCTCTCATCCTCTCAGAGTTAAGATGATCTTCTTTCAATGCCTCAACTTGAAATTCTTTGACCTGCTTCATCACATCAGAGGTCATGATTAGCTTATACGCTTTCACCTAAATGGGCTCGGGCCTCTTTTTTCAGCTAAGGGCATCAGCCACCACGTTGGCCTTGCCCAGATGGTAATGGATCTCACAATCATAGTCCTTTATAAGCTCCAGGCATCATCTCTACATCATGTTCAGATCTTTCTGCTGAAAGAAGTACTTCAAGCTCTTGTGGTCAGTGAAGATGGTGCACTTTGTCCTGTAAAGATAATGCCTCTAAATCTGTAGCGCAAAGACCACGGCTTCTAGCTCCAAGTCATGAGTAGGATAATTGACCTCATGAACCTTCAACTGTCGGGATGCATAAGCTATAACCCTCCCTCTTTGCATAAACATGCACGCACCCCAATCCCGAGTAGGAAGCATCGGAATAAACCACGGGATCTTCGCTTCCATCGGGTAATGATAGTTAAGGAGCTTGATTCAACCTCGTCTTCAATTCATTGAACACATTCTCTTGATCTTGACCCCATATAAACTTTACATCTTTTTGGGTCAACTTGGTTAGTGGAGAAGTGATCTTGGAAAAGTCTTGGATGAATCTTCTGTAGTAGCCCGTCAAACCCAAGAAGCTACGAATCTCCGATGGCGTCTTTAGAGACTTCCATTGCATCACTTCCTCCACCTTAGCCGGGTCCACCATGATCCCATCCGGATTTACCACATGACACAAGAACCGAACTTCGCGCAACCAGAATGCGCACTTGAAGAATTTAGCATACAACTTCTCCCTCCTCAACGTCTCCAAAACCTCCTGAATGTGACCGACATGCTCTAACTCACTCTTCGAGTAAATCAGGATATCATCAATAAACACAATCACTGATTTATCCAATATCGGCCGACACACACGGTTCATCAGATCCATAAAAGCAGCTGGCGCATTGGTCAAACCAAAAGATATGACTAGAAACTCATGTCACCATAGCACGTGCAAAAAGCTGTTTCAGGAACATCCTGCTCTTTCACCATCAACTGATGGTAGCCAGATCGAAGATCTATCGTCGAGAACCAACTGGCACCTTGAAGCTGATCTAACAAATTGTCTATTCTCGGTAAGGGGTATCGGTTCTTCACCGTCAGCTTGTTCAGCTCGCGGTAGTCAATGCACATCCTCATACTACAGTCTTTCTTTTTCACAAACAGGACCAGAGCACCCCACGGGGAGATACTCGGCCTAATAAACCCCTAATCAAGCAGCTCTTGCAACTGCTCTATCAATTCCTTTATCTCTATTAGGGCCAACCGATACAGTGCCTTGGCAACAGGTTTGCACCCATTATCAGATCAATCTAAAACTCGATCTCTCGGTCGGCTGGCACTGTTGATAAATCTTCTGGGAACACGTTCGGAAAGTCACTCACAACCAGTACATCAGATAGTTATGGTGTTGGCGTATCTACATCCTTTACATAGGCCAAGTAGGCACTACATCCACGCCTCATGCACTTTCCTGCCACCGCCATCGATATCACCTTCGGAATCGTGGTAACCCGATCACCATAAACCATCACTGAACTACCGTCAGGCACTGTCAAACAAATCATCTTCTTGCGACACACAGTGTTCGCCTTGGAGTCCGCCAACCAATCCATCCCAAGAACCAAATCAAAACCACCTAAGGTCATCACAAACGGTCTAATAGGAAACTTATGACCCTCAAGTTCCACATCTCAGTTCTCTATCATCTTCGAAATCCTGGTAGACATACCTATGGCAGTTTCTACATCAAAGGGCGCATCAACACGTCTACTACTAACAGGCAGCTTAGCACAGAAAGTAGCAAAAATAAAACTTTCACTAGCACCCGAATCAAATAACACAGAAGCTAAAGTTTGATTCACTAAAAATGTAGCGGACACGACATCAGGGTCCGTCCTAGCTTCCTCCTGTGTCATAGTTAAAGCCCTGGTGCTCGCCCTCGGCCCTACACCTTCTGTCTCTTTCACCCCGGAACTCTCAGCCCTCGGCTTCTAAAAATCCCTTCTCATGTGACCCTCTTCACTATAGTTATAGCATCGGACCATAGACAGTCCTTTGCCATGTGCCCCGCCTTCCCACATTTGAAGCACAAATGAACTTAAACCTGCACTCCCTATTATGCTCCCTTCCACACATGCCACACCTCTTTGACCCCACACTTGTTGTGACCAGACGGCGGACATTCACTCGTGCCTTCGTACTACCCATCGAGGCATCATTCCGCCCAAAATCTTCCCCTGCCAGTTTCGATCACCACCGCTCTTGTTGCCACCTTCAATCACCATCACCGTTCTCTCATCGTACACTGTCCTTCCCAAATCCACCGCCGACCTAAACGTGCTTGGCCGGGCAGCGATCATGTGGCTGCGAATATCCGCTGGCAAACCCTGAATATACCTCTTGATCTTTCGAGACAGAGGTGTCACCTGATCCGGCACCAGACGTGCCATCTTGTTGAATTTGGTGGTATATTGTGTTGGGTTTGTTGGACCATATCAAAGTAGTTTAACCTTTTAAACTATGAAAACGCAGCGGAATATAACCTTAAAATTATCATTTGTAATGTGAAAAATTAAGGCTAATAACATATCATCAACAAACCCAAGAACACAGTATCATTTATATGTGTTTGAACTAGCTATCAACAAGAAATAACAACACAAAACTAGCCATACATACTACCTTTTGTAAAACTGCAGAAAAACAAATTTTGGTGAAGAAGATGATGTTGTTGAACAGCCAAAACACGAAGGAAAGATGTCCTCAAGCATCCATACTCACAAGCATCAAGCAAAGACCACTCTTGCTAGGATTTGCACACCAAAACTCAAAGAACAAGCTGTTAGAACACTTCCAGACGAGAATCCTTCATGAAAATGGAGAGAAGTTGTTCTTTTGTTCTTGCATGTGTGAGAGAGAATGAGAGGTAGAGTGTGTGTCTAGTTCTTGGAGAATGGTATGTCAAAAAACCAATCAAGACCCACACCCAAAAAGTGGCGGCTGAAAGATGGTATTAAGATGGGGGTTTCCCCCCAAAACTAAACTCCAATTTTATAAACTAGTTGTTTTAAATGATGGGTTTGATAGAACACAAGAAAACAAGTTTAACCTTTTAAACTTTCTGAAAAACGCAGCGGAATAACAACTTTATAACATGTTAATAAGCTGAAAAATATGTTCTTATGGTGACATATATATGTTTAAAACAAATCCAAAAATAAAGGATCATAATATGTGAACAAGCAAGCTATGTATAAGCAACAAGCAACACAATATGACAACCACAAAAGGGCTGCCAAGATACCTTCTCCAAGAGCTGAAAAATCGACAGAAAAGGAGGTGTATGATGCTGAAAATTGACAAAGACTTCAAGATTAGAGGTCCCCAAGCTTGTATACCCCAAGCCCTTGAAGTAAAACACCACTCTTGCTAGGGAGAGCACACCAAAAACCACTCAAAAACCCCAAAACTGTTGCTGCTATGCCGAGAGAAAAATGGAGAGAGAGAGAGGAGTTTTTTTGTTGCATGTGTTTTAAGAGAGGTTGAATGAAGAGTGCAAGGCTAGTTAATGTGTTTGTATTTTTCAAAACAAGTGAGCCAACCACATTAAAAGGGGGAGGTGGCCGAAAATTTCAAAAGAAATAGTCTTCCCCTTTTTTTTTATCACACATTATATTGTTAACTACTCTTCTTACTAGATATATACAACTAACCTTTTAATTGTATAATCTATACACTCCCATAATTAATTTATAATGTTATCTAACTAATTTAAATAACATTACAAATAATATTATTGAACAAAATATCCTAATAAATTGTACCATCCCATATGCAACTTGTTTAGAAAACCCATTTTCTAAATTGGTGTAAATATTTTATTGCATGATCATATCATCAATTAAATATTAATTGGTGTTTGCTAGGCTTGTTATTGGGTATAACCCGACTTGGATCATAACGTACTAACCACATCAATATTCTAAGTGTCTTGGGCACACAGAATCCTACATTAAAATAGATATATAATTAACCTTTTAATTATATAACACATACACTCTTTTGTTATTTGATGTTATTTAACTAAATGAAACAACATTACAAATAATATTCATGAACAAAATATCCATATAAGTTGTTCAATCTCATATGCAACTTATTTAGAAAACCCATTTTCTAAATGGTGTATTTACTTAATTGCATGATCATATCATCAATTAAATAATAATTGGCGTTTGCTAAGCTTGTTATTGGGTATGACCCAACTTGGATCATAACGTACTAACCACATCAATGTTCTATGTCTCTTGGGCATAAAGAATCCAACAATCTCCCACTTGCAAAAGATTCATAGAAGATTGATTCAAGTAGTAAATACCGCCTAACAACGGTTTACTACCCTTAATACGCATGACTGAAAGCAATTCAATAACATCATCCCCTTCAAGTATCCAACTTGAAATGATTTAGGTGAATCAATCATTTATCCTTTTGTTACAGATGTCATGTTAAATCCAAGGACATAGAATGATCATTCCTTATTGATTTAACTTAATTTGGCCTTAGACATATTGCTCTCAACGAATAAGAGGAACAAATTCCATCTTGACTACATACGTTTTTCACAATCACTTCGAGTCACACCTCAACATAGCCTTATGTACTGCCCATTATTTCAGAGTAGTGAAGAACTAGCTCAAGGTATAACATTTGGTGAATATCAAAACCCAATATGTATCTCAGGTCGGAGGATACCAAATGATATTCACCTTTACTCAAATTTACTTATGATCAATCTAGAAGATTCAATGTAGTAAAATTGAGATGCGGGTTAGTCCAATATTTGTATCCCATAAATATCTATGAACGTTGGCAGCAACCAATTGCTCTATATTCATTCCTTATGAATATCCACCAATCCATGTTCATAATAGTCTTACGTTCATATTTGTTCCCACAAACATGACCGACTACGGACATTTAGAATAATAAACATATTCATGGATATATACATGCTAAAATGAATATAACTCAAAGTATCACAAGTATATAAAGAGTTAAATATTACATTGTTTCAAACTTTTAATACTAAACACATCAATTCCAGTCACTAGAATATCGAAGTCCTAAGGCACAAGTATGACTTTCATGCTTTTCCCTCTCAAGAAGCTTTGTGAGTGGATCCACAATGTTCTGATCGGTGTGAACTTTACGAATAATATCTTTCCCTTTTCAACTTCATCCTATATGTAGTTGAATTTATGCTCAATGTGCCTAGCCTTTTGAAGTGCACACGGTACCTAGATTTATGCAATCGTACCCTTGTTATCACAAAAGGATTTCTAGGAGTCTTGAATGGTAGAGACCACTCTAGGTCGGCGATAAATTTCTTTATCCATGCAGCTTCCTGAGTAGCTAATGATGCGGCTATGTATTCAGATTTTGTAATGGACAATGCTACCCCATTCATAATGAAGACATACCCCGATTGTGATCGAGAATCATCTCGAACGGTTTGGAACCTCACATCCTTGTAACCCTTTACAACGAGTTCCTCTTCATCAGATCCATATATTAGAAACATTCCTTAGTCCTCCTAAGGTATTTCAATATACTTTAAACAGCCATCCAATGGCAATTACCTGGAATCTGCTAATATCTGCTCGTCATGATTAACACGCATGACACGTCCGAACTAGTGCAATCATCTCATACATGATGGATCCTATAGCAGATGCATATGGGATGGCCTTCATTTGATCTTGCTCATCCTTTGAGCTTGGACATGGAGATGTACTCAATAGTGTCCCTCTTTGAATAGGTACCATACCTTTCTTAGAGTTTTTCCATGTTGAACCTTTTCAAGACTTTATCAATATATGCACTTTGGTTTAAACCTATCAACCGCCTCGATCTATCCCTAAATATAGGCGGCTTCACTGAGATTTTATGGAAAAACAACTGCCAAGCCAGTTTTTAACACCTTCCATGTTGGAATATCATTTCCAAAAGGTAGTATGTCATCAACATACAATACTAAGAATGTTATTATGGTCCCACTTGCCTTCGTATATACACAAGCCTCGTCAGCATTCTTGATGAAACCAAATTTGTTGATCTCTTCATCAAAATGTTGATTCCAACTTCTCGATGCTTGATTCAATCCATAGATTGATCTCTTTAACTTGCATACTTTATTAGGATGTTGTGGATTGACAAAACCATCAAGCTGAACCATATGGACAGTCTCTTCGAGACGTGCATTAAGACAAGCGGTTTTGACATCCATTTGCCAAATCTCATAGTCATTATATGCAGCTATGGCAAATAATATCCTAGTTGACTTTAGCATTGCCACAGGCGAGAAAATTTCATCATAATCAACCCCTTGATTTTGAGTGAAACCTTCTTCTACAAATCTTTCTTTGTAAGTATCCAAGTTTCCATGAATAACCATTTTCTTCTTGAAACCCACTTGTATCCAACCTGTTTGGAGTTAAGTGGAGGGTCAACCAATTCCTAAACTTGATCGTCATACATGGATTGCATCTCAACATTCATGGCTTCCAGCCATTTGTCACAATCCGAATTAGACATTGCTTCATGGTATGTAGTTGGCTCATCAGAGTCAACCATATAGCATCCATTCATGAAAAATTCATATCTTTTAGGTGGAATGCTAACTCTACGAGATCTACGAACGTTTTGTGTATTGATCAACCTCTTGATCATCGTCAATAACCTCTTGTTGACTACTAGTGTTAACCAAAGGTGGAATAAGTTGTGAGACGATCCCACAACTTCTTTAGATGGTATTGAAAAGCATCACTTAGGTATACACCTCCTCTATTTGAACGAAGAACTTTAATAGTTTTATTGAGTGATTTTCTACTTCATTCTTGAAGATTTTGAACATTTCAAAAGCTTCATGTTTATGCGTCATCAAGTACACATAAGCATAGTGACTATAATCGTCGGTAAAGGTAATGAAGTATCTTTCACCATTTCTATTGTCTTATAAGTGCCAAATACATCTGAATGTATGATTCCCAATAAGTCTTTTGCCTTCTCGTTAGTGCCACTAAAGGGCGAATTGGTCATTATACCTAGTAAACACGATTCACACTTGTCGAATGAAACATTTTCAATTGTTTTTTCAAAAGACCATTCTTTTGAGGTGTTTAAATCTGATTCTTGTTTATGTGACCAAGACGAAAATGCCAAAGATAAGAATCACTTAAACCCATTTTAAGTTTCTTGGTGCTTGTTTGGTACAATGAGCTATTATAGGATGAATCATTATGAACCAATTCATATATTCCATTAAAAGACATAGTCTTGAAATAAAATACATCATCCATACAAACATAAAACCATTGTTAACAAACTTTAATTTATAACCACATTGTTTCTAAAGGGAAATCAAAATTATGTTCCTAGTCAAACTAGGAGCATACAAAATGTTCTTAAGAACAAATTCCAAACCATTTGAAAGTTTCAAAATATTGTCTTTTTGGGCTTCGACATCAACTTTTGCTCCGTTGCCTATGTAGAGACTTGTGTCTCTCTTCTTGAAGTGCATATTTCTTTTGAACCCCTGCAACAAATTGCATATGTGAGTTCCACATCCGGTATCCAATACCCACGTGTTTGAAGAAATAACATTTAAACCAATGTGAATTATGAAAGTTGTACTTGAGGTTTGCCGAGCATCCTTTTTGTTTCTTAACTCTTTGAGATATGTTGGACAATCCTTTTCCAATGTCCTATCTCTCCACACTTAAAGCATGGATTGTTCTCCTTTACCTTAGGCTTCTTAAGCTTAGGCTTTGGAGGTTCCGCTTTAGCCTTTCCTTTCTCCTTTCCTTTGATGTACCCCTTTCCTTTGACGACATTTGCCTTGGGATTGGGGAATGACCTTTTCTTATTGCCTTCCACATTGATCGAGAGAACAGGTAGAACCGTTCTACCCCTTCCTGCCTCGGCTGTTTTGAGCATTGCGTGAAGCTGACCAATACTCTTGTCCCATCCGTTCATATTGTAATTCATTATGAACGTCTCAAACCTTTTAGTTAGGCCATTAAGGATCAAATCCGTGGCTAGCTCTTTTGAGACAGGACAATTAAGCCTCTCGAGGCGATCAACGTGGCTTTTCATCTAAGTACATAAGATGATACCGATTGGGTTTCTTCCATGCGACACGCATGAAGCGCTCGAACCGTTTCGAAGCGCTCTACCCTAGCTTGTTGAAGGAACATTTCCTTCAACTGGGTAATTATGTCATTTGCCCCAAGATGCTCCCAATCCTTTTGGAGTTCAGGAATCATAGTTCCCAACATGAGGCAGGAAACCTGCATGGAATCATTAGTGTATTGAAGCCAATCGTCATAGGCCTCAACATCCTCAGGGTGGTTGGTCAAGAATAGGATCGTCAAGGACATAGGCCCTTTTCTCTTGCTTGAGAATAATTCTCAAGTTTCGATACCAGTCTATAAAGTTATTATGGTTAAGACGATCCCTTTCTAAGATTGTTCTCAGTGATAGGGTAGGGACGGTCGGGGTGGTAGCATTATTGTTTGCGGCTATCACTACAAAATTACAAAGTTCATTTTAGTATTTGAGAAAAATTTCATTTTAATTATTAATACCCTTTACACGTCTCATAGACAGTTAATAATTAAAATCTAGAATCCAACGTTACATATAAATGATGTTTAGGTGACCTTTATCTCATTATTTAAATTAACAAGGTAGTCAACATTTGACAATTGCAACCAATTACAACTTCTAGCTTTATGGGATCAGTTAAACATCTTATGTTTAGTCAGCATGTAAATTCCCATCAACTATTGGATTCTATATGCCCAAGACACATAGAACATTGATGCGGTTAGTATGTCATGATCCAAGTCGGGTTATACCCAATAAATCGGTTTATTATACCAGTAGGTAACAACTTAAGACATTTTTATAAGTTTCTATTCCTTTTAATCACAAAAACTTGCCTTAAAGGTTGAAAGACCCGTTTTACGTTAACCCGTTAAATCGCGTTTTTAACCGAATTGTCCATTTAAAAACTCGTTTGACCAACTTTTCTACTTATAAGTTATTTTCTCACTTAATATTCTGGAATAACATGGTTTTTATAATTTTTAACCTTATACTCATTTTTCATAGATTTTTCTCAAAAACGTCATTCGGTTGGTACCCGTTTTCACTTAAAAATCCATTTAAATTACCCTTTTACCACTAAACTTTCCCATTGACTCCAGAACCCTTTTATTAATCATTTTGAGCGTGGAATACTTTTTAAGATGGTTAACATCCATGCTTTATTATTTTACCATTGTTTTACCATGTTTCGGTTCCCAAAAGTGACTATAAGGGGGGGGGGTCTAATCACAACATGTCCTTTATTCCAGAGATTAAACATTGTTAACAATTCTAATATTCATCATAGCCTACTGAAATTTCAGTCCCAAAATGTGGCCTAGTTGTTCTACATATCCATAGACTTCAAATATGTTGAAAATGTCATAACTGACCATAACACATGTGTAAATCATCTTAACTTGAGCTTAAACATTACCAACACTTTGTTTAGCTTTATAAACAGATTATTAAGGTGTCCCAAAGTCGTTCATGGGCAGGTTATGAGTCTTGGTTGAGAGGATTTTCAAACAAATGTTTAAAGGGTGTTGTTACATGTAGAAAGAAGGATTTTTAAGGTGTAATCCATGTAATAACCATGGGTTCAAGTTATGTAACCTTTTGTAACTTTTAAAACAGGTTCTTGGGAGTCCATTAAGCCATTAACATTCAGGTTACAAGTTTGGTTTACAAGAGTTGAAACATTCATAAGTTAGATGATGCAAAACACCCAAAAAGAGGGTTTTCATGGTGGAAATCGGTTTCCACCTCAAGAATGACTATCATATCATCTGATTTACCTTGAAGAACATTGGGAACTCCTTAAGAACAAAGTGATGGTGAGAATTTTCTGCTACAACTAGAAAAAGCAAGGTTTTTAGGTGAAAAATGAAGAAAACATGAGAAATGTCCAAAACCGACAACATGGAGCTTACACTTGATGTAACTCACGGTTTGGAAGGTGTTGATGGTCATGGATGGCTAGAAACTCCTTGGACATGGCTGTAGAACCTCAAACAAAGGCTGGAAAAGTCGGACAAAGTGCAGGTGTGTGTCCAAGACTCGCGAATATGGCCACCTTCTTGCGGTTTGAGCTTGGCCGATGCTTGCTTGGTGTTGTGGTTCACGGTTTTGGAGCTGGAGTAGAGAGGATTTAAGAGAGTTTGAGTGTGTGTGTGTGTGTAAGTCTCAGCTGAGAATTCGAACAAAGAGAGGAGAGGGAGAGGATTGAGAGAGGGTTGCATGAAATGGGATTGGAGAGTGAGGGTGGTGGTGTTTTAGTGGAGAAGGGAAGTGTGGATTGGGGAAGGTGGGGGCGGCCGAGATGCTCTCCAGTGGGCAATTCTCCTTTAATTTTAATTGATAAATAATAATGTGTAGTATTAATTTGTAGTATTGGATAGTATTTTAGGTGGTAAGGTTTAGTTAATTGTTAAGTGTTATGCATGCACATGCATGTCTCTTAGCCGAAAATTACAAGTGTGTTTGTATACACACATTTTAATTGTTTTCACTAATAAATTGGTTTCAATTAGGGTTTTTAAATTCTACCTAGGGTAGCTAATTAGCATTCCCGGGCACTAAGTTCTAATTGGTAGAGACTCAATTTGACTAAATAGTCACAAAATCACATAGAATCATAAAAATGGAACAAATAGCAATAGATGACACTAAAATCACCAATTGGGTTAGATTGTTTCTATTAATGGCATTTATAAGACGGATAGTGATGCAAGTAGATTAGGGTTAGAATTACAACCTGGAGGTCCGTTGTTACACCGAGCGGAGAAATCAAACTCTATTGGAGAAATATCCACGATGTATGATCACGAACCAATGTAAAGTATAGTATGATTTTAAAAGAATGGATGGTTTTACGAGAGAAAATTATTTTTTTCTATAAAACTAGAACTCACACAGCAACGCTGACTTTTATGCATTTTCCAGTTGGCAGGTGAGCATTGCTGAGGATGGCATGAGGCGGCTGCTCAGCTCTTTTGGATGGCATCCATTTATTTAAAGCTTTTGTAATGTAATACAACAAAGAAATTTTGTAACCGACAAACCATGCATTATTTTGCAAAAGTTTTTATGATTAAATGAAATGCTATTTGTTTTATGTTTCCGCTGCAATGTTTTGATGATTAAATGCAAAGTATATGTTTTATGTGCGACGAATTACCAGCTGTAAGCATGCCGGGAATGGGGCCTTTCAAGTTGGTATTAGAGCCAAAGTTTAAGTGAAATGGGTTAATTTTCAAATGAGCCTTAACTTAAACTGAGAATGGGACGGAAAGGGAATGGGATGCCAATTTGAGTAGTTGCGTGCCATCAGGTATGTAGGTTTGAATACTAATGTAGTCAGGACAGGTAATGCTTGGGTTATGAAGAGTAAAGTAAGTGGCTAATCACAACTTGCCATTGTAATTAGGGACTTACTATACTTACAATAAACTACACCGTTTCCTTGAATGACCCTATTAGTGTTTAAGTCTTTCAGTGTGAGTTGGAGGATGGCCGGTGGTAGATCATCTAAATCTTCGCGTGGTGGCGGACGTGGTGCTGAACCACGGGTTACGAGAGGAAGGCCTCGGGCCGAAAAGGTGGTTCATGAAGAACCAGAAACCCCTCATCCTGAGGGCGGAGATGAGAGTGCTAATTTGCGAGCCTCAGTGAAGGAGGCGGTTGTGGAAGAAGTGCATCAAGTCATGCAAACGATCCTACCATCTGTGGTGACCGAATTGATAAAGGCAGTTAGAAAGGGAGAGAGAAGGGAAAAGAGTGGACCTACGGGCGAAAAAAGACAGCTCGAGAATCAGACGGTTCCGTCTAATGATGATGAAGAAAAGGAACAAGCAGACCCTGTGCGGGAGGCAGTATGAGGCTGTAACTACGAGGTATTCATGAGATCCAAGCCCCCTACTTTTGATGGAAACGGCACTGCTGCTGCTGCTCACCGGTGGGTGAGGGAAGTGGAGGCTGTACTTGATATCAACAAGTGCCGAGAGGACCAGAAGGTTAAGTTCTCTACCCACTCTTTTGTGGACTCAGCTCTATGTTGGTGGGACAATATTGTCCAAGCTGAAGGGAGTAGGGCCATTAGAAGAATGAGATGGTCCTAACTGAAGAAGTTGGTGATCAAGGAGTTTTGTCCTCATCGGGAAATAGATAAGGTCGAGAGGGAGTTTCTGCAACTGGAGGCGGGAACGATGACACACCAAGAGTACACCACAAAGTTCAATGAAATGGCATGTCTGGTGCCGGATGAGGTGACACCTCTATCTCGAAAGATCAAAAGGTATATACAGGGTTGGCGACGGACATTCACACGCACATGATCGCCACCTGACCCATCACGTTTAGATGAGCGGTGGATCTAGCAGGGAGATTGTATGATGAGAGGACTGTGATGGTGGTGACTGAAGATAGTTGAAAGGGTGAAGGTGACAGAAACTAGAATGGGAAGAGGTTTGGTCAGGGTGGTGCCTCGACGAGTAACAAGAAGGCTCGAGGGGATGACCGCCATGTGGTCACATCTAGTGCCGGGTTGAAAAGTGTGGCAAGTGTGGGAAGGAGCACGGTGGCGAGTGTAGATGGGGGTTGAATGTTTGTTTCAAGTGTGGGGAGCCTGGTCATATGGCTAGAGACTGTGGAGGTATGAAGTGTTTCAACTGCGGGGGAAGTGGTCGTATGAGCAGGGAGTGTAAGAGGCCAATAGTTGAGGGTTTTCGGGTGAAGAAAACTAGAGGTGAAGGACCAAGGGCGAACGCCAGAGCATTCACAATGACACAGGAGGAAGCTAGAACGGACCCTGATGTCGTGTCTGGTATGTTTCCGGTGAACCAAACTTTAGCTTTTGTGTTATTTGATTTGGGTGCCGGTAAGTGTTTTATTCAGCTGCTTTCTATGCTAAGTTTCCTATTAGTAGTAGAAGTATTGATGCGCCCTTCGATGTAGAAACTGCCATAGGTAAGTCTACCAGGATTTCTAAGATGTTAGAAGGCTGTTATATGGAGCCAGAAGGTCATAGGTTTCTTGTTAGATCGTTCTTGATGACCTTGGGTGGTTTTGATTTGGTTCTTGGGATGGATTGGTTGGCGAAGTTCGAGGCAAACATCGTGTGTCGCATGAAGATGATTCGGCTATCAGCGCCTGACGGGAGTTCGGTAACAGTTTATGGTGATCGAGTCAAGACAATTCCGAACGTGATTTCGATGGCGGTGGCGGGAAAGTGTATGAGGCATGGATGTAGTGCCTACTTAGCCTATGTGAAGGATGTGGATACGCCAACACCACAACTATTCGATGTACCCCGTTATGTGTGACTTTCCAGACGTATTCCTAGAAGACTTACCAGGAGTGCCACCTGATCGAGAGATCGAGTTCCAGATTGACTTGATACCGGGTGCCCAACCTGTTGCCAAGGCACCGTATCGATTGGCCCCGACAGAGATGAAAGAGTTGATGGAGCAATTTCAAGAGTTGCTTGACAAGGGGTTTATCTGACCGAATATCTGTCATTGGGGTGCTCCAGTCTTGTTTGTGAAGAAGAAAGATGGTAGTATAAGGATGTGTACTGACTACCATGAGTTGAACAAGTTGATAGTGAAGAATCGCTACCCCTTACCGAGAATAGATTATTTGCTCGATCAGCTTCAAGGTACTAGTTGGTTTTCAAGGATTGACCTTCGATCGGGCTATAATCAGCTTAAAGTTAAGGAGTCGGATATCCTTAAGACAGCTTTTACCACGCGCTACGGTCACTACTAGTTTCTTGTCATGTCCTTTGGTTTGACCAATGCGCGAGCTGGGTTTATGGATCTGCTGAACCGTGTGTGTCGGCCTATGTTAGACAAATCAGTGATTGTGTTCATCGATGATATCCTGATTTGTTCAAAGCGTGAGATTAAGCATGCCGGTCATATTCGAGAGGGTTTAGAGACGTTGAGAAGGGAGAAACTATATGCCAAATTTTCCAAGTGTGCATTCCGGTTGCGCGAAGTTCAGTTCTTGGGACATGTGGTGAATCCCAATGGGATTATGGTGGACCCGGCTAAAGTGGAGGCGGTTACGCAATGGAATTCACCAAAGTCACCATCAGAGATTCGTAGTCTCTTTAGTTTGGCGGGCTTGTATAGAAGATTCATTCAAGACCTTTCCAAGATCGCTTCCCCACTAACTAAGTTGACTCGAAAAGATGTTAAGTTTGTATGGGGGTTTGGGGTGCGTGTTCTATCAAGCTCTCTGTCATTACCCGATGGTTGACTCAAGAATTAAAGGTGAGGTTGACTCAAGCTCCTATTCTGTCATTACCCGATGGGAACGAAGAATTGGTGGTTTATTTGGATGCTTCCTATGCGTGTTTGGGGTGCGTGTTAATATAGAGAGGGAAGGTTATAGCCAATGCGTCCCGACAGTTGAAGGTTCATGAGGTCAACTACCCTACTGATGACTTGGAGCTAGCAGCCGTAGTCTTTGCACTAAAGATTTGGAGGCACTATCTTTACGGTACGAAGTGCACCATTTTCACCAACCACAAGAGCTTGAAGTACTTCTTCGAGCAGAAGGATCTGAACATGAGGCAGAGACCATGGTTGGAACTTATAAAGGATTATGATTGTGAGATCCATTACCATCCGGGCAAGGCCAATGTGGCGGCGGATGCCCTTAGCCAGAAAGAGAGGCCCGAGCCGATTCGGGTGAAAGCATATCAGTTGATCATGACCTCAGATGTGATGAAGGAAGTCAAAGAGTTTCAGGATGAGGCACTGAAAGAAGATCATCTTAACTCTGAAAGAATAAGAGGTGTGGTTGCGGAATTGGGTGAAAACACACTCGGTGTTAGAACCTGATTTGGTCGTGTGTGGATCCCTCGATTTGGGGATCTACGGGTAAATATTTTGGACGAAGCTCACAAGACTCGATACTCTATCCATCCCGGTGCCACAAAGATGTACCAAGACATGAAGAACGATTATTGGTGGCCGGGTATGAAGCGTGACGTGGTGAGTATGTGAGCAAGTGCCTTACTTGTTTGCAAGTGAAGGCGGAACATCAAAAGCCGTATAGGAAGATCCAACCATTCGATATACCGGAATGGAAGTGGGAGCACATCACCATGGATTTCATTACAAAGTTGCCACGTACTTAGGAAGGGTATGATGCCATATGGGTGATTGTGGACTTTTTGACGAAGAGTGCTCCCTTCCTACCGATGTGCGAGACATATTCCTCTGAGAGGTTGGCAGACCTGTTCATCAAGGAGATTGTAACTCGTCATGGTGTGCTGGTGTCCATTGTGTCTGATTGCGACACCCGATTTACATCTAAATTTTGGAAGAAATTCCATGATACCATGGAGACGTGGTTAGACATTAGTACCGCTTATCATCCCCAAATTGATGGTCAGTCAGAGAGGACCATTCAGATGTTCGAATACATGCTTTGGGCATGTGTGATTGATTTTGGAGGAAGTTGGGATGACCACTTACTGTTACCTAAATTCTCATACAACAACAGCTATCATGCCAGCACTGGTATGCCACCATATGAGATGCTATATGGTAGGAGATGCAGAACACCCATTGTTAGGGTGACATTGGTCAGAAGGAGCTGGGAAGCGTCAAGGTAATCGAGGCTATGACTGAGAAGCTTGAGAGGATCAATCGTTCATGAAGGCAGCCAAAGATAGACAGAAGTCATATGCCGATAAACGACGTAGACCGATTGAGTTCCAGGTGAGTGACCGGGTTATGTTGAAGGTCTCACCTTGGAAGAGCATTATTCGTTTCCGAAAGCGGGGAAAGTTGAGCCCAAGATACATAGGTCCTTTCTGAATCATTGCTCGTGTAGGAGAGGTGGCCTATAGATTGGAGTTACCCGATGAGTTAAGTGGAATTCATCTGATGTTCCATGTATCTCGTCTAAGGAACTGCTTAGCTGATGAAGACATGATTGTTCCTTTGGAGGATATCGAAGTAGACGAACGGCTCAATTATGTGGAGCAACCAGTGGCAATCATTGATCGAAAGGAAAAGAGGATAAGGAATAAAGTGGTTCCCCTTATGCATGTGCAATGGAAGCACAGGAAGGGATCTGAGTCTACGTGGGAGACTAAAGAAAAGATGAGGTAGCACCACCCATAATTCTTTAAGGAATAATAGGTTTCGGGGATGAAACCTATATAAGGGGGGTGGACTTGTAACACCCGGTTATTTTAAAGACAAAGGAAGAAAAGAATAAAGTGGAAAAAAAGAAGAAAAAAAGAATAAAACCCAAGTCTAGGCGTAAAAATTTCCAAAAGGACAAAATGTTTGAAAAGTGGGTGTAAAAGGTGGTATGGCCGCCCATATGTCACATACACCTCTGATTTTCGGGTTTTAGAGAGAGAAAGAGTAGCAAGTTCTTGGTTTTGAAGGAAGAATAAAAAAGAGTTCGAATTCAAGGTAAGAATTCATGCTTTTATGGTGTTCTTGACTGGTATTATCCATGGGTTTATGCTTATGTGTGTTTGTATGTGTTCGTTTTCTAAGCGGTTGAATTCAATTTGCAAATGAGTTTGGAGGAAGCCATACTCAAAAGCGGCAAAGGTGAGTTCTAGGACCCCTCTTTTACTGGCTTTTTACTAATTTTGGGGCTGGAAATGCATGAATGTACGTTTTATTAAACTAGGTTTCGACCCGTGTGCTTGAATGTGTGTATGATGATATTATGATGTGATGTGTGACTATGTTCATGCTTTAGGATGTATAATTGTGTTTCTAAGGCTTAGAGGGTAAAATTTAAGCCTAGAACCTGATGAATGGTGCATGGAAATTGAATCTGATGTTTTAGACCCACTTGATAAGTTTGTAAATCGGCCTAAGTGTTTGGAAGCAAATGCGGATGAAAATGGTTAATGCGGATGAACATTAACCAATGGGTAAGTCAATACGGATGAAGTCAATGCGGATGAGGTGAGTCACCGCGGATGAACATTTGACTATGTGTGGAAATGTGGATGAGCAAAGTAAGTCAATGCTGATGAGGTGAGTCAATGCGAATGAGCATTGGACTGTGTGGAAATGCGGACGAGCAAAGTAAGTCAATGCGGATGAGGTGAGTCAATGCAGATGAACATTGACTAAGTGCAGGAAGTGCGGATGAGCATTTGACTACGGAAATGCGGATGAGCATTTGACTATGGAAATGCGGATGAGCAAAGTAAGTCAATGCAGATGAGGTCAATGCGGATGAGCATTGACTCAGTGCTGGAAATGCGGATAAGCATTTGACTAAGTATGGAAATGCGGATGAACTATTGCAAATGTGGATGAACTATAGGAATTCGGATGAAGCGAATCAAATGCGGATGAACACTTAGAAAAATTATGACATTTTGAGAAAAAAAAGGTAATGTAGGCTTTGACCTAGGAGATTTCCGGGGTTATGAAAGTTGACTTTTAGGGTCATAGATGGTGTGATGGGCATGTAATGATGCTTATGATGATGATGTTGCATGGTTATCCAGGATTTATGTTATGTATGTATGATGCCCTGCATGATGATGTATGAATGATATGTTTATGTTCCTTGCGATGATGTATGATTGTCTTTCCTATGACTTTACGTGTTATGATAATGAGTGAATGAATGAAGTATTATGTAATGTAAAGTGAAAGATAATGAAAAAGGAACATGATGATGAATGCATGCATTAATGAATTAATGAACAAATGTAAGAAAGCCTTGCAAGCAGATGTATGGAGGTTCACACCCAATGAAGGGTGTTAGCTCAACTGTGTGCGGGTTAGCTACCCTAGAAGGATGCACACTGTAACACCCGGTTATTTTAATGTCAAACGAAGAGAAGAATAAAGTGAAGGAAAAGAAGAAAAGTGAATAAAACCCAAGTCTAGGGGTAAAAATTGTCCAAAAGGACAAAATGTTTGAAAAGTGGGTGTAAAAGGTGGTATGGCCGCCCATATGTCACATAGACCTCTGATTTTTGGGTTTTTGAGAGAGAAAGAGCAGCAAGTTCTCGATTTTGAAGGAAGAACAAGAAAGAGTTCGGATTCAAGATAAGAATTCATGCTTTTATGGTGTTCTTGACTGGTCTTATCCTCAGGTTTATGCTAATGTGTGTTTGTATGTGTTTGGGGTATGTTTTTAGCGGGTTTCTAAGCGGTTGAATTCAATTTGCAAACGAGTTTGGAGGAAGCCATACTTAGAAGCTGCAAAGGTGAGTTCTAGGACCCCTCTTTTACTGGTTTTTAACTACTGTATGTTTCTATTAAATTGGGTTTCGAACACGTTTGCTTGAATGTGTGTATGAGGATGGTATGATGTGATGTGTGACTATGTTCATGCTTGATGATGTATGATTGTGTTCTAAGGATTAAAGAGTTAGAGTTAAGCTTAGAACCTGATGAATTGTGCATGGAAATTGATTATGATGTTTTAGACCCACTTGATAAGTCTTTAACCTGCCTAAGTGTGAGGAAGTAAATGCGGATGAAAAGGGTTAACGCGGATGAGCAATAACCAATGGGTAGGTCAATGCGGATGAAGTCAATGCGGGTGAGCATTGGCTAAGTGTGGGTAATGCAGATGAGCATTTGGCTGTGTATGGAAATGCGGATGAGCAAGTAAGTAAATGCGGATTAAGTGAGTCAATGCGGATGAGCATTCGACTAAGTATGGAAATGCGGAGGAGTTAGGCTAATGCGGATCACAAATGCGGATGAAGTAAATCCAATGCGGACGGACTATAGCAAATGCGGATGAACTGTAGGAAATGTGGATGACTAGAAGAAATGCGGATGAACACTTAGAAAATTTCTGACTTTTTAGGGAAAAAGAGGTAATGTAGGCTTTGACCTAGGAGATTTTTAGGAGTTATGAATGTTGACTAATGGGGTCATAGATGGTTTGATGGGCATGTAATGATGTGTGCTTATGCATTATCATGATGATGATGATGATGTTACATGCTTATGCATGATGTATGTTACGTGTGTATGATGCCCTGCATGATGATGTATGAATGATATGTTTATGTTCCTTGTGATGATGTATGACTATCTTATCTATGACTTTACGTGTTATGAATGAATGAATGAACAAAGTATTATGTAATGTAAAGTGAAAGATAATGAAAGAGGAACATGATGAATGAATGAATGTAAGAAAGCCTTGCAAGCAACTGTATAGAGGTTCACACCCAATGAAGGGTGTTACCTCAACTATATGCGGGTTAGCTACCCCAGAAGGATGCACACTGGGGTCTAATCGTTGTGATTGACCATACGTATGGGATCCTTGCCGCTTGCTCTAGGTACTGGAGTCAGCTTCGTGCACAATGTTCGGGGTCTATAAGATACCTCAGGCCCATTTACCCGCTTCGTGCACAATGTTCGGGGTATAGCATATGGCATTGATCCAGAATGAAAGAGAAAAGATGAATGGTGAATGTACTTGCCCTAGGTACTGGAGTCAGCTTCGTGCATAATGTTCGAGGTCTATGCGAGACCTCAGGCCCAGTTACCCGCTTCGTGCACAATGTTCAGGGCAATGTACATGTCACTAGAAGTAATGATGAATGAATGAAAGTATGAACAAAAGAATGACGAATATAATAATGATATTATCTGTATGTACGCACGATGTATGATCACGAACGAATGTAAAGTATAACATGATTTTAATGAAAGGATGATTTTATGAAAGAGAAGTATGTTTTGCCATAAAACTAGAACTCACTCCGCAACGCTGACTTTTATGCATTTTCCTGTTGGCAAGTAAGCATTGCTGAGGATGGCACGAGGTGCCTGCTTAGCTCTTTTGGATGGCATCCATTTATTTAAAGCTTTTGTGATATAATACAACAATGAAATTTTGTAACTGACAAACCATGCATTATTTTGCAAAATTTTTTATGATGAAATGAAATGCCATTGGTTTTATGTTTCCGCTGCAATGTTTTTATGACTAAATGCAAAGTATATGTTTTATGTGCGATAAATTACCAGCTGTAAGCGTCTCGGGAACGGGGCCTTAGAAGTTGGTATCAGAGCCAAAGTTTAAGTGAAATCGGTAAATTTTCAAAATAAACCTTAACTTAAAATGAGAATGAGACGGAAAGGAATGGGATGCCAATCTGAGTAGCTGCGTGCCATCAGGTATTTTTGTAAGGATAACTGGTTTTATGTGTGCATGGTATGTGGTTATGTGTTGTATGTAGATTTAAATGTTGATGTAGTCGGGACAGGTAACGCTTGGGGTGTGAAGAGTAAAGTAAGTGGCTAATCACAACTGGACACTCTAATTAGGGACTTACTATACTTGCCATAAAATGAACTGTTTCCGTGAATGACCGTATTAGTGTTTAAATCTTTCAGTGTGAGTGAAAGGATGGCCGGTGGTAGATCATCTAAAGCTTTATGTGGTGGTGGACATGGTGCTGAACCACGGGTTACGAGGGGAAGGCCTAGGGCCGAGAAGGTGGTTCATGAAGAACCAGAAACCCCTCATCCGGAGGGCGGAGATGAGAGTGCTAACATGAGAGCCTCAGTGAAGGAGGCAATTGTAGAAGAAGTGCATCAAGTCATGCCGACGATCCTACCGTCTGTGGTGACTGAAGTGATAAAGGCAGTTAGAGAGGGGGAGAGAAAGGTAAGGAGTGGACCTACGCGCGAAAGAAAACAGCCCGAGACTTAGACGGTTCCGTTTTATGATGAAGAAGAAGAGGAAGAAGCAGAGCCTACACGGGAGACAGTACGAGGCCGTAACTACAGGGTATTCATGAGATGCAAGCCCCCTACATTAGATGGAAACGGCACTGCTGCTGCTGCTCACCGGTGGGTGAGGGAAATGGAGGTTGTACTTGATATCAACGAGTGCCAAGAGGACCAGAAGGTTAAGTTCACTACACACTCTTTTTGTGGACTCGACTCTATGCTTGTGGGACATATTGTCAAAGCTGAAGGTAGCAGGGCCATTGGAAGAATGAGATGGTCCGAACTGAAGAAGTTGGTGATTGAGGAGTCTTGTCCTCATCGGGAAATGGACAAGGTCGAGAGGGAGTTTCTGCAACTAGAAGCGGGAACAATGACACACCAAGAGTACACCACAAAGTTCAATGAAATGACACGTCTGGTGCCGGATCAGGTGACACCTCTGTCTTGAAAGATCAAAACGAGCATATTTAACAAGAAATTGAAGCAATCCGAGCTTTGGACTCCGAGCATGGGGCCGTGCCTCATTAAGCACGCCCCCATGCCTTGCCAGAAACACACCCCAGTGCTAAATTAACACATCCTTGTGCTTGGACATCTGACAGGACAAAAAGTATTGTCCCCTAAAAGAAGACATGGGGTCGTGCCCCATAAGGCACGGGGCCGTGCCCCACCACCAACACGGGGCCGTGCCCCATTTAGCACGGGGCCGTGCCCGACATAACCTGCACGTACGAGCCGATAACTTTCCTAAGCATTGTACTAGCACGGGGTGGTGTCTTTTAGGCACGAGGCCGTGCTTAAACAATCTAGAAAACCTATAAATAGAAGCCTAAGCTCACCATTTTTGGCAAGCTTTGGAGGGAGAATTACTCTGCTGAATTCTCTCGGGAATCAAGACTTCAAGGTCATTCGAAGGCTTGGGAGGTGCATACAACACTTGGAAGAAGCTTGGATCACCTAAACGTCATCCATTATCGGTTTGATTGTTCCATTTCACCGATGATCATTGATCTATCTTCTTTGTTATCCGTTGTTATGTTAAAGCTCATCATGAGCTAAACTCCATTTATCATCCTAATCGGATGAAACTTATGTAATTTGTGATGAACTAATGGTGTGATAAGTATTATGTCAATGTTATGGTGGTCATGGGAAAACTATTCATGGGTAGCATCTACATTTGAACGGGAAGTTATAACTTTATGGTTTGTGATTGTAATTGTCATACAAGGTTGAAAACCGTATGATTAACTTTCATTCGCGAAACCGGTCTTCATAATAAATCCATGGCTAATGAACTAGAAATGGTTATTAGAAATCATATCACTTTAACTTTCTGATCATTTGCGGGTTCCCTTTTTTTAGTTTGGAAACTTCAGTAATTGTTACGGTTTTCTAAAATTAATGGTATGTTAGGAAGGAACCTGATCAACTCTCTTTTTAACATTAAAATATGTTTTCAGAAATCGTATGTCAAATAGGACACAAAAGATTTACCTACATTACTAGGGCTTTGATCTGAGCAGTAAAATCAGCCTGACAGGATCAAGTCACTACGGTAGCAGGATAGTCGAGAAATCGCGCCGGCTCATCTTTATAAACATTAACATAATCACATCACCTCACCAATTCATCACAATTACATAAGAGGATTCTAATTAGGATGATAACTTTTATTCCCTGATTTTAAATCCAAACGCTTCCATTCTTATTTTACTTTCTTTTTATTACTATTTACTTTTAAACCCAAAAAAATATTTCCAATACAAAATATCACTTTCTTTAACAAAAACCAAATATGATAGTCAAACACCAAGGTACACTGCCTTTTGTGTGTGTGGTTAGTATTAGTAACAACCAATTAAAACTGAATCTGTGCAATAAATCTTTATCAAATATATATACTATCCGCATACCATCAAGTTTTTGGCGCCGTTGCCGGGGACACATGGCAGTTTGAAAGACAAACTAAATTTTTGACTATCTTGCATATAACCTGTTAATATATTTTTGTTTAACTTCATTTTTATTCGTAGGTAGTTTGCCTTAGTTAGTTTAGTTATTTTTGCCTGATTCATTTTAAGCCTTAGTTAGTTTATGCTTCCTTAAGTTAGTGTATGTACGACTCGTCTAGTTCTGAACTTGTTCCGCCTCTTCCGGAACCAGAACGACTTTTCCATCAAAGATTGCGCAAAAGATCACAACAAGAAGCACCAGTCATTGAAGAAGACATTTTGGAAGATACACCATCCGAAGAAGACATGGCTAACCAAGACGAGGAAATGAAGATGACACACTATGCCACACCGTCAATAGATGGTTATGAGTCTAGTGTTGTCCAACCAGCAACTGCGGCCAACAATTTTGAGATTAACTCTAGTATTATCCAAGTAGTGGAAAACCCTGTTCAGTTCCATGGGTTACAAGACGAAGACTCTAATGCTCACATCTCACGATTCCTTCGTATTTGTGCGACCTTCAAAATCAATAACTGTTCAGACGACGCCATTCGACTAAGACTTTTTCCATTTTCACTTCGAGGCCGAGCCATCGATTGGCTTGATTCACTCCCGCCTGGTTCCATCACCACATGGGCGGGAATGGCTGAACAATTCCTTTTGAAATACTTTCCACCCGATCGTACTACCAAATTAAGAAGCAGCATCACAAGTTTCCATCAAGACGATGATGAATCATTACACACAGCATGGGAGAGATATAAAGGTCTCCTTCGGAGATGCCCGCATCATGGACTTGATCTGTGGCTGTAGTGTCAAACCTTTTACGATGCGATTAGCGGAGCCCACCAGCAAGCAGTAGACCGAAGTGCGGGAGGAGATTTTGGAAGTGTCACGCCAACAGAAGCATATCAAGCCTAGAAAGAGCAGCTAAGAAGAACTTTTGTTACAATCCTTTAAGAACCAAACCCAGTTCTAAAGGTATTCATCAAGTAGACTCTAAAACCCTAATTTCAGCCCAATTAGAAGCTCTAACCAAAAAATTTGAACAATTGCAAAGCGAGCTAAAGAAAACTCCAACACAATGCAACACATGTGGAAATTCACACCAGACTAGTGAGTGCCACAAGGCGTTATGATGGTTGAAGATGTTGACTACGTAGGAGGCCCAAACAACTCATACAATTCAAATTAGAGAAACAACTCGAATTACAGAGATGCTGGCAGTAACCAACAATAATCTGGATTCAACCAAAGGCCACCTCACCAACAACAGAAACTACCATACCAAGGTCCAAGCAGTAGTAACCAAGACCGTGGAGCATCATCAATGGAAGACTTATTATATCAATTGTTGTTAACCACACAAGCTATAGATGAGTACATCCAGAAATCTGATTGATGAAATGAGGAGAGGTTCCAAAGAAACGAAGCTGACATCAAAAGCAACAAAGCATCATTACAGACCATAGAGCACCAAGTAGGTCAAATAGCACAACAACTCTCTGAAAGACCTCAAGGAGCTTTGCCCAGCAACACTGTCACAAACCCTAATGCTCATGTCAAAGTCATCACCACCAGGAGTGGCAACACCACTCAAGGTGATGCACCCGCATTACAACCCATCCTTGAAGAATTAGAAACTGAAACTCCAAGCAATGTGAGTGATAAGCAAAAGAAACCCGTTGTTATTGAAGAACCAGCAAAGAAATACGTTCCACCACCACCTTATGTTCCACCACCTCCATATCCACGTCATTTGAGACAACAAAGAATGGAGGCACAATATGGCAAATTCCTTGGGTTGTTCAAGCAACTCCATATCAATCTGCCTTTAGTGGAGGCCTTAGCACAAATGCTAAACTACGCTAAGTTTCTAAAAGGTGTCTTGTTAAACAAAAAGAAGCTAGAAGAGTTATCACACGTAGTTTTGAATGAGGAATGCTCTGCAGTTCTTCAAAACAAACTACCTCAAAAGATGACTGATCCAGGAAGTTTCACCAACCTTGCCTAATAGGAAATCTTTCTGTCAGTAATGCGTTAGCTGATTTAGGTGCTAGCATTAACCTTATGCCTTATGTGGTTTTTGAAAAGTTAAACTTAGGTGAGCCTAGACCTACCCGTATGAGCATCCAGTTAGCTGACCGTTCTGTCAAATATCCGAAGGGCATCGTTGAAAATCTCTTAGTTGAAATTGACAAATTCGTATTTCCCGTTGATTTTGTGATCCTAGACATGGATGAGGACAAAAATGTTCCTCTTATCCTAGGTCGACCTTTCTTAGTGACTGCTCGAGCCCTCATTGATGTTTGTACAAGCAAACTCACGCTTAGAGTAGACGAGGAGGAAGTACTTTCGATATAGGCCAATCCATGAAACGCCCTCAACATCATGATGACTCACTTTATTACGTTGATGCTTGCTATTCAATCATAAGCTGTCATTTGAAGGAAGCCCTTCAAAATGAAGCTTGTGATACTCAATTAATAGATGTCACAATCATCGAACCCATCTGTGAAAACCAACTCACTCCAGAACTTGAAGTTGACAAAACATCATTTCATGAAGAAACATTTGAGATCATTGAGCAAGACTTAGAACCAAAAGCCAACCTTCTATCGAAGACCCTCCAGTCTTAGAGCTCAAAGAGCTTCCGTCTCATCTCGAATACGCTTTTCTTGAAAACACATCTCAACTTCCTGTCATAATCTCATCCGCCTTGTCAAATGATGAGAAGAACATGCTGCTCAATGTGTTTAAGGCACACAAACGAGTAATTGAATGGAAAATCATGGACATCAAGGGAATCAATCCATCCTTTTGCACTCATAAAATATTGATGGAGGAGAACTTCAAATCCGTCATTCAACCTCAAAGACGTTTAAACCCGAGCATGCAAGAGGTGGTGAAGAAAGAAGTAATCAAACTGTTAGATGCCGATTTGATTTACCCTGTTTATGATTCGCCTTGGGTCAGTCCCGTCCAAGTTGTTCCAAAGAAAAGAGGAATGACTGTTGTAACTAACGACAAGAATGAGCTTATTCCCACTCGTACGGTTACAGGATGGAGAGTTTGCATAGACTATCGCGAACTCAATGACGCCACGAGGAAAGATCACTTCCCTCTTCCTTTCATCGACCAAATGCTTGAGAGATTGTCTGGAAACATGTTCTATTGTTTTCTGGATGGTTTCTCAAGTTATTTTCAAATTCCTATTGCCCCCGAAGATCAAGAAAAGACAACATTCACCTGTGCATATGGCACATTTGCTTATCGGCGAATGCCCTTTCGCTTGTGTAATGCTCCGGCTACATTTCAAAGATGCATGGTAGCAATTTTTCATGACATGATTGAACACTCAATGGAAGTTTTCATGGATGATTTCTCCATCTTTGGAAACTCATTTGAGCAATGTCTTAAAAACCTGGAAAAGATGCTGGTTAGATGTGAAGACTCCAACCTTGTTTTAAATTGGGAAAAGTGCCACTTCATGGTTACGGAAGGAATAGTGTTAGGACACAAAATCTCTTGAGCAGGGCTTGAAGTCGATCAAGCCAAAGTCGACACTATTTCTAAACTTCCGCATCCCACAACCGTGAAAGACATCAGAAGTTTCGTGGGACATGCAGGATTCTACCGTCGTTTCATTAAAGATTTCTCAAAAATCGCTCGACCAATGACTCAACTTCTAGAGAAAGACATGAAATTCGTATTTTTTGATGAATGCATTAGTGCATTCAAATTGCTTAAGGAGAGAAAGGTAACTGCTCCAATCATGGTTGTTGGACCAAAAGAACCAATGAGCCGGATCAGAAAAACCTTAAGTCCCACAGACGTCACAATAACTGCTGAAGTCCACAACATCTGAAGACAAAGTCTGAAGACACAAGTGCTGAAGACAAAGTCTGAAGACACAAGTGCTGAAGACAAAGTCTGAAGACACAAGTGCTGAAGACAAAGTCTGAAGACACAAGTGCTGAAGACAAAGTCTGAAGACAAGTGCTGAAGACAAGTATCAGTCGTTGTCACAATTGAAGAGGTCTTCTTCAGTAGTTGTGACGGTTTTCTTTCAGTAGTTTTATGTTATTCTTTTTAGTAGTTTTGTAAAACGACTGAAGAGCTTGTTCTTCGGTCGTTGTAGTTTCAGTAGTTTCGTATCAGTAGTTTTATGTTTTATACTTAGCACTTTGATATGTTGTCAGTAGTTGTGAACATTTCAGTTTTGTTAAGTTTTAGTTATTTTGTAATAATATGCCAGATGTCACTATCCCGTGATATCAGCAGTGATTGCACTCTATATAAGGAGTGTCAACCTAATTGTAATCGGTGAATGATTGAGCAGAAACATTTGATATTATTGAAACATTCCTTTTCATAGAAATATATCTCTTGTTACAACCGTATTGTTCTTAATGCATACGAATATCAAATTCTTGCTATAATTTGTCTAATTCTTGTTCTTATTCCGCTGCGTTACACTGTAATCCATCAAACTTGAGATCACTGATCCTGTCAAATGGTATCAGAGCTGGTTCATCATTGATCGATCTAATAATTGATCATTAAAACTGCTATCCAGATCCAAGTTTGATTGAATTAGCATTTTTGCAAGAAACGGTTATAGAGATTGAATTTTCTGTGTTTTTGGTCATTCATCCTGAGATTTATTCTTGTTTTCATTGAGTCTGTTGTGGTCTGTGTAAAATCTTTTAAAAGCATGAATTAAATTGTATTTGGACCTAAAATGACTACTCCTTCCAATGATCCTCACAATACTGGTTCCTCAACCAAGCCTCCAATGCTGGTTAGGATTGAGTATAACATATGGCAACGACGAATGCTCCGTCACTTGTCTGTTAACAGCTCAAGTTGTTGGACATCAGTGGTACATGGTCCACACAAGCCTATAGTGAATAACCCGGAAACCAATCAAATGGTTCCAAAGAGGAGGGAGCAATACTCAGATGAGGATAAGAATTTGTTTGAGATTGATGCAAAAGCCCATGGAATTCTAGCCATGGCACTGCCCAATGAAATCTATTCTGGGCTAATGCATTATGAAACTACCCATGACCTCTGGAATGCCTTGAAAGAACAATTTGGAGGAACAGATAAGGTCTTGGCAAATAATAGAGAAATCCTTGCCCAACAATATGAGACATTCTCTCATAGGAAGGGTGAGACACTGACTCAACAGTTTGAGCGGTTCTCTTGTTTGATCTCTGAATTAAAAATGGTCAAATGAGTACACAAATAGCCAGATGAATAACAGATTTCTCAGATCACTGCCTGAGAGATGGGACACATATACTATTGTCCTACGCTCCAGTGCAAATTTGGACAAACTATCTCTCACCCAACTCCATGGGAAATTGCTCACATTTGAGAGAGAGATAGAACAAAAACGAAAACTATCATCATCTGGAAAGCTCACTGATGATTTTGTACCGGGAACACTGCCTTGGTAAGTCATGAGTTAGAGTATGCAGGATCAGAATGCCACTATGATGAGCATATTGATTTCACCTCAAACAATTCTAATCATGCCTTTGTGAGTGTTGATTGTCATTCTGGTAATAGTAGTGACAATCTATGCTTTATCATGGATGATTTGAAGGGCATTGTTGATGATGATTTGAAGAGATGGATATTTTGAGCCAAATGGCCTTGATCAATATCAGATCTCAGAAATTCTACAAGAGAACTGGCAGGAAATTTCCTGGACTCTTGACAAAACCAAAGTCGGTTTTGACAAGAGCAAGTTGAAGTGTCACAAATGCCACAGGCTTGGACACTTTGCAAGAGAGTGTAGATCAACTGGATCTAACACTTCTGCACCCTTTTGACTTTTCCAAATAACAATTCACAATCCAAAGGGCAACATTCTGCTGGTTCTAGTTATTCATCACACCCTCAATCTCCTGCATATTTTGTTCCTCAGGTCAAATGCCATATCCTTATCCCTGCTATTATATTCCACAGTCAAATCAAGTTCAAGCTCCTATAGTACCACAATCTCATGCACTACCAGAACCTCAACCATCTCCATCTCAATCACAACCTCATCACAGCTTCTTCACACCTGGATTCGTTGACTGGAGTAGCTTACCTAATAACTTGTCTGGTCACACTGAGCAATACTATGCTGGTGCTAGTCAACATGGTGGTGAACACCCTTTTGGAAATCTTGCTCTCATGGCCCTGGAGTCTACTGAGGGTTCCTGTTCAAATGCATCATCTTCACAGGTAACTCAGGTATCTTCAGAGGCTAAAGCCAAGTTATGTTTTAGATCATGCATAGTTGCCTTTGTCTCTATTAGAGAGGCAAATGTAGCATTAATAAATCAAAAACTTGAGTTTGAGAAAACCATTTTCAAAAGAAAAGCTGAGTATGAGTCTGCTCTTAACAGTAAAAGTGATGAGATTTATAAGCTTAAATGCCAATTAAATGATGAAAAGGCCAAGCTAGAGGTTATTCTGGAAGACCACAAGAGTCTCAAAGAAAAACTTGCAGTGACCCAAGTTGAGTGTGAACACTGGGTCTGATCATGCAAGGGATTTGAAATGCTTCTTAGCAAGCAAACTGCTTCAAATGTGAAGTTTGGCATTGGTTACAACCATACTGCTCCACCAATAGACTTTACTCCTAACTCCATAGTTAAGTCTGAAAGTGAAAGCAATCTCCAAACCACATTATCGTGTGAGTCATTCTCCAATGATAATCTAAGATCAGAGAATGAAACCAGTGTTAAGATCTCAACAAATAAATTGACTGATGGTCTAACTACTGAGACTCATATGAAGCTGAGTACTTCAGATGTTGTTCCTTAATGTACCCCAAGTACTGAAAGAGACCCAACATCTGAAAAGCATTTCAAATTAGTTAAAATACAAGGACTAACAACTGCTGACGAATCCATCAAACAGTCTATTAGGACGGATGGAAAACAGTTAAATTACTAGTCTTCAGCTGTTACAAATCCTTTAGTACCTAGTACTGATAGGAGGAAAGTACTGAAGATCACACCTTCAGTAGTTTCCACTTCAGCAGTAAAGATGTCCAAGATGAAGAATAAACCATGTGAAATTTGTGGTAAATTCAATCATCTATCTGATGAATGTTGGTACAAAAAGGTTTAAACCTCCAAAGGGATGAGCTCATTAAACTAGAAATAAATAAAATGAAAACTGAGTTTGAGACCAAGTTTGTACCACAATCATCTCAACCTGATAAACCCAAGGCCTTACCCAAATCCACTAAGAAGGATACGGTTTATCAAAAGACAGCTGATATTGTTCCTCATGATAAACATAAGACTAAGTCTGTGAAATCTAAAAGGAGGAAATGGTGGGTCACAGGAACTCCTTAAAAACAAGCTCTGGAGTGTCAAATGAACTGAAAGCTCGAGCTTCAAATCAGACACAGCTTGTTATGATGGTTCAGCATCTGTTGGGGAGAGTTAACCAACTTGAAGCCACTGTGACCAAACCACTAGAGAGGAATTCCGGTCCAAATCTATTTCAGCACCATCTCCATCTTCATCAGCTGTTAATCATGAGAAACCAGCTATGGTTAAATCTGTTGATAAAGTCAGTCCCAAACCAAAAAGGTTGGGGTCTCCAAAGCTAACTAGTTTCTTATGATTGTGCAGGGTTCTTCAGCATGCCAAAGAAGCATCTGGTATGTGGACAGTGGAGGATCCATGCACATGACTGGGAGCAGCTCTCTTCTTCATGATTACTCTCAGGGAAAGAAGGGATTTGTCTCATTTGGAAATGATGCTAAAGGTTACATCATTGGAAAGGGATTTGTGTCTAATGGAGATATTAGATTTGATGATGTCAACCATGTGGAGAATCTCAAATACAATCTGTTGAGTGTCAGTCAGATGTGTGACAAAGGACATGTTGCTTTTTTCACAAGCCAGAACTGTAGGATTCTGTCTTCAAGGTTCTGAGCCTGATTCACAAAGTACTGGATGATAATACTCTCCTGAAGGCCAACAGGATAGGAAGAGTATATGCCTTGGATCTGTCAAAGAAAATTGAGTTAAGAGGCCATCCATGCTTGTTCTCCAAGGCCTCTCTCCAAGAATCTAAACTGTGGCATAGAAGGCTGGGTCATGTTAATCTCAAAAACATGAATCAGCTGATCCACAAGAGTTTAGTGAGAGGTCTTCCAATAAAGGAGTTCAATTGTGATGAAATCTGCACTGCATGCTCAAAAGGGAAACAACATAAAGTTTCATTCCCAACCATAGAAGAATCCAAGTCTAATGCCTGCTTACAACTACTACACATGGATCTTTTTGGTCCTGTGAAGGTAATGAGTATGGCAAAGAAGAAATACTGTCTGGTAATTGTGGATGATTACTCTAGATATGTATGGACCTTCTTCTTGCATTCAAAGGATGAGGCTGCTAGTCCATTATGAACTTTGTGTTACACGTTGAGAAGCAGTATTCCCTACCAGTTAAGTGTGTGAGGAGTGACAATGGTACTGAATTCAGAAACCACACTCTTGATGAGTTTTACTTGTCAAAGGGAATCAAGAGGCAGTATAGCATCCTAAGGACTCCAGAGCAAAATAGAGTAGTGGAGAGAAAGAACAGGACCCTCATTGAAGCTGCAAGGTCTATGTTGGCTGATTCTGGTCTGCCACTGACCTTTTGGGTTGAAGCTGTCAATACAACCTGCTATGTACAGAATAGAGTTCTAGTAAATCAGAGGTTGATGAAGACTCCATATGAAGTTCTTCATCATTTAGCCCCTTTGATTTCATTCTTTAGAGCATTTGGGTCTCCCTATTACATTCTCAACACAAAGGATCGACTCCAAAAGTTTGATTCTAAGGTGGATGCAGGGTATTTTGTTGGGTATTCATCCACTTGCAAGGCTTTTAGAGTATTCAACTATCGGACAAAGATAGTTGAAGAAACCTTGCATGTGAAGTTCAATGAATCCCCTAAGGATACAATTCCACAAAACCCTACGGAGTTGTTTGATCTGGACATTCTGCAATATGTTCCTTATCAACCACCTGCTGTTGCAGATCATATGAATCCATCATCTTCTATAGCTAGTCATCCATCTGGTGTTACTGATGATGATGATGATATCAGTAATCACCTTTTCAAGTTTAGTGATCAACTGCCTGATTTAGCTAGACCTGATGTTCCTGTAGCTTCAGTAGCACAATCCACAACAAATGCTGATGAGATTTCTACAACTTCAACTTCCTTTGAATTACCATCTACTGATTGGTTTCAAGGAAATGCTTCACCACCATCACCATTTTTGCTGCTGAGCCTGCTACAAACACTTGCACAGATCTTATTGTGTACCAAGATCTGAAGAATCACCCTATGTCTCAAATCATTGGTGATATCAATGCAGGCGTTTCAACAAGAATTCAATTGTCAAATTTCTGCTTCTATGCTCTCTTCATTAGTCAGCAAGAGCCAAAGAACTATCACATTGCTTTAAGGGACAATGGATGGGTTGAAGCCATACAGCTTGAGCTTCTTCATTTCAAGAAACAGCAAGTGTGAGAATTGGTTCCTCTACCTCCAGGTAAGTGTGCAATAGGCACTAAATGGGTTTTTAGGAACAAAACTGATGAAAATGGGCTTATTGTTAAGAACAAGGCCAGACTGGTTGTACAGGGGTTTTCACAAGAGGAAGGTATTGATTATAATGAAACCTTTGCCCCTGTAGCCAGACTGGAAGCAATTCGATTGTTTTTAGCTTATGCTGCTTATAACAACCTTAAAGTTTTTCAAATGGATGTCAAAAGTGCATTTTTGTATGGGAAAATTAAAGAAGAGGTTTATGTATGTCAACCACCAGGTTTTGAGGACAATAAACATCCTAATTGGCTGTATAAGCTTGATAAGGCTCTCTATGGGTTGAAACAAGCTCCTAGAGCCTGGTATGAGACATTATCAAACTTTCTTCTAGAAAATAATTTCACTAGAGGCTCCATAGATAAGACTTTATTCATTAAGAAAGCTGGGCAGCATAATCTACTTGTTCAAATTTATGTAGATGATATTATTTTTGCATCCTCTGATCCACAGTTGTGTGATGCCTTTACAAAGTTGATGCAACAGAAGTTTGAAATGAGTGCCATGGGAGAGTTACAGTTCTTTCTGGGTTTGCAAATCAAACAAAAAGGCTGATGGAATTTTCATTCATCAGTCCAAATACACAAAAGATCTTTTGGAAAAGTTTGATTTACAAAAGTGTAAGCCCTGTTCTACTCCCATGTGCAACACCACACAACTGGATACAGATCAGAAAGGTAAAGTGGTTGATGAAACACTTTACATATGTATGATTGGGTCATTGATGTACTTAACAGCTTCTAGACAGATATTATGTTTGCTACATGTGTTTGTCCTAGATTTCAGGCTGCACCTAAGGAGTCTCATTTGATTGCAGTCAAGAGGATCTTTAGATATCTGCAAGGCACTCCATTCTAGGTTTATGGTATTCTACTAGACATTCTGGTAAATTAGTTGCTTTTTCTGACAGTGACTATGCATGGTGTAAGTTGACAAGAAAGTCCACTTCTGAGGATGCTAATTCTTAGGCAACTGCTTGATTTCTTGGCAGAGTAAGAAGCAGACCTCAGTTGCTACATCAACTGCTGAAGCAGAGTACATGCTGCTGCAAGCTGTACATCTCAAGTACTCTGCTTCAAAACCAATTATTGGATTATGGCATAACAGAGACTAAGACCCCATTGTTAATGGATAGCTCTTCAGCTCTTTGTATTGTCAAGAATCCTGTCCAGCACTATAGGACTAAACATTGAAATCAGACACCATTTTATTAGAGATTGTTTTGAAAAAGGTCTGATTGATCCAAAATTTGTTCCTAGTGCTGATGAGCTTGCAGACATTTTCACTAAGCCCTTGGATAGCACAACTTTCCAAAACCTAGTGTTAAGGCTTGGTATGCTGCAGCTAGAATAAGTGACAACTACTGGTGATCTCAGCTCACAAGTACTGATGATCATTAGTTTATTATTGTCATATATATAAGTACTAAGTTATTTTCTCTCCGGAAGTTTTCTTTAAACTACTAGAGCTTAACTTCTCAGTACTCAAGTACTTTATTTGATAAAACAATTGATGTAGTTACAACAGCTGATGTAGCTACAACTACTTTGTCAGAACTACAAATACGTACTGATGTCCAATGAAACATCTGAAAACAGATGAAAACGTCTGATGAGTACGTGTTGAGGACAGTATGACACAGCTGAAAAGCAATGAATTGACGTCAACTACCGATGAGCCTTTTTCTCTTCAGTAGTTTCCCAACTGCTGTTTCTTTCTAAACAACTGAAGCAAAACCATGGCTTCAGTAGTTTCACAACTACTGATGACGAACACCAAGTCTTCAGTTTTTACAACAACTGATGGTAAAACCAAAGTCTTCAGTAGTTTCCCAACTACTGATGACTAATACCAAGTCCTCAGTTGTTTCAACGTCTGATGGTAAAACCAAAGTCTTCAGTAGTTATAAAACTACTAATGACTAAATCTGAGACTTCAGCTGTTTCAACGTCTGACGGTTAAAACCAGGTCTTCAGTTGTTTTATAACAACTACTGAACACACCAATACAGTCAGTCATTCCAAACCTCTGAAAGTTAATACCACGTCATCAGTAGTTTCAACAACTGATGACTAACACCAAAACCTTCAGTCGTTTTCTAACCCTACCCTTTAAATACCTTATCCCACCTTCAGAGTTTTTCTTTCTTCTCTTCTCAAACCTAACGTTCAAAAACTCTGTAACCTCTCTTCATCAATGGCGACCATGCAACTAAAACCACAACACAACTGTGTCGCACATCACACAAAATGCCATACTGGACCAAGTTTCACAACGCCATTGATTTAATGGTTCAGTCACCTTACAAAACGGCTTTTCTGTTAAATCCCACCATATATGCCGAATCTCTTAACCAATTCTGGACAAACGTCACTCTTGTCTCTGAGGAGAATGACACAGAGTCTCTTCAATCGTTTGTCCATCGTCAAAAAGTGGTCATTACTCCAGACATTCTTCGCCAAACCCTCAATCTGGATGATGCCACTTTCCACTGGTTATCCAAAGGGCACAATAGATCAATCATTTGCCCACCATGGATACCAGGGTAACCTGAGTGCATCTACCATATTGAAGAAACATTTCCAGGATGTCGAACGTCTCATCTTTCACATGGTAAATGTCTGCCTTGCCCCCAAGACTTCATCATGGGATCAAATGTCCACAAGGTGGCAACAGGTAATGTACTCCATCCTTGAGCAACAACCTTTAAATTTTTCTGAAAACTATTTTGAGCTCAAGGATATGGCCCAAAAACAACTTGCTAACCGTTGGATATTATATCCTCGGTTCATAATGGCCATATTGAAAACCAGCTTCAAGCTGAGGGACTTGTTGGCCTGGGAGTCCCTGCTACGGCTGTATTGCCTGAAGTATACTCTCGGCATAACTCTGACCAATCACTAAAAATGGCTGCCAAGCTGCGCAAACCCACGCAGCTGGAACCCACAGCCACCACCCCCAAATCCAAAGTCCCCACCAAACCCACTAAAAAGAAGTCAAAAAAGGCTACTCAGGAAATGAGTCCCCTGAGGATGCCTCTGCAACACACGCAGCTATATCCCCTGGTTATAACCCCCTAGTGGATACAAGGACTTCACCAGCCACAGCCGCTCAGGATTCCTCTCAAAAGGAGCCTGCAGCAACCAAAGAAGGGGTACCCACTAATCTGGGATCGTCCTCATTTGAGGAGATTGCCATTGAAGAGCACCATTCTCCCCAGGTGCATACTGCTTTTACCCCATCTCCCTTACAACCGCCCCACAAAGTCCTACTCTCATTATTGCAAACGTGCTGACTCAGCTGCATGCCTCTCCTCCTCCCCAACAAACACCAACAAAGGGGAAAACCACAGCAATTGAGGAAGAGGATCACATGGTTCTGACAGCCCACAGCACAAGGTTTAACTGTTCTATCTCCTGGTGTGGATATGGAGACCAGAACATCTGGTGAGGCTGCCACCTCTTCTGAATCAGCACATGATCAGACTGAGGCTGGTAACATAGCTAAGACCTCACGAGAGGCAACAGCTGATGAAGGACATTGTCGTGAGGCTGGAAGTCCCCAGTTCCAAGAAAAAGGGGCACATGCTAAAACTGGTCTACACCTAGTGCATGTACATCCTACTACAAGCAGGAGGCCAGGTGATTCAGCATCTACTGATGATGACCTGGGCTTCTTTTATGATTTTCTGGCCCAGAACACAATTCTTGAGGAAGAAGTCAGTAGACTACAAAGACTACTTGACCAATTCTCTCAAAAAGAAGTCCATCTGCCACCAACATAAACCCACAGATGGCACCTTCACCTGAAGGTCTCCCACACACTCAGCCACTCAAAACTTCCGAGCCACCAGCTTCTATTTCTGGCACTGCTTTTTAGGGACAGAACCCCTCTGAGCAAACAGCTACTATCTTTCAGCAATCCCTACCTCTCATCACCCCAATGATCACATACATTGTGATCAAAACCATGGATGAGAGGCTTCCCTCAAGCATACAACCCCTGGTGGAGGAGATTGTGAGCACAAGGCTTCTGCTACTCAAACCCTTGCAACCAATGCAACCAAAAAAGGGGAGAGTCAGTCAGTGAAAGCAAAGAGAAAGAGCATAGAGGGGAAGAAAGAAAAGGAGACTGAGAAGGAAGAGGAGTTTGTGAAGGGAGCTGACATTGATCAAGTGGGTGAAAGTCACAAAGACTTTCATGTCACATATAAGAAGAGGAAGGTTGAAGGAAAAGAAAAAGAACTCGAACTCGATGGGATGATCTAAATGGCGGATGCTACACACATTAAATCAATGGACTCAATTATTGATTAACTGTATAGACAGGGGTTCGATACTGCACAGCTTGACTCAGAGATTAGGAGACTTGAAGTTGAAGAAATTAACTCAAGATGGGCAAGTTATGATGCATTAGAAAGAGAAAGACTAGAGATCATGATCAGATTCATTGCAAAGTACCTTGGGAGATCATTGATGGAGATTAAGTCATGGACCAGGGACAGTATCTTGGCAATAACCCCAAGATCTATTCGTCTGAAGCATACACTAAGGGATTGGTGATTGAAGCACTAAATGAGGCAGGTGCTGGGAACAGAAAGGAAGTAGCAAAACACTCAAAAGCCTCACTCATTACAAGAATGCTAGAACACCTGCAAAACCTCCCACTGCAAAATCACCACTACCACAACCCACTAAACCAATCCTTTACCCTCAAAACCAACAGCCGATGATGCACCCAAGAAGAAGAAGAGAAGGTTGTTGAGGCTAGAAGAAGAAGAAGAAGAGGATGATGAGGAAGAAGAGGCTACCTCTTTCCGTAGTCCTAACTTTGCCTAAAGCCAAACCTATGCCCATCACTCCCACCTCACAGATGGAAGCTGTGAGAGTAAAGATAGAAGAAGAACAGCAGCAAAAGCTTCATGATGATGAGATGCTGAAAAGCATAGACAAAACTTATACTGCTTCTTCATCAATAATCAGTATGAAGAAAGAAGCTCTAAGATTGTACACCCTTGCTAACACATTTCAATATCAAAAGGAAAAGGTGAGAATATGGCCTGATCCTAGGTGGCACACAGAATTGTGAAGAAAGACATTCCTTCGAGATACAAGGGCCAAGTAAAAAGGATCGTAGATGAAGAGATCACAGTGGTCCTTGTAGTATCACCCTGGGAAATTGTAGAAGATTTCAAGAAGGCCTATGAAACTAAACAGCCACCCCAAAAGATGTTAGAGAACAGAGTAATTAAAAAAGGGGTTAGTCTACAAGAGGCTTGAGAACTTCAAACAAAATGAGCTCAGTCTGTTACTTGAAGGTACTCACCCAGATGAGTTTGCATACAGACAGATTACAACAGTTGAGCTCAAAAATGGCAAACGGGCTAAGTACATTTGAGAGCTGTATGGGCGTGAAGGACTGTTTGATGGTGGAGCTGAAAATCTTACCATGGAAGAACAAATTATGTTTCTCAGAGCATACACCAGACAATCCTACAGGCTTATACATGGGAAGTAGATTTCATGGATAGGACCACAGCCCTGTGTCCAGTTACCCAAAGCCAGGGCTCTTATCCATACTATGCCAACCAAATTTCAGAAATGTATTCCAGGCCAGTGCTTAATTGGGTCATCTTCTTAGCTGATCAAGAAGGAAAAAGCCCAATCTTATCGCCAACAATAAGTGGGACCTCAATAAAGTTAAGGTTTTGGCTGCATTGGTTCAGGGGGACTTTGTTGGACCAAAAGAACCAATGAGCCAGATCAGAAAAACCTTAAGTCCCACAGACGTCACAACAACTGCTGAAGTCCACAACAGCTGAAGACAACGTCTGAAGACACAAGTGCTGAAGACAAAGTCTGAAGACACAAGTGCTGAAGACAAAGTCTGAAGACACAAGTCCTGAAGACAAAGTCTGAAGACACAAGTGCTGAAGACAAAGTCTGAAGACAAGTGCTGAAGAGAAAGTCTGAAGACACAAGTGTTGAAGACAAAGTCTGAAGACACAAGTGCTGAAGATAAAGTCTGAAGACACAAGTGCTGAAGACAAAGTCTAAAGACAAGTGTTGAAAACCAAGTATCAGTCGTTGTCACAACAGCTCAAGAGGTCTTCTTCAGTAGTTGTGACGGTTTTCTTTCAGTAGTTTTATGTTTTTCTTTTCAGTAGTTTTGTAAAACGACTGAAGAGCTTGTTCTTCAGTCGTTGTAGTTTCAGTAGTTTCGTATCAGTAGTTTTATGTTTTATACTTAGCACTCTGATATGTTCTCAGTAGTTGTGAACATTTCAGTAGTTTGTTAAGTTTTAGTTATTTTTGTAATAAATCTGCCAGATGTTACTATCCCGTGATATCAGCAGTGATTGCACTCTATATAAGGAGTGTCAACCTAATTGTAATCGGTGAATGATTGAGCAGAAACATTTGATATTATTGAAACATTCCTTTTCACAGAAATATATTCTCTCGTTACAATCGTATTTGTTCTTAATGCATACGAATATCAAATTCTTGCTATAACTTGTCTAATTCTTGTTCTTATTCCGCTGCGTTACACTCTAATCCATCAAACTTGAGATCACTGATCCTGTCAATGGTTTCCCCAGATTGGACACTACCATTTCAGCTCATGTGCGATGCAAGTGATTTCGCGGTGGGAGCTGTATTAGGATAGAGGAAAGGCAAGCAATTTCACCCAATTCATTATGCGAGCAAAACCCTAAACAATGCACAAGAAAACTACACTACCACCGAAAAAGAACTTCTTCCGGTAGTTTTCGCGTTCGATAAATTCCGCTCGTATCTCATCTTTTCAAAGACATTGTTTACACCGATCATGCAACCCTTCATTATTTTTTCAACCAAAAAAGATGCAAACCCGAGATTGATCCTTGGCTTCTTCTGCTCCAAGAATTTGATATCGAAATTCATGATAAGAAAGGAGCGGAAAATCTAGCAGCTGATCATCTCTCGCGTCTTGAGGATTCAAGTCCTTCACGAACTGAGGAAGCCAAAATAAACGACAATTTTCCTCATGAATTTCTTATGCACATTCAATCCTCAATCAATGAACACCCTTGGTTCGCCGATTTTGCGAATTACTTAGCAAGCGGAATCCTTCTCAAAGGAATGACTTATCAGCAAAAGAAGAAGATCTTTTCTGATATCAAACATTACTATTGGGAGGATCCGTATCTATTCAGAATCGGTGCAGACCAACTCATTCAAAGATGCGTATACGGAAGTGAAGTAGAACAAATTCTAAGGCACTGTCATGAAGGACCCACAGGAGGACACCATGGAGCAACCTTAACAGCCAAGAAAATATTCAACTCTGGATTCTACTGGCCCATAATTTTCAAAGATGCTCATAACATGGTACGCACCTGTGATGCATGTCAAAGAGCAACCAATATCTCGACACGGGATGAGATGCGTCAGAAACCAGTTCAAGTATGCGAGATATTTGATATATGGTGTATTGATTTCATGGGGCCATTCCCGGTGTCATTTGGCAATCGTTACATCTTGGTAGCAGTTGATTACGTCTCAAAATGGGCTAAAGCTCAAGCCCTGCCCACTAATGATGCTAGGAACGTTGTCAAATTCCTTAAGAAACTATTTTCTCGTTTTGCTACCCCCAAAGCTCTGATTAGTGACCAAGGAACTCATTTCTGTAACAATCAGCTTGAAAGAGCAACGACACGTTATGGAGTTCACCATCGCTTTACAACTGCTTACCATCCCAAAGCGAATGGGCAAGCCGAAGTCACTAACCGAGATATCAAACGAATCCTTGAGAAAACTGTAGGTCAAAATCATAAGGACTGGTCAATCAAGTTAGATGATGCATTATGGGCTTTTCGAACAGCCTATAAGACTCCCATTGGTTTGGACCTTATACGATCAAAAACATGTTTCGGAATGGTTCCATTGATATTTACAACCACGTAGGTTTAAGTTTCAAAGTAAATGATCATCGTTTGAAACCATATAATAAAGGACCAACCAAGATCTCTTCGGAGGAATTAAACCTCCACCCCAACGAAAACTAAGTATAGGGAAGGGTCATGCCGAAGACCCGAAACTTAAACGCGGCACCTGTACATACATTTTTGTTTACATTTTTTTAAAAAAAAATTAGGACTTCACAAGCACAAGCACGGGGCCGTGCCTAGCCAAGCACGCCCCCGTGTTCACTTTCCACGACGTGTGTATAAATACCACACTTGTTCCATTCTTTCATCACACCCATTCCTGCTTAAAAACGTCTGAAAAAATGAAAGAATCACCCGAGTCACCAAGTCATTTAACCAAAAAGCCTTCAACAAAACCCGTTTCCGTTAAAAACACGTTTTTGGCTTATATATATAAAAAAATGGTCTTTTACCGGCAGACCTTAAAGAATTGGAATGCATTCTTTTGATTTCAATTTGCTTTGTTGCCTTCATCAAGCAAAACCGGAACTTCCCCTAGAAATCCGCGAACAAATTTTCAATCTCACGTTTAACGCAAGAAAGAAATGGCGAAAAAAGGAACAAGTTCCGCCATTTTGTGGGATTTCAAAAAGTGCTATAAAGAGACGGGCGAAAAGATATGAAAGATGCCTGAATTGTGGAAATTGGTCCCATAATGGAAAATGCAAAAAGAATCAAACTGAATCTCAATACAAATACACAGAATTAATTCGATTGGGTGCTATTAGGCTTCAAGCCGAACGATCCTTGAGAAAGGATAGTTTTGTGTATCTTCGGGTAAAAGATGAAGTACGATTCTTGAAAGAAAAATATGGTCTTGACAATCTGATCTTAAACGAGTCCTCAAGCTAGCATATCACTTCTAGCTTGAAGTATTGTATAGGGAACCTTTATTGCTTTCCTCGTAGTTATGTTAGAAAAATAAGCCAAGACCGTCGTCTTTAGCAATTAGCCACTCTTTCCGAAATTCCATACCGGAGCCCGAGCCAAGTTACAATCCATCAAAGACCTAATGATTTATGCAAATAAATATCTAAGTAGGTGGAGATTTGATCCCTTAACAAGAATATGATTTCACACGTATTCGGACTAGGCAATTGAGTGTATTAGTCATACTTAATCTTGATTATGACTAAACATATTTAGCCGAGAGAGTGCATCTTGTGAGAAATGTAGATTTTTACATGATAATAATCTTTACTAACCAACCTATTGCTTGCTAGGATATCATTTTACATGTGCTTAGAATATTTATATTTGGATAGCATTTACTTGCATGCTTCTCGAGAGACATGTTTATAATTTGATTTATTTGGTTTTTGGTGGAATTGTCATCTTAAGTGATTTTTGCTTGAGGACAAGCAAAGTTCAAGTGTGGGGATGTTTGATGTGCTCCAAATTATACATAAAAATCCTATCAAAAGCACATCAATTATTCCTTAATATCTTCCTTAAAATGATGAAAATGTAGTTAAAAGTGTTAAATTGTGTTTTCAGGTGTTTAAAAGGGCAAGATGGACAAAAGGAGCATATTTAACAAGAAATTGAAGCAATCCGAGCTTTGGACTCCAAGCATGGGGTCGTGCCTCATTAAGCACGCTCCATGCCTTGCCAGAAACACACCCCCGTGCTAAATTAACACACCCCAAGCTTAGACATCTGACAGGACAAAAAGTACTATCCCCTAAAAGTAGAGACGGGGCCGTGCCCCACCACCAACATGGGGTCGTGCCGCATTTAGCACGGGGCCGTGCCCGACATAACCTGCACGTACGAGCCGACCAACTTTCGTAAGCATTATACTAGCACGGGGCCGTGCCTTTTAGGCACGGGGCCGTGCTTAAACACTCCAGAAAGCCTATAAATAAAAGCCTAAGCTCACCATTTTTGGCATGCTTTGGAGGGAGAATTACTCTGCTGAATTCTCTCGGTAATCAAGACTTCAAGGTCATTCGGAGGCTCGGGAGGTGCATACAACACTTGGAAGAAGCTTGGGATCACCTAAACATCATCCATTATCGGTTTGATTGTTCCATTTCATCGATGATCATTGATCTATCTTCTTTGTTATCCGTTGTTATGTAAAGCTCATCATGAGCTAAACTCCATTTATCATCTTAATCGGATGAAACTTATGTAATTTGTGATGAACTAATGGTGTGATAAGTATTATGTCAATGTTATGGTGTTCTTGAGAAAACTATTCATGGGTAGCATCTACATTTGAACGGGAAGTTATAACTATATGGTTTGTGATTGTAATTGTCATACAAGGTTGAAAACCGTATGATTAACTTTCATTCGCGAAACCGTCTTCATAATAATTCCATGGCTAATGAACTACAAATGGTTATTAGAAATCATATCACTTTAACTTTCTGATCATTTGCGGGTTCCCTTTTATTAGTTCGGAAACTTCAGTAATTGTTACAGTTTTCTAAAATTAATGGTATGTTAGGAAGGAACCTGATCAACTCTCTTTTTAACATTAAAATATGTTTTCAGAAATCGTATGTCAAATAGGACACAAAAGATTTACCTACATTACTAGGGCTTTGATCTGAGCAGTAAAATCAGCCTGACAGGATCAAGTCACTATGGTAGCAGGATAGTGGAGAAATCGTGCCGGCTCATCTTTATAAACACTAACATAATCACATCACCTCACCAATTCATCACAATTACATAAGAGGATTCTAATTAGGATGATCACTTTTATTCTCTGATTTTAAATCCAAACGCTTCAATTCTTATTTTACTTTCTTTTTATTAATGTTTACTTTTAAACCCAAAAAAATATTTCCAATACAAAATATCACTTTCTTTAACAAAAACCAAATCTGATAGTCAAACATCAAGTTTGTTGAGTAGGCTAGGTGTGTCCACGGATTGATACTGGGTTCTTATCAACACTATATTACCACACGAATTAGTAACAACCAATTAAAACTGAATCTGTGCAATAAACCTTTATCAAATATATATACTATCCGCAGACCATCAACGAGTAACATGAAGGCTCGAGTGGATGACCGCCGTGTGGTCACATCAAGTGCGGGGTTGAAAAAGTGCGGCAAGTCTGCGAAGGAGCACGGTGGCGAGTGTAGATAGGGGTGAATGTTTGTTTCAAGTGTGGGAAGCCTGGTCATATGGCTAGAGACTGTGGAGGTGTGAGGTGTTTCAACTCTGGGGGAAGTGGTAATATGAGCAAGGAGTGTAAGAATCAAGAGTTAAGGGTTCTGGGGTGAAGAAAACTGCAGGTGAAGGACCAAGGGCGAGTGCTAGAGCATTCACAATGACACAGGAGGAAGCTAGGACGGACCCTAATGTTGTGTCCGGTATGTTTCTTGTGTCTGACAGTTGAACGTTCATGAGGTCAATTACCCTACTCAAGACTTGGAGCTAGCAGCTGTGGTCTTTGCACTAAAAATTTGGCGGCACTATCTTTACGGGACGAAGTGCACGATTTTCACTAACCACAAGAGCCTGAAGTATTTCTTCGAGCAGAAGTATCTGAACATGAGGGAGAGATGGTGGTTGGAACTTATAAAGGATTATGATTGTGAGATCCGCTTCCATTCGGGCAAGGGCAATGTGGTGGCCGATGCCCTTAGCCGAAAAAAGAGGCCCGAGCCGATTCAGGTGAAAGCATATCAGCTGATCATGACCTCTGATGTGATGAAGCAAGTCAAAGAGTTTCAAGATGAGGCATTGAAAGAAGATCATCTTATGACTAAAAGAATGAGAGGTCTGGTTGCGGAATTGGGTGAAAACACACTCGGTGTTAGAACCCGATTCGGTCGTGTGTGGATTCCTCGTTTTGGGGATCTACGGATGAAGATAATGGATGAAGCTCACAAGACTCAATACTCCATTCACCCAGGTGCCACAAAAATGTATCAAGATATGAAGAAAGATTATAGGTGGCCAGGTATGAAGCGTGACGTGGTGGAGTGTGTGAGTAAGTGCCTCACTTGCTTGCAAGTGAAGGCCGAGCATCAAAAGCCGTATGGGAAGATCCAACCTTTGGATATACTAAAATGGAAGTTAGAGCACATCACCATGGATTTCATTACGAAGTTGCCACGTACTTCGGAAGGGTACGATGCCATATGGGTGATTGTGGACTTTCTGACGAAGAGTGCTCACTTCCTACTGATTTTGGGCGAAGTTGGGATGACCACTTACTGTTAGCTGAATTCTCGTACAACAATAGCTATCATGCTAGCATTGGAATGCCACCATACGAGATGGTATACGGTAGGAGATGCATATACCGTTCCGCATTTTACATTTATTTTTTTAAATGTAATATTACTCCTTGTTAAATCCTTGTAATCTTAAGATTAGATCATAGTGAAAATATTTTTTATGTAATTCTTGTTGATTATATGTTTGTGCAACGCTTAAACAATTACAAATGCGCATATCAACACAAAACCGAATAACTTATCGGGACTTATATATTTCAGAAAATTAAATACAAGTTTTATTATTATGATTCATATATTAAAATACTCATTTATAGTTACTAGTTATGGTGCAAATTAATAAATAAAATAAGTTAAGGGGTAAAATTGAAAATTTGCATTTTCCCTCTACTCATCTCCCCAACTACTTACATTATGGCCAACCATAATTTTCACCTATAAATACTAACTCAAATCCCCCCTAATCACTTTCATCACTCTAAACTCTCTCAATCCATCCAAGAACTTCATCTTATTAGCAAAAAAAATATTCAAGAACAACTTGTGAGTTTTAATTTATTTATTATATATTTATACTTTCTTTCTTACTTTCTTCTTCATTTTCTCTACCACTTGGAATAACCCTAGGACATAACCACTTAGTCACCAAGGTGACACAAGTATGGTAACCCCCATTTTGAGGTCCAATTTGGAATAACCCTAGGACATAACCATTTTCTCTACCATTTCATTTTCTCTAAAATTCTAAGTCTTTTACACTCTATTCTTTCATCTTTACAAAACACTAAGTGATCTACAAATGAAGAAGTGGATGAAACCCGACCAAGCTTCCAACCAATGTTGAAAGGCTTGTGTTATGGTATCATATGGTGATGTGGAACCTTGGTTCTACAACTAATTTATCCACCATACCACACTTGAACACTTAGTCAAACTAGTCAATTTACTTTAGTATTTTCATCTATATACTAGACCATCCGAATCACCCTTATGTGGAGATTTTGTGCAATGGTGATAATCTTGAGGTTTGTGGATGCCCCTACCTCTAATACATGACCTATATGAATACAACACTTGAGGTTTGTGGATTCCCCTACCTCTAATGCATGACTTATATTTATATCTACATAATACTTAGTCAAAAGCAAACCATAATATCAATCAACCATGGTTGAATGTTATGTGTTAAGGTAGACATTATACTAATCTTATGATTCCTTATTTTGGACTTCCAATGAGTGACTAAAACTCATAAAGAAAACATGGTGTCCAATTAAGTGTCTAAGTAGTATATACTTTCATTTACTCTCGTATTTGTAATTTTTGTATACTTTCCAATTTCTAAAATCTCAAACTTTGAATCCTAAACTTACACACTTTCATTTACCTTTTATGGTGACTTTGGTGAATCATTTAAACTCAATCATCTATTCTTGTGGATTCTAATCGCCAAACCGTGAGTCATACTTCACCCATTTTGTTTTAACACTATTTGGGTTGCAACATGTATCAATTATCAAATTCACTCAATTATTCACTCAATCAAAATCACTATAAAACTCAATTCATACAAACGTGCTTACTTGTTATTCTATTTGTGAATACATTCTAGAATACATTATCTTGCAAGCAATCTAAACCTCCCTTAACATGTATAGCGCTATAGGACTAGCACATCCGCCCTATTATGATGGGTCTATGTTAAGTTATTCAATATTTACGGTGTTGGTTAGTTTTTAATGCTAAGATTACGCTAGTGGATACTTTGGTTTGATTATCGGCTTTGCATGCTAGCAATGTACAAACTTTAGTATACTTTACTCATGTTGAATTGAGATTTATTCACTATTATACTATGTATTCAAACTTGTATGCTCACCAACTTATTCATATGTTGACCTATATTTTATTCATGTTGCAGGAAATGTTTGAAGCTTTATCAAGAAACTCAATTAGGTGGACTTAGAAACATACCAAATCTACTATTTTGTTATGCTTGTTTTAGACTTGTATTTCTTAAAATTTTTGTATGTTCATTTGAAGCATTGTAATGTTATGTTGATTAATGGAAATCAAATTTAATCTTAATTTATTGTCACTTAGTTCTATGATGTTTTTGAACAATCTACCACTTCTCGCACCTCGATGTTTCCACTATCGGTTAGGATGTGACAGATTGGTATGAGAACCATAGTTATAGGGAATTAGGAAAACTTCCATGTTTTAATCTAGACTATGACTAAGAACTCCAATTAGTAATGCTTATGATTTGTTTGATTATCTTATTTTTATGCCAAAATAAAAAAAGAAAAGAAACCCTCAAATCTACCTAATCTTGCTCCTCATCTTATTCTCGGCCTAAAAGAAATACACCTTTCCTAAGGTATAATCATGTAATGACGATACGAAGACACTCGTATTTTAGAAATGAAATGACTTCACCAAAATAGGAGTGAATCCCTTACATTGGTGATGTCTTTCAATCCACCATTCTTGTTTTTATGAAATTAAACCATTAAGATAGGAGTGATTTCCTTACCTTGATGGCAATTTCACTTATCTCACTCTTGTGGACCCTTTCCAACGAGTTAGGATTAAACTCCTTACTTTGATGGATAAGTACCAACCATGTTTAGGGAACGACACCACCAAGTTAGGAGTGATATCCATATCTTTGTGACTAGTTCCATTATTAGGTTTTCAATCTCACCAAAATCTTGAGATTTTGATTGATAAGGGACATGTAGTAACTGGAAGGGCGAATCCCATTACCCGACTTGTCGGCGAGAGTATTCCAACTCATTAAGCCAAATCATGATTCCCGAACTCAAAAGAAGTCTTGAACACTTTGGATTGGTCTTAGTTCGAAAAGCGGAACATTCCAAGCCTTAATCGAATTTCTTTTATGTTTGTAGTTATTTTATACATTTATGTTTTATCATTGTTCCTCTTGTCAAGATCGAATCATTCGACTCACATTAATCTCTCGACCTCAGACGCTAATAATCAAGAACCAACAAAAACTTAAAAGCTTTCATTATTGTTTATCTAATTCTTTTTAGTGGTTATATGATTATTATGAGAACCGATTTGAAACCTACTTGCTTAGGTGTTATGTTATAATGCTCTAAATATGCAAAATTTATTTTAAACACTGTTGATCAAGTCTCATCATTCTCTTTAACCTACATTGTAGATGTCTTCCAAATCCCATAGAAGCTCCAATCAAAGTTCCAATAAGAAAATGGTCGCTTTCATGGCTAAGCAAATGGCTCGAATTATTCCTCATACTCTTAAGCAAATCAATGCCACCCCTAGCCCAAACACTTCATTTGAATCCCGAAACCTTAGTCCCAAAACGTCAGCCTTTTCCTATAAGCACTTCAAGTCATGTGGCCCCGAACCTTTCACTGGTGAAGAGGGTGCCTCCAAGATTGTGGAATGGTTCGATAGCGTTGAAGTCACTTTCATCAACAGTGAATGCCCCGACGAGCTTTGGACTCGTAGTGCCACCGGTGTCTTCACATCGAGAGCACTTGAATAGTGGAAAAGTGAAAGGAGTACTCATGGAAATGAGGTCGCCTTCGCCTTACCATGGGAAGAAGTGAAGCAACTCATGATAAATGAGTTTTGTCCTCCTCATGAAATGCAAAGTCTTGAAGAGGAATTCTCAAACCTCAAACAAGTTGGAGGTGACAATTTGACTTACACCATTCGCTTTAAAAACTTAGTATCCTTGTCCCTCACTTAGTCAACACCACTAACCGAGCCATAGACAAGTACATAAAAGGCCTTCCCCCTATTATCCGTTACTCCGTCACCATAGCCGAACCATTCTCAGTTGAGCGAGCCATCCGGTTGGCGGCTACCTTATCCAACAACCAAGTGAAAGATGGATCTTTGTCTCTTAAAGGCTCATTTAAAACCGCCCATCAAGCCATCTCCGAAACACCTGAGGAAACCAAAGACATAAAAACACCATCCAAAAACACCCGTCACGGCAAGAAACGGAAGTTTCAAAGCCGGGACTATGCCATGACAGCACCAACGACCCAAGCTCCTATCAATTTGAACCAAGAACCACCTAAAAAATCCTACACCGTACGTTTCCCAAATGTGCCAATTGCCAATACCACCACCCACCTGTCTCTCAGTGCCGTCAATGCACAACGTGTAACCATGATGGCCATTTTGCCTCAGCATGTCGAAGTGGTTCTAGCCCACACGTTAACCCACCTTCAGCTCACACTGGTACCCAAAGACCCCCGACTAATGCAAACGGTCGTGCTTGCTTCAAATGTGGTGATACAAACTATCTTGCTCCTTAATGCCGTCGCAATAATCAAGTTCAAGTGCAACTGCCACGTGGACGTGCAGTTAACATAAATGTGTTTTAAGCTCAAAACGACAATGATGTCATAAACGGTACATTTCTTATAAATTGAATTTATGCTTCTGTGCTCTTTGATACTAGTGCGGATAAAAGTTTTGTTTCCATGAAATTTGAACCAATGCTAAAATGTACACGTTCTAAATTGCCAAAATCATTCACCGTTGAAGTCGCTAACTGAAAATCTATCACCGTCAATTCCATTCTCCTTGATTGTGTTTTAAGTCTTAATGAACATGAATTTCCTATCAAACTTATACCCATGCAATTGGGTAGTTTTGATGTCATAGTAGGCATGGATTGGCTTGCCATGGTTCGTGCCAAAGTCGTTTGGTTTGAAAAATATATCCGTATTCCGCTTCCTTCCGGCGACACCTTACAAATCTATGGCGAGAAACCCTCAAACGGACTCAAACTCATCTCTTGTACGGAGTCACGAAAGTGCTTACGTCAAGAATGTATTGTGTTTTTAGCTCATGTCATGACAGGAAAAGAAAAGGGAAAGAATGTGAAAGACATTCCAATCATTTGTAACTTTCTTGACGTGTTCCCTGAAGATCTACCCGGTCTTCCTCCGGCTCGTTCCATTGATTTTTAGATTGATCTCATACCCGGTGCTACACCTGTTGCTAAATCTCCCTACAGACTCACACCCTCGGAAATGCAAGAGCTAGCTAGTCAACTTCAAGAGTTGGTTAACAAAGGATTCATACGTCCTAGCTCATCCCCTTGGGGTGCTCCAATCCTTTTTGTAAAGAAGATGGATGGTTCGTTCCACATGTGCATTGATTATCGTGAGCTCAAAAAATTTACTGTCAAAAACCATTATCCTCTTCCTCATATTGATGATCTCTTTGACCAACTCCAAGGAGCAACTTGTTTCTCAAAAATAGACTTACGATCTGGTTATCATCAAGTTCTAATCGGTGAAGAAGATATTCCAAAAACCGCTTTCCGCATAATGTATGGTCATTACGAGTTCATGGTTATGCCTTTTGGTTTGACCAATGCACCAACAACCTTTATGGACTTGATGAACTATGTGTGTAGACCTTACTTGGATCATTTTGTAATTGTGTTCATTGACGATATTTTAATCTATTCTAAGACCAAATCCGAACATGAACGACACTTACGTTTGATCTTGGAACTTCTTCGAGCCGAACGACTTTACGCCAAATTCTCCCAATGTGAATTTTGGTTGAAAGAAGTTCAATTCCTTGGTCATATGATAAGCAAAGAAGGCATTCATGTTGATTCTGCCAAAATCGATACTGTCAAAGGGTGGATTGCTCCAAAATCCCCTACCGAAGTACGTTCTTTAATCAGATTGGCGGGTTACTACCGTCCATTCATCTCCAACTTTTTAAAATCGCCATACCTCTCACCTCTTTGACCCAAAAGGATAAACCTTTTGTTTAGGGTCCCAAACAATAGGAATCCTTTCAAACCCTCAAGCGTATGCTTTGTGATGCACCCATCTTAACCCTTCCCAATGGAAATGATGATTTTGTGGTTTATTGTGATGCTTCTAATCAAGGTCTTGGTTGTGTCCTTATGCAACGAGGCAAGGTTATCACTTATGCGTCAAAACAACTCAAAACCCACGAGAAGAACTACACTACCTATGACCTTGAACTCGGAGCTGTTGTTTTCGCGTTAAAGATTTGGAGGTACTACCTTTATGGTACTCAATGTGTGGTCTTCACCGATCATAAGAGTCTCCAATATATCTTTAATCAAAAGGATCTCAACATGCCTCAACGACGATGGGTTGAATTGTTGAACAACTATGATTGTGAAATTCGTTACCACCCCGGAAATGCAAATGTCGTGGCTGATGCTCTTAGCTGAAAGAGTCATCTCAATGCTCATAGCATTTGTGTAACCAATCATCTTCGTCTTTTGCAAATCCAAAGCGACATTCAAACTCGTGTTCGTGAAGCCCAACACTCATCAGTCGTCGAAAACAATTTGTATAATGAGATGCAATGTGGTGTTGAAGACCAACATGAGTCTAAATCTAATGGAATTCTCCATTACCTTGATTGTAATTGGATTCCGAACCATGACAACCTTCGTACTCTTGTAATGAATGAAGCACATAAATCATGATATTCCATTCACCCTGTTGCAGACAAGATGTATCAAGATCTTCATCGTACTTATTGGTGGCCGGGCATTAAAAAGGATATCTCTCTTTTTATGGCCAAATGCCTCACTTGTTGAAAAGTAAAGGCCGAACACCAACAAACCTCTGGTTTACTTGAGCAACCTGAAATCCCGAGGTGGAAGTGGGAAAGTACCACAATGGATTTTATCACCAAACTTCCCCGAACATCTTCCAGGCATGACAGTATTTGGGTAATTATCGATCGATACCAAATCAGCTCATTTCCTTCCCATTCGTGAAGACTACTCCATTGAAAAGCTAGCTCGTATCTACACTTAAGAAATCATTAGTCATCATGGTATCCCTCTTGATATCATCTCTGATCGTGATGGTCGATTCACTTCCCGTTTTTGGAGAACTTTTCAGTTAGCTTTGGGCACTCAACTCAATCTTAGTATGGCTTTTCATCCTCAAACTAATGGACAAACTGAACGTACTATCCAAACTCTCGAAGATAGGCTTCGATCTTGTGTTATCGATTTTGGTGGCAACTAGGATGTACACCTACCATTGGTCGATTTTTCGTACAATAACAGTTATCACTCTAGTATCGAAATGGCACCATTTGAAGCTCTTTATGGTCGCAAATGTCATTCACCTATTTGTTGGCACGAGATCGGCGAGGCACAAGTCACTGGTCCTGAAATTATTCAAGAGAAAACGGATAAAATCATGCAAGTTCGCGAAAACTTACTTGCTGCAAGAAGCCGACAAAAGAGTTACGCCGATAAACGGCGTAAGCCCTTGGAATTCAATGTTAGTGATCTCGTACTTCTCAAGGTATCTCCTTGGAAAGGAGTAGTATGCTTTGGTAAGAAAGGAAAACATGCTCCACGATATGTAGGTCCTTTCAAGATTCTCAAAAGAATTGGTAAGGTGGCATACCGACTTGATCTACCACAAGAACTAAGCAACATTCACCCAACTTTCCATGTCTCTAATCTCAAAAAGTGCCTAGCCGATGAAGGACTTCAAATTTCGCTTGACGACATACGTGTCGACGATACCATGCACTTTGTTGAGAAACCTGTTGAAATCATGGATCGTGGAATGAAGCAACTCAAACGAAGTCGCATTCCAATTATTAAGGTGCGTTGGGAAGGAACACGTGGTCCGGAATTTACTTGGGAACGTGAAAATCAATTCAAGTTCAAGTACCCGCATCTTTTCCCAAAACCTTCATCTAAATGAATTTCGGGTCGAAATTCCCTAAAGTAGGGGAGACTATAACGTTCCGCATTTTACAATTATATTTTTAAATTTAATATTACTCCTTTTTCAATCTTTGTTATCTTAAGATTTGATCATAGTAAAAATATTTTTGTTATATTTTGTGCAACGCTTAAACAATTACAAATACGCATATCAACACAAAACCGAACAACTTATCGGGACTTATATATTTCAGAAAATTAATTACAAGTTTTATTATTATGATTCATATATTAAAATACTCATTTTTAGTTACTAGTTATGGTGCAAATTAATAAATAAAATAAGTTAAAGGGTTAAAATTGAAAATTTGCATTTTCCCTCCACTCATCTTCCCAACTACTTACATTTATGGCCAACCATAATTTTCACCTATAAATACTAACTCAAATCCCTCTCTAGTCACTTTCATCACTCTAAACTCTCTCTAAACTCTCTTAATCAATCCAAGAATTTCATCTTTTTAGCAAAAAAATATTCAAGAACAACTTGTGAGTTTTAATTTATTTATTTATTTATTTATATATTTATACTTTCTTTCTTACTTTCTTCTTCATTTTCTTTACCACTTGGAATAACCTCTAGGACATAACCATTTAGTCACCAAGGTGACACAACTATGGTAACCCCCATTTTGAGGTCCATGTTGGAAATATCATTCTTGATTCTTTCATACATGTTTTCTTGTTTTATTTTTAAACCTTTTACATACTAAACCAGTTACCAACAACTCCAATTTTGGAAGGCTTGTGTTGAAGTTATATTTCTGAAATTTTAAGTCTTTTACACTCTATTCTTTCATCTTTACAAAACAGTAAGTGATCTACAAATGAAGAAGTGGATGAAACCAAACCGAGCTTTCAACCAATGATGAAAGGCTTGTGTTATGGTATGAAATGGTGATGTTGAACCTTGGTTCTACAACTAATTTATCCACCATACCACACTTGAACACTTAGTCAAACTAGTCAATTTACTTTAGCATTTTCAATTTTATACTCATGACCATCTGAATCACCTTATGTGGAGATTTTGTGCAATGGTGATAATCTTGATGTTTGTGGATATCCCTACCTCTAATACATGACCTATATGAATATAACACTTGAGGTTTGTGGATTACCCTACCTCTAATGCAGGACTTATATTTAAATTTGCATAATACTTTGTCAAAACCAAACCATAATATCAATCAACCATGGTTGAATGTTATGTGTTAAGGTAGACATTATACTAATCTTATGATTCCTTATTTTGGACTTCCAATGAGTGACTAAAACTCATAAAGAAAACATGGTGTCCAATTAAGTGTCTAAGTAGTATATACTTTCATTTACTCTCGTATTTTTAATTTTTGTATACTTTCCAATTTCTAAAATCTCAAACTTTGAATCCTAAACTTACACACTTTCATTTACCTTTTATGGTGACTTTGGTGAATCATTTAAACTCAATCATCTATTCTTGTGGATTCTAATCGCCAAACCGTGAGTCATACTTCACCCATTTTGTTTTAACACTATTTGGGTTGCAGCATGTATCAATTATCAAATTCACTCAATTATTCACTCAATCAAAATCACTATAAAACTCAATTCATACAAACGTGCTTACTTGTTATTCTATTTGTGAGTACATTCTAGAATACATTATCTTGCAAGCAATCTAAACCTCCCTTAACATGTATAGCTGTGTAGGACTAGCACATCCACGCTATTATGATGGGTCTATGTTAAGTTATTCAATATTTACAGTCTTGGTCATTTTTATAGCGCTATAGGACTAGCACATCCGCCCTAGTGGACACTTTGGTTTGATTATCTGCTTTGCATGCTAGCAATGTACAAATTTAGTATACTTTACTCATATTGAGTTGAGATTTATTCACTATTATACTATGTATTAAAACGTGTATGCTCACCAACATATTCATATGTTGACCTATATTTTATACATGTTGCAGGAAATGTTTGAAGCTTTATCAAGAAACTCAATTAGGTGGACTTAGAAACACACCAAATCTACTATTTTGTTATGCTTGTTTTAGACTTGTATTTCTTAAAACTTTTGTATGTTCATTTGAAGCATTGTAATGTTATGTTGATTAATGGAAATGAAATTTAATCTTAATTTATTGTCACTTTAGTTCTATGATGTCTTTGAACAATCTACCATTTCTCGCGCCTCGATGTTTCGACCATCGGTTGGGGTGTGACAATGCAGAACACCCGTTTATTGGGGTGACATTGGTCAGAAAAAGTTAGGAAGCGTCAAGGTAGTCGAGGCTATGACTGAGAAGCTGGAGAGGATCAAAGCCTTCATGAAGGCAGCCAAAGATAGACAGAAGTCGTATGCTGATAAATGACATGGACCGATTGAGTTCCAGGTGGGTGACTAGGTTATGTTGAAGGTCTCACCTTGGAAGGGTATTATTCGTTTCCGAAAGTAGGGCAAGTTGAGCCCAAGATACATAGGCCCTTTCTGAATCATTTCTCGGGTAGGAGAGGTGGCCAATAGAGTGGAGTTGCCCGATGAGTTAAGTGGAATTCATCCGACATTCCATGTATCCCATCTAAGGAAGTGCTTAACTGATGAAGACATGATTCTTCCATTGGAGGATATTGAAGTAGACAAACGACTCAATTAGAACCTGATGAATGGTGCATGGAAATTGATTATGATGTTTTAGACCCACTTGATAAGTCTTTAAACCTGCCTAAGTGTGAGGAAGTAAATGCGGATGAAAAGGGTTAACGCGGATGAGCAACAACCAATGGGTAGATCAATGCGGATGAAGTCAATGCGGGTGAGCATTGGCTAAGTGTAGGTAATACGGATGAGCATTTGACCATGTATGGAAATGCGGATTTGCATTGGCCAAGTGCAGGAAATGCGGATGAGCATTTGACTGTGTATGGAAATGCGGATAAGCAAGTAAGTCAATGTTGATGAAGTGAGTCAATGCGGATGAGCATTTGACTAAGTATGGAAATGTGGAGGAGTTAGGCTAATGCGGATGACAAATGCGGATGAAGTAAATCCAATGCGGATGGACTATAGAAAATGCGGATGAACTGTAGGAAATGCGGATGACTATAGGAAATGCGGATGAACACTTAGAAAAATTCTGACTTTTTAGGGAAAAAGAGGTAATGTAGGCTTTGACCTAGGAGATTTCTGGGAGTTATGAATGTTGACTTATGGGGTCATAGATGGTATGATAGGCATGTAATGATGTGTGATTATGCATGATGATGATGATGATGATGATGATGTTGCATGCTTGTGCATGATGTATGTTATGTATGTATGATGCCTGTTGGACCAAAAGAACCAATGAGCCGGATCAGATAACCTCTAAGTCCACAGACATCACAACAACTGCTGAAGACTTGATCAGCTGTTTCATAAAGTCTGAAGAGCAACAGCTGAAGTACAAGTACTGAAGACTTCAACAGCTGAAGATCAAAGTCTGAAGATCAACAGCTAAAGAACTAAAGTACTGAAGATCAACAACTGAAGACCAAAGTCTGAAGATCAACAGCTGAAGTCTAAAGTACTGAAGAACAACTGCTGAAGTACAAAAACTGAAGACATCAGCTGAAGACAATAGCTGAAGACATTAGCTGAAGACAACAGCTGAAGACATCAGCTGATGACAACAGCTGAAGACATCAGCTGATGACAACAGCTGAAGTTCAAGTACAAGTACTGTAGCCTTCAGAGTTTGTTACAACAGCTAAAGAAGCATTCTTTAGTTATTGTGATGGTTTCCTTTCAGTAGTTTTCTTTTTATTTCAGTATTTGTAAAACGACTGAAGAGCATGTTCTTCAGTCATTGTAGTTTCAGTAGTTTCTTTTAGTAGTTGTAGTGATAGTTAACACTTAGTATTTTTGTAAGGAGATGTCAGCTGTTTGACATTTTCAGTAGTTGTGTTAACTATCAGTAGTTTGAATAATTCTGTTAGATGTCACTATCAAGTGACATCAGCAGACGTCACATCTCTTATATAAGAGATGTTGACCTAATTGTATGTGTGACATTCTGTTACCACGAAAGCGAATATTGAATGAAATATATTTTGCAGAATTCTCTTTGTCTATAATTTTTTGTTTTTACTTCGAATATCTTTTGTGTTCTTGTGAATTTGCTAATTCATTGTTTGTTCTCCGCTGCTATACTCTCAAATCAATCAAACGTAGATCACTGATCCTAACAAATGATATCAGAGCAGGTTAATCATTGATCGATCTAACAGTTGATCATTGAAACTGCTATCTGATGTCTATGTTTGATTGAATTAGCTTATTTGCAAAAACTGGTTATAGATTATTGAATTTCTGCCGCCAATGTTTATTCATTTTCAGATCTCTATTGGTTCAATTTGGTTTGTTGTGTTTTGTTCTAAATCTGTTATAGCTTAATTGAATTTGGTTGAATCTGAGATGACTACTCCTTCTAATGACCCTCACAATACCGGTTCTTTAACCAAGCCTCCGATGCTGGTTAGGACTAAGTATAACATATGGCAACGAAGGATGCTTCATCACCTATCTGTTAACAGTTCAGGTTGTTGGATATCTGTGGTACATGGACCACATAAGCCTATGGTGAACAATCCGGAAACCAATCAAATGGTTCCGAAGAAGAAGGAACAATACTCAGATGAAGATCGGAAACAGTTTGAGATTGATGCGAAAGCCCATGGAATTCTGGCCATGGCACTGCCGAATGAAATCTATTCAGGGCTTATGCATCATGAAACTGCTCATGACCTCTGGAATGCACTGAAGGAACAATTCGGTGGAACTGATGAGGTCTTAGCAAACAACAGAGAAATCCTCGCCCAACAATATGAGACATTCTCTCATAGAAAGGGTGAGACACTGACTCAGCAGTTTGAGCATTTTTCCTGTTTGATCTCTGAGCTAAAAATGGTGAAACAGGAATACACCAACAGCCAGATGAATAATAGATTCCTCAGATCACTGCCTGAGAGATGGGACACATACACTATTGTCCTACGCTCTAGTGCAAATCTGGATAGCCTATCTCTCACCCAACTTCATCGGAAATTGCTTACATTGGAAAGAGAGATAGAGCAGAAAAGGAAACTGTCATCATCAGGAAAGGTCACTGATGACTTTGTACCAGGGAACACTGCCTTGGTTGGTCATGAGCCAGAATATGCTGCATCTGAAAGCAATTATGATGAGCATATTGATTTCTCTTCAACCAATTCTGATCATGCATTTGTTGGTATTGATAGTCATTCTGGCAGTAATAGTGACAATCTATGCTTCATCATGGATGATCTGAAGGGAATTGCTGATGATGATTTAGAAGAGATGGATATTCTAAGCCAAATGGCCTGAGTTAATATCAGATCTCAGAAGTTCTACAAGAGAACTGGCAGGAAATTTCCTGGACTCTCTGGCAAAACCAAAGTTGGTTTTGACAAGAGTAAGTTGAGGTGTCACAAATGCCAAAGGCTTGGACACTTTGCAAGAGAATGTAGATCAACTGGATCTAACTCTTCTGCACCCTTTGTGACTTTTCCTAGCACTAGTCTACAAAACAGAGGGCAACATCCTGCTGGTTCTGGTCATCAATCACATCCTGTATCTCCTGTATACTTTGTCCCCCAGGGTCCAATGTCATATCCTTTTCCCTGTTATTACTTGCCTCAGTCAAATCGGTTCAAGCTCCAATTGCACAACAACCAATGCATTACCTGAACCTCAACCTTCCCAATCTCATCAACAAACTCAACCTCAACAACATAGCTTTTTCACCCCAGGAGTTGTTGACTGGAGCAGTTTACCAGATGATTTGTCTGGTCATGAACAACTGTTCTCTGGTGCTGGTCAACATGGTGGTGACAGTCCTTTTGGAAATCTAGCTCTTATGGCTTTGGAGTCTACTAATACTTCATCCTCTAATGCATCTACACCACATGTATCACAGGTATTAGAGAAGCAAATGTAGCTTTAATTAACAAGAACGTTGAGCTAGAACAAACAATTTCCAAAAGAAAAGCTGAATTTGAGTCTGTGCTTAATGATAAGAATGATGAGATTTACAAACTTAAATGCCAAATCACAGATGATAAGGCTAGGGAAGAGGTACTTCTAGAGAAGTACAGAGACCTCAAAGAAACACTTGCAACTACCCAGGTAGAGTGTGATCGATGGGTAAATTCTTGCAAGGGTTTTGAAATGCTTCTTAGTAAGCAATCTGCTTCCAATGTGAAGTTTGGCATTGGTTATAATCACACTGCTCCTCCTACAGATTTTACTACCAGAGCAGAGGTAGAATCTGATAGAGAAAGCAATAACCAATCCTTTTCATCATGTGATCTACTATCTGATACAGCACCATCAGAGGTTGAAGTCAGCATTAAGTCCTCTCAGAAACTATCAGCTAATGTTGATGGTTCAAATGCTGACACTCGCATGATCAAAAAGTTGATCACTCCAGGTGGTATTTCACAAAGTACTGAAAGTACTAAAGTGAATGTCATAACACCTGGAAGACAAACCAAACTATTGCATGTACTAAAGAGAAGAAAACTGCAAGTAGTAAGGGTGGGAAAACTACTGAAGAAGATATCAAGAAAGCAGGTACTAAAGGGAAGAAAACTGCTAGTACTGGTAGCAAATTGCTGAAGAACAAGTCTTTAGTAGTTTCATCTTCTTCAGCAGATGATCAACTTAAGATGAAGAAAAAGCCATGTGAAATATGTGGCTTATTCAATCATCTTACTGATGATTGCTGGTATAAAAAGGGCTACAAACTCAAACATAATGAAAACATTAAAGAGAAAATGGATAAAATGAAAACTAAGTTTGAAATCAAATTTGTACCAGCAACATCAAAACCTGTAACCCTAAAATCCAAAAAGAAATCCACAAAGAAAGGGGTTAAACAGGCAATAGCTGAGGTTGCTCAAAGAGAGATGGTACAACACAGGAACCCATCTAACTCAAGCACTAATGTGTCTGATGAGCTGAAGGCTTATCACAAAATCAGACACAACTTATTATGATGGTTCAACATCTATTGGGGAGAGTCAACCAATTAGATGCTCCTGTGTTGAAACCACATAGAAGAAAATCCATGCCGAAGGAATCTTCTTCTTCACCATCTCCATCCCCTCGGGCTGTTATTCATAGCAAGTCTGTTAGTTTACCATTTGTTGATGTGAATAGACCCAAAACCAAAAAGGTTTGGGTCTCAAAAACTAACTAATTGTTTATGATTGCAGGGTTCTTCAACATGCCAAAGTAGCATCTGGTATGTAGACAGTGGGGGATCTATGCATATGACTGGGAACAGCTCTCTTCTTCATGACTACTCTCAAGGAAAGAAGGGGTTTGTTACTTTTGGCATTGATGCTAGGGGTTACATCATTGGAAAAGGCTTTGTCTCCAATGAAGAAATAAAGTTTGATGATGTTAACCATGTGGAAAATCTCAAGTACAATCTCTTGAGTGTCAGTCAAATGTGTGAAGTACAATCTCTTGAGTGTCAGTCAAATGTGTGATAAAGGCCATGTTGCTCTTTTCACCAGTCAGAACTGCAGGATTCTGTCATCCAAAGTTCTGAATTTGATTGATTAGGTGTTGGATGATCACACTCTCCTGAGGGCCAACAGGACAGGAAGAGTGTATGCCCTAGATCTTCCAAGAAAATAATATCAGAGGCCATCCTTGCCTATTTTCCAAAGCCTCTCCTCAGGAATCTAAACTGTGGCACAGGAAGGCTGGGTCATGTTAATTTCAAAAACATGAATCAGCTAATCCACAATAGTTTTGTGAGAGGCTTACCAATAAAGGAGTTCCACTGTGATGAACCTGCACTGCTTGTTTAAAAGGAAAACAACACAAAGTCTCATTCCCCCTATTGAAGAGCCTAAGTCCACTGCCTGCTTGCAATTACTGCATATGGATCTTTTTGGTCCTGTGAGAGTGATGAGCATGGCAAACAAGAAATACTGTCTGGTAATTGTGGATGATTACTCTAGATTTGTATGGACTTTCTTTCTGTATTCAAAGGATGAGGTTGCTCAGAAGATTATCAACTTTGTGTTGTATGTTGAGAAGCAGTATTCCCTTTCAGTCAAGTGTATAAGGAGTGACAATGGAACTGAATTCAGAAACCATACACTTGATGATTTTATCTTTCAAAGGGAATCAAAAGGCAGTTTAGCATCCCAAGGACTCCAGAAGAAAATGGAGTCGTGGAGAGAAAGAACAGGACCCCAATTGAAGCTGCAAGCTCTATGTTGGCTGACTCTGGTTTGCCATTGACCTTTTGGGCTAAAGCTGTTAACACAGCTTGCTATGTGCAGAATAGAGCCTTAGTAAATCAGAGGTTGATGAAGACTCCATATGAAGTTCTACATCACTTGGCTCCTCTAATTTCATTTTTCAGAGCAATTGGGTGTCCCTGTTTTATTCTCAACACAAAGGATCAACTCCAAAAATTTGATCCTAAGGTGGATGCAGGGTATTTTGTTGGTTATTCATCTACTTGCAAAGCATACAGAGTCTTCAACTGCAAAACAAAGATAGTTGAAGAGACTTTGCATGTGAAGTTTAATGAACTCCAATGGACAAGATTCCACAAACCCTGTGGAGTTGTTTGATTGGACATACTGCAATATGTTTCTTCTCAACCTCCAGTTGTTGCAGACCATATGGATAAATCATCTTCTGCAGCATGTCTTCCACCTGGTGGTATTGATGATGATGATGATAATATCAATACTCACCTATTCAAGTTTAGTGACTAACTGCCTGTGTCTGCTAAACTTGATGTTCCTGTAGCTTCAGCAGTTCCATCCACAACAAATGCTGATGAGATCTCTCATTCCTCTACATCTTTTGAGTTACCATCAAATTCTTGGTTTCAAGAGTCCGTATCAACATCTGCTGCTGCTGAAGGTTCTACAAACACTTGCACAGATATCATTGTTTATCAAGAGCTGAAGAATCACCCAATGTCTCAAATCATTGGTGATATCAATGCTGGAGTTTCAACAAGAAGTCAATTGTCTAACTTCTGCTTCTATGCTCTCTTCATCAGTCAGCTAGAGCCAAAGAACTATCATATTGCTTTAAGAGACAATGGATGGGTTGAAGCCATGCAGCTTGAGCTACTTCAGTTCAAGAAACAGCAAGTGTGGGGACTGGTTCCTCTACCCCCAGGTAAGTGTGCAATAGGCACTAAATGGGTGTTTAGGAATAAAACTGATGAAAATGGGCTTATTGTTAAGAACAAGGCTAGAGTAGTTGTACAGGGGTTCTCACAAGAAGAAGGTATTGATTATGATGAAACCTTTGCCCCTGTAGCCAGACTAGAGGCATTAGATTGTTCTTAGCCTATGCTGCATTCCACCATCTCAAAGTTTTCAAATGAATGTCAAAAGTGCATTTTTATATGGCAAAATAAAAGAAGAAGTTTATGTGTGTCAACCACCAGTTTTGAGGATAATAAACATCCTGAATGGGTGTATAACTTGATAAGGCTCTTTATGGGTTGAAACAAGCTCCTAGAGCCTGGTATGAGACACTCTCCACTTTTCTTCTCAAGAATAATTTCACTAGAGGCTCCATAGATAAAACTTTGTTTATTAAGAAGGTGGATCAGCATAAGCTACTTGTTCAAATTTATGTTGGTGATATCATTTTTGCATCCTCTGATCCCCAGTTGTGTGATGATTTTACCAAATTAATGAAACAGAGGTTTGAATGAGTGCAATGGGAGAATTACAGTTCTTCTAGGCTTGTAAACTGATGGCACCTTTATTCATCAGTCCAAATATACAAAAGATCTTTGAATAAGTTTGATTTAGAAAATAGTAAGCCCTGTTCTACTCCCATGTGCAACACCACACACTGGATGCGGATCAGAATAGGTAAAGCTGTTGATAAAACACTTTACAGATGTATGATTTGGGTCCTTGATGTACTTAACAGCTTCTAGACCAGATGTCATGTTTGCTACTTGTGTCTGTGCTAGATTTCAGCTGCCCTAAAGAGTCTGATTTGATTGCAGTCAAGAGGATCTTTAGATATTTGCAAGGTACACAATCTCTAGATTATGGTATTCCACTGGACACTCTTGCAAATTAGTTGCTTTTTCAGATAGTGACTATGTAGGGTGCAAGTTAACTAGAAAGTCAACTTCTGGTGGATGTCAGTTCCTAGGCAACTGTTTGATTTCTTGGCAGAGTAAGAAACAAACATCTGTTGCTACATCCCTGCTGAAGCAGAGTACATTGCAGCTGGAAGTTGTACTTCTCAGGTACTCTGGCTTCAGAATCAACTTTGGATTATGGCATTACAGAGACTAAGACTCCATTATTAATGGATAATGCTTCAGCTCTGTGCATTGTCAAAAATCCAGTCACAGCACTCTAGGACCAAACATATAGAGATCAGACATCATTTTATTCGGGATTGTTTTGAAAAAGGTCTGATTGATCCAAGTTTGTGCCTAGTGCTGATGAGCTTGCAGACATTTTTACTAAGCCTTTGGATAGTTCAACTTTCCAAAACCTTGTGTTAAGGCTTGGTATGCTGCAGCTAGAATAAGTGATATTACTGATGATCTCAGTAACTAAGTACTGATAATCATTAGTAACCATATCACACATAGTACTGATTCTGTTAAAACACTGATCAAGTTACAACTACTGATTAGTTATAACTACTGATATAGTAAAAACAGATAAGTACTGATGTCCTATGAAACTACTGAAAACAGCCAAAAAGGCTTATGAGTAAGTGTTGAGGACAGTATGAAACAACTGAAAGGCTATGAATTGACGAAAACTACTGATGAGAACTCTCTCTTCAGTTGTTTCTACAACTGCCGTTTCATCCTAAACAACTGATGACAAAAACATGTCTTCAGTAGTTTCACAACTACTGATGACTAAACACAAGTCATCAGTTGTTTACAACACTGATAACAAAACCATGTCTTTAGTAGTTTCACAACTGCTGATGACTAACACAAAGTCATCAGCTGTTTCCAACAACTGATAAAAAAACATGTCTTGAGTAGTTTTATAACTACTGAAGACTAAAACCAAGTCTTCAATTGTTTTCAAACATCTGAAGTCAAAACCATGGTTTTCAGTAGTTTTATCACTGCTGATGCCTAAAACCAAGACTTCATTGTTTCAACATCTGAAAGGGTAATACCACGTCATCAGTCGTTTAAACTACTGATGATTAACACCAAACCCTTCAGTTTTTTCTTACCCTTACCCTATAAATACCTCATACCTAATCCTTCAGAGTTTATCATTTCTAAACCTAACGTTCAAACCTCCAAAACTTTTCTCTCATTAATGGCGATCATGCAGCTCAAACCACGACACAACTATGTAGCCTACCTCACTAAATCGCCTTTCTGGACAAAGTTCGATAATGCCATTGATCTAATGGTCCAGTCACCCTACAAAACGCCTTCCTTCTAATCCCCCATTCATGCCGAATCCCTTCACCAGTTTTGGACGAACGTCACCATTACCACTGGGGAGAACAACTCCGAGTCTCTCTAGTCGGTTGTCAACAACCATCAAGTGGTCATCACTCCGGCAATCTTCGCCAAACCCTAAACCTGGATGATGCCACTTTTCCTGCTGGGTATCCAAAGGGCACAACAGATTTATACATTGCCCACCATGGATCAGGGAAACCTTAGTGCCTCTACCATTCTGAAGAAACATTTCCATGATGCAGAACGTCTTGTCTTTCACATGGTAAATGTTTTTTAGCTCCTAAGACATCCTCGTGGGATCAAATGTCTACCAGATGGCAGCAGGTACTATTCTCTATCCTTGAGCAACAAGACTTAAACTATTCTGAAATCATTTTTCTTGAACTTAAGGATATGGCCTCAAAATCTATTTCTAACCGGTGGATACTATATCCTCGGTTCATTATGGCCATAAGAGACTCAGCTGAAAGCTGAGGGACTTGTTGGCCTTGGAGTCCCTGCAATGGCTGTATTGCCTGAAGTATACTCCAGGCGCAACTCTGACCACACACTGAAACAGGCTGCCAAACTGCGAAAACCCACGCAGTGGAACCCACAGCCACCACCTCCAGAACCAGAGTCCCCTCCAAGCCAAAATCCAAAAAGCCAAAAAAGGCTACTCAGGGATATGAGTCCCCTGAGGATGCCCCTGTACCACAAACGCAGAAAACACATACTGGTATTAACCCCCCAGTTGTGTCAAAGACTCAACCGACCACAGCGCACAGGTATCCTCTCAAAAGGATCCTATTGAAACCAATATGGGGAACCCACACTGCTAGAACCTATCTCACTTGAGAGGGTTACCATTGAAGCGCACCATTCACCCCGGTGCAATCCGCTTCTACCCAATCACCACATGCAATCGCCCCCCAAAGTCCTACATTAATTGTTGCACAAGTGCTGAGTCAGTTGCACTCCTCACCCCCTCCCCAGATACCATTTACAACTGGGCATACCTCTACCATTGAGGGGGAGGATCAAAGTGCATCTGATAACCCACAGCATAGGGGTTACAATGTTCCATTTCCTAGTGTAGAAAAAGAGATTGGAATTTCTGGTGAGGCTGCCACTTATCCTGTTTCAGCATATGCTCAGGATGTAGTTGGTACCATTACTAAGACCTTACCAGAGGCAACTGGTGATGAAGGACGTAGTCCTGAGGCAGGAAGTCCCCAGTTCCAAGACAAAGGGGCACATGCTACAACTGATCTACATCAGTGCATGTTCATCCTGATTCTATCAGGAGGTCAGGTGATTCAGTACCCACTGATGATGACCTGGGCTTCTTTTATGATGTTTTAGCCCAAAACACCATCCTGGAAGAGGAGGTGAGCAGACTCAAGGAGCTGCTCGCCAAAACTTCTGAGGATCAAAGACCATCTGCCTCTCAAACCCCACAGATGGCACCTTCATCTGAAGGTCTCCTAAACACAGAGCCACTCCCAAATTCTCAGCCACCTGCCTCTGCTTCTGGCACTATTTCTCAGGAACAGAACCCCCTGAGCAAATAGCTGCTATCTTTCAAAATCCTTACCTCTCATCACACCCATAATCACTGATATAGTGATCAAACCATTGATGAGAGGCTTCCCTCAATATACAACCCTTGATAGAGGAAGTTGTGAGCAAAAAGCTTTCTGACAATCAAACCCTTGCAACCAATGCAACCAAAAAGGGGAGATTCAATGATAACATCATTGATTAGTTGTTTAGGCAAGGCCATGACACTAAACAACTTGACTCTAAAATCAGAAGATTAGAGATTGAAGAAATCCATCTAGATGGGCAAGTTATAGGTGTTAGAAGAGAAAGGCTGGAGATCATGATCAGATTTAGCGAAGTATCTTGGCAGATCATTGATGAAATCAAGGCTTCATCCAGGGACAGCATCTTGGCAATAACCACCAAGATCTGTTCGTCTGAAGTATACACCAAAGGCTTGTTTTTGAAGCTTTGAATGAAGCGGGTGCTTGGAGCAGGACTGAAGTAGCCAAGCAATCTAAAGCCACACTCACCTCAAAAATGCTAGAAAAGCCTGTCAACATTCCCACACCAAAACAACCATCCACTAAAACAGTCCCTTTACCCCAAAAACCACCAAAAACACAACCCACCAAACCAACTCCCTCACCCTCAAAACCAATAGCCGATGATGTACCCCAGAAGAAGAAGAGAAGGGTATTGAGGCTAGAAGATGATGAAAAAGATGATGATGAAGATAGGCTGCCACTCTCAGCTGTTATACAGTTGCCGAAGGCCACAAGTCACTCCCCAACAATTACTCCTGAAACCCAAAGACAAATTGTGAAAGTAAAGCTAGAAGAAGAAGAACTTCACAAACAACACGATGAGGAATTGTTGAGGAGGGTTGACAAAGCTTATGCAGCCACATCTTCTATCATCAACATGAATAAGCAAGCTCTCAGATTATACACTCTTAAGCATACATTTCAATATCAAAAGGAGAGAGTAAGGATTTGTCCTGATCCCAGGGTGTCTCATAGGATTCACAAGAAAAACATTCCACAGAGATACATTGGCCAGGTGAAAAAGATTGTAGATGAAGTGATCTCCCTGGTCTTTGTAGTATCACCATGGGAAATCCTAGAGGACTTCAAGAAAGCTTATAAAGCTAACCAAACCCCACAGAAGATGCTTGAAAATAAAATGGTGAAAAAGGGGTTAGTTTATAAAAGGCTTGAAGAAGTCAGGAAGAACGAGCTCCAGTTGTTCCTTGAGGGTAATTACCCTGATGAGTTTGCTTATAGAATAATAACAACTGTGGAGCTAAAGAATGGGAAACAGGCTAAATACCTATCTGAGTACTATGGGCCAGAATCTTTATTTGAAGGAGGTGCTGAAGAGCTGACTATGGAGGAACAAATTACCTTCCTAGACGCCTATACAAGAGAGTCATATAGACTCATAGTGGGGAAGTAGATCTCATGAATGGGGTAACAGCTCTGTGTCCAGTTCCCCAAGACAGAGTTCCCATTCATACTTTGCCAATCAAATCATTGAGACTACTTCCAGGCCGGAGCTTACAAGGGTCACTTCTGAGCTGATCTAGAAGACAAAAAGACCAATCATTCTGCCATAATAAGTGGGACATTTTAAATAAGTTTAGAAGTTTTGGCTGCATTAGTTCGGGGGGAGTTTGTTAGACCAAAAGAACCAATGACCCGGATCAGAAAAACCTCTAAGTCCCACATACATCACAACAAATGCTGAAGACTTGATCAGCTGTTTCATAAAGTCTGAAGAGCAACAGCTGAAGTACAAGTACTGAAGACTTCAACAGCTGAAGATCAAAGTCTGAAGATCAACAGCTGAAGAACTAAAGTACTGAAGATCAACAACTGAAGACCAAAGTCTGAAGATCAACAGCTGAAGTCTAAAGTACTCAGAACAATGCTGAAGTACAAAAACTGAAGACATCAGCTGAAGACATCAGCTGAAGACAACAGCTGAAGACATCAGCTGATGACAACAGCTGAAGACATCAGCTGATGACAACAGCTGAAGTTCAAGTACAAGTACTGAAGCCTTCAGAGTTTGTTACAACAGCTGAAGAAGCATTCTTCAGTTGTTGTGATGGTTTCCTTTCAGTAGTTATCTTTTTATTTCAGTATTTGTAAAACGACTGAAGAGCATGTTCTTCAGTCGTTGTAGTTTCAGTAGTTTCTTTTTAGTAGTTGTAGTGATAGTTAACACTTAGTATTTTTGTAAGGAGATGTCAGCTGTTTGAAATTTTCAGTAGTTGTGTTAACTATCAGTAGTTTGAATAATTCTGTTAGATGTCACTATCAAGTGACATCAGCAAACGTCACATCTCCTATATAAGAGATGTTGACCTAATTGTATGTGTGACATTCTGTTACCACGAAAGCGAATATTGAATGAAATATATTTTGCAGAATTCTCTTTGTCTATAACTGTTTGTTTTTACTTTGAATATCTTTTGTGTTCTTGTGAATTTGCTAATTCATTGTTTGTTCTCCGCTGCTATACTCTCAATCAATCAAACGTAGATCACTGATCCTAACAATGCCCTGCATGATGATGTATGAATGATATGTTTATGTTCCTTGTGATGATGTATGATTATCTTTTCTATGACTTTACATGTAATGAATGAATGAATGAACAATGTATTATGTAACGTAAAATGAAAGATAATGAAAGAGGAACATGATGAATGAATGTAAGAATGCCTTGCAAGCAACTGTATAGAGGTTCACACCCAATGAAGGGTGTTAGCTCAACTGTGTGCGGGTTAGCTACCCCAGAAGGATGCACACTGGGGTCTATTCATTTTGATTGACCATACGTATAGGATCCTTGCCACTTGCCCTAGGTACTGGAGTCAGCTTCGTGCATAATGTTCGGGGTCTATAAGAGACCTTAGGCCCAGTTACCCGCTTCGTGCACAATGTTCGGGGTATAGCATATGGCATGATCTAGAACGAAAGAGAAAAGATTAATGGTGAATGTACTTGCCCTAGGTACTGGAGTCAGCTTCGTGCATAATGTTCGGCGTCTATGAGAGACCTCAGGCCCAGTTACCCGCTTCATGCACAATGTTCGGGGCAATGTACGTGTCACTAGAAGTAATGATGAATGAATGAAAGTATGAACAAGAGAATGACGAAGATAATAATGATATTATCTGTATGTACGTACGATGTATGATCACGAACGAATGTATAATATAACATGATTTTAATGAAAGGATGGTTTTATGAAAGAAAAGTATGTTTTGCCATAAAACTAGAACTCACTCAGCAACGCTGACTTTTATGCATTTTCCAGTTGGCAGGTAAGCATTGTTGAGGATGGTACGAGGCGGCTGCTAAGCTCTTTTGGATGGCATCCATTTATTGAAAGCTTTTGTGATGTAATACGACAATGAAATTTTGTAACCGACAAACGATGTATTATTTTGCAAATTTTTTTATGATGAAATGAAATGCAATTTGTTTTATGTTTCCGCTATAATGTTTTGATGATTAAATGAAAAGTATATGTTTTATGTGTGATGAATTACCAGCTGTAAGCGTCTCGGTAACGGGGCCTTACATACATACATACATACATACACACACACATACATACATACATACATACATACATACACACACACACACACCACATAAATACATACATACGTACGTACATACATACATAGATACATACCTACATACATACATACATACATTCATACATACATACATACATACATACATACATACATACATACACATACATACTACATACATACATACATACATACATACATACATACATACATACAGACATACTACATACATACATACATACATACATACATACACACATACATACATACATACATACATACATACATACATACATACATAGATACATACATACATACATACAATCATACATACATACATACATACATACATACATACATACATACATACATACATACGTACATACATACATACATACATACATACATCATACATACTGTTAGGACTTCGTATTTGAACAAAATACCAAATGATTACGTGTAAACCAAACCAAATAGTGCGAATTCTATTTGATTGGCGATCCAATTAGTGAGAACGCACGTAGAATCAATAAAGTATTGAATCAAACATTAAGAATCGATTAGGAATCGATCTACAACGTTCTATGAACTCGGAGTATCAACTTGGAGGCTTCTGGACGGCTAGGGTACGTCTGTAGTCGAAATAGAATGAATGCCCTTGTTTTTCCATGAATTGGGTTGTATTTATAGGTTAGTACTGTTCATTCGTGCGACTGAACCATTAGTATGGTTCAGTCGTGCGATTGAACCATGCGATTGATTCATCCGCAGGACTGAGTGTTCAGTCGTGCGACTGAGCCAATCTTATGTTACAATCATACGACTGATCCAGTCTCCTGGTTCAGTCGTGCGACTGAGTCATTCGTATGAAGTTATTCATGCATATGGTCCATTCGCATGGGCCATTCGCATGACAACTTCATTTTGTTAAGTTTGAATGTATTAATTAATATAACATTATGTGTAACAATTCAAACAACCTCAAACCTATTTAACCAATTCAACATTGACTCATTAATGAAATATTAAACATTATAAATAACAAACAACCATATGATTTCATTAATCATTCCAATCATTACATCAGAATCAGACAAATAAGATCTATTACATTCATCTCATGATCTAGGGACATACATGTATCAACAAACTCCCCTTGGACCTAGATCTCTCTAATGTCTTGTTTTCTTCATTACCTCCTCATACTTCTTTTACTTATCCTCTTTTGTGACTCCTGCATGAATCTCAAATGCAAAACAGAGTCTTATGACATTCTGGAACTGGAGGGCTTGTACTATATCCTGTGTATCATAGAACAGTGGCCACTTGTATAGAGTGTAGACATCATTAGCTGACAAGGTGGTAAGCCACGTTGGGTCAAATACCCTCATAGTATCCATTTGGCCCTCTTTGTTTAGGACTATGACCGCTTCTCCTATCCTCCAATCGTAGTACCACCACTTCAAGTGTGGAGTGAAGTCCTGTGGCATTTCCCTGAGTGGGATTCTTGACATCGTGCGCGGAGGACTCCACTTCAACACTATATTTGGCTTTCTAGTAATGTCATCAACTTCAGACCTTCTGATGTACCTTGTAGGCTGTTGGGGTCTAAAGTTAACCCACCTGGTGTGGTACTCCTTCCTTAGGGCAGCCTCAAACCAGCCTGACATCTTTCTCGGGTGAGCATACAACAACATCAGTTTGGCCAGCTGGTTGAGCTCAAAACCTGGTAGAGTCTTTAGATCATGTGGAAATCTAAAGTACTCTATGCGCTTCTCCCTCTTAACTACATAGACGTTAAGGTCCTCAAAATATGCCTATGCTATAATCCTGCCTGACACATTATGATGTTTCTTGACTCTGTAGAGTTTGGTGTAGGCGTCCTGTTTAGGTGCAGTGTGTTGGGCTCTAACTTCTTCAAAACAGGCAGCCCACTCAGCCTTTCGGATATCAACATCATCATTTGAGGCTTGTGCCGTTCCCTCTGTCTTCTCTGACTCCTGCTCCATTTTGTCTAACACCTCAAACATATCACTGACAAGGGATTCACCCAGATTGGGGACCACATTTCCCTCATTTTCAGCATACTGAGGGTAGTGCTCTACAGTGACATCTTCTATCTCTATTTCATCAATGTCCTTGAGCTCTTCGTCACTTGTCGAGTCGCACGGTGGAGCATCCTTCACAATCTCATCGGGATTTAACTTGAAGATCTCAGCTAATTGTTCGTCGGTAAGATTATGAATGATTTCTCCTTCCTCAGGAGTATACATAACCGATCTCCTGACAATACCCTGCACATCAAGAATCAACGTCAGTTGAGTCTTGACCTGTTGGAGGGGAGCAATATCGTATTCATCTCTTTGGAAATCAGGATCTGCTTGATTTAAAACATTCAACACAGCAAACGTTAGTTAATAATCAAGACAGAAATACATTAATCTTAATATAAACATCAAATACATAAGTTTAATACATGATTCAAGTACAAAAGCTATCAAATACATGATCATCTAATCATTACTTTTATCTTGAATCACTGGATCAGCTGTACGTGAGGCAGAAGAGGAAGCTCGTTGGTCTTGATTTCTTTTGATCTTATATCTTGACCCTGAGCTGAGGCAGATGCAGCTGCATCTCCTCCTTCATCATCATCATCCTCATTCCTCTCCTCTGTCCTCTCGTCCTTAATCCCCTCATCATCCTCAGTCTCATCATCATCATCCTCATCATCATCCCCATCATCCTCATCATCATCCCATCATATTCGTCTCCCTCTTTAATCTTTAGTGGCTCGTCTTTAGATCCCTTAAGCTTTAGCATGATGGTCTTCTTAGCCTCCTCCAACTCCTCAATCTTCTTAGTAGATGTGACACTATGCTCTTGGAGTTGGGCAATCTCGTGGCTCTGAGCAGCCATTTGTTGGGCCTGCTCATCTAGCAACCGAGCCTGCTCCGAGATCTGCTGAGACTGCGATGCAGTAAAATTTGTCAGATGACGGATCTGCGCTATCTTCTCCTCATCAACAGCTTATAAATGCATCACCATCCGGTTCAGCGCAGAAAGCTGTTCCTCTACCCCAATTGGAGGTAAAGGAGATCCATATATATGTGCGGGATGGGATGAGGGTCCTGCTTGGTGGTTAATGGTGGTGGCGGTGGCTGTGGTGAGATGGGGTTGGGTCTGTGAGGTAGTGGAGGTGATGTAGAAGTGAAAGATATGGTGGTGGTTGGCATATGTACAGTGGTGGGAGGTGTAGTGGTGGTAGTGGTAGTTGTGGTGGCTGTGGTGGTGGATGGTGTGGCTTTAGAAGTGGTAGTGGTGGTGGTAGATGTAGTGGTTGTGGTGGTGATGAAGGTGAGTCTTCTCTTCTTCTTCTTCTGGCCATGGGGCTGAGCCATCCTTTTCTTCCTCGATCCAGTCGAGGTGGATGCTCCCCCTAGAACATGGCTAGCTGACTCAGGTGCATAGCTAGGATCTGCAATCGTCTCTCCCGAATCCCTGGGGCGTTCACCAACCGCCTGCAGTCTATACTCTATGGGAACAACCTTGCTTCCCACAGTCCTCGTCAAGGGCTCCTCATCCGACTCTTCTTCCTCCTCACCAGGTATGAAGTCCTGGTGGAAAACCGCTGACTAAGCTATGTCGCCTGTTAGCGCAGATACCGGAG